>CM055095.1:72886752-73486752 GCA_029204225.1 Diphasiastrum complanatum | reverse complement strand
GAGGTGCCAACATTTTGAAGACAAGTGTATAAACAATCACTGCACCTACCTGCAAAGGCAGGGCTTACTCTAAGTTATATTAGAGAACATAGAAACAGAACAGGCTATGTTATGAATACAATCGTATAAACAATCACTGCACCTACTCGGCTAAAACAGGGTTTACTCTAGATGATACTAGAGGACGTAGGCCAAACAGGCTACATACAAAGAAAAGTAAGAATGAACATTATCATGATGATCTTAACTGTACCATCTAGAAATGAGGAATGGGGATTACAAGTTCATTAAGAGTAGTCCAACATCTTTTTTGAAATCAGTACATAAGCAGGAACATAGGAGTTAATTTGGGCTCGTCATTGAGCAAGTTTATACATGCATTACCATTACAAGTATCAAAAGTACACTACACAGCCATTATATTCTGCTAAGGAGTAAAATTTTCTCAGTAAGACTACTACGTGATACAGAACGGGAGCAGAGCATACTCATTAGAGCTCAGTGGCAATCAGTCAAAAATTCATTGAAGGCTGTGAATGGAAGCCAATCCTTATGTAATCGGTTTTCCTCATCATGATTAGACTTAATTTTACTTTGAAACCAGAAGGCACCAACGAGCAATCTTGAGAAACAAAAATTGGAGCATAAATGTTTGTTAATAAAGTACAGAGATCAGAGATGGCTAGGGCTATGCAAACTACTTGAGAAGGAGCCGTCAAGTTTTTTGAAGATTCAATTTAGCTGGTACACTTAGCTCAAACTTTGCTGATAAGGCTTACGTCATTGTCTATTTTGCTTCTGACACATCAAAAGCATGTAGAAGATCCAACTAACTAAAATTTGGACAAGATAAACTAGAGTTGGGAGGACCAAAGACTGCTTTTCACCTCTCACTTCACTAAACATAATCAAATCACGGACTACTTCATTGCAAACTGGCTTTATACTGATGTGTGCCTGGGTAGTTTCAAAAAACAAAAAAAACATTGAAAATGACTAACCACGGCTGCTGCTTGATTGTTAAGGGATGCCTAATCATGGGCTACTTCATTGCAGACTGGCCCAAGGCATGAAAAATTGGAACTGTTATACTCATGTATACTACTTAGGTAAAATTTCAAAAGAAGAAAAAGCATTGAAAAGAGCTAAGCATGACTGCTGTTCGATGTAGCAGTGCTACAACCAACTACACAAAGGTGTTGATGCTTTAATATTTAAAGCTTTTTCATGGCCACAACAATATAAATTCTTCAAGCAATTTTCATAATGAACAGAAACTAAGCTCGCCTTTCTCATCTCTTCACGTACAGACAGTCTGAGCAGCCATATGGACCGCAGCTTGATCAATATCTTGTTTTACCATCAATTATTCCCCTATGTTGTTGGAATCTCCATCTAGAATGTACCTTAAGACCTTCAAAAAGTCTTGAGGTCGAGTCAAACCTTCCCACTGCTGGAAAAAGAGATTAGGTCAAGCTTTAACAAGTAAATGATAATAACAAGCAATGACATACCCACTGGCCAAAAGAAATGTATGCTACACCCTGGTTGTTGCAAGAGCTCACGCTTCCAAAAGGATTGGGTTGATCTCCACAAACAGCACCAATTAGCACAAGAGGAATATTTCCAATGTTACCTGAACACACACTGAGCAAAAAAATGAAAATGTAGACAAAAATTTAAGCACATATGGCAAATACCAATTCTCGAATTTGAACAAATAAAACGGGGAAATTGAATTGCCACCATGGAAGTTTACCGATTCCAATCATGACAATTGTCAGATTGAAGAACTGTGCAGGAGGCTTGATAACAAGTGCCACAATGAAACCCAAAAGACAGCCTAATATGCATGCAATGACAATATTGACTGGGATAAACCACCTGCGTCATATAGAGCACACTGTAAGGTTTCAGATTTCAACCCATCACAGTTCATTCACAAAAAGTCAGGTAAGCTCCAGTTTAACTTGAAAGAGATCGTGTTAGCAAAGTTCCAGATGAGCATAGAAGGGAGAAAAAGTAAATGATTCCTAACAATTTTCTGTTATTTATTTAATTTCTTTGTTCCACTACCAAATTATAAGTTTTTCTTTGAACACTAAAAAACATAATGTTCTACAAACGCTTACCACTTTAGTAAGTTCTCCAGAGTTACAGCGGCCCCAAGATTTGTAAAAATCATACAAGGCAAAAATAGAGAGAAAACAAGCTGCACATTCCCAGCCAAACACATCCAGGTACGAAATTATAGAAGGTCATCGCCCTCCCCAGGTCTCAATTTCGGAGACGGGAAGAAACGACCTTTGCAGTGAATAAGCTAGAAGAAATGCAGATTTCACCAAAAAATACTTCGGAAAAGCAGCAACACAGTGCACGTGAACACACTGACCTTGCTAAGCTGCTTTCGCACACTTGGAGATAATATGTTGATCCATGAAGTGGCCATGAGCAGCCCCAATGAGCACATAACTAGCACTTTAGCAATTGGTAACACAGAAAATTGCAACAATCGTGCTAGTGATTGGCCTTGAACACCCATGCTCATTGCCACAGAGAGAATCTCTCGGCCGACCATATTAACGAGGTTTCGAAAACTTAAGAGGAGCTCGGGGGCTGTTGACTGCTCCTCGCTGCGGTTGAAAATAAACTCCTCTTCTTAAGGTCGGGAGTTTGATTCAGCGCCTAAATGGCACACACAAGTCAAAAAAAATATTGAAAGGAACCTCATTAACTTAAAATTTGATTCAAGAGTTTACAACTCATCTACCAGAGGATTCGAAGCTAAAAGGGAGATAGATGTACTCATTTTAGCTTGCACAGCAAAACTTAAAATGTATGTAGACTAAAGCCTACAAATATCTCGCTTACATGATAAACGACGCTCCTTATAGATACTGTGACCAAAAATTAGTATAGTAAGATTTGACATCAGTTAGAAAGACGATCAAATGAAACCATTGACTTCACAAAACACATTAATTTTGTGATAAGACACAACAACAGACTCATGGGACTCGAGGTTGTCTTAAATAACGAAACTGCATTGGCAATCGTGTAGAGCTATCAATTAATGGGTGCAAAATACGCAATAATTTGAAGCTCCCTCAATTGACTGTTCAGTTTGTTCTGATCAAGAATTAAAACTTTCCAGTTGAATGCTCGTATTGCAAAACATGCAGGAATTCTGTGCAAGAAACAAAAGTCATGCTGAAGATGGAAAACGCCGGCCCTTCGCTTTTCTCAAAATTGCATTGCAATACCTCAATTACTAAGCAAAGCCAAAGAAACACCAATAATGTGAAATACTATTTCGTCTAAACTGATACTATGCCAGCATTACATTATATCAATAAGAAAGCCAAAAAAATTGGTAAAATTATTTCGTCTGAACTCATTATGCCAGATATAGCTTCGATTACACGTCTGAAAGAGCTCCAGAAACAGCCATAATGTGACATTTTATTTCGTCTGAGCTGACATTATGCCAGTATAACTAGGCAAACCACAGAAATTGACAGTATTAATTCGTCTGATTATGCTAGTAATACCTTCGATTATGCATCTGAAAGAGTTCCGGGAATATCCATAATGTGAAACATTTCTTCTTCTAACCGCTCTTATGCGAGACATAAGTTATAATTTCAAGCAAGCCAAGTTATACTATTAAGCAAGCCAAAAGAGATTGATTAAATCATTTCAGATTGATACGTTATACTATTAAGCAAGCCAAAGAGATTGATAAAACTATTTCGATCAATTATGGCAGCAATACCTTCGATTATGCGTCTAAAAGAGCTCCGGAAACCATCGTTCGATCCAATCTTTAGCTTTTCATCCCGAAAGAGAGAGAGAAAGAGAGAGAGAGAGAGAGAGAGAGAGAGAGAGAGAGAGAGAGAGAGAGAGAGAGACTGCACCTTTGTCCACCCGATGGCACTCAGGCTTAGTATTTGAAGGGCCTGGGCCTTCACACTCTTCAGGATGAAGGGCCTTGCTTTCCGCTAGCCTTTCAGCTTGCCACGCTACTTTGCATCTTGCCTTTCAGATGAAACGTTCAACTGGTTTCCAACCCTGCCAGACGTGTTGCGAAGAAACGTTGACCTTCGTATGACGCTCGACCTGCATTCAGCTGTCCAATTGAAGGGCACATTTCACAACAAACCTTCTTGTGAGATTTAATAAATGTCTCAGAATCTTCATGCCTTTATTCAGGGGGCGAAGATCTCCTTGACGGGCCTTGAAGGGCGTTCCGGCTTTCAAATTGCAAGCCAGCCTGCCCACTGGCCAATATTTATTCTCGGAGCCCACCAAAAGGGTGAAGGCCAGTTGGCGTGTTCCTTCTGAACCACGCATTGGAGCACTTGTCATTTTGATGGGGGCAGGTGTCACCGTCAAACGTCAAACAAAGATGTCAATATCCCGTGAAAAAAATACAAATAAAAGCATCCAAAAATCTATACTGTCCCCCAACTCGTGGCCTCTAGTGCAGTAAAATGGGACCAAGTAAAGAAGATCATTTGAGAAGGCAAAAGAATGTGTGGCATGTGTAACACATAAAGTCAAGCCAAGATCTCCATGACAATCATCTCCAACTTCCACTTAGACCCGGCCAATCGAGCATTTGCAACGTGGCGGATGTTTAATGTCACAAATCGGTATAGATGTCATGCTTAATCATCCACATTTTTCAAGAGACACGATGACGAAGCCTCAACTTGTGTCCCTTGACATGACTTCTAAAAAGATTATTAAATGGGCGAGCCAAAAACGTTTTTGGATACATTGTTCACCCAAACTAAACAGTTGGCAATGCAGAGCGTGTAGCTTAGTATTTTCACACACAAGTGGCGGGCCATCACATACTCCTAGTTTTCACGTAGAATGGAACTTCAAGTTATTTCTATTTGAATTTGAATAATGTGAAAATGAATCTCACTAGATTAGGGACTTTGATTCCACCACTTACCTTGCGGTAAGTTTGCATATCGGGGGACCTCCCCTCCATATCATCATTATTTTTTCACCTAGGATGCCCTCTCCCACTCTTACCCCCTCCTATGTGAAACATGTCTAGATTTATTATGTACAATGATGTGTACACTTTGCATACATAGCAAGTCATCCAATCTTTGGTCATCATTAACAATCAAGGGAAACATCTATACAACCTACCCTAAGAATCAAGAAGGCAATATTTCTCCTTTGAGAGGACATCGCAACAACCTCCTTCAATAGATACCTTGGAAAACTCAGTTCTTGGTTGTAAGTTTAGGGAGATGGGTTGTCTATGTATCTGGTTTTATTTCAAACTATTGTAAGTAGCTACAACACCAAATATGGTAAGTAGTAAGGACTACAAGAGCATAATGCTGTAAATGATTGCATGATTGTATAGGATAAGTCAATCTATTGTATTATAGTTGTAAATAATGATAGCGATACTAGTACTAGATGATATCAATAACAATAGTAAACCCCTTGACCCTAAGCATGGAAAGAGGACATGTGAGCAACCTTCTTAACTCTCAGGACAAACCCATGTGGCAAATTTGTAGGTTCCCAAGTGACTCTTGACAATTCTATATTATTTTCCTAAAGTCAATAATATGATTAAGACCTAGTTTTATCAAGTTATACCAAGTGATAAATTATAATAGACTACCGTTAATAGAATAATATATTATATATAGCATAGATACTAATTTATGCCATATGTAATTGGTATGTCATTTATCAGTTGACACTGGTATAACATATAGTTTAGCATGCAGTCAGTCTAAGCTACATTTGTTGTCTACACTACAAAATCAAAAGGTTTGTGCGCTTATCTTCTTTACCATGATACAATTATATGCTAATTTTTTAACGTTCAATCTAAAGTAAAAATGGCTACCTCATTATTTCCATTGCTACCTCTTATGATCTGGAAAACAAAAAGAAGCCATACATAGCTCACCACTTGCATTTTATTCATAACCTAGCACTCCAAAAATTTTAAAATAGTATGCTACCTCTTAACATGTTATAATGCATGTACCTTTAACTGAAATGCTTACAAACATATTGCCAAGTAAATGACTTAAACAATAGACCATAGTGACTTTGTGGAATTGTCATTTTCTTTGAATTGCTAATCAATGGGTACATTGGGAGGTACATCACTCCCTCTCACATCAGACCTCTTTTGCCTACTCTATAGACATCATTCTATAGATCATCACATCACCATTGTATTTTTTGTTGATAGCTTGATATCTTCACTACGAGCTTCATTTTTGTCCAACAGTTCTATGTTTCTCACGCTTCACCAATATCATTCATGTTTGGTAATTCCTCTCATTTATACAATTCTCAACATGCTACATTGATCTAATCAATTGTCCTAGATAGATAACCTACAAGAAAATGTTTGTATCAAGGTAATAATGGATATGAGAAATTTGCTCATGTAGAGCTAATAGCCATGTGAGAAGGCACAATGGAGGATTGGCTTTTGGTTGTTGAATTGTCTAAATATAACATTTGTTTTTGTGCAACGTAAGAATGTAGTTAAATGGAAGTATACTATTGCTACAAGTTACCATTCGATTACTATATAGTTCTTTTCTACTATTGTTAGGCTTAAATGATTAGTTATGATATTGAACTAGAACATTGTCCATTAAGATTGGTCAAGTTGTGGGGGTTTGTAGATGGTAGACGAGACATTCTAGTGTTTGATTTGTTGGAATGCTTCTTGGGACTAAAATGACCATGTAAAGTGTGTGCATTTTCCAAGAGAAGTTCTCATTGGTCATGAAGTTGTAGCCAAAAGAGACAAAACTCAAGAGAACAAATTAATAGTACCAAAAAATCATGGATTAATGTGACGATTGTGAGTGTCAGATCATATTCAATTGTCATTATTTTATTTAATTCGATGTGCATACTAAAGTTGGGGTTGTATGTAAGAGAACAAGCATCGTAGAAGTTGTACTTGTGTTACTAATGGATCAAAAGAGAGAATGTTTTAGCCAACAACAAGATGTCAAGGGACTTTAAAGTGGAGTTTTGAGATTAAAGAGTTGGGTAGGTTTGTTGTGAAGAAAATGAAGTGAGGATAGCAATATTTTGTGAACATTGTAAATAAGAAATTTCATCAAACATGAGTGGTAATTGTGAAGCTTGAGAAACTAGAAACTTGCATGTCTACATAAACCAAGCTCTTATCGATCATATTGAGATGCTAGTATCAATGAGAATTGTGATTTATGCATTTGCCTTACTCATTGCTCACTATAAAATCTCATATATACTTTATAGCTTTTTTGCCTATTTGCACAAATGACTATCTCTTCTATATAAGATATTTACATGTATGTATAGATCATGTGTTTGCATTATATTATCAATGGTAGTTTTGCATATATTGGTATATTGATGTTATAAACTACCATATTTTGACATTAGAATGTGGATAGTCAAATTTGAAATCGATGAAGTAGCATGGGGGTCCTTGTGTAGGTGGATCACAAAGTGGTAGAGCTTGATTGTGAGATATCATGCGACTATGCACAAGTCTTAACATTCTCATTTATAAATCTATTGGCACCAAGATAATTTTGCGCTCTTGACCATCAAAGTCATTGAACAAACTTTGTTTTCCAGATCCATTACTTGCTTTTCCAGTATGAAAACCATGAGAACCAATATCCAGTTGCATAGCATCATCTACACAAGAAAATTCTCCAAAACATGTGAGTAAAGCAAAGTGAGTTGCTTCCACTTGCTTACCTTTCTCTTGATCATCAAAGATATCAAAGATATTAATATCTTCAAACCTGAACCTCTGTAAATACTCCCTCTCAAACATATGATCTAGATCCAACAAGATCTCATCAATGCTTGATCTTGAATTTTCACAAAGGTTATTGAAAACAATGTCACCAATGTCACCATCATAAATCAAAAGATAGATTCCAAACTTTCCATCCAACATAAAGTAGAGTAGGTGAATATGAGTATCAAACCTAATAAATCCAGCCCTCTTAAGTCCATAACAAACCTCAATAAGCTCACCAATGAGATCTCCCTTGCCTTGAAGAAATTGCCTCTCGATTTGCTCCATGTAGTCTTCTCCAACCAACCTTTTGCCATCTTGATCATGAGTGATCAATTCACAATCATAGGATCCTTTGAGTTGATGAAGAGATGTGAGATCCATGCCTTGGATCCTCCCAAGAACCAATCTTCCATTGCTCTTTCCTTCATAAGGCTCCCTCTTAATGATTGCATCATAAGAAGTAGAAACCTCAAAGACATTAGAAGTCATGAGAAAAATGATTAGTACCTTCAACATAAGGATGATTGAAGTAATCTCTTTTTTCAAACAAGAACTTCTACTCAATGTTTTAGGTAATGACTCATATAATAATGATTCTTCCTCACTATCATTCACAATGACATCATTCAAAGTACATCCTACTTTGAACTCTTCACATACTTCTCTTCTCCTTGACTTGTGACTATCTCCCTCACCAAGTCTCTTGATAGAACCATTTGATCTACTCTCTTTATGAATACATGTGACTCCACTTGTTGGAAATGACTTTCTTGGAATCATAACAAAATAATGTAGAAGAACCATCTCCTTCATGCATGCACCTAGCAACATCTTTTTCCATACGATCAAAGAAATCATTGACAATAATCTTTTCCAAGGAAGAACCTTCACCTCCATTGATGAAGCTAGCTCTTTCCTTACCTTTTGCATGCTTGCACTTGCCATGAAGAACCATTGAAACACCATCATTATCCTCAAGACTAGCCAAGTTAGCACAAAGATGAACATCTCCAAGAAGCATATTAGATCTTGACCTAGATCTAGCATAAGGAAGCTTGTTAGACTTTGCATAAGATCCACCAATCTTATTGATGATAAAAGGTAACTTTAGAAAGTTGAGACCAATCTCCTTTTCCATTCCATCCTTTTTGTTACCCATAACAAAAGCATCAAGCTTGAAAAGTCTACCTTGTCTATTGCCCCTAACAACCAAGATTTCTTCCTTTGTAATGAAACAAGCATCACCACCAAACTTTACCATGTATCCTTTCTCTATCATTTGACCAACACTTAGCAAATTCTTTGAAAGTGAAGGAATGTAAAGAACACCATCAAGTCTTGTTTTCCTATTAGTAGAAAGACAAATAGGAATTGAACCTATGCCACCATACTCAATATTATTTGGAAAACCATGGTTATACCAGGCAGATGCTATTATAAATTGGTCCACCAATTCTTTTCAGGCATTCTCATAGCCAGTCCATTAGGAGGTGACTTATGAGATGGGGTGAGGAGATAGCAGAACCTACAGAGTCCTTAGTCAACTTCATAGAATGTTATGAAATAGACAAGGAAGAAGAAAATGAGTTTCCAACATCCGAGTCAAGGGAAATTCTGGGTGGAACCAGAGCAAGCTTGACTATAAGGATGGTAGATAAGACTGATTATGTAGAAGTAGAAATTAGTAAGAGAAAATTTATGAATTTGTATAAACATCGGTCAGACCAAGAACGGGAAGAGTACATAATACTCCTTCAAAAGTATCAAAATGTATTCGCTTGGTCAATGGAAGATTTAACTGGTATACCGGTTAAATGGAGAGAGCATAGAATAGACTTGATACAGGGAGCCGTACCGGTTAGGCAAAGACAATACAGGTTAAATCCAAAGTATTCATTATTAGTGAAAGATGAATTAGATAAATGCATAAGAGCAGACATCATAAATCTTGTTCTAAGTAGTGAATGGGTATCACCTACTATGATAGTTCCCAAGAAGAAGATGACAAAATTTCAAGAATTCACACGTGTGGGGAAGATCCACAAGTATGCTAGATCTAATTAAGCTTTGTGATTAGCACAATAACCTGATTCTAGATTGATTAACAAGATCTAGTTCAAAAGATATGGCTTAACCACAATCTAGCATGCTAAGCTTCAGAGAATGATAGTAATGAATCATAAATGAGCAAAAGTACAAGATATCAGTGTATTAGCATTAGCCTCAACACGAGTTAGAGAGAGAAAGATAGAGAGATTACAAGCAAAATTTGTGTGGATCCAAAATGGCATGAGATAGCTACAAAGCTTCTTTTCTTCATCAAAAAAATAAGAGGAGAGCTACACATATTTATGGAGTTTGAGATAGCTCGAGGTAGAACCACATCCATCCATCATTAAATGACATCTAAAGTGACAGCTAGAGTCTATGTGACATTTGTCACTTCTCATGCATGAATCTCTACCAACTTTTTCCAAGTGTCCTAGTTCTAACTAGAAATGTACAAATCATCATGCACGTGTCCATTACACTTTGTGCATGACTTGCATGTCACTATGGATCACTTACAATTAATGCATGTGAATTGCCACAAGTTTCTACAAGCATAATTTTGCTAATTCTATGTCTACAAACTATATGCAAGTTGTTCTCATCATTCTAGATATGACATATCCATGTAGCTCGAGTTCTATCTAGGCCAAACTTGGCATTTTGCATTTATGAACTATATACTTGTGTGGTACAATATTTGAAGCAAGCCTAAAGTCAAGATGGATTATTTTTCCATTTCAACACTCCTCCTAAAAACAATCTATATTGACTTGAACATGGAGCTTGGTATTATTCCAAGATTGGCTCTATGCTTGATGAAGGAACTTTTGCTCAAAGGTTTGGACTTATGAACACTAAAGCTTATGTCAGGTCTAGTTATTGTGAGCCAAATCGTCATTCTAGATATGACATATCCATGTAGCTCGAGTTCTATCTAGGCCAAACTTGGCATTTTGCATTTATGAACAACATACTTGCATGGTACAATATTTGTAGCAAGCCTAAAGTCAAGATGGATTATTTTTCCATTTCAACACTCCTCCTCAAAACAATCTATATTGACTTGAACATGGATCTTGGTATTATTCCAAGATTGGCTCTATGCTTGATGAAGGAACTTTTGCTCAAAGGTTTGGACTTATGAACACTAAAGCTTATGTCAGGTCTAGTTATTGTGAGTTAAATTAAGGAGCCTATAATCTATTGCACAAATAGTTTGCACAATTTATAGCTTCACCCCAATATTCAATAGGCAAAGAAGCTTCAACACGAATTGCTTTAGCACATTCACATAAAGATCTGTTTTTCCTCTCAACAACTCCATTTTGAGATGGAGAATAAGCACAAGAAAACTCTCTCTTTATTCCTTCACCTTCACAATATTCATGAAACTTGTTGGAGATGTATTCACCTCCTCCATCACATCTTAAAGCTTTAATTTTGAAAGAAAACTATTTCTCAACATAAGCTTTGAAGATTAGAAAGTGATCAAATACCATAGCTTTTGAAGAAAGTAGATACAACCAATTATATCTAGTAAAGTCATCAATAAAGATGACAAAGCATGTTGCACCACCAGTACTTTTAGAAGAGGAAAAATGTACATCCGAGTGTATAAGCTCCATGTGAAGTTTTTAGCACGTGTGAACTTCACCACACACCCTACAGGATCTTACTGAGGTGTTGTGATTGCACAAGATTGATCAAAGAATGGTATGCTTGAAAAATCTAAGGCAAGAGCACAATGGCATACATCTGATAAAAAAATCTAACTCTTCACTATGAGAAATGAATGTCAGAAATAATTCTAAGTGTTCAGTATGGGAAAAAGAGGCTGCTCTCGGATAGAGAGAGAAAATCATACATAGAAAACTCGAGTAGAGAGAGAATGAGTTCAAAACACCAAAATCTCAATCTTCACAATATGGCAAAACATGCCCAGCTTTCCCTACATGAGAGAGACTCGAATTCCTATAGTGGAGTTGCATGGAAAGTCCACTTAACTAAACTAATTCACCTACCAGAGATCCACATGCGTAATTGCATGCATGTATGGTGCATGTACTGCATGTCAACTCATAAAATTGCCTAGACATGTGTAGATCATAGAAACTACTTTGCATGTTGCATGCACTGATTGCATGTGGCTTGCATGCATACAGTAAGAGTTTGCATGCTATCTAAACATTTTTCATGTCATCATAATTGAGCCTATCTAACTCAAATCCGAGCTACACTAGAAGGATATGTGCTCAATTCACACTCCTTATATGTACAACATGAAATCTAGTGAAAATTAGCATGGACATGACCCCAAACTCGAGATAGGAAGATAATATCTTAATAATCTTGATACTCCTCCTTAAAATTTATATTCCTATCAACATAGATTTCGAAATTAGGCCAAGGTTAGACCTCATCTTCATAAAGACATTCTTGAGTAGAGGCTTGGTGAGAAGATCCGCAACACAATTTGAAGATGAAATATGCTCCAATGAGATCTCTCTTCCAATGACTTTTTCTCTTACAAAATGATGAGCCACTTCAATATGCTTGCTCCTTGCATGAAAGACTGGATTATTTGCAAGAGCCTGAGCAAAAATGTTATCATTCTTGATAATTGGTAAATCTTCATCTGCATAACACTTAAGCTCCAAAAGTAGCCTTTTGATCCATAAAACCTCTTTGTTGTGGTTGTAAGAGATTTGTATTCACCTTCACAGGATGATAAGGAAATAGTTGCCAGCTTCTTTGACAGCCAAGAAACCAAATTTCCTCCAAGAAATATAGTGTAAGCACTTGTGGATTTCCTATCCAACTTGTCTCTTGCAAAATCTGAATCTGAAAAAGCAATCAAAATCAGATATTCTCCTTCATAGTATAGTCCATAATCCAAGGTAGAAGATATATACCTCAAGACTCTTTTAGCCAACTTCCAATGATATAACTTTGGATCCTGCATGTGTTGACTTAGCTTATGAACACAAAAGCTTAGATCAGGCCTAGTCATTGTTAACCAAATAAGTGAGCCAATAAGACTCCTATAAAGAGTGATGTCCTCAAAGGATTTTTCATCATCTTTAATAGGAACTTTTACAATGTGCTCCATAGGTGTATCTATGCCTTTACAGTTCTCCATATGAAATTTCTCGAGCATGGAAAGTGCATATCTACTTTGGCTTATAAATGCATGACCTTTCCAAAAATCTATTTCAAGGCCTAGAATATAGTGAAGAACTCCTAAGTCCTGCATTTTAAACTTTAGTTTTAAAGCAAACCTCAATCTCTTCTGAATTTGAGTTTGATCATTGACAGTGCGTCTCACTTGCCTGTCGCATTTGATGCAGGTGCACCACATTCGTTCTTGATAATAATTCGCCTACAAAAAATTGTAATTTCGTTGTTTCTTGCAAAAATCGATAATAGTTAACTTGAAAAAAAGTCATTGTAGAATATTGGCATATTGACTTCACATAAAACTTACCTTATTGACATTTTTGCCCTCGTCATTAAACTCTTTGTCTGATAAACTACACAAACATCCATCAAAACATTCAATTTCTAGTAAAGTATTTCAAATGTGCGAGACTCTTTTTTTCATAAGAATTAATTGTAACCCAGCATTGCATATAGTCAAAATGTTGTAAATCGTAATTATACCATCAATGGGTGGGGGGGGAGAGAGAGAGAGAGAGAGAGAGAGAGAGAGAGAGAGAGAGAGAGAGAGAGAGAGAGAGAGAGAGAGAGAGAGAGAGAGAGAGAGAGAGAGAGAGAGAGAGAGAGAGAGAGAGAGAGAGAGAGAGAGAGAGAGAGAGAGAGAGAGAGAGAGAGAGAGAGAGAGAGAGAGAGAGAGAGAGAGAGAGAAGATGGTCTTTAAGATAGAAATTTAATAAGTAGATAATGCATGATGGGACGAGTTTTGATCATGATATTGTAGATATGAATAGTGTTGTTGCTTGGTGGTAGGGAGAAATTTATTTCCTTAGTGTGCATGCTTGATGCAAGAAATGATTGTCATAAAGGAGTAGATTAACAGCAAAGATTTTTTTTTGTGAATAGCTAGGTGTCTTGAGAAATCTAGTCAAGTGGCAATGGTGTGATTGATTAGTATGCTTTGGACAATTTATGACATATTTGCAAAGGAGAATGCAATTGCTTCTTATTTCATGGAGAGAATGTTGTTACTGGAAGCTATTCAAGTACATTACTATATAATTGGAAAGCCAATGTTGTGCCTACTTAACTCCAAGAAAAAAAAATTTGTTGCTCTTGTGCTTGATTGAAGAGGTCATGAATATGTGGATCTTTAGACCATATTTCTTTAGGAATGAAATTGCACACATTTTGCCATATTCAAATGATTTTGATGTCAATCCAAGTGACATGAAGATGTCAACATGAATAGAATTCTTGTTGTTTGTCCCATTGTTTCAAGCTTGGAGTGTTTGGAAGTTTTAAATTAGTCCCTGTATTGTTGGGTTCACAAATTTTTCATAATGTGAATTTATAGATTTTCAGATTTTCGACTAAATAATCATTGTCCAACATATGATAGAATTCATTTAATTTATTTGTCTGTTCAACATCCACAGATAGTTTTTGCATACAGCCATGAGTGGAAGTGGCAGTGGCAGTGGCAGCGGCAACGACAACGGACATCGTCGATCCAGATCTGTATATGAAGATTACGCTGCCAACTTGATTGATACCATGTTGCCCAAACAAAGGGCGGTTGTTAGACAAAGAAGAAGACGTCGTAGAAGGCCCTTCATCTCCACCCGCTGCTACAGATAAATCGTCCTCCAACCCTCACTACAATTTCAATGCCGATGGGGACGTAGTGAGGGATGAAAAAGAGACAATTTTTATTAATAAGTTGCATTTGTTATGTTCCCGTTATTTCATAAGAAGACTTTTTTTAATATGGTGTGATCAACCTGGAGAATTAAAATCCAGGATTATGTAGGAGCTGCGGGAGAATTCCCACAAGAAAATGAGTTCGATCTAGGAGCCATATCAAAAGACATGAGCAAATTGATTCAACATATTTTTCTCGATTTTATGTCGGAAACAACTGCTTTTTGCTGTTGTGTTTGAGCAACCAAAAATAATTTTTTTGCAACGTAACCAAATCTAAACTATGCAAAATAAATGAAAAAGAAGTAGATCTGTTCAAAACAAAAGTTAAATCTACACAAAGTACAATAAACATTCATAGATCTACAAAAGGCTAGTCTGGAATACAAAGAAATATGGATCTGCAAAACTAATTGAGATCTCATACAAGGCTCGGATCTACTACAGATGTATTGGAGAATCGGACATCGGAATAGGCGCTGCTATATTGAATCCATTAGATCTGGCCATTCCAATTGCCATTCCGACCCCTGTTTACCTTTTTCCAGTCGCCCGTAAATTCGGTGTCTCCTATGCTTTAATCAAAACCAACTGAAAGGCACGGTGGAAATCAACTAAAATCTGCAAGTTGTACTTTTGGTATATGATGGGCCAATTTGAGGTGTGGATGCTAACTTGTCCCACTGGAATCCCCAAATCTTTCCATTTGTTGCATCTCGGCATTGACACATATAGTATTGATCTATGCACAATTGGTGAGGGCTTGTGACATAGCTCACGATGAAATCTAGAGCTTTTTCAAAAAACTGTCTTTTGTTAAGCCGACTGCTCTCCCAATGTAGGTATCTTGTACAATTATTTGCCAGCCTCGATTTTAGAGGCCTTAAACTTGATTACCCATCACCCCTCAAGGACTCGTGTGGGTGTTGTTGTAGAAAAGTTTGGATCTGGTCCTCGATGGTGATCGGCTTTTGAAATAAAGGCCCAGTTCTAGAAGTAGATGGACCTTCTTCCGTGGCCTGTGCATCTGGTACTACATCTTCCATATCAGCATCGCCCCCTGGATCCATGCTTATATCAAATCCTCCATGATTTTGTGGCTGAGGCGAGTGAGACATAATGGGTACTGAAATTTGAGGATTCGACTCCAAGACTTGAGCGACTGCCTTTTCATCCTTGATAATTGTCTTTGCCTTGGGTAGCTCTGTCGATGCCATACGTTTGAACTTATCGAATCAAACTTGAAACTCGGCCAATGAAATTCGATAGGTTTCAACCTTCCTGAACAAATAACGAATCTCATCTGATGAGACAGGACGATCATGTACTTGTGTCTGCAGGTATGTGTCTCTTTCAAGGGTGGTCGCATCCAATTCACCTTCAAGGCGCTCTCGATCAAGCACAACCATATCCAATTGTCCTTGAAGCAGCAACACCTATTATTTGTTGGCATCTTGGACAACTTTGTCCACTTGACCTTGCACAGTCGTGAGGGTATTCTGAAGAGTTCCCACATAACCTTCCAATGCTTCGGCTGAGCTTTCTTCATCTCAGCTTCGGACTTTGCTTCATGTTGTTTGGCGACCTTGAGCTGTCGATTTAGTTGAATCACCTTCTGGCTGATGAGAGTATTCTCAGATTCCAAATTGGATATTCTTTTATCCATGTCTTCCTTCTCATCCAACAGGGTCTGGATCACTCATACAAGATTATTGACTTAACCTATTGTGTCATTAAAATCCACAGTTGTTGCAGTTGTAGCAGCAGCAGCAGTAGGAAGAGGAACTACAAGTACAGTGCTTGTTTGGCATTGAGGTCGTGTCGGTTCTTCTTTCTCAAAGAGATCTTCTTCTTCATAACCATCAGGCACCGTGGCGTCAAATTGCTTTGGTGACATTAGCGCTATCATGGACTTGTTTGAATCCTTTTATAGGGGATTGGAGTTCAAAGAGCCCTGGGCTTTGAGGCATCATAAATATTTCATTTGCTCCCAAAGGATCGAAATTATCGAACATATCCATGAAAGCCTGCATATTTGGTGAAATGGCTTGCATTTGTGGAGTTGACACGGCCCAGACAGCTGTGATTGGAATTGCGTCTCCAATGTTCACAGACTGTCCTTGTGAGGAAGCAGAGGGGAGAGGGAAGCATCAGTTGGAGGGGGAATGGGTAGTGCAGAGCGAGTGGCAGCAAGGGGTGGTGGTGTAGCTGATGTTGGTTGCCTAGTACGACGACGTGACGTGGAAGACGAGTCAGGAATTATGACCTTGGTGCGTACCCATCGACAACTAGATGATTGTCATAAAGATTTGGCAAGTGCCACATCTTCGTAAATAGACAAGACTGACTCAGGAAAAAAACATGGATCTTTGTACATTTGTTTGTGGCATAGGTGAAGAATGGGCATGTGCTGATGCTTTAGCTGCTTCCAAGGCTACTTCTTCTAGCAATTGTTTAATCCACTGTCTCCGAATTAGGGCCCTTTTTGAGCTCAAAAAGGGCCTCTTCCTTGCCTAAACATGTTTGATAATCTGGATTAATTAACTTGCTAATAGTCCTATGTGGCAGTTCACCTTGGGTTTAGCTTGTGTTAAAACCTAGTCACATAGGTTGCACTTGAACCTAGTATATTAAATAAAGAAATAATTAAATTCAATGCTTGTAAAAATATTGATTTATTTTTTAATTTGATAAGGGCTGAAATTTTTTTTGCACTTCATCGGTTTTCTTTTGAGCTTTATTTTTGGTATAAAATACATTGCAAATTCTTTTATGGAAGTTTAAATAAAGTGAGCGGGGGAGGGGGGGGGGGTGGGGGGCTGATTTACACGTTAACACCTTATAAAAAAAAAAAGTTTGAAAATGAAAGGGGGAGGGGGTACACCCTCCCCCCACCCCGCTCCCCTACACGGCCCTGACCCCCCCCCTTTCCCTCCCTCCCTCACCACGCTCCCCCTGCACGGCCGTCGTGCAGGGCTGCTGGCCTGGTTTGCCGCCCAACCACCCATAAAGGTACAACAACTGGTGTTCTGGGTGGTTGGGAGCTACGCAGGGAGCGTGGGCTGCTGTGGGTGGTGGGCGGCGAACCGGGCCAACGGATGAAAGTGTGGCTGTGAGGAGTAGCAGCGCGGCCGTGCAGGGGAGCGGGGTGAATGGGGTGGGGAGGGTGTACCCCCTCCCCATTTCATTTTCAATTTTATCTTTTTAGTACAAGGAGTTAACAAAGAACCGCCCCCCCCCCCCCCCCCCCCCCCCGCGCTCTCTCACTTAAACTTTCAAATGAAGAATAAAAAAATTTGCAACTTATTTTATACCAAAATAAAGCTCAAAGGAAGACCAATGAAGTGCAAAAAAAATTTCAGCCCTTCACAAATTCAAAATTTGAATTTGGGCCTTGCTTGTGAGTGTGACATTGTCATTAATAAAGGGCTAGGGGAATATAGTTGGAGTGTGGTTAGTGGTGAGCTAGATTTTGGAGATCTCATCTAGTCCATCGAATGTGCCATGTCATATGGACCATTCCATCTCAATTGTCACTCTTTTATTGGTACACATGTCGTCATTAACACTAATTATAATTAGTGAAGAGGCCCTTTTTGAGTCCAAAAAGGACCCTAATATGATATTCTAATATTTTTTCTTTTCTGAGTTGAGATTCAGATACATCCCTAATGCTTTAGGTATATTTGTAGTTGGTATAGATTCAGCAGGTACTGGATCAACTAGAACCTCTTTCTGTTTCAGTTCTGGTAACAACAATCAAAGGTACACTTGGTTCAATAGGTTGAGATGTTGGTCTTTGCTTGATCATAATCATATTCACTAGAGCAATAACCGGTGGTGGTTTTGGTCTTGCTGGACAATCCTTGTAACAATGTGCATAACCGCATTCACAACAAAATGGAACAAACTTTCCTTTGTTCAGACATTCTGCAACTCTATGGTTTCCTCCGCATGCAAAGCATCCAAGTGGTGCTCTGGCCCATTGTCTCACTGCTTCTTGTTGTGCGGCAACATAGATAGCATACTACTCTGAAGGACCAATCTCTTGATCATTGTTGTGATTCCATTGCTCATTACCATTATAAGATTCTGGTACCAATAAATTAGCAGAACGAGCTTGTTGTCCTGGTGGAGCTGGAAAAGCCTGTCATTCAGGAAATCCAAGGGCAAAGTTGTGAGCCTTAGCTTCAGGTTCCTTTACATAAGTAGGTTCCCAATATTGAAGCTTAGCATACCTTTGTTGGATAATCTAAGGATTAAATGAGCAAAAATTACACATATGACAAATAGTATTCGTCATTCATTGTTTCAATGTTGGACATTTGTTCATGGTGTGATTTCCTGCACAAATTGAACACCAGACATTTTTTCGAATAGGAAAGGTCTTAGAAAACTTAGTCGTTGCTTTGCTACTATGAGCTTGCACCTCTTCCAAAGCTTTCAACTTCTCGTCGAACTGAGACTGCATCTTATCCAACTGCATCTGCTGCTTTTGACCAAGTTTCTCGAAATCTTTGATCATCAATTTTGCAGTAGCATTAATATTCGTGGATACAATATGAAGAAACCTTTTGTGTTTCTACTTTTAAAGCCTTAGTATTTTTCTTTGCATTTTTAGACTGCTACAGTTTTGAACTAGTTCTTGTACAGTTTGCATATTTGAACTGTTTGTCGCACAGTTTACACTTTTTGTATTTTTCGCTCATTTCACACTTTTCACTCATTCCTGAAAAAGTTGACAAGAAGCCTTTTTTAACTTAGTATCAGTTTTGTGAAGACCTTTGCATTCTTCGCATTCTTCGTGACTTAGCCGAAGTCATCGACTCAGTGGAAGTCCTCGATGCCGACACATCGCCAAGGCACCAGACTCAACCGAAGTCATTGACTCAATCGAACTCCCCTACGCCAACGAATTGCCAAGGCACCAGACTCAACTGAAGTCTCTGATGCCAATAAAATGCCAAGGCACCAAACTCAACTAAAGTCATTGACTCAGTCAAAGTGCCCGACATCAACGAGTTGCTAAAGACACCAATATATCTGAAGTCATCGAAGTTCCCGGAAAACATTGAACAAGTCGACTTCGAGATTAAGGCCCGATGAGCATGACAGTTTGAATGTCACGACTCAGCCATTAAGCCACGTAGCCGAGCAAAGTACCAACACGTGTAGTTAGCTGATGTTTTAGCTTAAACTATCCTGTAATGCTTAGCTAATCAGATCTTGTAATTAGACCAAGCATGCTATATGTATTGGAGATCAGATACAAACATTGTAAGCATACACGAAGTGTGTGTGAAAGGAGTGGATGAGTGTTAGTCATGCAGTAGCAGACACACATCACCACACTCACACTTACATAGAATTAGCAGTAGCTAGTTTCTATTCGTGAGAGAGAATATCTCTCTTGTGCCAACGTGCTGATATGAGAAATAGACAGTTCTCTTGCTTAAAAGGATCATTGTTGTATACTTGATTTTGGTAATATAGAGTTCTTCTACTCAATGTATGCAATTTGTCGCAGTAGCTATCTATCGTTCGGAGGATGTCTGATCGCATAATAAAGCAGTAGCTTCCCCGAAAAAATTGGTTCCATCTGGACTCATATCAACGAATCACGACTAGCTCTGAATTTGAAGTGCTCGAAGTCTCCAACTTCTTCAAATTCCAGGATCTACATTAGTGGTATCATAGCTGCTTGGAGATCCAAAGTCGTGGGCAATGCTGCAACTTCATTAGGTGCTGCAGGTTCTTCTTCAGCTCCACTCACAATGTCCATTACATCCTATGGAATCAATAATGATTCCATTCTAATCTTCCACATTGCATAATTGGAAGATGTTAATCTCTCACTATGCTCCAAGAAATGTGAACCAAATGAAGACATCTTTTCTATGAGAAATTCAAGTAATGACAAAGATGGAGTTGAAAATGTTGCTTGCTATCTCAACCTAGGATCTAACACTGATAATGTTGATCCAACCTATGAAATCTAGCAACAGAATGTGAGATCAAACTCTCAGCAGAAAAAATCAATCTATCTTGAATTTGGATCTTGCTTCAATCACAGAAATGAAGCACATGCAAGTAAGAAGTCTATCTCTCCCACGAGTTTCAAAGAATCGATAAACTCTCTAAGAACTTACTTTCAACTTAGACACAACAATTTGTGTGAAATAAAAAGTCTAAGACCTCATAAAACTCACTTCTATCCAATTCTACTTGATTGACAATGAAAATTGAAGAAATTGGTGAAAAGAACTGATGTGTGCTCACTTTGGCATATCCCACGAGATGAGTACTCTCTCAAGCTCTCTGATTGCCTAAAACTCTTCTAAAAACAAATCAAACTGATTTAGAAACTCAAGCAACACATTCTACTCTTTGATACCTATCCAACAAGCTATAGAACATCAAATTTGGATCATTCCTTGAGAAGTAGCACTCAAACAAAGAGAGCTGATTTCACACGTGTGAGCTCTCTGTCCGTAGAAGGCTTAGCTGAAGCAAATCAGGCTTGATTTGATCCACTTATGATTCATAGATGGCTTCTTTGTTAGCGAGTTTGAATTCCTCTCCTAAATCCGAGGTCTTGCAAGCAAAAGCACTGTTGTTCTGATGTATACTCCCTCACCTCTTCAAAGCATGAAGCTCTAATACCATGTGAAGTTTTTAGCATGTGTGAACTTCACCACTTTACATGATCTTACTAAGGTGTTGTGATTGCACAAGATTGATTAAAGAACAGATTACCTGACAAATCTAAGGCAAGAGCACAATGGCATACATCATACTAAAAAAAATAACTTCTCACTATGAGTAATGAATGTCAGAAATAATTCTAAGTGCTCAGTATGAGAAAAATAGGCTGCTCTCGGGTAGAGAGAGAAAATCAACACTAGAAAACTCCGGTAGAGAGAGAATGAGTCCAAAACACCAAAATCTCAATATTCACAATATGGCAAAACATGCCAAGGTTTCCCTACATCAAAGTGGCTCGAGTTCCTATAGTGGAGTTGCATGGAAAGTCCACTTAACTAAGTTAACTCAACTGCCAAGGATCCACATGTGTAACTTTATGCATGGATATTGCATGTACTTCATGTCAACTCTCAAAATTGCCTAGACATGTGTAGATCATAAAAACCACTTTGCATGTTGCATGCACGGATTGCATGTGGCTTGGATGCACACTAAACGACATTGCATGTAAACTGAACTTTTGCATGACATCAAATTTGAATCTACCTAACTCAAACTCAACCTATTCTAGAAGGTTATGTGCTCAATTCACACACCATTATGTACAATAAAGTTTACAAATGGAAATAACATGCTCATGGCCCCAAAACTCGAGATAAGAAGATATTATTTTACTAATCTTCACACCTCGTACCATGGGCCAATCATGTCTATGTCATACAATGGCGGGATGGCAGCTGGTGGAGATGTGGCCCTAAGAATGTCTACGGGGGGGTGGCCTACCCTCTATGCCTTGGACCCTACACGTTGGACCCTATACCTTGGACCCTCAATCCTAGATCCTAAACCTTAGACCTTGAACCCAAAATCTTAAACCTTGGACCTTGAACATCAACATCTACTTGATGAAAGAGATGCAAACTCAACAAGATCTTGATCAAACATCAAATATATGAAATAATGAAACTGTTGTCTGTACAATAATAGTAAGGTACTGTATTTCACACGTGTGGATCCAATACATAACATAAAATTGCATTCTACACACAAGATTGCAAGATATCATCAATGGAAAGATGAATCCAGGAGAAATCATGTATAAGCATGAAATGAGAGAGAGAGAGAGAGAGAGAGAGAGAGAGAGAGAGAGAGAGAGAGAGAGAGAGAGAGAGAGAGAGAGAGAGAGAGAGAGAGAGAGAGAGAGAGAGAGAGAGAGAGAGAGAGAGAGAGAGAGAGAGAGAGAGAGAGAGTCATGTTCTCCCATGCTTGTACACTATTTATAACAGGTCTATGCCGTATTTTGAATGTGGTTTCCTCCATGGAAACTTCTAGGCCCAAGACCCTACTCACAATATGGACTAGATTCAATGTACCAATCATTGAAATTTGAATGGGTCCAAACTTGCCTACTTACTTTCCCTCACTTTCCAAAAGTGATAATTCAAAAACCTTTAGACAATATCTATCTCTAAGTCTAAGAATGCATATTCGCCTAAATTGGCAATTAACCAAAATATGACCAAACTAGTTGATATTTCTCACACTCCCTCTTCAACTAGATTTGGCATAGTTTTGACCATAGAACTTTGATCCAACTTTAGAATAATCTTCATCCTAAGTATAGATCTCCTTTATAAAGTTCTAATCCAAATAACCACTTTCCCTTTTGTGTTGTTGAAGCCCTTTGAGACCAACCTCTTGATCTTTTTCTTGATCATACTATATCCAACAAAGATTCCTTTCAAGAATCCCAAAGATGGGTTGACATAGCAAGTACTCCCAAAGATCTTCAAATGCTCCATCCTTGGCTTCTTACCAAAAAGAACTTCAATAAACTCTTACCATCCAAGTCTTCATTTGAGTACCTATTACAAACAAAGTTAGCACACATCAAGGCTTCATCCCAAAATGACTTAGGAAGATTTGCATTCATCCTCATGGATTTAGCTCGTGGCAAAAAGATTGATCCTCCTCTCTTCCACACTATGTAGGACTTTGAGTTTGAAAGCTCCCTCTTGATCCCATGTGCCACACAAACCTCTTTGAACTTTGTCGATAGGTCTTCATTTGCCAGCTTCAAGCACTTGATCTTCATGTTGAATTGACTCTCCACAACATTCTTTAATTTGAGAAAAACATCAAATATGAAATCCTCACTCTTTAGAAGATAAGTCCAACAATATCTACTAAGGTCATCAATGCAAGTCACAAGCATCTCTGCTCCTCCAATACTCAAAGAACTAGTACAATGCAAATCCAAATGTACTAAATGAAAAGGCATCTTAGATCTTGAGCTAGATCTAGAATAAGACAACCTTTGTGATTTTGACATTGAACAATGCTCACCTACTTGCTTCTTTGCCTTCAAACCACCATGGTTAGAACCAACAAATCCATCAAGTTTGTAGAGCTTACCTTGTCTCATGCCTTGAGCAATCAAGACTCCATTCCTTTTGACCAAACAAAAAACACCAACAAATTTCACTTTGAGCCATTTGTCAACCATTTGACACACACTAAGCACATCCTTAGGTATGAACAAAACATTTTTCAAATGAACATTCCTAGTTGTAGATGAGAGAAACATAGGAATAGTACTAATGCCCTTGATAACAACTTTACCACCATTGGCCATGTTGATGACCTTCTTTTCTCCTTCATAAGACACCAAAGAAGTGAAGTACTCTTTGTGACATGTCATATGAAAGCCTGCGCCACTATCAATCCACCATGGATCAATATTTCTATCAATGGTTAGCAAACAAGAAGACATCAAAAACATATCATCATTTGAGTTTTGATCACCAATACCATCCTTATCAAAAGTGAAATTGCCTTGCTTTTCTCCTTGATCTCTCTTCTTCTTCTAGCAATCACTAGCAAAATGCCCCTTGATGCCACAATAGAAGCACTATCTTTCTTTTTATCAAAAGAATAAGACTCACCATGATCTTGTTCTTTCGACCACTTGCTCTTCCCTTTTCCCTTGAATTTGCCTTTCATGAACATACTCTCTTCTCCATCATGAGATGTCGATATAGATCCACCTCTTGCTTGAAGCCTATACTTTTCATTCACCAACACTTCTTGCAAATGCACAATGCTTGGCAAAGTCTTTTGTATTGCAAAGCTTTGAACGAGATTACCATGCTCATCCAACAAACTATTAAGCACAACTTGCACGAGTTCCACTTTAAATGCTATCATCAATGCATGCTAGCTCATCATTAAGTCCTTTAACTCTCAATACAAAGGCATGAGCACTCTCTTCCTTCTTTTGCAAACTTTGAAAAATTTGTCTTCTTAGGGGTAGTACCCTAGATGTAGACTTGGATTCATAAAGCTTCCCTTCCCAAGTCTCCAAAGATTATGTGCACTTACCAATCTCCTTGAGTAGCTCATTGGTAACATTTATCTTGATCATGTGTAGAGCTCTTTAGCTCTCTTGTCATACCTCATTTGATCTTGTTGTACCAAGGGACTTTCCTCCACTCCTACAACAATGTCCAACAGCTCATGCAACTCAAGAAGTGATTCCATTCTCACTTTCCATGTAGAGTAGTTTGATGAGGTAAGCTATCATTGTCTTCCAACATGAATACACTTGATGTAGCCATGTTGCAATGACCTGATTCTCTCTCTCAACCAGTTCCAATGCAAAAGTTGAATAACAACAAATGTTTCCAAAAATAAATCACAAAGATATGGAACCTCTCAATTCTCTTCTAGCACTATAACTAGCAAATCAACACATAGAATGAAGAAATCTTGATCAACCTATGATCCACTCACAATCTAATGAATCTTGCCACTTCCTAAGATTGAAACACACTATTTTGAAGTCCATCAACCTCAAAAAATACAGATCCAAACAAAATTAGATTTTTGACAAAATCACAAAAAATTGAATCTTCCAATTTCTAAATGCAATTGCCAAAAACTTGATATAGAATCTTGTAGCCTCCAATGAAGCTTTCCTAATACAATAAAAATCGGCCAAATCCAGTAAGGCACATGTGAAATCGGCCTACTTCAATTTCATAAATCTAAATTGAGTTTTAAAAGATCAATTCTACATATGCAAAATGCTTGATTTTTGAGTTGAAATCAATCTAGCACACTCTAGAATTGGTAACTCCTCCAAAATATGGCTGATCCTTCAATAACCTACAACGATAGCTCTGATACCATGTAAATATTTTTTTAATCACTAAGATCCAAAATCATCGAGTCTTGATCTTTGGTTATGGAACACAACACAATTAGCATCATTGACAATGTAGAAAATCAACATCTACATGATAAAAGAGATGCAAACTCAACAAGATCTACTTGATGAAAGAGATGAAAACTCAAGAAGATCTTTGATCAAACATCACATATATGAAATAATGAAGTTGATTTTTGTACAGTAGCAGTAAGATATTGTGTTTCACACATGTGGATCCAATACATAACATAAAATTGCATTCTACACACAAGATAGCAAAATATCGTCACTATAGTGCACCAATGGATAGATGAACCCAAGAGAACTCATGTATGAGCCTGAAATGAGATAAGAGAGAGAGAATCATGTTCTCCCATGCTTCTACACTATTTATAACAAGTCTATGCCTTATTTTGAATGTGATTTCTTTCCTTAGAAACTTCTAGGTCCAAAACTCTACTCACAGTATGGACTAGATTCAATGTACCAATCATTCAAATTTGAATGGGTCCAAACTCGCTTACTTACATTCCCTCACTTTTCAAAAGTTGTAACTCAAAACATGTAGACTAAAATAACTTTGAAAGATCTGTCTCTAAAGTCTAAGAATGCATATTGGCCTAAATTGCCAATTAACCAAAATGTGACTAAACTAGTTGATATTTCTCACATAGACTTCCACTAGTTAGTCGATGTGGCATGTGCCTCACTAGCAGCAACCCCAATCATGTGTTGGAATGCTTTCATTGGGCACTTTCTAATGGCACCATTTTCGTCTCAATCGGAGCTACGATTAAAAAGTTATACTATTTTAAAATTATGTGCATAGCATATACATTATTCTTGGTTTAGAGTATTCCTCAGGCGAGGAATAGACTCAGTTCATTAGTGATTGTATCCTAGAGAGCTCAATTGGATAGCAAATTTGATTCCAAGGATGACAACTAAATTTACATTGAGTTCAATAGAACTTTGGGTATCGAAATTTTTTTGTAGTTCATGATAGTTAGCAATACCTTTTTCCTTTTTGGTATGTCTTCTATTTTTTTTATTACTTGTTGCTTGTAGAACTTGGATAACCCGTATTTTTGTTAAAAATCCGATATGAAAAGATTTATCAAAATCCAATATTTTTTTCTAGGAAAAAAGATTTTGAAATTGTTCTTCCATTTCTTGAGTTGTGTTAGACATATACTCTAGACTTCTTTATGATTATATATGGTTTTGGATTTCAGTGAATTATGATTGACGAATCATAAGAATGTGAGTGTTTATGGTTGAAGGATTATAAATAGATACTTAATTATTATCAGAGGATTATAAGAAAATGTGATGATTCTTAAATATGTTGAGTATTTTTCCCTCTATTAAATGAGTCAAGAATTTATATCAGTGTTTTGAAAATCTAAATTTATTTACTCCAGTGATCTGAGAATGTTGGTGTTTCATAGTCATTCTCATGAAGGAAATTGTTTACTCATGGAGAGTTTGCTTAATTTAGTGGATAATATTATGTTACATATTATAGTCTGTAAGTGTTTGTATATGGTTTTCAGACTAGATCTCCTATTGTTATAAAAGAGACAAATCTATTGAGATTGGATGATTACTAATTTTTTGCATGAGGTGCTAGGAACAAGGGCATTTTTTTTAAACTCAAGAGAGCCTCTAGGATATTCAGAGTTGAGCTCAAATCATTTTCATCTTGATGGATCTCTTGATATTCTAATTAGATGAACTGTTAATACCTTAGAACTCTAGATGCTCTAAGAGTACTAGTACCAAGAAACATTTATGACCGGTCTACAAAAAATTGTGTATAGTTTTGGGCTATGACTATTGATTTTCTTTAGTTTATCAATTTTTTTTTTATCTCTAATGGTAAACATATTTTTGTCATGCAATTTGAAGCCACAACCATGGTTGCCCTGCCAATCTTGATCAATTAGACACCTTGAATAATTATTTTCTTGGAGGACTGAGGGTTTTCAACACTTCTATAAATATGGCTCTTTTCTCTCTCTCTCTCTCTCTCTCTCTCTCTCTCTCTCTCTCTCTCTCTCTCTCTCTCTCTCTCTCTCTCTCTCTCTCTCTCTCTCTCTCTCTCTCTCTCTCTCTCTCTCTCTCTCTCTCTCTCTCTCTCTTGTTAGTGCACCCAATTCGTGTGGGAACTTAGTGTGTGAAGGTCCTTGGTGTGTGGAAGATAATACACAAATTCTCCCAGAGCCCTTGGATCAAGGTCTATAGCCATCAACGGTTGGAGATTGAATACCCTAGATTATTAAATCAAGCAAAACTAGTAGATTGGAGTTGAAATGGCTCGAAGGACAAACAACCCTTCATTTTCATTGAAACTATTTTCTAAAAGACTGAAAAAGACTTGATGTGTGAAATTCGTTTTAAAGTGAGAATTTTTTTAACTTGAAAAAACAATTCGAAATACTCGAGGGAACTAACTTTCTTTATCTAGAGTCATTTATGGTTAAACAAAAGGATGTGACTTCCAAACAAAGGGCACCTAGAGTATACCTATAGTATGGAAGTCAAAATAGAGTGCTAACTACAAAGAAAGGACTCATTAAATCTCCAAAGTAATTTTCCCCTTTCAAAAAGCATTAAGTGTAGAATATGCTATGAAAAAGTATCCTAATTGGCAAACTTGCCACTTAAGTGACATGGAGGGGCCCGATAAGAGATTTGATAGGTCAAAATTATCAATTTTGCACATCATTATGTACTCATAAGGCCTCTTTTAGTCTACTGAGTTGTAGTTTTGAGCAATTTTGAAATTACAAACATGAGAGTCTCAAAATTGGGTGAATGTAGCAAGTTGGACAAGATATCCAACTACTTTGTATGGAAATTCAAGATAAAAAACATCTTGATTCACAAGGAATTGTAAGACATTGTCACAGGAGATGAGAGAAGACAACTCATTGAAGTTGATATCAAACTCTTTTAGAGAAGAGCTAGGAGAGCATTGACATTCATCAAACTTTTTGTAATGGACCACATCATTAGACTGCCCATCACAAATGTTGGTTTAGACGTGCCATCACAAAAAGTCCAAAATAGTCCAAACAGAAAAGAGTTTGGCATAATTGCTTTATCCCCTTGTTCCCTGCTCATAGGCAGTCGTTTAGACCTATTAGACATGTTAGTACGCTTAACGATCAAAGAGTGCAACCTTCCAATGCACTTCAATCCCAAATATGTACTTTTTTGTAGAATCCTCTATAACTTGAGAGTTCTTTATCTGATTCGAATGAAAACTGGATCATACTTGTGCCTAGAAGGAAGGAGTACATGGCTGAATTTTTGGCCCAAACAGATTGACATACATTACTCAAATTTAGGTAATTGTCGGGGTTGTGGGACAATGCCCTTCCAAATTTGAATTTTTTTTATTTTCACCAAATTCAATTAAACAAATGCATGCAAATCAATTCCAAATGAGATTCTTATACCAATAAAACCGCAAGCTCCTCAAAATTGATGAATTAACATAGCCAAAAGGTAAGCTAGGATCTTCAAGAAAGTGCAAGGATCGCAATGCATGCAAGTTGAATTAGAGTTCGTATAGATTAAAATCAGAAGGAATACGTATCATGCAAGTTTAGGATGCAACATGCAAGACGGTGACATGCAATATCATACAAGGTCATACAATGACATGTAGGCTGAAAATTACCATTGACAAAGAAAAGACACAACATAGAGGGGCAAAATGGGTCCCGATCACCCCCCCCCCCCCCCCCCCCCCACACACACACACACACACACACACACGCACACACACACACCCTTTGGGATCTTATTCAAGTGACAATAGTACAAGTAATTGACAACAATAGTTGTCCAATCCTTAGTCACATAGGAACTGAAAAGATCCAATTGTTAATTAATTTCAAATTTCATCCATAGTCCTTCAGCATGATAGGTTCTCTAGCAAGAGTACTCTCCAAATCATATAAGGCCAGCAATCCCTCCTTGGCAACATACACCTTATTTCTCTTTTGGTAGCATGCACAGTTTCCTCCCCTAACAGCATGCACCTCTTTCCTCCCTCATGGCAGCATGCACCTGTTTCATCCTCTTCAATTTGGGCGCCCCTCCTCCCTCAAATAGCCTTGTCCATGCATGTAGAGAGAGAGGGAGGCCATGCATGAGTAGTAGTGAGTCATTTAGTGGGTTGCATGAAGTAAAAAGATTTCTAAGTTTGACTACTCTAAGTCATTTGGTAATACCTTATATAACTAGGAAGCTTGATATATCTCACTACAACTAGGCCAAATATATGCTATGTTGTTAGCATCATTAGTCGATTCATGGCAGCACTCACTGAAGTGCATTAAAAGGCAGCCAAACACGTTTTGAGGTATGTTAAGGGCAGTTCCAATTATGGTCTAGGTATAATAGGTAGAGTAATCTACCTCAAATTCCAAGGCTTTGTTGATGCAAATTGGAGAGGCAACTATGATGATCAAAGTGTTAAAGAACTAACTTGCTCATACAAGTAACCAAGATAAGATTCTTATTGTGATTAACAAATAGCCAAATACATGAGAGAGAACAGAAGTGATGAGATAAACTTCAACTATGTCACATTGCTAAGGTGCATTACATACTTATAGACTTTGGCATCAAGTCTCTATGCCAACAATGAAAAAGCAACCTAACCTGATTGATGACTCTATATAAGGCAAAAACATTCAACACCTATCTATAGCAAAACTCATGGTCCAAATCAAGCACTAGAATCTCGAACTTGAGTCTAACTAAAGTGTAATTTGACTTTGCTAAATATAGGTAAAGGCCACTAGTATCAAAAGGCAAGCATGGCCCAATATTTCTAATTAATCCGAAACAACAACATCAGGGACAACAATGTGCACATTAACTCTAACACGAAGATCCATCATGGGTTATGGATTTAAATTTGATGGTATTTGCTTTTCATCAATAGCAAAAAGTAGAATAGTGTAGCCCTATCTACAATAGAAGTAGAGTATAAGGCAATATGCAGTGCAACACATGAAGCTATTTGATTAAGACAAATTATGAGGAAAATTGGGTTGAAACAAGAAAGAAAATCTGACAACAATATATAGTAATGGTCAAAGTGGCATTAAGTTGGCAAAAAATTATGTTTATCATACCTGGATGAAACACATAGAAATTCACTATCAACATCACTTTATTCACAAACGGGTGCAAAACATGGAAATCGACGTTGTTCATCGTAGTACATATGAGCAATTGGCTGACATCTTTACGAAGCCAATTGTGACTAAAAAGTTTCATAAATTTAGCTCAACGCTTTATGTGTTTAAGCTGCTTAACTTTAATATGCTATATATGTCTTTGGAAAATAAAGTCTACTTTTAGGAAGATTGTTAGTATAAAAGCAGAATTATTGGGTCTTTTAAACTTGAGGTGTAGCTAGTAGACTAGGAACCAACTGTACATGGTAACTAGACTGCCACTTGTTAGGCACTTGTCCCACTAGTGACAACTTGGAGCAGGGTTGTCTCCAAAATTGTGTATATGTACATTTTTCCTTAGGAGAAAGCAATTAGTGTGTGAGATTCTAAAGCTTTGCTATTTTATGGTCTTTGGTGCTTATGAAATAATCTCTTTTGTTGCAAATATGTGGCCTTGTTTTGCTTTTCTTAAATCCTTGTAGTGCTTCCAATAGATTTAAATTGGGCTGATCATCTGGTTCAAACATAAGGCTGATTCAAATCAAAAAGCGGTTCGAATTGGGGGGGGGGGGAATCAATTTTTCTAGAGTTTCTAAGCCTTCCATTTCTATAAAAACAAATTTTAAATGCTATTTACAATTCTCTAAATACTATTGCTAGTAACTATTGTGTTCATGACACATGCATTGATTTGCCTACATGTTTGTACATTGAGAAATTTGAGCTTGAACAAAACCTTATGCAATTGAACAAACATGAATGATGTAATCTGAAAAATGCCAAAGTCCCAACTTCATGAATCATAAGCAGACCAATAGAGATAAAAGTTCAAATACAAATTAAGTACTCCAAATTTACATCCCTATATAGTATAAAATATTAAAACTAGTAATCAGCAACAAATTGGAGATTTTGTTTTGTTTAATTATACCCATAGCCTAGATTATTCATTATGCTAAGGTCATCATTCACTAACTTATGAAAATGTCAGTCAAGTCATTGATCCCACTATAATAGTTGAGATGTATTTATAATGAAATCGTTGTGGATTTTCTATGGATGTTACCAAAATCAAGGGACAGAGAACCAAAAAATGCTTATTATCGCAAACCTCGATCTTTTCTGGTCCAATAGGCTTGTCGTTGCCTCTTCATCTTGTCTCTACAATTGGAGTACCACAACCTTCTTCTTCAGCTTGATGATCAACCTGTGGTGGTGGCATTGCTTCGTCCTCAATGAGAAGCTTGGATAGTTCATCATTAGCCCTTTCATCAATGCCAAACCATGGATCTCATCGAATATGACATCATGACTTATGTGCATGCGTCATCCAAGTGGATCATAGCATCCATATCCCTTGGTTTGCTCTTCATACCCTGTGAAGATGCACTTCAAAGCTTTCACTTGCATTTTGCTCCTTTCACTCTCAGGTTTATGGACATAAACTCAACATCCAAATACATGCAAACCATCCATCTTAGGCTTCTTACCACTGAATGCCTCATCTGGTGTGCAATTGGGTACAACAATGGTTGGAACTTTTATTTTGCAAGAATACGGCCATTCTCATAACTTCGGCCCAAAAAAAACTCACAATTCCCATGTGTGTCATCATCATCCTAGCAACTTCAATAAGTGTGTGATTCTTCCTTTCAACTACTCCATTTTGTTGATGCATATCAACCTGTGCAAATTGTGGTTTAATTCCATGCTCCTTGCAAAAATCAATAAAAGTTTTGGATCGATAGTCAGGACAACAATTAGATCTAAGCACCTTGATCTTGGTTCTCGATTGATTCTCTACCAATGCTTTGAAGTTTATGAAGCATCCAAATCCATCAAATTTTGTCTAATCGTGTAGATCCAATCTTCCTTGAGTAATCATCAATGAAAGCCATTATATAAAAGGCATTGCCGAATGACATTACCTTCATTGGTCCACATAGATCTGAGTGCACTAGCTCAAGCCTTAGCCAATAGGGTTTTAATTAATCCTATACATCTAAAACTTGCCAAAACTAAGTCTTGAGTTATAACAGAATACATCAATCACAGAACAATCTTTAAACCCTATCTTATTGAATGTCTCAACTTTGTGTCCCCAAAAATTTTAGACCCCTTGTAATTGTTGAGATGGGACCCAAAGTGTGTACCATGCCCAAACAAATTTTGAAAAGCCATTAGGTATTACATTGCATTCATACATTGTAGCATTGTTTCTAAAATAGCTCGTCTTTGAGATCTTTTAAAAAAAAACACATAAAAAAATCTTTTTTTTTTTTTATTTTAGAGAAAAACTAGGGCCCACATGCTTTTTGGAACAGATCAATACATGTTTGGTTGGCAAACAATCTATTTTTATCATGTAATAACTGGGCCTCCACATGGTTTTATGTTGTAGAAAAACTTAGACCATGGGACTTTCCATGGTTTGGAAAACCTTGTTAATAATTTTTCATTTGTAGTTTTCTTTCTAAAAAGGCTCATGTCTGAGATTTTAGAAAAAAACAAAACAAATACACAGATAATCTTTGATTTTTTTGCCCTTGTATTTAAAAGCAGATATATAGCACATAAATGATCTACTTTAAGTAAGGCCTTGAGGTATTCGACCACATAAAGCTCGTCCGCTGTTTGGAACAAACTAATACATATTAGGTTGGCATACAAGTAAAGTCATATTTAACACAATAAATGGGCCTTTGCATGGTTTTATGTTGTGGAAAACCATAGACCTTGGGAGTTTCCACGGTTTGAAAAACCTTGCTGAGAATTTGTTGTCGAGCTTACAACAGGCAAGTTACCATGTACTGAACACACTTTTATGTTGCAGAAAGCCTCGAACCTCTTGGCTTTCCATGGTTCAAGAAGCCACACACACAATATCTCAAACCATGGAAAGCCCTCGAGCCTAATTCTTCCGTCCTTTTTTTTTTTTGTCAACATTTGTCTCCCTTTGATATGGCAGAGCATCCCTACCCTAGAGACAATGAAGAAAATTCCTCTATGGCATCAATTCCCTCTTAATCAACCTTCCTCTCCTAGCTACCTTATTTAGAGTAGATGTGATGTAATGTGGCTAACAATTACAGTGAAATCTCTACTTGCATGCTAGAAATCATAGACACTTTTAGACCCTTGTTCGAGACTCCAAAGTGGCTTCATTTTTGTGCCACACAAGTTCCATTCATAAGAACGTTGACCAAGAAAAACAAACATAGAAAAGAAACATTACCCCAATCTCAATGATGAAAATTTCCTAGAAAACTTTGCTTGAGCATGGAATGCAAATGGAGTTACAAATTTGAGTTACACTGATTTTAAATATACATTTTAACACTTGCTAATCACCATATATTGCAATGCACTAAACTAGATTTAAGGCTAGTTATTCAAAAAGAAAGACTTGCATAGATGGTTTTAAATCATTTTTGTAGGACTTTATTATTTTGAAGGTAGGTTGCTATAGTAATAGCTTCTGCCCAGAATTTCTTTGGAAGAGAGGCATGGGCCAGCATGCTCTTGGCACTTTTGATGAGTGTCCAACTCTTCCGTTTAGCTTTACCATTGGACTGAGGTGAGTAGCTGGCTGAATATTGTTGTAGATGTATTCGATTGGCCTTGCAAAAGGCTTTGAACTCAGTGGAGATAAATACTCCCCCTACATCAAAACGTAGGGCTTTGATTCCTCTCTAGGTTGATTTTTCTGATGATGCCTTGAACTACATGAAGAACTTGAGAGTCTCAAATTTGTTCTTCAAGATATAAATTGCAGTTCTCTGAGAAGAGCCATCAATGATAGTCAGCAAATAGACATCTCCCCTTGTAAAAATAGTCTGCATAGGACCACAAATGTCCATATGTACAAGATCTAATGAACCTTTAGAAGAGCGAACTGAATCAGAAGTGACTAGAGTTCTAGCATGCTTGCTGGAAATATAGCTTTCACATGAAAAATTCGATTTGCTAATGAAGGGTAGATCTTGTACTAAATTTTGTTTCGGCATTTGTTGAATACAACTGGAATTTAAATGGTCTATTTGAAATGCCAAAGCATCTCAGTTGATTCAGAAGTTTAAGTAAAAAGAGCTTGACTACTTGCTGATTTTGTACAAATTGCCACACCTTCTCCTGAAAGCAGTAACTTTCCTAGATTTGTCAAAAATAGTGCAGCCCTGTCTATCAAATTTAACCCTCTGAACCCGAGTCTATGATTCTGCTAACTGAGAGCAAGTTTCAGATTTGGAATGTGAAAAACATTGGACAAAAACATTACATTACCTTTCTGGAATTGGACTTTGATTGTTTTTACACCGTCGATAGTATGAGTCGAATTGTCTCCAAGTTGCACAACTGTAGGATGGGTATATGACTTGTAGTCATGGAACTAGTGTCGCTGTCTTGCCTGGAAGGATGAAGACTCTGAAGTTGATGGTGTGTTTGATACAAGTCGTTGCATGTTGCTCTTATTGTCAGGATAGTCTGATTGTGTAGACCTCTTGGATCTAAACTTTTGATTTTTTGAATATAGAGCTTGAGGATCCGATCTTGAGCCTGAGGAGGATGTTGATCTTCTGATCTCCTCTTGTAGAAGCAACGATATTACTCTTGATAGAGTGAGGTGCTCCTGGGTAACCATTACCCAATTTTCGTAGGCTTCAGGTGGACTTGATAATAGAGTCATGAGTGCATCAAAATTTTCTATGACTGAGCCAGTTGCAATCTGCTCCATAAGATTTTTGAACATGTTGAGATGACTCGAAATACTTTCTACGTCAGACATCCTCAGGGTGAAGAATTTCTTCCTCAAGTGTAACTTAGAAGTAACATTCCTGATATTGTAGAGAGTTGCTAAGATGTCCCATGCATTCTTAGCAGTCTGAACAACACGTATGTGGCTGGTCTGAGTATCCTTAATGTTGAGGGTAATCATGGCAAATGCTTTGCTATCTCTCAGTCTCCACTTGGTGATGCTGGCTGCATCACTTTCTGGTTTTGAAATATGTGCCATCAACGATGTCCCACAGTTCTTTGGCTAGTAGTATAACCTTCATCTTGAGTTTTCAGAGATGGTGGTTATCTCCATCGAGTTTGTCAACGTGAGATGAACTAGATGATGGATCCATTCTGATTGAACGAGATTGTTGGTAGAAACAACGATTGTCGGAATATTGTTGGCTGCGCGTTTGCTAAAGAGACGTCTTGGTAGAAACAAGACTCATAATCCGCAATAGAAATGCATATTACTGAAATGACCACTCTGATACCATGTCGTAAAACATGGGGATGACTTGCAACGGAAGCTTGAGTGTAGGCATGTAGGAATGGAAACGCAACAGTTAGCAGCAGAAATATTCAAGATGAATCATTCATACAAAATTGCGCAAATGAACAATACATTAGTGAGATAAAAATTGTACTATGATTAATATCAACAGTGAGTACAATGGCTTGAAGTGATAACTTCTGAGCGTGATAATGCTGGCTACAGAAGAAATCTGATTATAATGTTAAAAAAGAAAACGGCTTCAAGGACACTTGTCCGATCAGGACTTGGGGTGGTCGGGTTCACTCGAAATGCTTGATTCAGCTAGTAGTATATATTTACAAGTGTCTTCAAAATATCTTACAAGCATTGAATGCTATCTACGCCAGTCTTTGTATATGTACAAAGTGGGTAACCGCCCTTGGGATACTTAGCGGTCCAATTGTTTTTAGGGCTGATGATAAGTTGGCGACGTCAGTCTGCCACTGTTGGAAAAACCCGAAAAATGCGAAGGTGCCTTTGAACAAAGAAAGCATGTAAATCTCAAAGGTGCAAAAATCTGAAGGTGCCTTTAAAGCGAAGGCAGAGAAATGCGAAAAACCTGACAGTGCCTTTAAATTGAAATTTGGTCACAATGTCGCATTTTTTTTTAAGGTGCAAAAATGTGAAAAAACCCGACTGGTATTTTTTTTCCCGACAACGCAAAAAAGACGAAAGTGCCTTAAAACGATTAAGGCACAAAAATCCCTAAGGTGTGTAAAGGCAACAGTGCCTTAAAACAAAAAATGTTTTAAGGAAAAACGAAGTTTGGAAAAATGCGAAGGTCCAAAATATGTTGTCGGCCTTCGGCTATTTTTAGGATGCTCTTTGCTTGAACGATTTGTTAAGGCTGAGCATTAGAAATCTAAACTGTGTGACTTTGCAAAACATGTAAATCATGAAGAGAAGAAAACTACATTGCTGAATTATAAACTTTGCATAAAATATGAATCCACTTTAGCATCCAAGGTCATTGACAAGCTAGGGACCCAAGTTGGCATCCAATTTTGTATCTCATAAAGCTCATCTTTGAGATCTCGAAACCAAAACAAATATGTAAACAAAAAAAAAAATTCTTTTGGTTTTGGAGGAAATTATGAAATGCAAATAGAGGCCACTAATTTGATGCCAAGACATTATACCCCATACAGCCCGTGTGCTTATCACATGATAGAGAGACCTTCGCACGATTTTATGTTGTGAAAAATTCAGGACCTTGGAACTCGCCATGGTTTGAGAGACCTTTTGGTGATACTTTGTTGGGCTTACAACAAACAAGTACACAACTGTTTACTATGTATACAATTAATGGGCCTCCACATGCTTTTTATATTGTGCTAAGCCCCAAACCTCGCAACTTTCGATTGTTCAAGAAGCCAGGCCTTAGGGCATCAAGGGCAATATGAACCCATGGAAAGTCCTCAAGCCAAGGCTTTTCACTACATGAGGGATATGTAGGTCTCTTTTGGTAGGTTAATGTGATGACTTTTTGCTAAAAGCCAGTGTATCTTTACTAAATGAGTTTGAATATGAAAATGCAATCTTTTCTTTTTCCAAACTACTGAGTGCTTTCTTAAGTTTGAGCACACGCAAATCTTCTCTTAATATTTAATCACCTTATTTTCCCTTTGCATTTTGAAGGAAATTAGATATGGGCCCATACCATTAGACCTTCTAAAGCCTATGGGGATTATGGAGCAAACCAATCAAAATTAGGCCACGCTCATAATGGACAAGTTAAGTTGTTATATCATAGAAAAAGCCTTTGCATGGTTTTTAGGGGGGTGCAAGGCCCTGTCGAGCGCCTTCTGCGCAAGGAGGGCCTTTATCCAAGAGCGGGACCTCGAGGGCACAGCCTCAACTTGCATGGAAGGCCCGAGGCCCTTCCACGATGTAATGCCACGTGAGAAGGTGGAGAGAAAATGTGCATTCTAGAAAGAGAATGCACATTCCAAAGAGAGAATGGCAAATTCTGAAGGAGAGATAAAGGTGGATGCATATTCTGCTCCTACAATCACCTCCAAAATACTCACGAGCACTTGGCATTACTATTGTGGAAAGTCTTGAACCTAGGGACTTTCCTGTTCAAGATGCTAGGCCCTAGGTTTGTAATTTTAGGCCAAGCCCAAAACATGACAACTCAAGTCGTCTGTACCATGTAATCAAAGGACCTCTGACCAATTTCTATGGCATGAAAAATCTTGGGCCTTAGGGCTTCCCATGGAAATTTTCGAGCAGGGTTTTTCAAATCTTCAAAAGCTTTTGAGGATGGGGCTTTCTATTATAGATATGATGGTCCATTAGAGCTAAGATCTGGGGCCAAGTCTTTTTTTAATATAAAAAACCCCTTAAGGTCCAGCTCTACTTAAGGAGTGCACCGCAACACTCCCTGACGCGCATCAGGGGGAGTGCAACGGTGCACTCCCATTGATTTCATTATCTGCAATTTCATTAATTTTTATGGACTTTGAAAATTTCTAAAATCGGTGTCGTGTATGCGTTAAAAGTGAGCTTTATGTGATATTGAGTAAGGGTTTAGGATTCAGGGTTCAAGGTTCAAGAGTAGTTTCTTGACGTAATTGAAAGGTTGGATCTAATTCTATTTATTTTATGAAGTAGTAGAATTCATAAGTATTGTAGATAATTGTATCATTAATTGGTAGAATTTGTAAGCATTAAGATGTGATTATATCACATTTTTCCTTGAATACTCCAATTAATATATTGTGCTTGAATTGAGCTTGCTAGGCTTAGATTTGATTTTCTAAGATCCCACGAATTGTTAATAATGTATTGTGTATCAAGTTTAGGGTGTACATAGTGTAATAAGAGATCGAGGATTGTTTTGATTTCATTCTTGTGAAAAAGGAGATATAAGACCATTAGCTGCAAAGGTGAGTGAGTAAGAATGTGGTAAGCATAGATCCTATATTAGACTGATTGAGTATTTTTAACTATTTAATTGTAAACTGTTTGGCAAAAAAAGATTTGTTGTTAGATTCAAAAAGTTTGGAGAACCAAAAATCATATTGGAGATAATCTTTTTAGCAAATGTCCATTTTAAAATTTACAAAAGTCTAACAAGAAGATAAACGTATAAGTAAGGCCCACCTTTTACTCTACAAGTGCAAGTGGAAGCAATATGATCAAGGAATAATGTTTGAATACAAATAGTAATAGAAAAAATGCCAAAGTAGCAACAAAGTTCAACAAATTGAATCCACAAAGCCCCCTTTTAGAGTTGTGCAAGAACCAACTCTTGGCGTATTTTGCTTTATAGATTTGGAATGGGAGAAAGTTACAACCCAAAATTGTGAGAGAAAGTCATTCGAGTCCAAAATTGCATACATTCCATACTCATGAGTAGAGCAATTCATTGAGGGTGAGGAAAAAAATGACAAGGCTCCCACAAATTTTTAAAAGTCTCGTATAAAATCAAATGCAACAAGGGATTTGAAACATCCAAAGCCAGATAGCTTTCTACAACGTAAATGGTATGTCAAAAAATTGCTCATCCTCCATTGTTAGGTTTTGTTTGTTGAAGCAACTATATCAATGGCTTGATGTGGCAGAGGTGTGTTACATTGATAGACGACATGTTGATAGAAATGGACAACGATGTCATGGTCCATTAGATGTATCATCACATCATTCTAGAGCTCAATTTGCCCCCAAGTTGTCGAAACAAAGAAGCGTTGGGTATAGTGCAAACTTTATGAAAAGACAAACCCAACTCAAATAATCAATGTGCACAAAGCAATGCTCGCTAGTAAAAGAAGTTTTGAGACTAGCTTTATTCCGCAGAGAATGATTTCCTCACCAAACAAGATATCTTAAACCTCTCTATGAAATTGTCTCAGGGGACATTTGAATTGCACAAAGATAATGCGTGTAATGTCCACATATGGACAATCCAAAATGCGAAGAGAATTTTATTTCATCAAACATTTAGCAAGAAAGAAAGTATGTCGTTCATATTGCGTATCCAAACAAAATTTCAAACGGAGAAGATGCTCTCTCTTGGCCATAACAACATCCTAGCCATGGATGCTACATTTGGAAAAAACAAATTTAAGGTTAGAATGTAATTGCTCCCTTAACTTGTATGAACTAGAATTTCTTGTCACATAATGAGATTGTCTCTTTCTCACCACATTTTGTTGTGTGCAATATCAAATTTTTACGATTTTAGCATTTGATGCTTTTCAAAATGGTATACTTGTAGCATGGGTGCTCACAAGTAGTTCAAAGGCCCAAGGTATCATTCCTTGGTTGCGGCAACTTAAGGAGAAGATGTGCGGATTGAAAGCAGATTGGCAACCAGACGGATTCATGGTAGATGATGCAGATTGTGAGATAAATGCTCTAGGTGCATAGTCAATTTAGAAAACATTTCAACATAAAGTGTCTTTGGCTTTTTTTGTTCATTTGTGTCGATATGCTTTTCTAATCATTCAATCATTTCATTTTGTTTTGAAGATGTGTGTTTCATTGTCGAATTTTTTTTTGTCTATGGCACGTGAGAAGATGTTGGTTGAAGAAGCTCATGCAAAAACTGGGAGCTTGAAAAACTAAGATATAAATGTTTCGGAGGCTACACACAAAAGGCATAATGAGCTTATAAACCTCCATAAATTTGCTTGAAAGTTGTCTACGATAGGTTATAAAAAATTGAAAACAACTTGTCTTGGATAGGTAAAGCTTTTATCCTCATCAATTGCATACGATGAGAGCATATTGAGCTTGTAAGTCTTCACGAATTCGGTCAACGAGTTTCTTCGATAATAGCTCGTAAGTAGTCAAAGAACATACACATTGAGCTTCAAAAGAAAAAAAATGAGCTCACCTTCACTTTCAAAACTCCTTGAAATGGTCATCGAAAAACGACAATGTGGAATCATCATTGTTAGATAATGAATGTACTCCAAGATGGGATCTCCAATGTGCTCCATTGCAGTCCTCCATAACGGATGAGCAATGTCCTTTTTCTCACTCTTCCAATGCACTTAAAAAAGCAATGCACTAAAGCCCAAACCTCAAAGCCCCTCTCCTCTTCAAAATATTGCGTTTAGCCCTTTACTTTATGAAATGACTCTCTCTCTCTCTCTCTCTCTCTCTCTCTCTCTCCATCCATGGAAGCAATACTCCTTCACGTCTGTCTGTTATTTTTTGTACTTCTTGCTTTATGTTTCTCTGTACCTTTTGGTTGTACTTTTTAGGCCCGTCGATTGTATTTCAGAAAACTAAAAACATTTAAATCTCGCGGGCTGAGGGCCTGAGTCCTCACTCTCGCGAGCCGGGCAGCGAGGGGGGTGCGCAGCAGCTGAGGGCCGGGGGTCCTACCCTAGCCTACTCTACCCTACCTACCCTTGAAGCATCAGCTATGGCGTCATTGCTTGATCTTACAACGATCACCAAATTTCTCTTCTAAAAGCAGGAATCTGATAACAGATCGCAAAAACCTCTGCACAAATCCGACTTAGACAGTTATTTTCACGACATGCATTGCAACCCTGGATGATCACCATTGTTATGTTGCTCTAAATGAAATCGAGAAGCAGTAGTCTTAATCATATCAGAGCATAAACAGTGAAGAACAGAGAAACAGATTGCTTACACACAAAGACTGGAGCCCGACCCTCGGCGTGTACGATCATGCTTCATCATTTGGGCTAAAAAAGAAACCGAAAACGATGGCTCCTGCTGAGCCTGACCATTTTGCTTTGCGTCAATTCTGCGGAAATGCCACAAATCACTCCACAAGGACAGGCAGACATATAAAGCATCATCCATCTCAAACGCTAATACTCCACCAGCGAAAGAAGCAAAAGCACACGCAAACGCAAAAGAAATTTGTGGGTTGGGATGATTGCAAGGCACCCTGTGCAAAAAAAAAAAAAGTCTCTTGTACCCCATAGCCTCATAGATAACAGCACCAAAAGCACCATAGATAACCACTGGGTTTTATGATTTATGTCAATATTACTAACCAGCACCCCACACCATAGATAACACCCAAAGAATCACTCCCCACATATCTATGACACAACCGACGGGTAAGTCAGCTTAGTCGCGCACCCAAAATGAGCCCTTATACTGGGCTTTACAAAAAGTATTATGGAAGGAGCCGGGCAGAGACCATTTTGCCCGGTAAGGATTTCTAGAATTTTTTTAGGTGAGGCTCGGAGGGGCCGGGCCGAGCCTAAATTTTTTTCGAAATCCGAACCGGGCAAAATGGCCTCTGCCCGGCCCCTTCCATTGTGTAATGGATTTTTGGACCCTTTTTAAACCAATCCTTAGCTGCCACGTGGCAGGTGCATGCAAAATCAGCACTAAAAATTTTTGAGACCAATCCGATGCTGTCACGTGGCAGACGCAGGCAGAATTTGCACTAAATTTAAAAAAAAAAAAAAACAGGTGACTATTCTGCTTTTTAATCTGTTAAAAAATGGGCAGAATAGTCACCAAAAATCCATTACATAAATGATAAGAACCGGCAGGTTAAAAAAAAACAAGTAAAATAAGGAACCCAAAAATACCTACCCAACACTAGTTTATTCATTGAGTTCAAATTCCCACTTGATTTGCCTTGGTGAAATTTGAGGTCTGGGGTCGCCATCGTGAAATTTTGACCTGTTGATTGAGAAAGTTGGCACATTTGTTTCCTTATTGCAAAATAGTGATGTGGAAGTAATGAACATAATCTACATATTCTTTGTTATTCAATCTCAAATGTGATAGGCTTGATTTTACTCTATGACATATTCATGATGGAGAACCACTAGGATGGGTTTGAATGCGCTTTTCCACTTGCCATAAAAATGAAGTCTTTGGAAAAATTTGGCCCATATAGTTTGAGTATCACAACATTTTCTTGCTCTTCAAATCATTCCAATATGCACTTTTACATGCAAAATGCCTAGAAAATTTCAACATTATGTTATTGTAGAGGTCCTACATGATAGGAGCTGGGCTTGTGGGGTTCCGATAGGTTCGAGTGCCAACTTCTCACATGAAAAGATCTTGGTTGTTTGCCTCACCCAAGTTCTAATCTCTAATGACAATGAAGTATGTTCTTTTGTTAGGCTAAGCTTGAAAGTTTTCTTTGGGGGTCGTTGATGCTTGAACTAAAGTTTGAAGGTTGACCTACAATATTAATGATGTTTTAATGCTTGGGCAAAAGTTTGGAAGTAGTCATTTATAGGTTTTAATGCTTGGATGAAGTTTGAAGGTTGCCCTTTTTTTTTCAGTTTGCAGCAATCCATTTCAGAAGAGAACAAATCTGCGTTATTGAAATGAGGAAATGAACATGTGTAGGAACTCGAGTTGGTCCCTTTTTATAGTAGGGAGGAAGACCCTAGCCTCTGAATCCTATTGGTCCATTTCTGCCTCCCTAATTATTCAAATTTAAAAAAGAGTGGGAACCATCCAAATTGGAGGGAAACTCAACTTTATTCACTAACTTGACATTTAGGCCCTGCGACATTAAAAGTCCCGCAAAAAGGCCTAAAGTCCTTTTATTGACTTTCTAATTAATCAAATAACTATGTGATCATCGAGTTGGACTTACACACGCAGGGTGCCAAATCTCTCTCACTTATTAACTAGGGTTAGGGTTGCCTTGAGATCCGCAAACCCTCCAACAATTTGTCACTTGAACTTCAGATTTACAGAAAACAAGATCAATGGCTCCATCAAGAATTTTCTCTCAAACAAAGTAATAATGTATTTCGATGTGCTTGGTCAAGCATGTAGGCAGCTTTGGTTGTCGCAAGAGATAGTAGTCACATCCACCTGTGGTTGACCTAAATCAACAAGCAATCTTTGTAACCATACTGCTTTCTGTGTAGCATTGCTGAGTGCATGATATTCAGCTTCCATCGAAGATAAGACTACTGTAGGTTGCTTTTGCTGCTCCATGGACCTGCAATTGTACCATAACTGAATGTATGACCATTGGTAGATCTTCTGTCATCAATATTACCTGCCCAATCGACATCTGTGTAACCTACCAACATTAGCGCTTCAGGCTGATCATTTTTCAAACTAAAATTCAATGCCCCTCGAATGTACCTGAGAATACGTTTAGCAGACTTCCAGTGTGCTTTGACTAGGATCTTGCCTAAATTGACTAACAACACCAACAACATAAGAAATATCAGGTCGTGTGTGTGTCAAATAGATCAAACTACCCACCAGTTGTATGTACAAGTAAGCATCCACTTTCCCATATTCATCATGTGCAGTAAGCAAAGTGTTGACATCCATCGGTGTGCTCAAAGGCTTACAATCTTGCATATTGAACTTATAAAACAAATCTCATGCATATTTGCTTTGTGTAAAAAAGACAACGTCTTCATTTTGCCATACTTCAATGCCAAGACAATAGTGCATCAATCCTAAATTGCTCCTGTCAAAAGCATTGGAAAGATTTGATTTGATTTAATTAATTAAGTTCTCATTACTTCCTATAATAATCAAATCATCCACGTACAAAAAAATGAACACTAAATCTAAATCTTGTCTTATAATGTAAAGATTAGGATCAACATTACTTTTTACCATTCCCCTTCGCTTGAAGTGTTCATCAATGCAAGAGTGCCATGCCTGTGGTGCTTGCTTCAGTCCATAAATAGCTTTGTTGAGCTTACAAACAATATGCTCTCTCTCTGGCTCAACAAATCCTTGAGGTTGTACTAGGTACACCTCTTCATCTAGCACTCCATTAAGAAAAGCAGATTTAATTTGTTGGATCTTCCAACCATAGAAAGCAAAAATAGAAATGATAGAATGTATAGTTACCATCTTAGCTACGGGTGCAAAGGTTTCTTTAAACTCCTGCTGCTCAAATCCTCTCGCAACCAACCGTGCTTTGTACTTGTCGAGTTGCCCATCTGCTCCATATTTGATCTTATAAATCCATTTGCAAGCGTCTTACCATCAAGTAGCTCAACCAAGTTCCATGTCCTATTTTTTGATATGGCCTCCATTTCTGTTTCCATAGCTGCACGCCACCCCTTGTGCTCCTTTGCTTCATCAAAAGTTTTTGGTTCTTGAGCCTTGAGCACGGAACCCACTAGGGCTAGATTCATCTCTAATCTTGTAGGAGGTTTTTGATTTCTGCTTGACCTTCTAAGCTCTCCTTGTTCTCTAGATTCGGGAGTATCTCCCTTCTTAGCATCACCTGTGAGCGATAAGTACCATTTTGGTACTCTCTTAGGAATTTTAGCATCAAACTTCCCTTTGTCCATTGGATCTTCCGCATCAAAATCCACTTTCTTTTTTACATGTACTTTCGCTCTCTAATCAAAAGGTTCAGTGATGACTTCAGATTGTGTCGGAATTCAATCTAACTCCTACTCATCCCAACAGCCCTCTTTCCTTCTCTAAATTTTACTCTCTCAAATGTAACCTGCAGAAGATTTAATTGTCGCTACAATCTGGTTTTTTACTCGTACTTTTCCACAGCCGAAAAAAGCGAAAAACCCAACATTGTTTTTTTACACTAAGTTTTTTGACAGGCGACAGTACAGTTTTATACGGGTTTCTACACAGGCGAAAAACCCGACATTGTGTTTTTACACAGGTTTTCTGACAAGAGAAAAATACAACACGCCCTATCAGACCAGAAAGCTTTCATGCTTCATCAACGAACTAAAGAGTTTTACAACTATTATCAATCTTGTAATTGTAAAGTTAGGCTAGTACAAGATTCTTCAGCTGATATGTATATATACATGTAATTGAACGAGGGCGAAAGAGATAGATGAGAGGATTATGATACGTAAGATCATATAGTGAAGAACGCCTTTCATTGAGTAGCTGACTCCTCAGAGTTGGTGATCATAGAGAGAGAGAGAGAGAGAGAGAGAGAGAGAGAGAGAGAGAGAGAGAGAGAGAGAGAGAGAGAGAGAGAGAGAGAGAGAGAGAGAGAGAGAGAGAGAGAGAGAGAGAGAGAGAGAGAGAGAGAGAGAGAACTATTTTAGGACCTTAGCAATTGTCTTGAATATGCTAGTAGGTTCGCACGCTTATCAGCGCAATTGTATTGTGGACTGATCGTTGTATTTACAACTTTAATATACAGATTCGCTATTGCTCTACACCTTAGCATTCTTGCTGAATGATATCTCTCGCTCCTCTCACACAAACATTATTAAGAAGAGAATTGTATGGCTCTCTCTGTGCCTGAATTAATTCTACATTCTCTTCATATCAGGTTATCAGTATTAGAGGATTGCATGGCTGTCTCAAACGCCTAATTCCTTTTGCAATCTTTCTTTCACGGCAGTCTATGACTCCTATACTGATAATCTGATTTCACACACAAAGAACTGCTCGTAACTCCATTCTCCAAGTAATCCACGATCCTCCTGGTTATAACAATTTGTTTTTCTTCTAATAGAAGTGGTATCAGATATGATATCTATTTCCGCCCATAGAGTGATATCAGTGTCTGCTCCCACAGGAGTGGTATCAAAGCCACACTTCAATAGATTGTTCATCTTGACCCATCTCGTCTAATGTAACATCTCTATGATGGGGCAAGGGAGTATGGAGAACGCAAACGAAGAAGAGAGCAGAAATATTTGCGGAACAACTCTCCTGCTATAATGGACTGCTAGATGCAGAAACAGTCTAATAGATTGTTAATGCTAAGTGTAGTCACAGCTCAAGCGCTCTATGCCCAACAAGATCTTATAAATTAGTTTATACTCACAAAATAAAAACAAGTATAGTCCACCGAAGAGATTAAAAATGGTTTGAGGTATTATTGTAAATTAAATTTTAATGAGAAGTTCAGTTCAAAAACTTTGGAGTGATAGTGCAACAAAATGATACAAGCTCCTCAGGCGTCAAAGACAATTGTTCTCTGATAAGAAACTGAGGAGTCGTAGATGTCCGTGTTCCTTTCAGAGTGAGTGAACAAGCGTGATAACATAAGTAAAGTGCATTCAATTACAATAAGCATTCATCTACATTGTACACAGATAGAAAAGTGTATTGTTGCTATATTACACTGAAGCACAACAAAATGACAGTTACAACCAGAATGACAGTGTAACTGGGAGGCTCAAAATTCATCATCTCATGGACGGAGCATCACATAGATTGTGCTAGGATAATCCATTTATTAATTGCATCCATGTATTAATTACAATAAATGTTTGTAATCTAATTAGGTAAGCCATTGTGCTTGAAAGTATTTGGCTTGTGATGACAACTATACATTGTGTATACGGTCAACCCATAGGGAATGTTAATGCGGACATTGCAAATTCCCTCACTTCGTATTTTAGGGGAAGTGGCTGGGAACATTCCTCTTTGAAAATAGAGGACCTTCGCAAATTTTCTCTCTTCGCATTTTTCGCGAAAAGCCGAAGTTGTTGAGTGCAATGGATGCACCAAACTCATGAAGGCTCTTCTCATTTCAGCATGGAGTTGATACAATTCACAAAAAACTACTCTTCACAAAGAGGGAGTCTCTTAAATAAGCAAGAGAGCTCCTTAGGTGACATCCTAGTGGAATTTCCACATTTCACAAATTACAAGTGGAATAATGCTCTCCACTAGAGGTCACCATCAAAAGGTGGCTCACTCTACTTCTTTAAGAGGAGTCTACTTGCATTTATTACATTTGCTTAGAAATACTAGTTCCTACATGGTCATTCCATCTTCCGGGATTTACCACGAGGCTTGCACAGTTCTTGCTTGCCATTCCTAACTAGCATTTTTCGGCTCTCAGTCTTCGTTAGTCTCGTCTTCTTAGAGACCTCCTCTGTCTCAGGTGAGAGGTGTTCTTGAGTTGCTTTGTCCGAATATCTCGGGGATTCGTCAGAATCAGCCAACATCATCTCACCCCTAATGTGTTGCAGGACCCACTGCAACTCATATTGGAGATGTCGCTCCGCTTTGCATTGGCATCTTCGATCGTCACTTGGAAAAGCGCAGATCCTCGTTTGCTTACATAAAACCAAGTGCTTATTGTGGCCAGTCTTTATCACAAAAACTGTTTTTCACGAATTGCCGCAGTTTAACCAGAATTTCTTATTGTTGTAATTGGTCAACATTCTCAAAATTGGAGAGCTCTCAGCAGCTTCAAAACTTGCATGCTCGAGTGCTTTCCATGGGTCTCTTTGTTTTGTCACTTGTATCTACCATTGACGATTTCATCTTTGGTTTCTTGGCAGATTCTATCTTCTGGGAGGTCTGTATCCTCCATTTGCCTCTAGGTGTTTCCGTGGTTATTCTCTCAGTTGAAGTTCCAGTCTCAAGGAAGACCTTTGATCTGCAGATTGCACAAACTTTGATTTTCAGTCTCAAGGGGATGGACTCATAAAAAATTGGCAGTAGGAACAGATTTGGATGGACGGTTTGGTAACGGTAAGAAAACATGATGAAGGCTTGGTGAAAGGATGAAGGAACTGATAGTTCTACAGTTGCAGCCTTGGGCCCTTGCAATGTCGAGCTTTGACCACCCTTGCTGTGTGAGGAGCTTGCTTTATTTGCAGGTTCACGGTTGTCTTCATCTTTCTTTTTCTGCAGCTCTTCCTTTTGATCCATTACTTTTGGATCTCTGTTTGCTTGGCTTATGCTCTAGTGTTGCTACTAGTGTGTAGAGTGCTTTCTTGTGGTAGTATGCTTGAGGTTTGGATCTTGCTTATGGTATGGGACATAAGTAGGTTTGGATCTTGAGTATGCTATGGAGTGTTGTGGTATGCTTGTGATTTGTTTATGGTTAGCAAGGGGGTGCTAGATAGGTCTTTCTTGAAGCTTGGATCTAGCTATGGTTGGGCCAACTTGTTATCTATCTTTGTGTTTAAAGAGTAGGGACACAGGTGGAGGAAAGATCCTTGGAGGCTTGCAGATCCTTACTTGCAGGTGGAGGCATCCTAGCTTGGAGTTGGGGAGCATCTTGAAGTTTGCAAGTTGCTTGTAGGACATTTGGAGGCTCTACCTTGGATTTGGAGGACTTCCTCACCTCTACTTGTAAAAGTGGTATTAGAGCTAGACAAAGGATGGTAACCTCTTTCAAGGCCTGGGTAAGGGGAAATGCCAATCGAGCAAATTGGGGAATATGCCAATGGAAAAATCTCACAAACTCCAAGAAAGACTTGATTTCCTGAACTGTGGTGAGAATAGGCCAATCAATAACCCTCTGGATACGATCAGCCTCAATCTCCACCCCCCGTTCGGAAATCTTATGTCCCAAGTAGGACAATTCCTTAGCAAAAAAGTCACACTTAGACTCCTTGGCAAAGAGCTTTTCCCTTCTTAGAATGTCCAAGACAATCCTAAGATGCTCTTTATATTTCGCCAAAGTCTTACTAAACACTAGGATATTGTCTAAGAATACCACTACAAATCTTCCCAAATATGGCCTGAACAAATCGTTCATCATTTGTTGGAAAGTTGTCGGTGCATTGGTCAAACCAAAAGGCAACACCAAAAATTCGTAGTGACCAAAGCGAGTTCAAAACCCGGTTTTTGGTATATCTTTTGTCTTAATGTGTATCTGATGGAATCTCGACCTTAGATCTATCTTGGTAAAGTGCCCAACACCACCAAGATAATCCTATCTTTCTTCTCCCCCTTAAACACTTTTATAGGAGGTGGAACTACATGCTTTCTGATTGGCTAACCTAGACTCTAAGTCTTGGTTTCTTTGATTAGTTTCAAGAAGCTGCTTATTAGTGGCTTGAATATAAGAAGCTAAGCTGGAGGGCTAAGAGTCCACTAGTGGTGTGGATGGAGGATATGAATAATTGTTTTGAGTTGCTTAAGAAAAGTGTCACTTCGGCACCAATACTAATCATTGGCGATCCTAATAAGACTTTTGTGGTTAGGACCGATGCCAGTGATTATGCTATTGGAGCTGTTTTGATGTAGGATGGACATCTTGTGGCTTATGAAAGCAAGAAACTCAATCATGCTCAGTCTAGGTATTGTACCTATGAGAAGGAACTGTTTGCAATTGTTCATTCCTTGAAAATTTGGCGACATTATTTGTAGAGAGCCAGATTTGAAGTTTTGACGGATCATCAGACTCTTCGATATTTCTGTGATGCTAAGGGGAGGCAAGCTAGATGGGCTGAGCTAATGCAAATCTTTGACTTTTTTATACGTTATTGTAAAGGAAGTCAAAATACTCTAGCGGATGCTTTGAGTCGGTTACCAGTTATTAATCAGTTGTGCTTTACTGTTATAGAACCGGCATCGTTTCAGTCTCTTCAAGAAATATATGAGTCCGGTCCTTTTTTTGGAAAGTATTGGCATCAAGTACTTTCGGAGGTCGATTCAGGTTTGCAAGACTCCTCGAATCAGGGAAAGACTGAAACAGATTTCCTAATTTGAAACAGGATTTTGTTTCGTAAAGGAAAGGTGTGTGTACTTTAAGGGACCAAATCTTACATGAGTGTCATGATAGTCCATGCGCAGGACATTCTGGTATACAAAGAATACTTGACTTAGTTCGAAGGCAATTTTGACGGCCTAAGATGAAAAGTCAGGTAGAGGCCTATGTACTTAAATGTACTAAGTGTCAGTTAAATAAAGCAGAGAGGCTAGAAGCTAGTGGCCTATTACATCCTTTAGATATTCCTACCGGAAAGTGGGAAAGTATATCTATGGATTTTGTGGTCGGGCTTTCACGTACATGGAAGGGCCACGATTCGGTTTGGGTCATTGTTGACAGACTTACGAAGTTTGCTCAATTTATCTCAACGAAAACTACTGTTAAAGCTTCAAAACTAGCTCAACTATTTGTTGAGAAGCTTTTTTGACTGTACGGGCTGTCTTGCGATATTGTCAGTGACCGTGACCCAAAATTCACTAGGAATTTTCGGCAAGCAATATTTGAAAAGTTGGAAACAACTTTAAGTTTGAGTTCTACAGATCATCCGAAATCAGACGGTTAAATGGAAAGGACCAATCAGATGATGGAGGATATGCTTCGAGCATATGTGGGCCATCGGCAGTTTGATTGGGAACAGTACCTTCCACTGGTGGAATTTGCATATAACAGTGCAAAACATTCAGCGATCGGATTCAGCCCTTTCATGCTTATGTATGGTTTTCAACCTCGATCACCAATTAGTGTTGGCATGAAAAACCTACGGGTGCAAGCCGGAGCTGATTTCCTTGCGGATATGCAAGAAATGTTACAGCTGGCTAAAGATAGCATAAGAAGTGCCCAGGACAGGGCAAGGCACTATGCTGATCGGAAGCACAAGGTATTCATTGTCAACGACTAGGTGTTTTTGAGAGTCCCTAGTCACTCTAGGGGATTGAAAACTATTAAGTGTGCAATGTTGGCGCCTAGGTATTGCGGTCCTTTTAAGGTTATCCGAGTGATAAACAAGGTCACATACAAACTAGACTTTCCAACTAACGTTGAAATTCATCATGTTTTCCATGTTAGTAAGTTGAAACCCTCGTTGGGGGTTGGGGAGACCCTGGTCCCTGTGGAAGATCTAGTGGAACTTCTTCGTGATGAGTCCATGAGTGGACCACCTAAACCGGAGGCAATTGTTAATAGCCCGCAAAGAACTCTATGGGGTAGAGGGCTTCGAAAATTTCTAGTCAGGTGGAGGTGCAAATCAGAAGAGGAGGATACTTGGAAAAAGGAGGCTGATCTCCAGAAGAATTTTTCAAATTTTTCCCTACAAGGAAAAATTTAAGTTTAGGGGGACGGAATGCTACATACCTATGTAACTAGCAGTACTTCAGACCCCTAATAGTCCATTTAGTGTTGGGGGCTAAATGGCAAGGTACCCTTGGGATTAAGGGTATGTGCCCTTGGATAAGGACAGGCAAGCGACTATACCTTAGTTGGAGCTATGGAGTCACGTGACCCTTGGATAAGGGGTACCCTTAGTATTAAGGGTAGGTGTCTTAGATTAAGGTACTAGTGTCCTTGGTTAAGAGCAGGTAGGTGTCTATGTCTTGGATGGAGGTATGGAACCTAGAGAGGTGTTAGAAAGTCATTGGATGACTATTTTTCTAAACCTTGGGCCTCAACCTTGAACCATATCACTTTATTTGTCTAGGACCAAAGTATACTTGCACAACTTGGGCAATGGGACCTAGTAGGAGGGCGCCCTTCTAAAGTGTCCATTGAGTTCCCAACTCCCACAAGAAAGGCATTCTTTTGTTAAGTTCAAAACTCTAGTTGAAAATCAACTTGATGCTAGAATTCAAGGATTGAGGAGTGATAATTGTGGACAGTATATTTCCACCAAGTTGATAGAGTTTTGTAAATACAATGGCATTAAGAGAGAACTTACATGTACTTATAGTCCTCAACAAAATGGAATAGCCGAGAGGATGAATAGAACACTATGTGAGTGTGCTAAGGCTTTAAGGTTAGATGCATCTCTACCTAAGTCCTTTTGGGGAGAGGCTATTATTTGTGCAACTTATTTGTGTAATAGATTGCCATGTAAGCCCATTGGAGGCATAACATCTTATGAGGCTCTATTTTGTAAGAAGCTGAATCTTAAAGATCTAAGAATTTTCGGATCTACTTGCTATGTTTTTCAAGCATTAGATACAAGAAAAAAGGATAATCCTTCTTCTATTAAAGGGATCTTTGTTGGTTATGCTGAAAATAGCAAAGGATATAGAGTCTATAATCCTGTCACTAAGAAGATTTTAGTGAGTAGAGATGTTACTTTTGATGAGGGTAACTACTTCAAGTTGAATGAGAAAGCTTCTAATCCATCTTATGTCAAGGATCTTGTAAGGTTTGAGGAGGAGCCTACATGTGATCAAGATCTTGAAGATCCATCTCAAGATCCGAGGACTCCAAGGAGATCTACAAGAAGGAAGGCCGAGCCCTCAAGGCTCACCTATGTTGACAAAGGTGAACAAAGGGAAGATCTACATTCACTTACCTCTTATACTTTTCTAACTTCTATGTTTGATGAGCCAAGTTGCTTTGAAGAAGCTATGGAGTCACAAGAATGGAGGGATGCCATGCAAAAGGAGTATGATGCTCTTATGGAGAATCATACATGGAAGCTTGTGGATCTTCCTCAAGGAAGAAAGCCACTTGAGTGCAAATGGATCTATAGATTGAAGTACAATCAAGATGGGAGCATCAACAAACACAAGACAAGGCTAGTGGCAAAGGGGTCCTTGCAAACTAAGGGAGTAGATTTTGATGAAACTTTTGCTCCTGTTGCTACGCTAGTTTCCATAAGGTTGATTATTTCTCTTGAAACTACTTTCAATTGGACTCTATTTCAACTTGATGTGACTAATTCTTTTCTCAATGGATATTTGGAAGAGGAGATTTTCATGAGGCAACCCGAGGGCTTCATCAAAGAAGATCAAGAGGAAAAAGTGTGTTTGTTGCTAAGAAGCCTTTATGGGCTTAAGCAAGCACCTAGAGCTTGGTACTCTAGGTTAAATACCTTCTTAAACTCGATTAAGTTTGTTGTAAGTGCTTATGATCCTTCTTTGTACTTAATATTTAATGATGATAAAATCATCATTCTCATTTTGTGTGTTGATGACATTATCCTTAGTGGAAATGATCTTGATGGTATACAAGAAGTGAAAGTAGCATTGTTTAAGGAGTTTAAGATGGTAGATCTTGGTAATCTTCATTTCATATTAGGAATAGAAGTTTCAAGAGGCAAGGATTTGAGTTTTACTTGTCAATCCAAATATGCTTCTTCTATCTTAGAAAAGTTTGAAATGAAAGATTGTAAAGGAGTAGAAACTCCTATGGAGCAAAATGTAAAAATTTCCAATAGTGATGATGAAAGCTTTTGGTGGAATTACAAGTCATGGAGGCCGAGGAGCAGCCAACAATATTTTGTGACAACCAATCAAGCCAAGCATTAGCAACCAATCCCACATTCCATGCAAGGAGCAAGCACATAGAGATTGCTCACCATTTTGTGAGGGAAAAGGTTCAAGCAAAGGAGATCAAGCTACATCATGTGTCTTCTTCATATTGCCTTGTTGATCTACTCACTAAAGCCTTGCCAAAGGCTTCATTTATCAATTTAAGATCAGCCTTAGGTGTTGTAGATAGATGTACTATAGTTGTATCATGTAAAAATTGAGGAGGAGTGTTAGAATTAGCAATTTTCACATGGTTTTTGATGAATATTAGACATCTATGTGGATCCACACGTGTGAGGACCTGTCCACACGTGTGAAATGACACTTTGATTATTCAGATCTATTATGATTAGCTTTCATTTGAGTCTAATATGACATCTCCTAAATTATAAAAGTTAGGTCCTGGATTGTAGGAATCTAGAAGGTCAACACAAACCACCAATGGATGATGTGGCAAACTTGATAGATCTTATCCAAAGTGGATATGGATAAGTACAATGAGCTATCCTACACGTGTTGGATGTAGCTTAGAGAGAGATTATGGTGAATTTGTACTTGATCCATGATGGATCCATTATTGAGCTGATGATGAGAAATCTTGGTTTGTGAAGCTATCATTGTGTTTTGACTCTCTTAAGCACTTTCTTTGTGGATGAATGCTTTGTAAATTATAAGTAAACTATTTCTCTGTTATCAGGCCGTACAGTAGCTGTACTTCACACATGTGAAGCCGCGGATCATCTTTTTTGATTGTTCTTGCTTGGAAACACAAAGATTGTTAAGTAGAAGCCAAATTCGGAAGCTAGTCTTGATATAGATCAAGATCCCAAAAAACCAATCACTCTTTGTGATCATTTGTAGATCAAATTCAGTCCATAAACTCTGAAATTTGACATCATTGGAGTCTACAAGAAGATATATCAAGTTTTTAAAAATTGCATATAGAATTTGAGATATTCAAATTTTTTGTGATTTTGTCAAAACCCTAATTTTGATTATATCTCTAGTTTGTGAGGTTACTGAACTTCATTTGAGCGTGTTTCAATCTTAGGAAATGGCAAGAATCATTAGATTAAGGATAGATCATAGGTTGATCAAGATTTCACTATTCTATGTGTTGATTTTCTAGTTAGAAGTGCTAGAAGAGATTTGAGAGGTTCTACATCTTTGTGATATCTTGTTGGAGGGTTTTCGGATCCCAAGGCAAACATAACCCTAGTTAATAAGTGAGAGGGATTTGGCACCCTGCGTGTGTAAGTGCAACCCGATGTCACATAGTTATTTGATTGATTAGTTAAATGTTAATAGAAGGACTTTAGGACTTTTCGCGGGACTTTTAATGTCGCAGGGCCTAAATGTCAAGTTAGTGAATAAAGTTGGGTTTCCCTCCAATTTTGATGGTTCCCACACTTTTTTAAATTTGAATAAAAAGAGAGACAAGACTGGACCAATAGGATTCAAAGGCCAGAGTCCTCCTCTCTACTATAAAAAGGGACCAACTCGAGTTGCTTCTGATGTTCATTTTCTCATTTCAATAAAGCAGATTGGTTCTCTTTAGAAATGGATTGATGAATGTCCTTGCTCTTTCTCTCTTCTCCTCCATTTCTCATGCTTTCTTTGGATTTTTCTAATTGTTGGATTTGATCATATTTGAGATTGCTATTTCTTATGCTTTTTGTGAGAGAGAAAGGGAGAGAGAGAAGAGTAAGTTTCTATCATTGTTGTGGATTTAGGGTTAATGGATGTAGTGTTAATGCTAAGTGTTAATGGATGTTAGTGTTAGATCCTCCATTCATGTTGAAATCTGAACTATACTATCGCTCTCATGGGAACGAACCTCCGCATGACAACAACTTCGTCTCTTTGATGCTAGATTGACTAGATCTTGGTTCAGGTTAGGCAAAGAAAGAAACCCACTACAATTTTGGCGCTGTTGTCGGGGAGCTACACCAATTTTTCAGTTTGCAGCATGTTTGGTTGATGGTTAGCTTGCATTAGGCATCTTGTCGTGGCATGAATAGTGTTAAAACTGCATTGTAGGGTTAGTTTGAGATTGATTTTGCTAAATTTTGAGTAAATTTGCTTGTTGGAAATCTAATATGATTAATAAACAGGGAAAGCTATTCAGATCACCAATCTTAAGATCCATTTGGATCTGAGATATTAGAAAAAATAACAAAAATCGGTCAAATCTGTCAAATTTGGTCAAAAAGAGACAAAAAGCGTCATCAGAGCCAACAGGGCAGACTACTATGACATCCATCATTATTGCATTAACGAATGCCAATGCTACTACAGAAATGATTCCCAATGAGTTCAAAAAACTTGGGAAGACCCAGCAGAAACAGATGGACAAGTTGTAGTTGCAATTTGATGAGAAGATCAAAGCATTGGAAAATTTCCACGAAGAAGCAAATAAGGAACCTGAGAAGTTTGCATAGACTTTTCCTACCAGAGAAAATGTCTGATGTTCTATTTGTATAGGAAATCACACTGGAAATGAGTGTCCTCAATTGAAAAAACAAATGGAAATCAGTGTTTGCCATCTATGTAATTCACTTGACCATGAGACTGCCTTTTGCAACTTCAACCCTCGGATAATTCAGCAACGGTATGCCCAGATGGGATATCGAGATCCACAATATGGAGGCAATCCAGCAGCAAGACTACGACAATCTACTCTTGGATACCCAGAATGTCTAGCTTTGCCTGCCTTACCAAAACATTTCGCTCCTCCTGCCAATTTGATGGAACCAGAGCCTTATGGAAGAGCTGAGCAATGGAGCTATGGTAATGATCAGGAAGGTGGATCTCCAGAACAGTATGCCATTTATGCTGCCGCTCAACAACAAGCCTCGAGAAATTGGGCCAGAGCACCACTTGGATGCTTTGCATGTGGAGAAAATCACAGAGTTGCAGAATGCCCAAATAAAGGAGTTAACCTAATTTCTACAAAGCTATGTACAAAATGAGGTCTTACAAAGACTAAGCCTACTACTTTTGCTATTAAGCTAGCTGATCATACGACGGTTCGTCCACAAGGAATGGTGAAAGATATACCTGTCAAGATTGCAAGAGTATAGTTCGTCATTACTTTCATTGTGATGGACTTACCAGAAGCACCAAATGTCTACCAAGTTATCTTAGGATGTCCATGGTTACGAGTTGCGCAAGTAATTCATAATTGGGGTACCGGCAAAATCACTTTTGAAAATCGTGAACGTGTAGTTAAAATTGATCCTACAACTTGGACTATCAAGCCAGTGGTTCAAAAAGCGGATGACGATTCATCAACAATGGATCACACTTGTGATCCACTAGAGAATTGGAACGAAGCCCTTGCAACAATTGATTGTACAGTAGGATATATGTGTCAACAAGATATTCAATCAGAAATGAGCGAGATTTCCTTGTTAGATTGAACTTTGGATATGCCAATCACGTTTCCACTAAATGTGCTGAATGTAGCCTGGATATCAACGGAACCTATACCAAATCCAATTGAGGATGATCTCCTACCAATGAGCCATGCCTTAACTTATGATGGCAATGCAAAACTTACGGATGAACAGATTTTACATCATATGGATCCGACCAGATTTGGAGTGCGTAATGTTCCTGATGAACGAACAATCAAATCGCCCAAAGCGGTTATATTGAAGGGAGACAGGATGACAGGTTCGATGACGAAGAAACAAGCAAAGCAACATTATAATACGGTCCTAAAATGGGAAAATCTCCCTCAAAAGATTGATTTAAAGGAAGTGCCACCTCTATTGGATAAAGGCAAAGGAAAAGTCAAGAATGATTCTTCAAGTCAGATCTCTAGCAAGACATCATCGTCTAGGAAGTCTTCACTTGAGAAGAAAGATTTATCATCCCGAAAGTCATCACCTCCATGATCAATTCCTGCTAAGAAGACTGAATGAAGATCCAAGACAAGTCCTTTCGAAAAAGAACAAGCAAATGTAGTCCAACATGATATGCCAGAGCATTTTAAACGTTATACATTGGATGATGTGGTTATCATGTTACCTAAAGCACATCGTGAACCTGAAGAACACATGCCAGAATCTAAAGAGGTTTACGATGGCTCAGCTATGACGCAGCCAATGAATCTTGCCAAACCAGGAGAACCGAAAAAGATTGTACAAGTGGGATCACAACCTACTCCTGAACAGTATCAAGCACTCCGTTTGCTACTTAGTAAGTATCAAGATTGTTTTGCATGGACTTATCAAGATTTGAAGGGTATTCCGACATCAGTCATTGAACATACCATACCTTTAGTACCTGATGCAATACCAAAGGTTACAAAGTTCTATCGTTGTAATCCTAATGTGGCAGATCTGATAAAGAAAGAACTTCAGAGATTGCTTGACGCTGATTTCATTTATGAGATCGAGCATACCGAATGGATTTCATAGATTGTCATTGTTCTTAAGAAAAATGAGAAATTGCGAATTTGTGTGAATCTCAAAGCATTGAATAAAGTGACACGGAAGGATCACTTTCCGTTACCTTTTACAGAAAGCATTTTGGATCGCCTTGCTGGAGTGGAAGCTTATAGTTTCCTGGATGGATTTAGTGGTTACAACCAGGTTAAGATTGCACTTGCCGATCGCCACAAAACTGCTTTTGCAACAGAATGGGACACCTATGCTTACAAAGTAATGTCGTTTGGACTCTGTAAACCAAGTTCATTCCAAAGAGTAATGCAATTTGCCTTTAAAGATTATCTGCAGAAATTTCTTGAAATTTACTTGGACGACTTGGGAGTTCATAGTACGGATACAAACCACCTGGATCGATTGGAGAAAGTCTTTGAAAGATGCCGCAAATATTAGATTTCTCTAAATCCAGAAAAATGCCAGATATGGGTTTCTCACAGAGTGGTGCTTGAACATGTGATATCAAGACATGGTATTGCCACCAATTATTCTAAGATCAAAGTTATTGTGAATTGCCACCGCCAACAACAATTCGAGGAGTTTATGTGTTTATGGGTCATGCGAACTACTATCGAATTTTTATTATCTTCTTTGCGGATTTAGCACGACCTATATACAAATTAACTAGTATTTCTATTTGGACATTAGAGGCATTAGAAGCCTTTGAAAAGTTAAAAAAAACATTATCTTCAGCACCAATACTGCGTTCTCCAGATTGGACATTAGAATTTCATGTTCATATGGATGCCTCAAAATATGCCATTGGATCAGTTTTGACGCAGCCAGGTGACTATAAGAAGGATTATCCTATACGATTTGCAAGCAGACAACTTACATATCTAGAGAAGAATTATTCAACAACAGAACGTGAAGCGCTAGCCATGATTTTTTCTGTTCGGAAATTTCGTCACTATCTCATGGAAATGCACTTTACATTTTATACAAATCATCAACCGTTACTTTACTTGGTAAATAAGATGTGTAATACTAGAAATATTGCAAGATGATTATTATTATTGACCGAATTTGACTTTCAAATTGTGGTAAAAAAGAGGAAGCAATATTATTTAGCCGATCACGTTTCACGAATTGAATCCGCACCAGTTAATACTGAAGTGGATGATGAACTGCCAGATGCTGCGTTGTTCTATGTTGAAGCAGTACTGAGTGGACAGCAGATATTGTTGAGTACCTGATGCTAGGACATTTCCATCTCTAATGTATGTCAGATAGAGAATCGAGATTAGAAAGATACCGGAAGCTTAGAGAGGAGTTTTTACAAAGACTCTTTGACAAAAGTACAGAAAAGACAATTGATTCATAAGGCTCAACCTTATCAACTAATTGCAGGACAATTGTATCATCGTGGATCAGATAATATTTTACGAAGATGTGTTTTACCGCATGAAGTACCAGATCTAATCATGTTTTCACATGATGGCATGGGTGGAGGACACTTCTCTACAGATGGTACTGTTCGCAAACTTTTGCAATCCGGTTGTTGGTGGCCTACGCTTCATAAGGACACAGAAAATTTTATTCAGACATGTGATGTCTACCAGCGAGCACGACGGCCTACTCGCCACATTCGGTTTTATCGCAAGCACCGTTTGAAAAATGGGGACTGGATTATGTTGGTCCTATTCATTCCGCTGCTCAAGGATCTCAGACCCGATACATTATCATCGCAACTGATTATATGACCAAGTGGGTTGTAGCCAAAGCTATCAAAGTGGCTGATGCGAAATCTACGGCCAAGTTTCTATATGAAAATATTATAATCGGATTTGGATGTCCGATCAAAATTGTTAGTGATCGAGGTATACACTTTGTTAATCAAACAATAAAGTGTTTACTGGAAGATTTTTTTGTTATATACAGATTTAGTACTCCCTATTATCCTAGAGGGAATGGCCAAGCTGAATCTTCCAATAAGATTCTCTGCACCATTATTACAAAGACAGTTGAAGCGAGTCGCTCTGATTGGGAACATAAACTGTATGTAGCATTATGGGCATTCAGAATCGCTTACAAAAATAGTACAAATCAAACACCTTTTCAACTGGTTTATGGTCAAGATGTTGTTATGCCAATTGAATTTTTAATCCCATCTTTATGCATAGCAGCAACGGAACGATTAAATGATGATCAATCTTTACAACTTCGTCATGAAGCATTGCACAAATTATGTGAAACCCGATTGATGGCAGTTCATGCCTTAGCAGCAGAGAAAGCCCACCGCAAGGCATGGCACAATCGTCGATTGCACAAGAAAGATCTGGAAGCAGGAGATCTTGCATTGATGTACAAAACCAAGCTGATCAAGGGTAAGTTGAAGTTTACTGGGGAAGGCCCGTATAAAGTGAAAGAAATCTTGAACTATGGCGCAGTAATTCTTGAGCACTTGGATGGAAAATGATTTGATACTCCGATAAATGGCAGCTTGCTCCGCCAGTTCAGCAAGCCTGATCTCAATATATTTTTTCATTTTATTTGTCTTCAATTTTTTGTTTTCAGTAATTAATTTGCTGACTTTTTTTGGAAAAAGACAGTTAAAAATAAAAAATAAAAAATAAAAAAATAAGAAAAGACTGATGAGCAAAAGTCAGGAAGTCATCAACATAAGAAAAAGGAAACATAGTATTTTTATGGAAAATGATGTAGAAAACCTCTGTTTTGGGTAGATTTGGCCAATACAATATCAGAAACCTTCGCTGAGCTCTCAGACTATACATTCACCCTTGATTTATCTAAATTGAGGTGGGCGAAGGTTTTTGACAAGAGAAAATTTAATTTTTGAGGTAGGCAAATGTTCAGTGATATGCCATTTTGGGGACCTTCGCCGAGCATCATAACGTCATTATGAACCTTCGTCGACCTGCTAGATGATCTTAAAATGTCAAAATTAGACTGTCCATAGATTTAGATTGTGGAAAAAAACATTTATGATAGTACTTGGGCGAAGGACCCTCTTGGGCGAAGGTTCATCCTTCGCCAGTCCTAGAAAACGTTCGCCTGATTGGTTCAGGTCCCTAGAAACTTTCGTCGAGATTTTTATAGCCTATTTTTACAGTACTGTACATGTCTGCAAATTTTTGTTCAGAACTGATCAGCCCAACTACTATTCAGTAATGGACCCACCAAATTCACCCTTAAGTTGGCTGAATTCAATTCATTCCTCACTTGTGCTAGCGAAGCTTTTGCGAATTTTTCTTGCGACCAAAGCCTTCCAAATTTCCTGCATTGCCTTCTGATACACTCTCACGCAGTTATAATTCCTTTCTGATCATCATGTCATCTACTGATACTTCCCAGTCTCCATGCTATACTATCCATCGTGATGTCCCATCTACAACGGACATCATGATTCTTCCTAGCACAAGCATGGTCACTCAGTGGATGACCCTCGAAGCCTCTACTTACTGCAATGGGTATTCATGAGGGAGCCTTTTCGGGACGCATCAATATGAATTTCATCACTCTTGCCTTCAGTACGTGGAAGGAAGAGAAATCCAAGTTTTACATCACCTTCCAAGGAGCCACACACAAGGTGCGTGTCACTGAGGCCGCACTTGCAACTATAGGAATCTCATCCGGTACGCAAGCCTCACCCAATCACAAGCACGCCAAACAGGCCATCAAGCCATACATTGACCTCACCAATGATCTGCATTGGACCCGATGGTCTCAGAGCAAATCAAAGATCAGCTGCCGATTGCTCAACTGTATTTCTGTGCGACTACGATGGGAGGCTCTTGGTAATCCCGCTTCACCTCATGGACTTGACTTTATAGAGAAGGTGCAGTATCATTTAATTAAGATTCGGCGTGAAGCCAATAAAAGTCCCCAATAATTGCATATTGCAGGTGTTGTGGGACCGCCACCAGTTTTGGTAGGGGATACTGTTGGAGGATTTGTGGATCCCAAGGAAACCCTAACCCTAGTTAATAAGTAAGAGGGATTTGGCGCCCTACATGTGTAAGTCCAACCCGATGATCACATAGTTATTTGATTGATTAGTTAAATGTTAATAAAAGGACTTTAGGCCTTTTTGCGGGACTTTTAATGTCGCAGGGCCTAAATGTCAATTTAGTGAATAAAGTTGGGTTTCCCTCCAATTTTGATGGTTCCCACACTCTTTTAAATTTGAATAAAAAAAGAGGCAAGACTAGACCAATAGGATTCAGAGGCCAGGGTCCTCCTCTCTACTATAAAAAGGGACCAACTCGAGTTGCTCCTGATGTTCATTTCCTCATTTCAATAAAGCATATTGGTTCTCTTTAGAAATGGATTGATGAATGTCCTTGTTCTTCCTCTCTTCTCCTCCATTTCTCATGCTTTCTTTGGATTTTGCTAATTATTGGATTTGATCATTATTGGGATTGCTATTTCTTATGCTTTTTGTGAGAGAGAAAGGGAGAGAGAGAAGAGTAAGTTTCTATCATTGTTGTGGATTTAGGGTCAATGGATGTAGTGTTAATGGATGTTAGTGTTAGATTCTCCATTCATGTTAAAATCTGAACTATACTATTGCTCTCATGGGAATGAATCTCCGCATGACAACCAACTCCGTCTCTTTGATGCTAGATTGACTAGATCTTGGATTCAGGTTAGGCAAGGAAAGAAACCCACTACATATCTTCTTGAGTTCATTTGTTGACATTCAAGGAGTGATTTGTGCATTGGAACAGGTTGAAAGAGACGATCAGGTCACTTCAACATGGCTACAAGTGGAGGCTTTATGTTGGAGAGCAATGATAGGCTTATCTCAATCAACTATTCTACTTGGAAGGTGAGGATGGAGTTCTTATTGGAGATGAATGACTTGATGGAGATTGTTGCAGGTGTGTACGAGAGGCCTCAAGCACCTCAATATCAAGTGAGGTATGACAAGAGAGCAAAGAAAGCTCTACACATGATTATGATGAATGTTACCAATGAGCTTCTCAAGGAGATTGGTAAGTGCACATCATCTTTGGAGGCTTGGGAAGCTTTGAAGAAGCTTTATGAATCCAAGTATACATCAAGAGTGCTTACTCTTAGGAGGCAAATATTTCAAAGTTTGCATAAGAAGGAAGAGAGTACTCATGCTTTTGTTTTGAGGGTTAAAGCATTCAATGATGAGTTAGCATGTATTGATGAAAGCATTAAGGAGGTAGAACTTGTTCAAGTTATACTTAATGACTTGTTGGATGATCATGATAATCTTGTTCAAAGTTTTGCTATTCAAAAGACTTTGCCAAGTATTATGGATTTGCAAGAGATCTTGATGAATGAGGAGTATAGGCTTCAATCAAGAGGAGATGGATCTACATTGACATCTCATTATGAAGAGGAGGCTATGTTCATCAAAGGCAAGTTCAAGGACAAAGGCAAAGGCAAGTGGTCTAAGGGGCAAGATCGAGTTGAGACTTCTTCTTTTGGCAAAAAGAAAGATAAGTCAAAGTTGAAATGCTTTTATTGTGGAATCAAAGAGCATTTTGCAAATGAATGTTTGAAGAAGTAAAGGCAACACCCTATGGTTTAAGGTTTGCGGTTTGAGTCATGCTTCTCCGTAAACAATGCCATTAATGGTTTCCTTCTAGCAATGACTTTGCGGGTCTGCTTGATTCAACTTTGCGTGTAGTTCTGCAGACTGACTATGAGAGATAGAATTCTTGAGAGTAGAAGGAGGGCAAAGGGATGAGTAGGAGAAGATTAGAATTCCAACATAAGCCTGTGGCTTTTTTCATTAAGTTGGCTGATCAAACGACTGTTCCTCCATAGGGAATGGTTGAAGACATACCTGTCAAAATTGTCGGAGTATAGTTTGTCATTACTTTTGTAGGAATGGGCTTACCTGACACACCAAATGTCTACCGAGTCCTATTGGGATGTCAGGGTTACAAGTTGTGCAAGTAATTCATAACTGGGGTACTGGAAAAATGGTTCACACTTCTTAAATGACGTGGTTGATAATGGCGTAATATTATTACCTTGTTTTACATTGCAAAAGTACTTTGTACTACCTCCGATGTAATGTCCAAGCAGAATCCACTGAAAAGACTATCTCCAAGATTTTGACGAAGATAGTTGAGACAAGTAGATCAGATTGGGAAACCAAGTTGTTCTCAACTATCTAGGCATATCGTACGACTCCTAATAAGGGCACTGGATGGGTTACACCCTTCCACCTCGTTTATGGTCAAGAGGCAGTAATGCTTGTTGAATTTTTAGTTCCTTCCTTGCGAGTCATGCAAGCTTTCTCTGCTGATCTATGTGAGAAAGTTGTGATTAAACAAGAAGTCCAAAATAGGCTATTTATGTTAGCCCAATTGTGTGAGACTTGACTCATCTTGTATCACGCACAATTAGTTAACAAACATCGACAAAAAACCTGGCATGATCATCACCTGCGCAATAAAGGTTTACACGTAGGTGATCAGGTGTTTCTCTATAAGATTGTATAGACCAAATTGACCAAGAAATAAAGGCTATCTAGTCTTCCATTCTTTTTGTATAAAACATATTTTGAATATTAGAGCTTATTACTCTAACTGATGAAATATGTGTGCAGGTATCATTACCTAAAGACAAGAAATGAAACTCTAGATCAATGCTAACAGTTTGATATGCAGGTTCTAGAAATAGAATCTAATGATGAACCATTTTATGGTGTGACTCCTAACCTTTTCTTAAGGGTATGTGCAGGTACTAAGAAGAGTACCTAAAGAATGAACTAAAGAAGCTTCTTAAAGCTTGAAGATGGTACCTGAAGAAGGCTTTTTCCAAAGTCTATAAAGAAGGCTCAAACGAGTCTATAAAGAAGGTTCAATTGAGTCTATGAAGATTTAGAGAAGAAACCAAAGCACTATTCACCCTTTGTGTCACACTCCACTATAATTGGGGATGGACAACCCCTAAAAAGAATGGCCTAGAAATTGATGAAAATTATGCAAGATAAGATGGACATATACAAAGCCTTTCCCATGTCATGAAAAACACTTGGGGTGAAACCCAATGTCATAAACCAAGAAAAATTCAACTTGAAAGTGGCTAACATTATATGTTAAGCTACCTACCTTCCATCCTTATCAATATGTAACTTACCTACTTTGCCACATGGCTTGTAAGCCATAAGATACCTAGGAAAATGCAGCCTCCTACTCCTCCTCTTTTGCTTTAGCTAGTTGATAAACACCCTCTCACACCTATACACCTCACCCTCTTACTTTACTTCTCCTAGAGTCTTCCTTACACCTCTCACACTTATTTTGGACACCTCAGCCACTCTCTCAAGGCTACTTATTCCTTATAAAAGGAGTAACTCGTCCCATTCCCTCATTATTCATTTCCTTTTCATTTTTGGTTTGCCTCTTGTTCTTGCTTCTGTGTGTGTAGGTGCTTGGAAGAAAACTTGGAGCTATGGCATGAGGAGGATTTATCAAGCTTGGATTGGAACCATTTGGAACCACATACACACACACTCACTTTCTCTTACCTCTCTCTCTCTCTCTCTCTCTCTCTCTCTCTCTCTCTCTCAAACTTACATGCCATCCATAACCTGGAAGGCCATGCATGTCACACCATCCATAGGCCTGAAGGTCATGCATGTCGCGCCACCCATAACTTGATGGCCTTGCATGTCACACCATCCATAGCTTAATGGTCATGCATGTTTGGTTTGGAACTTGCATGTCTGATTGGAGGCTTGCATGTCTAATTTGGAAACTTGCATGTATGATTTGAAGCTTGCATTTCGGAACTAGAGCTTGCATGTCATACCATCCCTAGCCTAATGACTTTGCATGTTGGATTTGAAGCTTGCATGTAAAATTTGATTCAACCTATTATAGAAAATTTATTCGTCATTTTGCTCATATAGCTTCACCACTACATGAACTCACTAAAAAGAGGGCAAAATTTTATTGGTAGAAGAAAGAGCAAAATGCCTTTGATACTCTAAAACATGCCCTTACCACTGGACCCGTTCTTATTATTCCAGACCTTCGCAAGCCTTTCTTTGTGGTAGTGAATGCAAGTCTAGACTGTATTGGGGCAGTCTTAAACCAAGAAGGTCATGTTGTAGCCTATGAAAGTAGACGACTTCAAGGGGCGGAAGTACAATATGACATTTATGAAAAAGAACTTTTGGCCATTATTCATGCCCTTAAGTTATGGAAGCACTATCTTCTAGGAAATGATTTCCTAGCTAAAACAGATCATCAAAGCCTTAGGTACTTTCTCACCCAGCAATTAATTCGAGAAAAACATCTAAAATGGGCTAACTACCTTAGCACCTTCCATTTTCAGTTACTTCATCACCCAAAAAAGGATAATAAGGTCACCGATGCATTATCGAGAATCCCCAAGGTCAACCATATTTCCCTAGCAAATCATAAGATTTTCATCCTATGAAAAGTATGTATGCTAATGATTCCGACTTCCAGCATATCTTTGAAATACTTGAAAGAAATCAAAGTCATAAAGACTATGTTTTGAAAGAAGGATATTTATTCAAAGAAGATAAGATATGTATTCCCATAGTATTTAGAACCAAGATTCTTCAAGAAACCCATAGTCCACCCCATGCAGGACATAGGGGAATTCCTTCAACTCTTGAAGCTAAGATTCCTTTATTGGCCTACCATGCATCGGGACACAAGGCATTATATAAATGCATGTCTAGTATGTCAACACAATAAAGATGAGCGAGGACTAAAAACTCCAGGATTACTTCATCCCTTGCCTATTCCTGAAGCTCCCTGGGAACATATTACCATGGACTTTGTTTTTGGGTTTTCTAAAACCAAAAATGGGAATGAGATGATATGGATTGTCATCGATAGATTTAGCAAATAGGCTCATTTTATTCCCTGTAAGAAAGCTTAAGGGACCCGAAGCTGCTCATTTGTTTATCCATCACATCTTTAGGTAGTTAAGAAAATAGTTTAAAAACCTGACCAAATCAATCGCCATAGCACAACGTCAAGTGCAATAAGACAAGACAACATAATTGCTCTCCACAAACTGTATATATCAACTGATAAGCAAGTACAAAAATAAAGTTGCTTAAAAGCACTCAAAGGGCTCGTAAAAGAAAGATGGCCCGATAGTTCTAGAACTAACCACACATGGTGCCATCAAAATAAGAAAGCATTGTATAAGTCGATCGTTGCTATTTTCACTCTCTCCCTCAATGATCAACGTCTCTCTTTATTTTAGAGCTTATCCTATTCATGGAACATACCTCCATGATAGTATTACAAGTAAAGGCTTTTTACATAACCAGATCTAAGCCAAGTTTGGCTCTAAAAGTTTCAAACTTCTCTTTACTTAAAGCTTTTGTAAATATATCAGCAACTCATAACAATGTAGAGTAGTGTACAATACTATATCTTCATATTGTAATTTTTTCCGCACAAAGTGATATTTTACCTCAATATCTTTTGTCCTTGCGTGAAAGATAGGATTCTTAGCCAATTGTATTCCACTTTGGCTATCACAGAAAATAACAGTAGGATTTACCTGCTTCATGCCAATCTCACATAACAACTACGCAGCCAAATAGCTTCCTGGGTGGTAGAACTTCACGCTTTATATTCGGCTTCTGTAGAAGAAAGAGAAATGGTATGTTGTTTCTTGCTAGACCATGAAAAACAACCGCTACCTAAATTGAAGGCATAACCTGTTGTTGACTTTCTATCATCTACATTTCCTGCCCAATCAGCATCAACATAACCCTGCAACTTAGGTAGTACTTTACAAAGTAGTGCAACTCCAAACTAGTTGACGAAATAAAGTAGCATCAACATGTGTACTATCATCAATGCAAGATAATTTCTTACCAGCTTCGTAAGGGGTGATGGAAGTTTTGCACTCTGTCATGCGAAATCTCTCCAATACCTCGTGCACACACTTGTTTTGACATAACCTAATATCACTGCCAGTTTGCCATACTTTGACACCCAAGCAATAGTGCATAACATCTAAATATGTCATCTCAAATTGTTTGCATAAGTTGGCTTTGATAGAATGAGTGAGATTCTCATCATTGCCCGTGATAATGATATCATCAACATAAAGTACAATCAAGGCAATGCTATCTTTGTTTATAAGAACATAAAGATTTGGATCTGAATTTGTTCTTACAAACCCATGAGAAAGAAAGTAATTGTCAATGCGTCCATACCATGCTCGTGGCACTTGCTTAAGGCCATAGAGTGCTTTGCGTAGCTTGCATACCTTATGTTCTTGTCCTCTTGCCATGAAGCCCTGTGGTTGGACCATGTAAACTTCTTCCTCTAAGTCACCATTCAAAAATGCGGACTTCACATCCATTTGATTGATCTTCCACTCAAAATGCGATGCTAAGGCAATGATAAGGCATAGCGTAGTCCACTTAGCCACTGGAGCAAATGTCTCTTCATAGTCAATTCCTTTATTTTGCTCATAGCCCTTCAGTATTAGGCGTGCCTTATGCTTTGCTATCGTGCCATCCGCATGAAACTTTGTTCTAAACACCCATTTGTTGTCAATGGATTTCTTTCCAAGTGGTAGATCAACCAACTCCCATGTATTATGCTTGTGGATGGATTCCATCTCCTCTTCCATTGCCCTTTGCCATTCTTTGTAATTCTTTGCTTCATCAAAGGTTGATGGCTCTCGACACTCCAAAATTTCACTCATTAGGGCATAGTTCACATGATAACGATCGGGAGTCTTCCTTTCCCGTGTTGATCTTCTCACTTCACCTTGTGTGCTAGATCCTGTTTGATTTAGCTTTGCGTCCTTCATGATCTTTTCATACCATTTTGGTATCTTAGATTCAGGTGATACACTACGTAGAGAGAATGTATCCCAAGGAGTGTCCAAGTAATGTCTCTTACTTCCAACCGGTTTCTCCTTTATTGCTTCTATTGGCAAGTACCTTCCCCTAGGCTCTTGAATAGGTGGTATCTTTGTTGGAGAGAGAGGGAGAATAAATGACGAACACGAACGAGAAACGAACTCGAACAAGAAGTGAACAAGAAACGAACTCGAACATAAGATGTTCGTGCGCAGCGAAATGAGTTAAACAACTCTCTTCGAAAGCATGACTATGCCTATCAGAATAAACATACTTTAGTGATAGGAATCACAGTCATTCTAGATTACGTAGCCAAACATTTAATGCATGAAGCGCTAGATGAATAATTGACGCAAATTGCAAGACAAATTATCTGTCGCGAATGATTTGTGAAGAGCTAGACTGTGCTCGACTGATAATTAGTCACGAATTATTCATGAAAGACGAGACTAAAAGTTGATCGTCTATTACCAAAAAGAGCAACTTGAAAGATAAGACAAAATGAAGAACAAGCATAGCAATATTAACACAGATCTGAATGCAGAACAAAGAGCTATATCAGATCAAGTATATCATGTATACAAGTTAATAATGCGGCAGAGCACAATACAATAGCAGACAAAAGCGCGTGTCCTACTAAGCTTATTTTGTCTGTAATGAGGAATGAAACCTCTTCTCTTAGTCTCTTTTTCTATCACTTGATCATCTGATCATCATCATCGTCTAAATGGTGTCCAAAATATGTATATATACATAATATTACAAGTGTGCAGATGTGAAAGTACAGAGTGGATGTGCTGTTTGTAGAAGATCATGGGTGGCTGCAATCATTGTCCAATCCGTTAGCGCAACTGCATGGAGTGAGCATAAAAAGTCAGCCAGTGCTGAAGTGAACATTGGTGATGATGCAATAAGTAGGTCACTCTTACAAATGGCCTTAGGATAAGATTTACAAGATGCCTTAGCCTTTAGGGCACATTCGGCATTCTGTAGAACAGTGTCCCCTTTTCGCCTGTCACCATAACCTGTGTAAAAACACAATGTTCATGATTCTTTCGCCCTTTATTCGTCTATGCGAATTTGCATGTAAATATACAGGCTGCATGACAACGTTAGTGAATATGCAGCAAGAATGGAGGCAGATTAAAAATGGGATTTAGGAGAGTACAAGGAGTAAATCCAACACCTCGTCTTAATCTGGATCCAAAAATGCCTTGATATTCAGACTGAGCAATGCACAAAATTTGTTGTGTGCATTAATACTGAGTGCTTTCGTGAAAATGTCTGCAACCATGTCCTACATTAAGCTTACCTCCCTGTCGAGAACCTTGTCCCTGATGTAGTGATATCTGATCTCAATGTGCTTACTCATAGAATGAAATCTAGGGTTGGCTGATAAGGCAATAGCACTTTAGTTTTCACAAAATAAAATTGTGGGCTGTACTGATACAAATTGATGTCTGACAGCAAATTTCTCAACCAAAACGCTTCCTTAATAGATTGAGAAGCATCAATGTATTCTGCTTCAGTAGAAGAAAGTGTGATAGAGGTTTGCTTACGACTGTTCCATGAAATAGGACCGTCGTTGAAGAAGAATGTAAATCCAGATGTGGATTTACGATTGTCTGCATCTCCTCCCGAGCTTGCATCAGAATAGCCACTGAGCTGATGAAGATTGTCATTGTTGACATGTCCATAGCAGATGCACCGGTCCATGGTAGCTCAAATATATCTCATGACTCGAATAAGAGCCTTCCAATGGGTAATGCCAGAATTAGCCATATATTGGCTAAGTGAGCTTATAGGAGACCATTGCGTACATGAGAGATCCAAGTATCGATCGATATGAATATTCACTCATTTGCTCCTCGTTCTGCTTGGTTTGGGGACATTGGTCCTTTGACAGATGCAGGCCTGGATCCACTGGTGAGTGAGCTAATTTACAATTCATCAAATTGTATCTGTTAAGAACATTGTGAAGGTACCTTTGTTGAGTGATGTAAATCAGTCGATTTGCTCTGTCTCTGTGGATATGAATTCCAAGATAGAAGTGAGCTTCGTCAAGATCAGTCATGTCAAATTCTGAAAACACCATCTATTTTGCAACCTTGACCATTTTGGTATTGTTGCTGAAGAGCAACGTATCATCAACGTACAAGGTGATGATAATGAAGGATTGTTGCACTAACCTTGAATAAACGTTGCAATCAGCAGTGCTTGGTTTGAATCCTTGTTCAATGAGGAATGTGTTGATCCTCTGAAACCAAGCTCTGGCTGACTGTTTCAAGCCTTACAATATAGACATAATTCTCCATGCCTTCCAAAACGTATCCTTTGGGCTGGATCATGTAGATATCTTCGTGTATGACTCCGTTCAGATAGGCTGTTTGTACATCAAGTTGATGTACTTCAAGGTCAACAGCCACAACATAAGATGAGAGCATTCGGATCAACGAATGCTTGACGACTGGAATAAAAGTCTCACTGTAGTCGACATTCGGGATCTGATTGAATCCTCGTGCTACTAGTCTAGCCTTCCTTCAATCAATTGCTCCATTGGCATTATATTTGATCTTAAAAATCCATTTGTAATCAATAATATTACAGCCACTAGGAGCTTCGACTAATGACCATGTCTGATTCTTGATCAGAGAGGAATACTCTTTGTCCATGGCTTCTCTCCAGAGATCAGATTTTGGTTGGCTGAGTGCCTCTTCGACTGTCATCGGTTCCTACATTAAGAGACAGACAGACTCAGGAGTATACCTTGTGGGTTGTGTGCACACTCGGCTTGATCTTCTGGGATGATTCGACTGATGAACCGCTCTTGGGACTTGTTGCTGGGTAGCAGCAACATCTTCGTCTGATTCATTGTCTTGAAGTGGGTCGACAATAGACATGCCTGAGCCAGAAACTCGGTTTGTCGTGTCAATGACAGGAGATGTAGGTTCTTCTTGAGCAATATCCTTGCCTTTGAGGTTGATGAACTGATCCTCGATAAAGACTGTATCCCAGTTATATAAGACTTGCTGGGTATCAGAATCGTATAGCTTGTAGGTGTTATCAGACAAAGTATATCCAATCAGGATGGTCTTAAGACCTTGAAGTCAAATTTCTTTCTCGTGTCTTTTGAGATCTACACATAGACAATGCACCCGAACACTCTTAGATTCTTCAAAGAAGGCTTAGAGCCTGTCCACACCTCGTGGGGTGTCTTGTCTGAGAGGGCCTTGGTCAAACATCTGTCCTAGATGTAAGCTGCAGTGGAGATAGCTTCAGCCCAGAATCTCTTGGGCAACGATGCATGCGATAGCATACATTTAGTAGATTTGACCAGAGTATCATTCTTCCTCTCAACTAAGCCATTAGACTGAGGACTGTAAGGAGTGATGAATTGCTACTCAATGCCTTGGCTTTGGAAATACTCCTTAAACTCGACAGAGATATATTCTCCACCATTGTCTGACCTTAGGGCCTTGATCGTCCTTCCAATCTCCTTTTCTACACGCTCCTTGAAGACTCTGAAGCAGTTGAAAGCTTCTGATTTTTTCTTTATGAAATACACCATTGTTCTTCTAAAGAATTCGTCAATAAAGGTTATAAAATACTTGGCATCCTTCAGCGAAGGAATTTTCATCGGGCCACAAATATTTGAATGTACAACATCTAGCAATCCTCTAGCAACATGCTGATGGCTTGACTTAAATGGTTTCCTTGTCTGTTTACCAATTAGACAGTCTTGATAGACAAGTAACTCAATTTTTTTGCGAGGATAGTTGAGGTCAAGAACAATGGATTGTCTGAACATTCGTTGTACAGCAGCATGATTTAAATTGCCAAGTCTATAATGCCAAAGTAAACCTTTATTTGTATGAATTGAAGTATTGAGAGCCTGACTAGAGGAAGAAAAACAATGACTTAATTTATACAAGTATCCATGTCTCTTTTCGAGTGCTAGGATCTTGCCTGTCCTATCAACTACTTTACATTGATCACATTAGAATTCTACTATGTATCCTAGATCTGTGATTCTGCTTATAGAGAGCAGATTCATAAATAAATTTGGTACATACAGGACTTTAGAGAGTAGCTTTGATTGATCATTTGCAAAGCTTAATCTTACAGTGCCTTCACCTTTGATAGCTTGTGTGCTATTGTCACCAAGGTGAACAAATTTTTGGGTACTGTAAGGTGTATAGGACTCGAAACAGGCAATGAGGCTAGTCATGTGCTAAGTGGCTCCGAAATCCAAGAACCAAGAACTGTCGCCAGATGCTTCTTGATGGTTGGTCATGAAGGCATCATGATCTGCTTCTTGAATAGGCTGTGGAGCTTCTGCGGCTACATTTGCTACTTGATTCAACTGTCCCTTGCTATTGTTCTTCGCTTGAAGTATTCGGCAGTCTTGAATTTCGTGGTTGTTTCGTTTGTAGTATCTACAGAAAAGCTTCTTCTTTGTCTGCGGATTTGACTGTTCCTTGTGCTGAGCTGGTTTTTGGTCTGGCGTTGATTGCTTTGGGCCTTTCTTCTTCTTCTGCTTTGTCGTGCTCTTGTTGGTGTACAAGACGTGAAAATCAGCTGAGGAACTCACGGCTTTGTTCCTTCGTGGGTCTTCCTGCAACAACATAGTAATGACTCTTGAAAAAGTCAATTCTGGATGAGTCGTGATGATCATCACCCAACTATCGTAAGAACTTGACAAGCTTGTAAGCAGTTGCATCACTACATCTTGATCGTCTATGACAGATCCGACAGTGGCCATTTGTCTTAGCAGGTTCTTGAATTGATTAATGTAATTCTGCAGAGAATCACCATTCGTCATCTTGAGGGATTAGAATTTCTTCTTGAGATGTAGCTTGGAAGCTATATTTCGCACTTCGTATAGTGTGCTCAAGATGTCCCAGACTTCTTTCGATGTCTGAGCCTCGGATACATGGCCAATTTGGGTATTCGTGATGTTGAGGATGATCATCGCAAAGGCTTTTCCATCCTTCAACTTCCATCTAGCGATTTTCACGGCGTCCGCTTCAGGTTTTTCTTCTGCACCTGTAACAACGTCGTACAATTCTTTTGCCATTAGTATAGTTTTCATCTTAAATCTCCATGAATGGTAATTGGATCCATCAAGCTTGTCCATGATAGGATTGGCTTTTCCTTGGGAATCCATGTGGAAGAATTAGTCTAAGTGATAGGAGAAACTATCAGTGATTTAAGTATGAAAATTTGATATTTACATAACAAGAAAACAATTACTTTATCAGCTAGTAGAGTCTTGTACTGTGGAAGCTAATCAAGCTATGAAGATAGCTCTGATACCATATTGGAGAGAGAGAGAGAGAGAGAATAAATGACGAACACGAACGAGAAACAAACTTGAACAAGAAGTGAACGAGAAATGAACTCGAACAGAAAATGTTTGTGTGCAGTAGAATGAGTTAAACGACTCTCTCTGAAAGCATGACATAACTTTAGTGATGGGAATCACAATCATTCTAGATTATGCAGCCAAACATTTAATGGATAAAACGCTAGATGAATAGTTTGTCGCAAATTTCAAGACAAATTATCTGTCGCAAATGATTCGTGAAGAGCTAGACTGTGCTCGACTGATAATTAGTCGCGAATTACTCGCGAAATACAAGACTAAAAGTTGATCGTCTATTACCAGAAAGAGCAACTTGAAAGATCAGACAAAATGAAGAACAAACATAGCAATATTAACACAGATCTGAATGCAGAACAAAGAGCTGTATCAGATTAAGTATAGCATGTATACAAGTTAATAATGCGGCAGAGCACAGTACAATAGCGGACAAATGCTCGTGCCCTACAAAGCTTATTTTATTTGTAATGAGGAATGAAACCTCTTCTCTTAGTCTCTTCTTCTATCACTTGATCATCTGATCATCATCATCGTCTGAATGGTGTCCAGAATATGTATATATACATAATATTACAGGTGTGCAGATGTGAAAGTACAGAGTGGATGTGCTATTTGTAGGAGATCGTGGGTGGCTGCAATCGTTGTCTAATCTGTTAGCGCAACTGCATGGAGTGAGCGTAAAAAGGGTGTGATGTCAGCCAGTGCTGAAGTGAACGTTGGTGATGATGCGAAAAGTGGGTCACTCTTACGAATGGCCTTAGGATAAGATTTACAGGGTGCCTTAGCTTTTAGGGCACATTCGGCATTCTGTAGGAGAGTGTCCCCTTTTCGCCTGTCACCATAACCTGTGTAAAAACACAGTGTTCGCGATTCTTTCACCCTTTATTCATCTGTGCGAATTTGCGTGTAAATATGCAGGCTGCATGACAACGTTAGTAAATATGCAGCAAGAATGGAGGCAAATTTAAATGGGATTTAGGAGAGCAGAAGGAGTAAATCCAACAGTCTTCTCATACTCACCCTCTCAACTCTCATCTTCATGTGCATCATCTTGTGGAGCGTCTTCTTCATCTTCTTCTTCCAAAATTGTGGTAAGTCTTTTGATGCTTTCATCACTTGCATGGTCTTTATCTTCATACCTATGCATCTAATCAAAGATCACATCTTTGTTTATGTGAATCTTGTTCATTACATGATCAAAACACTTGCCGTCATCCACTCATCATAACCGACAAAAATACACGAAATTTGTCGATTTTTGGCTTTATTCTTGTAAATGCTTCTTCGGGAGTCACATTTGGAACCGCAACTGTAGGGCTCCTGTTTTGCAAGAATGTTGCCGCACTGCATGCTTTCGACCAAAGTGAATCGGCCAAGCCCATTTGCTTCATCATGGAGCATGCACTCTCTGTAATAGTCCTGTTTTTTCTTCAGGTACACCATTACTATGCGGCGTGTGTGATTGTGTAAATTGTCTTTTGATGTCGTGTTCCTTGCAAATTGTTCAAAATCATCAGATTTGTATTTGTAGGAATCCAGAATCAAGACTAGTCATTAAGACAAAGTATTCTCAAAGAGAAGAGAGAGATGGTTAGATGACCCTCTTGTAGAAACTTGTGGACAGCCAATATGAACAGTAGATTGCTTAACAAAAGTGTGTCTCATACAAATGAATGGCTACATATAAGTAGTCCAAGATGGCTATCTACCTTCATGACTGTTGGTTGTCCAATAACTTGACTAATGGCTATCTAGCTACCATAAGTTACATAAAATAATTAAGTACCCCAAATAACAAGTTAGGTACTTAATTCACATGTATAGGCCCCTAGTGGACCCACGAGTCCCCACACGTTAGTTTCATACTAACTTGGGCCTAAAATATAAATGACCATGGTTACAGAGATCTTGACCTTTTGGGTCATAGTAACCTATGGCTTCTACATCATTTACATTTATTATTCTGACACCCTCCTTAAATGAAAATGACATGTATTCACTAAGTAAGAAAATCAGCATGTTGCTTTGAATTTAAAGCTTCACAAAGAGCTTTAAATCGAACTCTAGGCAATGCCTTAGTGAGCACATCTGCAATATTATCCTCCGTGGGACAATATTCAAGTGTGATGTCGCCATTATGAAGCTTCTCTCGAACAAAGTGATAGTGGATCTCGATATGCTTTGTTCTTGCATGAAAAACTGGATTTCGTGCAATGGCAATAGCACTTTGACTATCTGTAAATAGGAGAGTAGCTGAGGCTGGCCATGCTTCATATCGACAAGAAATTGTCTCAGTCATATACACTCCGTAGTGGCTGAAACGTTGCTCTATATTCTGCTTCACTTGAGGATGTAGCAATGGTGGGCTGCTTCTTGCTTAACCAAGAAACTGCAGAATCTCCAATGAAAAAGCAATGACCACTAGTAGAGCGTCTAGTGTCTTAATCTCCACCCCAATCCGATTCACAAAAACCAACCAAACATGCATCATCACTATAAGGATAAAACAGACCAAGTGTTTTACTTCCTTGAAGATATCGAAGGATTCTCTTCAATGCTTTCCAATGTGATGTCAACGGAGCATGCATGAATTGACTCATGAGGGAAGCACTATAAGATATGTCTGGTCTTGAGTTGCATAAGTAAATGAGACTTCCAACCGCTTGACAATATAGTGTAGTATCAAATGGTTCACCACCACTTTGATTACTTAACTTCAGGCCTGTCTCAATTGGTGTAGCAATCGGCTTGCAATCTTCCATTTTAAAACGCTTCAAAATCTGCTTAATGTACCGTTGTTGGGTAATGAAGATTCCAGCCTTTCCTTGCAAAAACTCAACACCAAGGTAGAAATGCAATTGGCCTAAATCTAATGTATCATAAACTAAAGCAAGATCAGATTTTAAGGCTGCAATATATTGTTCATTACTACCCGTAATGATAATATCATCAACATATAGCAAAATGATGATAATAAACTCAGATATATGCATGACATAAAGCGTAGATTCACTAGGACTGTTAGAAAATCCACGATCACAAAAATATGTGTGTATCTTTTGATACCACATCCTTGGGGCTTGTTTTAGTCCTCTTGAGAAGACACACTTTGTCTTCCTGACCTGCAACCAAAAAACCAGCAGGTTGCTGAAGGTGAACTTCCTCATTAAGGTCACCATTGAGGAAGACTGTCTTTATGTCAAGTTGGTGCATACGCCAACCATGATGGGCAGCCAAAGTAGTGACTATTCTTATGGTAGTTATTCGTGCGGTAGGTGAAAGTTTTCTCATAATCAATGCCCTCCTTTTGCGCATAACCATTGGCAACAAGTCTTGCCTTGTAACTTTCAACAGTACCATTGGACTTGTACTTGATCTTATAAACCCATTTACAGCCAATTGCTTTCTTTCCATGTGGAAGATCAACAAGAACCCATGTTTGGTTCTTTATGAGTGAGTCATACTCCTCTTTCATTGCATCCTCCCAACATTTTACTCCTCTGTCCTGCTCATAAAAAACAGGTTCTATTGCACTATCCTCAATAGATGTAAGAGCAAAATAAAAAAAATCAGCAAATTCTACTGATTTAGATGAGGCACGAGTCTTCTCTTCATAGAAGCGGTTCACTTTGCTGTCCTGCAAAGTCTGCACTAGCCATTTAGGGACTGGTTTAGGCTATCCAACAGCCTTACTTTGATCAACGCTTTGCTGTCCAAAGTGATCTGAACTGTCAACACTTTGCTGTCCAAAGTGCTCTGAAATTGGACTATGTTGTCCAAAGTTTTCAACAGGCTGTTCCTCTTCATAAATCTGCTCCTCTTGATGAATTATGGGCTGCTCGCTTGAAGAACCAATGGGATGTCCATTAGAGGATGATGGCAGTCCCTCCTCTTCAACATTAGATGGTGATACCAAATCTGGAAACACCTCAAAATAGTCATCTTGGGAGATGTCCCCTTTCATGACATGAACGGGCGCAAGATCATAGGAGTTCTTCTCAATGAAATCATGGCTGCATTTGTATAAATACCTTTCTCTTTATCCTTAGTAAGCTTCTTCCTACATTCCTTTATGTGGTGCCCAAACTTTTTACAATAATGGCACTTACCCTTCTTTTTGGATCCTTGATCTTGGCCTTTTTGATCCTTGGAAGAAGAAGGCTTACCTTTCCACTTGCCCTTGCCTTTTCTTTGGGTGAAGAAGGCTTGATCTTCTTGTTCACCAAAATTAATCCTTGTTTGCTCTTCTTGGAGAAGTAAGCCAACAAGCTCTTCAAAGGAGATTTGTTGTCCCCTAACAGATATGTTTAAAGTAGACAGATAGGAATGACAAGTGAATTAAGAGTAATTGAAACAAATAGAGAGTTCTCGACAATTTTGTTAATGCTAAGAAACTCTTCACGAAGATCCTTGATCTTCATTAAGTGATTTGAAAGCATATCACCCTCTTGCATCTTCAATGTTGAGAGTTGATTACGTAGAAAAAGCACTTTCGCCATATTTTTCACTTGAAACATCTTGGCAAGTACTTCCCAAGCACTCTTGGAAGTCTTGCATGATCGAATGTGAGGTAGGGATGATCTCTTCATGGATAGCGCTATGACAAAATGTGCCTGTGCGTCACGTCGATCCCACTTCTTTTGTTCTTCGGAAGACATCTCCACATATGTTGAAGAAGTAGCTCTTGATGGTGTAGTAAGATGGCCTCTCTTCGTCACCACTTACAACTTCAAACAAACCTTTAGCAATAAGGAGGTTTTTGATCATGTAACAAATGGATGTCAGAAGGAGCACAATCATATAGGCAGGTGTTGATTATCTAGACAATGTATTGTAGTATGCCATAACCCGAGCTATCAGGACCTTGACCTATGTCAATGTTCTTGTCTGTGCACGTATCTGAAAATTATCACAAGCCATAGTTAGGATCATCTCACTAGCTTTATTCCGAGATTCTAATAAGAAAGCAATATTAAACTATCCGTTACTGGAATAGAAATCTAAATACATCAATAATTACAACTAACTGAACAGAGAAAGTTCTGGATTGATATCCCATCCTCCTTGCTGATATGTGATCATTTGCATTGATTGCTTTATTAAAAGGGTATAGGAACCAAACATTAGGCTAGGCCTATCGAATATTTGAGCAATGAGCTAACAACGTCAGGTCTAGAGTGTTTCAATATTGCCCAAAAAATAGCAAAGATCTGTACAATAAGTAGCAAAACTAAAATTGAGATCCGAAATGGTATTGAAAAGTTTACTGTAAGAAATTTCATTTCAACTTTATTGAATATGATTCACCTGCCACTTTTTTGAGCATAGCAAGAATAGAGAAAACTCAAGGATCAGATACTTGCTTAGTCTTGACCATGCGTAGGTGCTGATTGTTTTTGGGAATGGCAGTAGCATTGCTCACCTTGACCAAAGCATTGTGAGAACTAGCAGACTCTTACCTAGTAAAGCTACCAACAACAACACACTATAATGCGCACCTGTGCTGATCAATCACTCATCCACCATCAAAAGAGAAACGGAAGAGACAAACTTTTATGATGTTAGAAGTCAGCATTTGTCTCAAATATAGAGGATATAATGTCATCTATTTTATTGAGAAAATTTAAGCTACAAACCCAATATTCCACTTCTCAACAACACTATAGACAGTCATTATTTTAGATGAGTACGAAGGATATAATATGATCTAGAACATTGAGAAATTCAATATCACAGCATATATTTTCGGTAAAAGATAAAATAGTGCCAAATAGTAGTGATCAATCTCTCAATAGATAGGCATGGAGGGCTTAATTCATCTCCAGGCTTGCATCTTTACAAAGCAATAAAAAAAAAGAGTAAGGTACAAAAAGACTACAGCAAATCTTATGAACTGCTCAAGTATAAAGAAACCTCACAAAATAGCTCTAACGACAAGCTGGAACACATCACAAAAGGTCTATGTCCTCTGCATTCAACCTCCCAGGAGAGTAATTTCGGATCGAAATTTTGTTCTCTTTAATCAAAAATTTTGCCAAATCTGTTATCATATTTGTAACAGAGTGATTACTGCCAGTACTTTTTGCAATAGAAATCTAGACCTGGCAGTTCTAGATAATGCAGAGTAGTATACTTTGATAGCTTTATATAATTCATCCACAATGGGGATCGAAAAATACTTCATTGTTTTTCCATCTTCTTCTATCAAATTTTCTAAGTTAGCCACCTACAATAAACATAAGACAGAACTTGCATTTGAGTATTATTATCTGCCTTCTTTCTGATTTATGGTTTGGGGTTGAAACAGTTCAAACAAGTTTCAGAATGTCAAATTGAAGCGTGCGTAGAAAATCGAAAACATAATGTAGCTATGAATACTTGAGATTCCAAACACATTTTAAAAAGCAATAAAACACAACCAAAACATAATGAAATTCTCATAAAAACAGTAAAATATACACGTGATTTATGTAAAACACATGAATTTTACTACTTGCATGCAATAGATAGGCAAATCAAATCAATATTGGGACAAAAAACTAATTACCTTCATTATTTTTTCTTTGAGAGCTCCATTGACTTCTCTTTTGTTGCATCGATTGTCTTGCAAACTCTCCAAATACTTTGGTGTCATCTACAAGGCAATATAACAGATTTTTCTATAGTTAACATCACATTCTTTGCATACCTTCCGTTTTCTAGTACTGCGAGTTATCTTGCATGACGTCGATTCTAACTTTGTACATGACATCTCATTGTCCTGAAAAAGAAGACAAAAAAATGATTTATAACAATTGTATATTTTATCTGTGAATCAAGCAACTCAGATGCGATTATTTTTCCCATTGGTAACATGACCTGCAACTACACTTTTTTTGTGTCAGAGGCCTCGTTGTCAGATGTCCCATCCAACAAAGTCATGTATGAAACATGACCTACATGTGGTGTTTCCTCGTTTTGAACATTTGTTTCCTGAAAAGGAACAAAAACAGCAAAAGGCCTACAAGATTGACATTGCACATTCAACATATTAGACTTAGTGAATACTAAACAATCCGAAACATTTCAGCATACCTCATAATGAAAAAGCTACATCAATGAGGTTGGTTGATCAACCTCTGCCAAGTCATCTAACTGATAGATAATAAATGAGAACACGTTACAAGTTGCATCAAAGAAGTAGAAATTTCAGTTCATACAAAAAACCATCGAATACTAGTTAAGAAAAGAAAAAATTAGAACTAACCTCCACTCCAAGTTGCACTTTTGTTTCAACATTGGTCAACAGAATGGGCTCATTTTCAGCCAACTGAAATGACAATAATTTAATCAGCATAGTCATGCAAATATTATACTTATGTTAATTGCAAATGAAGAGTTGTATTAAAAACCTTCTCACCTGCCCATCATCAAGACCCAATGTGTCTCCTGGAGTGCCACCTATGGAGCTCTTTTGCCTGGAGTACTTCCTCTTTGATTGCATGGATGTCAAAATCCAAGCATATATATCATCTTCTTTCCAGGTGTATGTGACACCTGGAAAGTGCATTGGTTTGATTTCCGAGAGCCCTGCTCGAATCAAATGTTTTATTTTATCTTGCATTGCTCTGTTCTTTCTTAGGTCCAAACTATGTTCCTCCTCTAGCTTTGCGGCTTTCAGCCACTTCCGAACAACACACATATTGGATAGATAAATAGTGTGTGGTTCTTTAAAATTTCTTTTCAAGACATGTTTACCATACAATTTTCTTGGGGTCCTGCCAAAAACTTTTGGCACACGAAAAATCTCATCATAAGACGGGATCTCCACCATATGTGGGTCAGCCATGGTGGATCGTGCAAGTGAGCCATCCGATCTAGTGGCCTTGCTCATTGGACAATAATGAGAGGTGGCCTTGAATATCAACGTTTGGCAAACCTTCCATAATAATGATAACCGTGCAAAAAACTATAAACCTCAATAAGCCAAGACAAAAACAACCATTTGTTACCATGACAAGAAAACGTAATGTACCTAGATTAATAATGGATGCATAAAAACTGATTAATTAACAACATTGCTTGACAAAAGATTTATCAAGTTTAGGGTTATTGTTGGTCGTTTAAAAACCATGATTGAAAACTGTTGTGCAACTTTATAACAACAGAATTCAATATGGAACACTTACTAATTTAACAATAAATGCATTAGTGTGGTCCACAAACTACTATCAAACACAGAAACAACTAAAAATCCCAACGACTTTGATAGAAGGCCGATGTAACAGAAGAAAGAACCTAATTGCAAGTGACATGAATAACAAAAAACATATTGTAAATAATTAACTAGTATGCATTATAATCATGTTACATGTGCAAATAACAAACGTTATCATCAATTGAACATGCTAATCTTACTTGGACAAAGATGTTGGACACATTTCAATTGTGAAGTCATCTCACTTACTGAGATTATACATAATGCTATATGGATTATCCACAACCAATTACAAGACTGCCACAAGGAAGCAAGGATAACTAACAAATTTGTATTGAACTTTAAAAATGACCATAGTATCATATAAGTAACGAATCATGGACATTTGCTCAACAATGCTCAAAGGAAATTCTTCAAAATCAATATCAAATAAAAGTAAAAAACTTTTTTATTGTTCGCTATACCACATCACAGGTATTTGTTTTGAGCTTGCACTTTCCTGGACAGTTTTATATTTAATTGCATGCCATTGCTCCAAAAGAGTAATGCATTGGTCCCAAGACACATTTTCTATATTTTCAGATTCAACTTTGGTTAGCCTTCGTTTCCTTGTGATAGACATGTGACATCTTTCACATCGAAAATTGTATTCCTTTTCATCTTCGTTCCATGATTTTTGAAGGGTTTCACATTTCTTGGGAAATGTTGAGTACGATTTCTTGCAAAATTTGCGAAGGGTGGCAACCTTAAATCCTTGGTTTTTGGATACATTCCTCTCTGGAAAGTAATGTTATAGTATATATAGGTTGAAATCAGACCAATATTTGTGTACAAGGCCAACCATCTTTTTTGCAACATCACAATTGTTTATACAATGGCTGTATCAACATTTCAGCTTATAATTTAGTATTATTATTGTTAATTGGAAGATTTTGAAGAAACTAAGTGCTTATGTCATAGTATTATTATATGCCTTCTTTCTGGTTTACGGTTTGGGGTTAACACATTTCAATGCTATTCGTATGGTTTAATGAGCTAGTTTTAATCACACTTTCAAAAGGATCAACTTGTGGATTCGATTACTAGCATCAACCACTACAATGGCTTTGATAAAATCGTAGCCCGTAGTGCTGGAGGCAATTTCTTGCATGAAATTAGACTATAAACTAGCCAAGCAACATTCAGTCATACATTCTGAAACAACTACAAGTGGTAAGGTGGAATCTGCCTGGAATGACCTGGCTCGTTTCAGTTGGACAAAAAAAAGAAATGGACTGCTTATACAGAATAGTGTTGCTAGTGTGAAAAATGCAAAAATAAGCTTGGTAGAGGCCAAAAATCTTGTATATAGATAAACACACATGTGTGGAGCCTGTTCCCATGTGTGAAAATAGTGTACTTGTCATGTACCATAATCATATAGGTTGTACATATGATTTAATTCAAGTTCTAGTGGCTAAAAAGACCAAAAACTAGTTTTCTAGACATATGACACATGGCATCAATCTATTGATTGCATGAGCCACATCCTTTGGTTAGGTGTCATATCCCATGTGTAGAGGACAGCTCACATGTGTGGAATAAGCTGAAGTAGGCAAATTTTGACTTCTAGAAGATTTCCAAGTAGATCTCCATATAGAAGGAAAATGGAACAAAAGTGCTCAAAATAGAAGGTTTTGTCCAAGTGTTAGTTTTGCATGATGAATCATCATATGACAAAGCACCTTCACACATGTGGGATCAGAGGGATGATCAGTACCGCGAGCTCCCACTTATTGTATATATAGAGCCACATTTGGCCATAATCAATGTGAGACACCAATCTTGGTTTTGGAAGCAATTTTGAGTGATTCTCTCCATTTGTCTACATTTGTTTTGATTGTTTTGAGGTGCTATCAATGTGTACTTGATTTTCAAGTTGGAGTCCATACTCAGACAGTGTTTCACATGTATGAAACCAGAAAATACACCTACCTTCAATTAATGATTGTTCTTGTTAGGATTTTGTGTTTAGAATTGATCTAGATTTATCTTAATCTCAAGTAGATTGATAGATCAAGTAATCTGACAACCAATCCCTCTTGAGTATCAGATTAGGATCCACTCTTGGTCCTTTTTGTACTTTTTGCACATGGTATCAGAGCCTAGTACAAGAGGTTTTGTTGAAATTGATAGGGTTAATCCAAATCAAAGCCAAAAAATTAGCAGTTTTTTGGAAACTAGTCAAATTTTGTGTAGCGAGTTGGATTTGATAGCTATCCTCAAAATTTCTGGTCCAGATGTTGTTGTGGGCTGTAGGAGTCCTTTTCACACGTGTTAGGCCGTACAGCTCAGGTTTTGACTGAGAAATTTCAAAAATTTGTAGAATTTGACTCACATACCTAATTTGAGTGATTTTAGGTGCAAAATCAAGCATTTTCTATAGAGAATCTAATCCCTTGATTAGTTCTTGGATTAGATCAGCCAAGAGATTAAATTTGAAGCTTGAATTAGGTGCATTAATTGATTATCTCTGATTTTTTGAGTGCATGTTGAAGTTGAGAGAGATTCTGCTAAAAATCATAGATTAAGGAGTGATATGCAAGGTGAGAGGTTGAAATTTGTACCATCACTCTAGATTTGTTCAAGAGTGATAGGGTCAAGTTTAGAAGCATCAATTTGATAGAAAACATCATTGGATCTGTCCTCCAAGTGAAACCTTTGAGAGTTTCTAGTGCATATAGAGCATCTATGCAAATCTTTTATAGAATTTGACATAGATTGGCTTAAATTGAGAGTTCTAGAAAAGATATTGAGATCCAAGTCACATTGTTCAATCCTACTCAATTTGTTTGAGTGATTTTAAGGTTTGAAAAGAGTCATTAAGGTGTCTGGCAAATGTCTAGAGAGAGATCCAATTTTTATAAGATTTCCTTCCTTTGTAGAGGGCAAGATCTAGAAGCTCATTTTGTGTTGTTATTGGTGGAGAGTTTGTCTCTTCCTAAGTGATCAATCTTTCTAAGTGGAATTAGATCTTTGAAGCACAATATCTTAGTGAGAAAAATCACAACTTTTGATTTTGAATTTCATTCCAAGTCTTAAAAGGTAGAGTAATTGGTGGATTCCAATAGGAGTGATTAAATTCAATTTGTTGAGCAAAAATTGACATAGTATGTATGAAACTCAAATTAGTTCTATTCAACTTTCTTTGTAGAGTGTGAGGGTCAATTTTTGATCCCATTGGATGTCTAGAATGAGGAGGAGTCCATATTTGAGTATTCATGTATGGTTGAGTTCTTTGTGAATCTCTAGTTGTCTAATTTTTAAGCTTTGTGAAAAATTGGTGGTATAGTTTGTTATCAAATCAAATCAAATTCATTCTAAATCTCAAGAGTGAGATTATTTGGGTCAAGAGTGAGTCCAAAAGAAGTGATTAAGTTTGATTTTCATGTGTTTGAAACAAAACCCATCTTTTGTTCTAGAATCTCAAGTGTTGAGAGAACTAGTCAAGTGAAAAGGAAAATCTAGGTGTCAAATCTTTTTCATATGCATTTCAACTTTCAAAAGAAAGAGTCATTGGTATTTGATGAGTCCAATAGGAGATTGCATCTGATTTCTTTAGTGATTTGATTCAAATATTGCGTGCTTTTGTCTTAGTGATCAAAGCAAAGTTTCCAAGTGACTAGTCATTACTGTGAAGATTGATTCTTAGGTTTGTGAGCTAGATCTTTTGTAGATCCTTCTAGATTGTTGAAGATGTTCAAATCTAGTCTCTTGAAAGTCACAAATTACATTTGTAAAATAATATCACAGGTTTTTATTCACATGGCATCAATAGGTGGCATCCTATTGAAGGAAAGAAAGGATCCTGAGTGCAACCTTTGTGGCAAGGGAGGATATTTTTTCTCAAGATGCTACAAAAAGAAGAAGACCAATCTATCCAAGGAGAACCAAAGCAAGGGGGCCGAGGTGAAGGATGGAGCTTCAAGTTCAAAATGCAAATACAAGAAGGACAAGTCCAAGGAAAGGTGTTTCCTTTGTGGAAAGGTGAATGAGGCTTGGAGTCTCACAAGGACTTGCAAGATTTGTCTTCAAGAGTCCATTACAACACATGTCAAATCTTTTGAAATTTTTCATTTGGAAGTGCATTGTTTGGTTCAAGATGCAAAGATAGATGTCACTTTCATGAAAGTAACTTGGATTTATTTTATGTCCTTGGAAAGTATTTTGCTTGGAACTTTGGACAAGTTCAAACTTATTGTTATTATCCAAGAGAAATCAATCAAGAATAAGGAGCAATCACAAAATGAAAATAGTTTCATTTATGCGCTCATGTCAACTTATGAAGAACCATTTTGCTTTGAAGAGATTTTTGTATCTCAAAGGTGGATTAAGGCAATACTAGTTGAGTGTGATGCCTTAAAAGATAGCAAAATATGTTTTCCTTGTAAGCTTACATTAGTTATGAAGTCAAGGAAATGGAAATATCTTCATAATGTAGGATCTTTTGGTTTCAATAAGATCATGAATGATGTGTTCATTCATAAAGATGAAAATTGTAAGTTTTCAATCTTAAAGGCAAATTGTAAACTTCTTATGAGAATAAGTGAAGCATCCAAAGTGGACACTTATATCCATAAGCAAGTATTTAGCCTTTTTGAGATGGAAATGCCTTTTGATTTCAATATTAGAAAAATCATGCCAAGTTGTGGTGGTTTTTGGACTTATCTTTCTAGCATAAGTAATTTTGATAATCATAGGAAGTGCATATTGTGTGGTCATAGTTGTTGTGATCATTATGAGACATGGAGGTCTCAAATTTCCATCAAAAAGGAGCACCATGAAGAGGATATTAAGGAGTCATCTCAAGGTTCAAATGTGCCAAGGATTGAGGAGGAGAATCCTTCTCAAGGTTCAAGTGTGCCAAGGATTAAGGAGGAGAGACCTTCTCAAATTGTGATTCCAAAAATAAACTCAAGAAATATGGTTTAATCCATGTGGCTCACATTTCAAGGGAAAGAGGAGCATATCTCATGTGGTATACATCTCATACTTACTTCTCTTGTGTCATTTGATAAATCAATTTGCTTTAGTGAGATCATTGCATCTCAAAATTGGAGTAAAGCCATACTAGTTGAGTATGAAGTCTCTCTTGAGAACATAGATGATGTTCTTAAAAGGTTGAAATTGATTTTAAATCAATTAGAAAGCAAATGGTAATTTTATCAAATGTATGCTCTTAAGTCATGTAAGAGCAAAAGTGATTTGTTCACTCATAGTTTGAAAATTTGTATTGAGGCAAATTGTAAACTCTTTATGAGAGTAAGTGAATCATCTTCTAAAGACACTTATCTCCATAATGAAGTATTTAGCCTCATTGGATCTGAGATTAGCACGGTAAACAAGCATGAAGATATGATGCAAACACTTTGTTATTATAGCATGCATAGTCTTGCCAATTTGGATGAGTCTAATTCTCTAGATCGTGGTAACATGATGTTAGAACTTTGTGATCCTGATAAATCAAGAAGAAATTTTATTTTCTCATGAAGGAGCATGCACATGAAGAAGGAGCAAGCCTCAAGGTCAAGCATCTACATGAAAATTGGAAGGAATCAATTTTGGAGGTGCTAGGATGGTGCAAAGCTCTCAAGCTCATCAAAGATGTCAACATCAAAGAAGCACTATCATGGATATGGTGATTTCATATCAACATCAAGCTCATTGGCTGATCGTCACACCTTTTGAACCAGCAAAGACCAATTCAGCCCATGGAGTCAAGTTCAAGATCATCACGTTTTCCATCAAGCTAGATCTACCAAGCTAGATTTTTGAGGAGGAGTGTGAAAAATGCAAAAATAAGCTTGGTAGAGGCCAAAAATCTTGTATATAGATAAACACACGTGTGGAGCCTGTTCCCACGTGTGAAAATAGTGTACTTGTCATGTCACCCTCCAGTGTGGCCAATTGAACTGCGCCATTCTTGAATATTTTCATTACTTATTTGTAAATGTTTTGGTGAAGTCTTAGAGTATAACAAGAATAAACTCAGAGCATTATAGGCTGTGGGATAAATCCCAACTGCGATTGCTATCAGAGAACAGCAGGTGGGCAAAAAAGCACCGTAGAAGTGTTAAGTTTTTTCACATTTAGTATAAACAGTAAAGGAAATTTATAGGCTTTGGATGTGCACAAGTGTTGATCAGTAGCTACTGCAAAAATTAATGAACTTTGGCTCCCTAGACTTGCTTAGTGCACCTGAAACCGACTAATGTCAAAGACTGCGGAGGGCAAACAGTCCACTCCACCAGCCATTTTCTTTGTCCTATTTCTCTAGAGACTATGAAGGATCCAATGACTCTATTTCATGTGGATTACTCAAGCCCAAAAACATATTTTCCTCACAATCACTAACAAAAGGCTTCAAGGAAACCCTCGCATCCTGAAGTGATGAAATATACTTTTGTAACTACGAAATAAAAAATTATACTAAATGAGTTTATTTGTAAATGTTTTGGTGAATCCATAGAGTACACCAGGCATAAACTCAGAGCATTATAGGTTGTGGGATAAATCTCAACTGCGATTGCTATCAAAGAACAGTGGATGGGCAAAAAAGCACCGCAGAAGTGTTAAGTTTTTTCACATTCAATATAAACAGTAAAGGAAATTTATAGGTTTTGGATGTGCACAAGTGTTGATCAGTAGCTACTGCAAAAATTAATGAATTTTGCCTCCCTAGACTTGCTTAGTGCAGCCTAGCTATATATTTGTGACTGGTTACTATGTCTTAAATCGGCTAAGAGAAACTTCATGTGAGACCGACATTTAGAATGAGCTGGGTCTGAATATGTATTATATATGAAGCTTTACTGTTTTGAAACATAGCACTGCAAATATAAATACATCTCAAGACTCACAGTTAGCAATGGAACTAGCGTAGAGTATTGTTTGATATTATTCTTGAGTGTGGAATCAAGGATCAAATTTAGTCCTTGTTGGTGAGTTGCACACCAAAGAGCTGCATGATTTGTTGATACTGCATTCACTAGTGATATATTAGCATTCTTCCAAAAGCTAATAGGTGGTACAATTAAGGACGTTTCTTTACCACATTCATGAAAATACTCGGAAGAGATCGTACAACTACTTAAGGACTATACATAAAGCTCATGAAGTTTGCAACAGAATTCACAGATTTAGATTATCTGATCTGAGATTATAGCACAAGATACGTTCCCCTCTAATGTATTCCAAGGGTGTCAATACTTTAGAACTGACTGAAAGGAATTATGCAACAAGTCTCGTGACCTCCTGCATATTGATCTGATGAAGAGATGTTTAACGAGCATTAGCTAGCAAATCAAATACGACACGATATACTAATAGCTAGACTTCTAGAAATAGTAGTAAATTGACAAGAGTTACTTCTCTTAGGACCTAAAAGTGTTGAATAATCACAAAGCCCTGATGCATTACTCAAATCTTACGTAAACCTTTGCTGCATTCAGAGTTATAGTTTGCGCTACTGCGTGAAGCTCTACATCAACCATCAAGCAACATCCTGGATGAAAAGAAATCCAACAGGGACCTTATAGGCTTAGACCATGTCTCAAGTGAATTCTCACAAATTTTTCTACAAAGAATATCACACCCAAACACCCCTGAATTTAGCGTGTTCTCTATAGAAGAGAATGTCTCTAACGATTCTTCATCAGTCATATAAGTCGATGGTCCTGATGTGCAGATTGAAAATAAAAGCTGCAAGAGTAGCGCTTCTCAAATAGGACTTTCAAAGCATATTGAAGGCCTATCCCATCAATTCGACCTTGAGAAATGGCATAGGAGTTGTGAGAAAGTTGCTTTTAATGAAAAGGGTCGAGTGAGGCTTGCTACACAACTAAAGATAGAGTTGTCAACAATGGCCATTCAGCTACCTGCAAGTTCCCAAATCAAAGCAGTTGGCTTGGAAAATGATGCTGATATAAGATTCAGATTGGGTTGGGATGTAAAGAGGCCAGGTTCAATTAGCTCAGGCATAAAAAGTCTTTTCCAAAGCCATGCTTTCTGCTTAGAAACGCTCTTGGGAGAAAATTTCCATCAAGAAAATATTTGAGAGTCGTTATCCAACGAAGGCGTGGATATCGATTCCAACTCAGCTGAGCTTGAATTTGAGAAAGGTCATGAAGAGAATCTTTTGTTAAGCACTGAAGGCAGTTTGGAGGTAAAGCTGATGTCCGAAGGTCATGAATTCAAATGATGAGCATGTAACTAGCTGAAAACTAAGCATTGGTTTTATTGGACTAGTTCAGAAGCCTATATTTCGATATTTCTATGATGCTACAGATTTAAAGGGGAGGTAAGCTAGATGGGCTGAGCTGATGCAAATCTTTGACTTTTCCATACGTTATTGTAAAGGAAATCAAAATATTCTAGTGGATGCTTTGATTTATTTGCCTTATTGTTATAGAACCGGGGTTGTTTTAGTCTCTCCAAGTACTTTATGAGTCCGATCCTTTTTTCGGAAAGTATTGGCAACAAGTACTTTTTCGGATCAATTCAGGTATGCAAGATTTCTCAAATCAGGGAAAGACTGAAATAGATTTTGTTATTCAAAACAAGTTTTTGTTTTGTAAAGGCAGGGTGTGTGTACCGGAGAATGACATAGTAAGGGCTCATTTGAATGACATAGTAAGAGCCCATTTGCATGAGTGTCATGATAGTCCATGTGCAAGACATCCGGGTATACAAAGAACACTTGACTTAGTTCGACGGCAATTTTGGTGGCCTAAGATGAAAAGTCAAGTAGAGGCCTATGTACTTAAATGTGCTAAATGCCAGTTAATAAAGCAGAGAAGCTAAAAGCTAGTGGCCTATTACATCCTGTAGATATTCCTACCGGAAAGTGAGAAAGAGGATTATGTGGTCGGGCTTCCATGTACAGGGAAGGACCATGATTCGGTTTGGGTCATTGTTGACAAACTTAAGAAGTTTGCTCAATTTATCCCAACAAAAACTATTGTTGAAGCTTCTGAACTAGCTCAACTTTTTGTTGAGAAGCTTTTTCGACTATACGGGCTGCCTTGCGATATTGTCAGTGACCGTGACCCAAAATTCATTGGGAATTTTTGGCAAACAGTGTTTGAAAAGTTGGAAACAACTTTAAGTATGAGTTCCACATATCATGACTATAGATCACAGATCATGAGAGAATCAATCAAGAGATGACACGAACGATGAGGTGGAGAAGAGAGCAATTGTATTTTCTGCTTTTGCGTTTTCCAGTGAGTTGGTCAGTGTCTCGCTCGTTGGCAGACTTTCATGCACAGCTTTTTTCTCTTCTATTCTTTTCATTCTCTACATCGTCTCTCATTTTTTCTCTATAAAAAATGCGTATTTAACTCCACTGTATGGGATTTACAAGATAGTTAATCAAAGAATTACAAGATAAATTAATGCTAATCAACTAGTTAGTTATTCTCTGTTATCGCTGTCTCTTTCACTGAGCGTGAAGTACAATAGACCATGCTCGTTGAGCTGCCAGTTGGCAGCGCAAATTGTTTTCTTTCATTTCGTGTCTTCCTCTAGTGTGTTTTGTCACCTGGTTGTTGGGCCGAATCTCGAATACTTTTCTTTTGGCCTTTGAGGTTTGTTTGCCCTTCGCTTCGTTTCGCTTCGACACCTTCGAGACAAAGTTGCAAGAGTTCACAATTTCTAACAAATCTGCACATCAATTGTATAACGCTAATAGCAATATATCACTTTAGAACAATTATCTTTTCTGATAAAGAAAATACAACTTTTGTTAAAGTTGTAGATGAGACACTTTCAGATACGGTCCTTATACATAACTTTTTAACATCACAACAAATAAAATATTTTGATGATAAAATCATTTCTATAGCACCAACCGAAGGTTATTACCATTGGAATTATTTCAAGACAAAGAATTGAGAAACTGAATTTTCCAACTTTGTTTTATGGGTGTCGACGACACATAACGCTTTCTGAAAACAACACATATCAACAAATTGCACAATGAGCAATCATGTATTGCAATAGGCGTTTTACGATTCACATTCCAAATCTGGTTTACAAAACTACTAAGTGTCAAATCAAGTTCATTTCAATCAACTACACACTTTTGTATATGAAAAGGAAAAACTTATGGATGTACTTTTAAAGTAAAAGACATCCTTGACACTTCGAAAAAAATTGCCACAATCATGAAATCCAGTATTGGATATAGAGATCTAGGAATGCTACGCACATCACCATATTATCTTGAAAAAACAAAAAAAGACATTTTTGCAATTATCAGCTTACTAGGGCCACCAACTTTATTTGTAACATTCACAAGCGATAAATCACATTGGCCAAAACTTTTAGAAAATGTTTATAACTCAGATGCACACCTGCATTTAGAACAAAGCAATATACAAAACCTTGTTCGACATACTTTTGCAAGATATTACAATCATCAAATGAATTGCCTCAGAAAGTTGATTCAACAAGATCCTTGCATTCTTTGTTCGGTAACATATTTCGCATTTGTAACTATATTCTAACATAGAGGCAGTGAACATGATCATGAAATAGTCCTCACTTGTACACAAGTTCTATAAATAAAATCACAAACTACATTGACACATACATTATATGTGACAAAAAAAGCCTACTTCAAATCATGCAAGATATACAAACACACAAACATCGTAGTACTTGCAAAAAATTGGGCCATGCTATTTGTCGATTCCCCTTTCCAAAACCTCCCATGAAAAGAACAATGACCAATTTCTAACAATGCTTCAATTGAACGAAGAAACCTATCTAAATGCAATTCGCTAAACAATTTAACAACCAACATTGTTTTTAAAATGACAACCTCGAGACATTCAAACATACAATCTCATTTGAACACTTACATGTCTCTGGCAAGCCAATACTAACATACAATATATCTTAGAGCCATATACTACTGCAAGTTACTATACATCGTCTTTGATAGAAATGGATAATGCAATAACTACAGCTTCAAATTTACATGAAATTATAAAAGATAAAATACAAAATCCTACCAATGCCCACTACGATCGAATAAGAAAACTAAGAAATGCATATTTGAATGCACAACAAATACTAGCTCAATTGGCAACTTCTATCACACTATCAATTCCATTGCAACACCTTCTTTCTAGAAAAATCATATTCATTAATACATGTACAGAAGATAATCAACGATTTGTTTTGAAACCAATACATGTTTTACAAAACATGGATCCTGAATCTACAAAAGTACAAAGTGCATCTATCATACAAAAATACAATAAAAGACCAACGAATTTAGAAGATTTATGTTTAGCTCAAGGACTGATATGACATTATAACTATCTCACAAGCACCATCCTAGGAAAACCAAAAGTCGTTCTGACTGGCTTCAAGTTGCATTTAACATAGATGGCACTACTTTGCATTCCGCATTAAATATACCAATATACACAAAATGTATAACATCATTTCCTTGTGATAGATTGGCATATGAAATAAATCTTGAAAAGTAGTTCAAACAAACCTTTCATTCCATGACTTGTCTTGGCAAACACAGTTCATCATTACATTACATTCAATGTCTTTGACATTGAATGCACACAGAGAAATTATCGTACACAATTTTGAATTCATAATAGCTACATTTAGCAATTCTAAATTTAAAATAGCTACATTTAACAATCACACAAGACATGCAATACGCATCATAGCTCTATACAAACCACAATATTATACAAATCTTCTGACATTTTTTTAAACCCTAAAACAATTGTTACAAATTAATTTGCCAACAAACATTCCATCTATAATACTAGGCGAATTAAATATAAACGCTTTAAGTAATACCACCTTTTTTCAAACACTCAACTATTCTCTTCTTATAAATTCCAGGTTGCATGCATCAAACGATCAAGTATGGACAAACACTTCATTGCTTCCCTGCGAATCTCAAACCACATAAACATATTGGTCAAATCATCATCCCTCGTATTTCACTTTCAAATTATCATACAATATTGCACAATTAAGAAACCCTTGTTCCATGGCTATCAATACATCAACTATGCCTTTTCTATAAACAACAAAAGTGGAGCTAGTACAAAATAGCAACAAAATCATTAAAACATGAAGGGCCTTTTGAATTCGTACTGGCGTGAGATCACCTTGTTGAAAGGGGGAGAGAGAGAGAGAGAGAGAGAGAGAGAGAGAGAGAGAGAGAGAGAGAGAGAGAGAGAGGGAGAGAGAGAGAGAGAGAGAGGGAGAGAGAGAGAGAGAGAGAGAGAGAGAGAGAGAGAGAGAGAGAGAGCGCTGGGGGGGGGGGGGGGGGGGGGGGGGGGGGGGGGGGGGGGCTCATTAGAGGCTTCCTACTTTGAAGCATATATCCAAATACAAACGAAAGACCTCAATTGAGTACATAGAAGGAAAAGGTGCAACCCATGATTTATCAGAAGAAGATGATGAAAGCAACAATGATTATGCAAATGAAGATGAAGGGTCGATGACTCTGAAAGTGACAAAGCTGATGAAGACGAAGACAAAGATGAAGACAATGAAAATGAAGACGACGAAGGGATTGGAGAAAGCTCAGTGCATACAGCAGATGAAGACATTTGTGGAGATAAATTTTAGGCCTTGGAAAACATTGTAGATTTAAGCACAAACTATCGCTCTCGTGGATTTGGTATAACTTCCTAGTAGAATGTCATTTTTTGTCACATGAAATTCCTCTGTTTAAAATTTTTGTCATGTTATTTCAATATCATATCTCCTTGTTTAATTTTGTTTCAATTTTTAAAATTTATGGACAATGATTTATTAGTCTTATATTTTCTTTCTTCATTGTTAATTGTTGTTTTTAACTTCAATTTATTCAACTTATGTCCATCTTATGTTTCTGTTTAAATATATGGACACTAGGATACAATAACCTCGTAATTGGCATGAGTGGACAGATGTCCTATTTTCATAGGCTCTGCACATTTCTGTTCAGAGCCATAGCACAGGGTTAACGGTTTTGAAAGGCCGATTATGCCTGGAAAAAGCCGTGAGCAGGTCTGCTACCATGTAAAAGCAACCTTCAACGCACTTCACCGCAAACTCAATGCATGAAGGCTACTAGTTACACAAGGTAGCAGGCCTACTCATGCCCACTATCTAGTTCATGACTTATAAAAGTATTGAAAAATATATTAATCAAAGTTGTTATACATCTTTATATAATACGTCAATTATACGGTACTATACGATATTTTAATATATTAAACGTATTACATGCAACTATACACCAAGCTAATTTATTTTGAAATGTACATAAAATTGTATAGTAATCACACTATCAAATCAATAGAAGGTTGTTTCAAGAACACAATATTAACAATATCTCAAATAGCAGCAGCAAAATAGTATGCTCAAACTTCCTTGAGCAATCTACCCAGCCATCTACAATATGAACATTCCATCATAACGTGATCACACTATCTCAACATTTATAAGTAAACATAGTCCACAAAATAATAAAAACAAACTCTCAAACAGTTTTAGCAAAATGACCTAATCTGCCTAGTACAATCTACCAATGTACACTAGATCATAGAGAACTTACTCTATAAATTAGTAATGCATGTCGTCGGATATAACCAGCTCTGACAAGTATATAAAGTACTGGATATAACTAGCTCTGAGAATCAGCAAGGATAAACTGCTAATCATCGACTTCGTAGGAGCTTGGTACGAATTTACGAGCACACCGACTGAAAGCAATGACAAAGTTACTTTTCCCATTGCTTTGACATCCCGAAATATGCTGCACAAGCTAACATAACTAAAACAGTTCATATGATAGTAGCATAAACGTGATGTGGGTACTATGGCACTGTACAGTTGCTGCTGGTGCTACTACTGGCAGATCCTGTCAGTTCATGGCGAGAAGAATAGCGAGGGGAAAGAACGTTTGGCAGGATCACTTTTTGCTCAAAAAGTTTTTGCTCAAAAAGATGCAGATGCGCCACCATAAGCGCTGCCTTTGTATTCCTGCCCCGCAGTATATACGCCGTACCTGTCTATACCTGTATGCGCACTACAAAGCTCCTTTTGCAATTGTGCTACTTCTAGCTGAAGTCGAGATATTGCTCCAACGCAACCATAAATGGGTTCCTTCACCCTTGCATCTGCTTCGAATATAAGCGAGTTAGCCGCATCTCCTTTTTGGTGGATGGGTAAATCATTCAACATATTTGCGACGTTGCTAGCTCCAAAAATCTTTTCCACGTTGGCAAACTGCTGAGACTGATCGTCTGGAAAGTATGGGGCGAAAACGCAGTCACTGTTGCACGTCCTTCGTAGTAACTTGCAAGCCGCACACGGAGAGGTCGAGGCATTCGAGAAAGAAGTTGACGATGAACGCGATGCGGCCATGACCACTACCTACCAAGTGATGCTTTCTTTGGCTCTCCACCCCACCCAACACGGACCTGTGACTACCAAACTACTCCACCCAACAGAGACTTGCAACTACCAAACTAATCCATGCCCAACACAGACATGCAACTACCAAACTACTCCACCCCACACAGAAATGCCGCTACAGACTATTCCACCCAGAACAGACCTGCAACTACCAAACTAGAGAGACTGCATATATGTGCGTGTGTGTATATATACATAAAATCAGGTTGATGAGGCAGATAATGGGTTTGTGGGTGCGCATTGTAATATTGTACTTCCCTTGCTACGATCGCAGTCGTGGCAAGCTCTAGAAGGATACAACAATAGAAACCCGTGTTTGTCGATCGATCATCACAAATTAGCAACCTTCATGCCACACGTAAGGGTTTGAAAACTTAGCATCTCACACGCAGAAGCGACTGGAAATCCTAAAATAAGCAGCAAATTGCGATATCCATCACGTGGAAACACAATCAGCCGTTATCCTCAATCTCCGAATTTCTTGTACACAACCTTCTTTCGTAACCACATACTTAGAACCTGTCCTTAGGAGGGATGAGGCGACAGGTCAATGACCGCCAAGGGTGTCGTGCTGCCACATTCAATGCGGTGGCCCTACGTTTGGCCACTCCACCACCTTTTCGGCTTGTTGTCTTAACATTTTTCTCTTTCTTGCTAACCCTTGGCTTGAAACTCTCATAGCAATTTTTTGTAGTTTAGGAGTCTCCCCCCCCATACTCATACCACCAATTCGCAGCGCCACTCACTTGACATATCCCGTTTGGTTTCTTCTTCTCCAAAAACTCCTATGCCTTCCCTATATTTGGCAAAATCGTTCTTTACTTTGCGACGTGCATCCTCGTCAGGGAAAAATTTCTTCAAACAATCTCTCCAATTTGCTTGTATGTTTGCACATAATTTGCCATCCAACTTGATCTATATATTGTGGTCCAATAGAAAATTAGCAACATGAAGAGGAGAGCATAACTTCTCCCATCTCTCATGACAAAACCTCATAACTTCTGCTAACTGGGCTTTAGATAATGCTTCGATTGCTTGGATCTTTTCTATCATGTTTTTCATACTTTGATATAGTTTACCCATTGTTGGTGATTTCTATCAACAATTCTTAAGACATTCATAATGGTCTTGCCGATCTCGAAAAATTATTCCGCTGCTCGGCCAAAATGTTGATGCCAATATGGTTATGGATTCGAAACAGATGCTGTTTTTAGAGTTCGACATGATTGATCTGGGTGAAGCTCAGTTCTGTCTAGGAATTCAGATCCACAGAGACAGAGCAAAGCAACTGATTTACATCACTCAACAAAGGTATCTTCACAATGTTCTTAACAAATACAATTTGATGAATTGTAAATTAGCCCACTCACCAATGGATCCAGGCCTGCATCTGTCAAAGGACCAATTTCCCCAAATCAAGCAGGAAGAGGAGCAAATGAGAGAGTATCCTTATCGATCGATACTTGGATCTCTCATGTACACAATGGTCTGTACAAGACCAGATATCACTTTTGCTATAAGCTCACTCAAACAATATATGGCTAATCCTAGCATTACCCATTGGAAGGCTCTCATACGAGTCATGAGATATATTCGAGCTACCATGGACCAGTGCATCTGCTATGGAGATGTCAGCAACGACAATCTTCACCAGCTCAGTGGTTATTCTGATGCAAGTTGGGGAGGAGATGTAGACAATCGTAAATACACATCTGGATTTACATTCTTCTTCAACGACGGTCCTATCTCATGGAACAGTTGTAAGCAAACTTTTATCGCACTTTACAGAAGCAAAATACATTGTTTCTTCTCAATCTATCAAGGAAGCGTTTTGGTTGAAGAATTCACTGTCATATGTTAATCTAAATCAGCACAGCCCTACAATCTTATTTTGTGATAACCAAAGTGCTATTGCCTTATCGGCCAACCCTAGATTTCACTACTCAATATCTTTGGATAATCAAATTTGTCATTGTAGTATTCTGCTTTGAATATTACATCCACCATCTATCCAACACCTTCGTACACTTATTGATTTGAAAGAGGAGATTTCTCTCTCTCTTGGAGAACAATAAAACCTTCTATACTACTTAATTCACTGATTTTGTGGAAATCTATAACGACTAGGCTACCGCATAACTTGGCACCGTTTTTGAAGAGACGAATCTTTGTCTTTTCATGATTTTTAAGTGTACTAAGTCCACTGAATCTTATTCATGTAATTTGTGCCATGAGATCAGCCACGCACAACCATTGAGCAGAAACGCTTAGAACGAGCACAACAATTAGAAGCTTATAGAAAGACACGCGATTTGTATTTCCAGAATCTGCAAAATTCACCAATGAGAGTTAGATTAAGTCCTGAAGCGTTTGATAATCTTTACAACACTTCCGTAGCACTTGTAAATATGTATTCACCGAATCCATCTGAATCTTCATCTTCGGAACACAGTTTTAAATCCGAGTCCGACCAAGACTCTGATCCACCATCAGAGCCAAAATCTGAACAAGGGGACGAACCATCTTTTGAATCTACATCTACATCATCCGAACATAGTTTCGAGTCATCCAATCCACCTAATCCACCGGATCCGCCACCTAACCCACCACCTGATAATATGGCGAATCCAACACCACCCACATCTACTAAAATCATATATGACTTCGTCAAAGGGTCATAATCTGACGATGCAGATAGCTATTTATCACAGTTTGAGTCAATTACTATAGCCAATAAGAAAAACACTGACAAGGATAAAGTTGTAATCCTACCAGGTCTTCTGCGCAAGCAGGCAAGAATCCGTTTCTGAAAACGGTGAATACTTGGAATGCTTTAAAGGCAGCGTTTCTCAAATAGCTCATGGAGATAGGCTATTCTATAAGATTGTTAGCACGGCTTAATTCGGTGGAGAAAAAGCCGAAGGAGTTGCTTAGAAAGTACACTCAAAGAGTTAAGAATTTGATAGGAAAACTAGGAGCACAATATCTTATCCCCATGCAAAATGAATACGACTCCAAGCCCATTGAGCTGCCAGCTGCCAGCGCAAAAGATTCTCCTTCGTTTCTTTTGTTTCCTTTCGTTTCTTTTGTGTCTTCTCGTTTTGCGTCCCTTTGTGGTTTTTGTGGTTCTGGAGGTATGTTTACGATTCACAAATGATTCGCGAATTGTTTGTCTTTCGTTTGTCCTAGAAGCACGCTGACTTTCATGAATTGTTTCACGAATCGTTTGACCTTCGAGTCAAGGCTTGTTGACTTGCGTGTTGTAGCAAAGTAGCAGGAGTTCATCATTTTTGACATTCTAATATCGATATTTTGCAATATAAGGGACGTTATCCAAAATCCCTTTTAGAATCAAAAGTTTTTGTTTATGGTCACACCTTCCACAGAGAATTATAAAATTTCTAAAATTTCTAGAAGAAGAAGAAATGGTAGAAAGAGTACTAATAAGAAGCATAAACATAAAAGAATAGAAGAATCTGACTCGTCTACGGGGTCTAAATTAGGATCCGGTTCAATAGATGAAGAAGAGTCTTCTGATTCTTCGTCATCTGAAGAAGAAACTAGTTATAGAAAATCTAAGAGTAAGAACTCAGATAGGAGACGAAGGATGGAGTATTAGTTGATGAAAAATGCCTTAGAAATCAATATTTTGGTCAGAATTGGCCTATACAGTACCAGAAACCTTCGCTGAGCTCTCAGATTGTACATCCACTCTAGATTTATCTAATTTGAGGTGGGCGAAGGTTCCTGTCCAGGAAAATTTGAGTTTTTGAGTCAGGCGAAGGTTCAGTGAAATGCCATTTTGGGAACCTTTGTCGAGCATCTGAACTTTATTATGAACCTTCGTCGACCTGCTAGATGATCTTAAAATGTCCAAATTAGGTTGTCCATAGGTTCAAATTGTGAAAAAAAACATTTATGACAGTACCTGGGTGAAGGTTCATCCTTCGCCAGCCTTGGAAAACGTTCGCTTGATAGGTTCAAATCCCCAGAAACCTTCGCCGAGATTTTTATAGCCTATTTTTATAGTACTGTACATGCCTGCAAATTTTTGTTCAGAACTGATCAGCCAAACTAGTATTCAGTGTAATGGACCCACCAAATTCACTTATAAGTTGGCTGAATTCGATTCATTCCTCACTTGTGCTAGCGAAGCTCTTGCAAATTTTTCCCGCAACCAAAGCCTTCCAAACTTCCTGACTTGCTTTCTGATACACTTTCATGTGTCTTACATTTCCTTTTTGCTCATCATGTCTTCTATCAATACTTTCCAGTCTCCACGCTATACTATCCATCGTGATGTCCCATTTGCACCGGACATCATGATCCTTCCTAGCACAAGCATGGTCACTCAGTGGATGACCCTTGTGGAGCCTCTACTCACTGCAATGAATATTCATGAGAGAGCTTTTTCTGGACGAATCAATATGGATTTCATTACTCTTGCCTTCAGTACGTGGAAGGAAGAGAAATCCAGATTTTATATCACTTTCTAGGGAGCCACACACAAGGTGTGCGTCATTGAGGCCGCCCTTGCAGCCATAGGTATAGCATCCGGTACACAAGCCTCACCAATCACAAGTTGGCCAAACAGGCCATCAAGCCATACATTGACCTCACCAACGATCTGCACTAGACCAATGATCTGCACTGGACCAATGACGGATACCTTCTAGAAGCCATCACTAAGCCTTCAATACACGTTGCTGCCCAACTACTAAACAACTTCTTGATGGTTGGCAACCTCAGGAAAGACCGCATCACGTCTCAAATCCTCCATAGGATAGTGGAGTCCTACGCCAAGTTGGCCAAAGCCTATCTTGAACCATATAATTGGTTCAAGACTTTTTCTAGTGAGCTTAAGCGGGCTATTGAGGCCAATACTAAGTAGCAGTTCGCGCTGGCTCTTTATTGTCCCTTCTAGTTGCTTCTCACCTAGAAAACAAAATCCATGGTTTCCACCTGGATTTCGTGCTTTCGGTCTACAAAGAAACACCGGCTGAGTCATCTCACCAGGCCTTGAGTTGTCATAGTCGTCGTCGTCCATGCAGCGAGATCGTCATTCCTGACTCGCCTTCCGCGTCACGATGTTGCACTAGGCATACATCGTCAGCTGCGCTTTCACCTCCTGCTGTTGTTCACACTAAACTTCTCATTCCCCCTGCCTTTGATGCTTCTCTCGCCTCTGCTTCCACATACGGACAGTCTGTGACCATTGGGCCTACCATTCCCGTCACAACTGCCCAGGCCGCCTCAGCCCCGCACACCGAAGCCACTTCACCAAACACGCAATTTTTCATGGATATGTTCGATGATTCCAACCCCCTTGGGGCCACCAAAATTTTTGAAATGCCCCAGAGCCCTGCGCCCTTTGAATTCCAATCCCCTGAAAGAAGATTCGAACAGATCCATGAATCTACTGTCGGTGTTGAAGATGTCAGCCAGCAATCTCAAACGGAAGATAGCCCAGCCGCACTTTGAGTCAACAAAGCTGTGAAATCACCGAAACAGTTCGACGCCACTGTGCCTGAGGGTTTCGAGGAGGAAGACATTTTTGAAGAAGAAGAAGTATTGGCACCTATTCCATGCCAACCAAGGTCAGTACCATCAGGTCCTCCTGCTGCTGCCGCCTCCACGACAGTCGATTCTAGTGATGCTCTCAGTTTGGTCTCAAGCCTTGGGCAAGTGATCCAGTCTATGTTGCTGGATAAGAAGAAAGAAATGGAGCAGAGAATTTTTGATATGGGCTCCGAAAACACTCTGATCAACCAGAAGATTGTCGAGCTGGATCGAGAGTTAAATATTGCCAAACAGCATGAAGACAAGGCTGAAGCCAAAAAGCAGTTGGCTCAGCAACAAGTTAATCGCTTGGAAGACTACGTCAGCTCTCTAAAAAATGTCCTGACAACTACACAAGATTAGGTGGATAATGTTGGGAGAGAGGGAGGAAGAATAAGTGACGAACACGAACAAGAAACAAACTCGAACAAGAAGCGAACTCGAACAAAAAATGTTCGTGTGCAGCGGAATGAGTTAAATGACTCTCTCCCTAAGCAAGACAACGCCTATCAGAATGAACATAACTTTAGTGATAGAAATCACAGTCATTCTAGATTATGTAGCCAAACATTTAAATGGATGAAGCGCTAGATGAATAATTTGTCGCAAATTGCAAGACAAATTATCTGTCGCGAATGATTCGCGAAGAGCTAGACTGTGTTCGACTGATAATTAGTCGCGAATTATACATGAAAGACAAGACTAAAAGTTGATCGTCTATTACCAGAAAGAGCAACAAGAAAGATCAGATAGAATGAATAATAAGCATAGCAATATTGACAGATCTAAAACGCAGAACAGATGAACTGTGTTAGATTAAGTATATAAAGTATACAAGTCAATTATGCGGTAGAGCACAAGATGTAGCGGACGAAACTGCATGTCCTACAAAGCTTATTTCTGTCTGTAATGAGGAATGAAACCTCTTCTCTAGGTCTCTTCTTCACTCACTTGATCATCTGATAATCATCATCATTGAATACGCAGATGGTATCCAATATATACATAATATTATAGGTGTGCAGATGCGAAAGTACAAAGTGGATGTGTTGTCTGTAGGAGATCGTGGGTGGCTGCAATCGTTGTCCAATCTGTTAGCGCAACTGCAAGGGGTGAGTGCGACATCAGCTAGTACTGAAGTAAACGTTGATGATGACGCAAAAGTGCGTCACTATTACGAATGGCCTTAGGATAAGATTTTCAGGGTGCCTTATCTATTAGGGCACTTTTGGCATTCAGTAAGGTAGTGTCCTCCATGACCTGTGTAGAAGCACGGTGTCGCAATTCATTCGCCTTTTCTTCGTTTGTGCGAATTTGTGTGTAAAAATGCAGACTACGTGACAACGTTAGAAAAATATGCAGCATGAATGGAGGCAGATTAAATCTGTCACGTCACATTCATTTGTGGTTCATTGATCATCTAGAGGATAGTATGATACTTCAATAGCCAATTACCCAATTGATCTTAATGACAAGATTTTTTTTGGATCTGCAACTTATTAGTCTTTAGTTCTATTCCAAGTTATTACTACTATTTCTGAATGAGAATGATTTATGAAAGTGAAAAGAAATGAGGGCACTGACAAAACAACAAAATTATGTTAGCAAATATAAGCCTGTTAGATTACGAAACTTTATTGTGGCAAAATAAGAATACTTATGCATGTCTCCAGAACTCCTGATATGCGCACCCTTCACTTATGCATCTCACATTCTTATAGTGTTGATTGTACTTATTGTAATAGTTCTTGTAAACTGTACATTTGTGAAAGTGATTAACTACTTAGTTAGTCATGTAGTCCTTCTGTCATTGTCGTATCAACTAAGCTTGCTATTAGGCCATGTTGGAAGGGTGGCCATAGAATTTCACACTTTCCAGAATAGCGACAATTCATATAGCAATCACGTGGGGATTGATATAAATACCAATGTATCAAAGCAGACGACTTTTCTTGATCGTTCGGGGCTTGATCTGAAAGGTGACAATAGCATCACAACATTGATAGATTATGATGAAATTTGAACCTACTAGATATATATATCCACAAGCCTTGGTCAGGCACTTTCATGAGATCCAAGGTTTGGAAGACAAATAAAAACAGAAACAAGTTTTGGTCATAGCATCAGGAGGGAGAGGGCCAATCTGTATGTCAACGAGGATGCTCAGCCAACGTCAAAAGGAAGTCTACGGTTGACTGATAATGAGAAAGAGTCTAGTGCTTGAATGCAGCGATATCTATGCCTAACACTCTCCCTCAATGATAAAATTACATTTTTCTATTCCTAATAGAGTACGAGACCTCTCAAATCTACATCTATCTAATGACTTAGTAAAAATATCTGCCATTTGATCTTCAGATTTATAAAAAACAAGATCAATGGCTCCATCAAGAATTTTCTCTCAAACAAAATGATAGTGTATTTCGATGTGCTTGGTTTGAGCATGTCAAACTGGATTTTTGACAAGGTGAATGTAGCTTTGATTGTCGCAAGATATAATAGTCACATTCACATGTGGTTGATCTAAATCCACAAGCAATCTTCGTAACCATATCGCTTCTTGTGTAGCATTGTTGAGTGCTCGATATTCAGCTTCCGTCGATGATAAAGCTACTGTAGGTTGCTTTTTGCTGCTCCATGAAATTGCAATTGTACCATAACTGAATGTATGACCACTGGTAGATCTTCTGTCATCAATATTACCTGCCCAATCGGCATCTATAATCTACCAACATTGGTGCTTCAGGCTGATCATACTTCAAACCAAAATTCAATGTCCCTTGAATGTATATGAGAATACGTTTAGCAGACTTCCAATGTGCTTGACTAGGATCTTGCATAAATTGACTAACAACACCAACAACATAAGAAATATCAGGTCACGTGTGTGTCAAATAAATCAAACTACCCACCAGCTGTCTATACAAATAAGCATCCACTTTTTCAGATTCATCATATGTAGTAAGCTTCATGTTGACATCCATAGGTGTACTCAAAGGCTTACAATCTTGCATATTGAACTTATAAAGCAAATCTCGTGCATATTTGCTTTGTGTAAGAAAGGCCATGTCTTCCTTTTGCCATATTTCAATGCCAAGACAATAGTGCAGCAATCCTAGATCACTCACGTCATAGGCATCGGAAAGATCCGATTTGATTTCATCAATCAAGCTCTCATTACTTCCTGTAATAATCAAATCATCCACGTACAACACAATGAACACTATATCAGAATCTTGCCTTAGAATGTAAAGATTAGGATCAGCATCACTCTTTACCATTCCCCTTCGCTTGAAGTGTTCATCAATGCAAGAGTACCATGCCCGTGGTGCTTGCTTCAATCCATAAATGGCTTTGTTGAGCTTACAAACAAGATGCTCTCTCCTTGGCTCAACAAATCTGTGAGGTTGTACTAAGTACACCTCTTCATCCAGCACTCCACTAAGAAAAGCAGATTTAACGTCCATTTGCTGGATCTTGAAGAGGATGGATTTCGCAGTCGCAAAACTGTCGTGACAACCACGATCCTCTTGCGACTCGGATGGAGTTCAGATGCGATCGCTGGACACTGTCAACTGAATCACTCCTATAGTCCTCCAGAATGTAGTCAGGCACTGTTGATATACGTTTATAAAATTAATGCAGCATTCAACATAGTTTCAACCAAGGTGCAGAATTCAAATGAACTAGGAAAAACTCAGACACACGATTAACAGCAGATGCATTCGCAGTCGAGATCATACACAACAAGAAAAAATCATCTATATTGATCTTTCTCTGATTTCTTCAAGCACTGCATGCAAATCCACGCAATGTGTTGGTGTGAGAGAAACACGGTTCTCTCACGAATGTATATCTTGCTTACTAGCGGACTTTTGGATCTCTATAGATCTTGATCACAGAACTCGTCTCGCACGCAGGCGGACTTGTTGCCTGTATTTCGTCTTGATTGCTTACTAGCATCAGACTACTACATATGTGTCTATCATCTCTGCTAATCTGTATGTCAAGTATCATCTAGTAAGTATAGTCACTCTATGTAAATCTAAGATTAGAGTGATTAAGCATCTACAACTAATTAGGGAATTACAAGAGTGGCATATTAGCCACGACCTAAAGTGTATCTGCTGACGTCATGCCATCAGATCATATATCTGTACTTCTGGGTACTTGCGTGATCTTTGTTGGTACTCTTTGGAGCGTGAGGGCAAAATGGGTTTCGCGACATTTTTCGTGTCGCGTCGTTGGTTTCGTTTTGCTCGTCTGTCTTTCTCTCATACTGGACCGCAAAAGATTCTTGTTTGTAAACCTTTCGTGTTCACGAACCGTTCGTGATCGTCTCCTTTGACTTTCGTGTTTCGTGTCTCCTGACTTTCACGTTCGCGAACATCCTCATCAGGTCGAGGGTTGAAAGCTAGCAAGGCTTTGTAAACAGAAACGTTTTGTTTCTTCAGATCTTCCAATCCTAGAAAGCAGAAATAGTAATGATAGAACGTATAGCCACCATCTTAGCTACGGATGTGAAGGTTTCCTCAAAATCAATACCTTCTTGTTGCTCAAATCCTCTCGCAACCAACCGTGCTTTGTACTTGTTGAGTTGCCCATCTGCTCCATATTTGATCTTATAAATCCATTTGCAAGTGATAGGCTTCTTACCATCAAATAGCCCAACCAGATTCCACATCCTATTTTTCGATAGAGCCTTGAGCACAGAGCCCATTAGAACAAGATTCATCTCTACTCTTGCAAGAGGTTTTCGATTTCTACTTGATCTTCTAAGCTCTCCCTGCTCACTTGATTCGGGAGTATCTCCCTTATTAGCATCACTTGTTACTGACAAGTACCACTTAGGCACTCTCCTAGGAGTCTCATTATTAACCTTGTCTTTTTCCATTGGCTCTTCCATATCGACATCAACTTCTTTCTTCATTTGTAGTTTAGCTTTATCATCAAAGGAATCAATTGTCAATTTTATTTGGTCATCTTGACCCATCTCATCAAAAGTAGCATCTCTGGAAATCACGATCTTTTGTGCATCTATGACATACATTCTGTATGGCTTGGCTCTTTCATCATATCCAAGGAAAATACACTTAACAGCTTTTGCATCCAGCTTTTTTCGTTTTTCATCAGGCACATGAGCGTAAGCATCACAACCAAATAGTCATAAATGAGAAATATTAGGTTTCTTTCCAAGAAAAGCTTTGTAAGCTCTCTTACCCTCCACGAACTTCGTAGGACACCGATTCAAGATATGAGTAGCTGTGTTGCATGCTTCTACCCAAAAAGTATTTGGCAAACTCTTGCTCTTAAGCATTGCCTAGCCTTCCCACAATGGATCTGTTTTTCTGTTCTGCAACTCCATTTTGTTGTGGTGAATAGGGTGCAGTAGTTTGTCTCTTGATCCCTTGATCCTTGCAAAAATATATAAACTCTGTTGAAAAATGCTCACCGCCACCATCTGATCTGAGGGTCTTTACATAACAACTTGTCTGTTTTTCAACTAGAACCTTGAACTCTCTAAACTTGGCAAAAGCATCAGATTTCTTACTTATGAAATAAATCCAGATATGTCTACTATAATCATCAATGAATGTGATGAAATAGTAACAACCACTAATGGACCTAGTTTGTATTGGTCCACACAGATCATTATGAACAAGATCAAGGATGTCATTGGCTCTTCTTGCTCCATCTTTGGAAAATCTCTCTCTATGCTGTTTTCCCAAAATGCAACCCTCACAAATTTTTTCTTCAAAAGAGATATCAGGCAATCCAACAACTAGATTACCTCTTTTAAATATTTGCAAGCTTTGAGCAATAATATGACCAAACCTTTGATGCCAAAGGTCACTTCGACTATCAACAGTGCTTACCATAGCTTGAGTAAAAGATCTCGCATGTAGATTTCACAACAACTAGGAAGTATTGTAAAAATCTCCCCACTTAACAAATTTTCAATCTGTCTGATGCTGCCCTGGCCTTTTTGATGCCTCCGGGACTATGTCCTCATTTCCCACTGATGATTCTGAGCTCCAAACCTGCAAAATACACCAAAGAAGGATTTCTTCTAGCCGTTTTTGTCTCTCCAAGCTTTCACCTCCCGTGAAGGACTTTCTCACTTCATTGCGGAGCCTGTGACAAGTTGTATCCACTGATCAGGCACGCAGGACTATCGCTGCTCTGATACCATTCAATAATCAGATATGGAACATCAAGCATTCACCATAAACAATCACCACAAGGCGGCGGAAGAAGAGCGCGCACAATCACAATATCATACTAAATCATACTAAAATGTGAAATGTACAAATAAATCCTGAACCCTGATAGAGAGAGAAAACCTACAAGTAGACTAATAGACTAGCTTACGACTAATTACAGCTGGTAACAGCTGTCAACATTAATGTACATCGTAAACAGTAACAGAATGAAGTTTATCATTGATTTCTAACAACATGAAGTGAAAACTGAAGTATGGGGTGAGTGTACAAAGAGAGGACGGGCCTTTTCACATTTTGCTTTTCCATTCATGCATGCATTCAATTATTTCTAAGCTATTGCTTTTGCTTTTATGGCTCATGCAAAGAAACAAGGCACTTCACCAAGTGTCTTTTACTATTTTTTATTTTCATGCATGCATGATTACTTGCATGTGGGATAGTTCTACCTTTAATTAAGGTCCACACTTAAAAAATTTGACCCACCATCACAACTTGTCTTTAACGTCGACCTTCTTTCAAGCTCCATAGATTCAACACATATTACTCCATAGATTCAACACATAATATTGCCTTTGCAAGGCAAGGCCAAAAAAAAGGAAACTCGAGCCAAAGTTCCCAAATTCATTGGCTTCAACAACAATGGCCCTTACCTTCCCAAGTAGAAACCATAAATTTATCTAAGCCGTTGGATCACGCACCTTGGATAACGGCTGTCATCAAGTCTTATCACTTGGAAACCCTAAATCTATATACATTGCTGTGAAACTCTTTCTCTTCGGTACTGGAGACAGCAACGAGGGTTTGTGATCTGCACGAGCGGGCTGCGAGGCCGTTGGCGATCGCGGCAGGCCTTTGTTCCTGGTTCCTGTAAGTGGATCACTATGCTGAGTTTTTTCCAAATAATTTTCAGATATTGCGGATCTTGGATGATAATAGGGTTTGTTTCTGGTTAACGATTTGGTGCATAGGTTTGCCTCCGGGGAAAAGTGCACAATGCAAGTAGTTCAATTTGTAAGAATTGTTTTGCGTTTAGAATGCTTACTTAAAGAACTGAAATGTCACGTTTGAACACATGCTGTTTCTTAGGAATATTTGTCTAAGATAATAGCAAAGAGAGGCCAAAGTTCATTAGTATAGCAAAACCTGTAGACCCATCTCACATGATTCCAGGGAAGCTTCAGGTCTTGAGATATGAGAGAGTTTCGTGAAATATGTGAGAGTGTAAGTTGTAACGTTAAACGTAGGCATGAAGTGAATATTTTTTATTCATTGGGAACTAGGGCAAGTGGTATGGCCACTGAATTTCAAAGATGAGGTCATGGGTTTGATACCCCATCCCCTTTATTGACATATAGCAAAGGCATTATCGCATTTATAGATAAGAGTTTTTAGTCTGTAGCATAGTTGCACTGTGTTTCTGAACCGCGTTTCTGGATTTCAGGAGCATTTCTCAGAAACGTTTTTAAATTTTTTTTGATTTTTTTGTGGGCAGTATGGGTATCAGATTAAAACTCTAATCAAGGGCAGTACATTTATATAGGTTGCAATAGGATTCAGAGACACCCATTCCTGAGAATTGGAATCAAGCACATAGGAATCGAATCATCTTTGCTATGGAATCAAAATAAATCAATAGTATCTTTTGCAAGGAATTGTACACTTGTGAACTTTATGTTGTAATTATTGTCAAGAAGCTATTTGATATTACCCTCAAGTTGTTTGATTATCAAGAATTGTCTATCTAAGGGTAATATTTCTATTTGCAAAGTGTTATAAAAAAACATTCCATGAAATTTTGACTAGTTGAGATCAATAGTTACGGAATATTTCCTTGGCTCTCTAAGGGCTGATTGTGATTTCTTGATGATGTAGTGCTTTACCTAGTGTATGGCAATGAACTTCACTCACCCCACAAGATTGAGAACAAATCAGAGCCCAATAACAACAATCACACACAAAGACTAGAAGACCCTAAAACCGTGAGGGCAAACTTTGTAGTGAGAGTGTAGTAGAGTCTATAGGAGGTCAAAAGCAATGAGTGAGGCTCGAATAAAAGCTAGATGCAACGAGCAAGCAATTTTGTAGGGGTTTTGGGGGTTGTAGAACAAGTCTAAATTGTGGGAGGCTTGTAGAGGGTTCTTTTGCTGAAGTTGTTGAGCTGAAATTATTGAGTAAAGGTTTGAGTCTTGAATTGAAGCTGGTCACAATGAAAAAGGGATCATGAGCATAATGAAGGTATTATGGTGTTTGAAGAGAAATTTTCAAATATGAGCTTGTTTGTGGCTTGGTAAAAAAAGCATTCGTATTAGTCATTTAAATTGTGAAGATTTTTTGTAGTGTAGTCAAGAATATTGTCCTACATTTTGATTACATATTCTTCTATTGGTGGAGTGCTTTCATCCAACCTAGTTGTCAGTCACGGGGCAAGGTTTGTGGGAGGAGGAAGAGATAGTGGATGGAGTTGAAGTGTCTATTTTGGATAAGTACACGGAGATGGCATTGACTTTCATACGAATTTCAGAGACATACTCTAGCACTGTTGCAAGGGTGAAGTTGCATTCAGTGGACCATGTCAGATGCACATTGATCGGTGTGCACAAATCAATTGAGCATGGAGAGAGAGAGAGAGAGAGAGAGAGAGAGAGAGAGAGAGAGAGAATGAATGGATGGTCGAGAGTGTTAGAAAAATCGTTCGAGTGGAGGGAAAGAGAGAGAAACTTGAGCAAGGATGTTAGATAATAGGGCAGAGTAAGAAAGGAGAGAGAGAGAGAGAAAGGAAGAGAGGTAGATTAACTCCCCTTTAAATTTGGGAAGATCTCAAATTGATGTAATATCAAGCCCTTTTCTGAGCTAGGTATGCTGTAGATCAAACGCCCCAAATTTAAATTTCTAAGCCAAAAAAATGTGTAGGATTTTCAAGCTGCATAATAGCTCCCTAATGAGAATGGCACCACACATACATGAATGGAGGAGAAAGAGAATAGGATGGGGAGAGGGGTGTAGTTCCCCTATTTATGCAATGGGGAAAGGCTCATGCAAGCATGCATAAAGTGAGGTTTAAGGGGGAGAGGGACATGCAACCATGCAACTTAAGCAAAATTCACTATCTCATTTTGCATGCATGCACGTGTTGCATTCTTGAGCATTAACTTTTGTCGGAATTCAAGGTGAACTAGAAGCGGAAACATTCACAATGAAGTAAGTGATTAACGTTCTATGAACAATCACAAATTATGCATAGAAGTGGAAGCAAAGTAGGATATCAATGGAGACAAATCTCTATACAAAGAATGTATGTACACAAGCATTGCAACTCTCTCTAGTCTCTCCAGCCTCTTCAGGCTCTTCCTCTTTTCAGCAGAAAGAGGGTGCCTCTTCATACAAGTAGAGATAGAGAAATCCGACGGCCAATGGTTCCCAATGTGGAGTATGCAAAAGCCAACAGCCAAGAGCCATTTGTTACATAGGAGTTACAAAAGCAAATGAAAAGGCTTGGCATTGGACAGCCAAGTGCTAATTGGAGAAGAAGGTCACTTGCCCCATGGATCATCCTTAGGTATGTATGCATAGGTGGTACATCCAAATACTTGAAGTAGTCCCACCTTTGGCTTTTTGCCACTGTACGCCTCTTCAGGCGTGATTCTCTCCACTGCTTTTGTGTGATTCTCTCCACTGCTTTCGTAGTAGGGCTCTTGTTTAATAAGAATACAAAAGTATACACGGCTTCAGCCCAGAAAGAGTTTGGCAATGCCTTAGCCTTGAGCATGCTATGTGCACACTCAACTATGGAACTGTTTTTCTCTCGGTAACACTATTTGCATGCGTCCACACAAATCTGTATGAACAAGTTCAAGTACTTGCTTTGCCTTGACAGCATATGATTCAGGAAATCTTTTCCTTCGTTGCTTGCCAAGTGAACACCCTTCACAAAAGTTATTGCTTGACTTGATACAAGGTAATCCAATTACCATATGATGCTTCGTCAACACCTGTTGGCTTTGATAACTCGTTACTCAAGTGGCCATACCTCTCGTGCTTATGTTGATCAGAAGTCTTTGCAACATAGGCTTCTTGAGTCGGGATAGTAGTCTGCAACTTATAAAGACCACTTTCCTGCAATCCTTTTGCAATGATCCTATCATCATGCCATAGATCCGTTGCATTCTGGAACATAGAGTTCCGATCACGTTCCGGAAGGTTTTTTAAATTTTTTATTTTTCAGATGCCTTAGAAAAGAAAAATAGCCATAAAAAAGCATCTAAAACACATTTAAATACCTTGTATCAGATTTCATATTCTAAGCATTCCGGAATCAAGATGTAAGAACATCCTAAAAGCTTTAATGTTACTGACAATACTATTTTAGATGTGCAAAAGAAAGATAATACAGTGGCTTATATCCTAATCACTTGTAGCATTTGGTCCATGCTATGCATAATGAGATGGTCTAAGAATTTGTGGTTGGACTTTGTAGGGTTCAAAATTGCATGTCTCCTTTGTTATGTTGGGTATTATCCTAGAAGTACAATTAGTGTATTTGTTTGCAGTATTACTGGACATGTAGTTCTCTCATTTGATATCGTTGTTTTGCAGATTCTTTCTAGCTTTCTTGGTGTGTTGTGGCTATCAGCTATGCTTTTTAGTAAGGTTTGAGGATTGAGAAAGCTGAAGTGATGAAATGGTTGCAATGATCACATACAAACCCTAACAATTATAGATTGCATCCCAACAATTTTAGACATGTTTTTTGATGTTTTTATGAAATCCGTACCAAATATGTATAGGATCTGGACCCTAATTTTCCTTTATATAGCAGTTAATATTGATGCTGTGTATCAAATTTATATTGAGAAATTAACCTATAGAGCTCATATCTCAACTGGACAAGGTGAAGACAAAACAGTAAAATGGTTGGAATGATAATGTATAAAGTGTGAACCATTATCGATATACTTCTAAGCTAGGGAAAATAGTAGCTTGCACTTGGAGAAAAGCTGGAGTGAACTTAGAAGATAGTACAAAGAACTAAGTAGTATGGGGCAAGATGAGTTGGTCAAAGAAGGAAATGGGCTATTAAAAGTGTGCAATACTCATGTAGTGGATCGTGGTTAGCTTTCAGTTCAAGGAGGTTATCACATTATATGGTACTAGCTTTTGTTTTGTATGCAGAAATAGGAAGTGCTGCAGCACCGATGCTAGTGTATTTCACTTAAAAAAAAGTGTTTATCAAACCAGATTCAACTTTTCTAAGACCGGTCCTTCATGATATCTGTGCTTCTTGACTAATTCACGAATCCTACTAATTTTGGGTGTTTTGAAAGATCCTTTTGAATATATAGACAAAATCATCCATTGAAACATATTATGCGATGTTTAGAAAATTGGCTTTCTTTCAAATTCTCTGCATGCTTGTGTTCAAGATACCAGTTGGTGAGCATTATAATTGCCACTTATTAATTTGATGGCTAGAGCAATAGTTGGTAAACTTCCATCTACTTCAAACACAAACATACATTAGAAGATTCAATGACTGCGCTCTTTATAAATTCTTCTTCGGCTGTGTACCTATGAGAAGGATACTGTAGCTGTGATAGATGCTTTAAGATATCTCTTGTCGTGAATTAGTTCTAGCAATTATACGTAGTCAAGGCATTTGGGCTTAATTTTTCAGTCGCAGAATTATTATGGCAAACGACATGGTATTTCAAATGCTAACTTTTCTTAGATATTTTGGTAGGTTTGGGAAAGTCTTAAGATCCTTTTATAACAAGACATTCAAGATGAGTGGAGAAGTGGCCTCACCTTCACCAGTTACAGTCCCTGAGTCTGTGCTGAAGAAGCGAAAGCGGGATGAACAATGGGCATTTACAAGGAAAGAGCAACTGGAAGCAGCTAAGGCAAAAAGTGCCAAAAGTCGTCGTGTGATTTTTAAGAGAGCTGAGTTATACATCAAGGAGTATCAACAGCAGGCATGTCTCTGAAATTGGGATTTTTTGACAACCGTGGGTGGTCAATAGCTGTTGTAGATTTCCTGATGTGACTATCACATAGCCTAAAAACAGTAGGAAGTTCTGAGATAGTAAAGGGCACCCTTAACCTACTTGAGTGGAAACTTCCAGTTGCAAAATGTATCTCACCCATCTATTCTGCACAAAAGCTGAAGATCCTACTCAGAAAATGGCACTATTTTAATCTTTATATTCTAATTTCATAGATTTATATTACTTTAATTATATTCTCAAAGATGAAAGCCCCATCTTCACAAAAATTGGTCTGAACTTTATGATCTACCCGTCTGCCCATTTCTTAAATTGTGTCCTTTTCATTCACTTTTGTGGATACAATTGTTCCTCTTTAAGTATATCATCAGGTCTTATGTATGTTACTGTCCTTTATATACCAGTTTTTCCAAAGAATATCTTCTTGTACCCTTTAAAGAAATCTGCCTCTCTTTTAGTGACCAAAAGTGAAATATTAATGATGGGAGTTAGTTTTCTGGACAATAGAAGATACTATTCAATGCTCAAGATTACTCATAATGATACTGGACATTGTTATCATTGCCATGTTTCCAATCCCTCTCAGGAGTCAGATCTAATCAGGCTAAAGCGTGAAGCTAAGCTCAAGGGTGGGTTTTATGTTGAACCAGAAGCCAAGATCCTATTTGTGATTCGAATTCGGGGGTAATAAGTGTTTCTTATTTGCATTGATGCTTTTCCATTTATGAAAGATTTGTCTATCTGCTAAATAAAGGGTTGATTTATCGTGTGTATTTTGTACTTCAACACACTCTGACCTCATATGTATTAAGATGATCAATTTTTGATTCAGTATCAATGATATGCATCCCAAGACCAGGAAGATCTTGCAGCTACTTCGCCTAAGACAGGTGAGTACACATGTGTATGCCTTGAAAGAGCCAAAATTTGGCTTTTTTACTTTGATCTACTGTTCATCCTGGTTCATATCATTTGTAATTTGACATTCTTTGGTCAGATTTTCAATGGTGTATTTATGAAGGTGAACAAGGCTACTGTGAATATGTTGCACAGGGTCGAGCCATATGTCACATATGGGTATGTTAAATTTCTCTCAGGCTGAAGTTTCACGTGACCATTTGTTCCTTTTTTGATGGTCTGAGATATTAGTTAGTCAGACTCTTCCTGTAAAGATGCTCATATTGTATCCTAGCTACTATGTCGACGGGCACATATGGAATCAAATGAGGAGTGTTAAGTTTATAGTTGTATTTTTCAGCCAAAGGTCTAGATTTATACTCTTAATATCGTACTTTGGTGATCTCCATTTCAGTTACCCCAATCTTAAAAGTGTCAAGGAGTTGATTTACAAGCGGGGATATGGAAAGGTTAACAAGCAGAGAATACCTTTAACCGATAATTCTATCATAGAGCAGGTATGATTAAATTTTCCATAAGAGTACCAATATGTGTGTCCAGTTGCATTTTTGATTCAATGGAGCACACTTACTTTAGGCCAGTGTGTTTCACGCGCATTGAGTTGTACACTCAATAAACATTTGCTATTACACAGGCTTTGGGCAATCTTAACATAATTTGCATAGAAGATCTCATTCATGAGATATTTACTGCTGGTCCTCACTTCAAGGAAGCAAATAATTTTCTGTGGCCATTTAAATTGAGTGCACCTCTTGGTGGGTTGAAGAAGAAACGCAACCATTACATTGAGTCTGGAGATGCAGGAAGCAGGGAGGACAAGGTCAATGAACTAATTCGACGGATGAATTAGCATCACCATTTTTTTTCAAAATTTAAATCTGAAGTTGCCAATCTGTAAGGCAACTATTCAGTTTAGGCCCGTCTCAGAATGATGAAAAGTCATTTCTTGGGCAAGTTTCTCATGGATGAGTTGTCCATGTCAATAGTAAGGATATCTGTTACTCTAGTTGGGCAAGGTTTAACAGTTGGTTTTATTCTTGATGACATGTTCATTGAATCTAACATCACAAATGTGTTGTTGTTTCTCGTTTCATGGTCAGTTGTTAAAAGAAGATCAAGTGCTGCAGTCGCTAACACTATTTAACACTTCTTACACTACCTCCGACTACTAATTAACACTATTCTTTTCACTTTACACCATTTGCACTACTTTTCACACTAGTTTTATTACTACCTTTGAGTCCATAATCTTGGAAATCGAATGGAGTCTCACAAATTTTGTGCTCATCTTACTCTCTTCACCCTAGATGCCAAGGCCATCACAAGCTATCTTGAAGCATGGCATACAAAAGAGAACATTGTTCTATTCTAACATTTATAATCATGAAGAAAAAAAAAGAAATTACAAGCAAAAGAGAAATATTGGAGACAAGTAAAAATAAAGAAGACTTATTCTCAAATTTAGCATCAACATAAGGAATTTACAAAGAGGATTGTCTTTAGGATATCTGTGATTGGTCTACCTTGAAGTGGGTGAAGGCTAGTTTGCATCAGAAGTGCTCAAAATGCTGTTAAGAGAAGGCCAAAGTCAATTCTTTGGTCCAATCAACTTAATTTGCTTGGATTGACCATTTTAACTTCACCTTAAAAACTTGCTTAATACTAAGTTACAAGATGGCCAATTCAAATAAACATGGCTCTTGCTCCTATTTATTGAAAATTCCTTGCAAGCTATTTACTAATGTTTTTCAGGTGGATGTTTTTTAAAATATATGTGAAAATTTTGAAAGATTGTGTCGAAAGGTAAGGCTAGAGGGGAATATTTTTAAGGGATGCTTGGTACGTAAATATTCTTTCGTGTTATTGAAGTTTTATGACAATTGATTCATCTATTTCACGATTATGCAATGGCAAGCCTAACAAATGATGTAAAAGGGAAAGGCCTCTGCAGAAGCTCGAAGTGCATGAAAATGAGCCAGAGCGAAAAGAGGACCAGCCAAAGGATCACCTTGACGAGTACCTGCTGCAGACTGGATAGTAGAAAGATCTCCAGAGCGCAGATGATGGTGACTGTAAAAGAGAGAAGTCTCAGTAACATAAAGATAGGGTCTCCATATGAGAAAGAACATAAAGATAGGGTCTTGGCTAAAAGCCAACATCCACACAACATGCATATGGGCCAAGTTACACATTCACATGATGTTGAGCCATGGCCTCACCAAATGTGCTATAGAGTAGATGCATCTGACATGGAACATTAGGGCCTTTTTTGGATCCAAAAAGGGCCTCTTCACTACTCATTATTAGTGCTAATAACAACATGTATCAGTAAAAGTGTGACAATTGAGTTGAAATGGTATATGAGATGGCAAATTCAATGGTGCAAATTAAATCAAGTGTGCGCTCCTCTAATACTAATCCTATATGGAATATTAACTACACTTTGAAGCAAGCAATAAGTCCACCTATCACAAAGCAATCAACTAGGTCCACACAATACCTGGCTTGCAAGCGTATACGTAATCGTTAGCATATCTAGTTACTCAAGCATTTTTTTAGTGAACCTACTTTCCATTCAAAATATTTCAGAGGTACTTTGAGACAAGTTTTTCTCGTCGTAGCCTAGTACTAATCTACACAACACACACACACACACACACACACACACACACACAATGCTCTCATGCTTTACTCGTTTGTTTCGGTCAATATGATCACAATGAATGAACTGTCTTGAGCTCTTTTCATCAGACTTCGTACGACACTCTTAATGTTAACAATGAAAAAATTCGTGTTGATAGTCTTCTTATATCCTCAATATGGTTGTCACTACTAACGGGTATGAAAAGTTGAAGTGCCATGAAATGATCGTGAATTTACTACTCATTGATGTTTAACTTTCATTAACGAGGTTTTATTTGAAGTGTACCGCTTTTTGTTTAAACCTTTGGTTACACTTCGACTATTTCTAATATAAATGGTATGATGGGTTTAGTTATATGACTTGGATTAAAGTCTGTTAAAGTCTATATATAATTATTTGTGGACGGTAATGCCCTGACAGTGCAATAAATATTTCTCTAAGTTGTTACATAGGATAAGGGATGATGTTTTGATAAACATTTTGAAAAGGGAATGACAGACAGTTTTTAACTCTACTTTGAAACTAGTTGTACTTATGTAATTGTTGACTTTCAAACACTGATTATACATTGTTAACTTTATAATTTTGTAGCTTTGAGTAGAGCTGAAACAATGTTCAACTTTTTACTCATGATATGGACAAAATTAGAGTCACCTAACTTGACAATGACTACTTGTTGCGACATGGATAACAACTGGGAATATGTGTAGACAGATGTAGTTCCCACAATAATGTCCCTGTTCCCATACGGTTGTTGTTGTGGATGGATGCAAGCAAGCACATTCTCCTCAACTCGGAGCTTTTGTTGGTTGTTAGGTTTGATCAATATGATATCTTTGACTGTGATGACTCAATACGAATTTGATTTACTTTAAGATTCGTATGTTTGGTTTTGTGGTGATAATGTGCAATTTTGTTTAGATTTGTTAGGCTAACACACACACACACACACACACACACACACACACACAACTCATGTGTTGGAGAGGATTCTCCTAAAAAATCCAATCATATTTGGCTAGAGTTGCCTTGTAACATTTCACTAACAATACTGGGTTTTTAGTGTTTCAAAGTTACTATTGACATTACTACCTTACATGGGTTTGTACTTTGTCTTTCATTGTCGTGTTCCTTACTATACTAGTAATTATAATGTGTATTGGACAAAGTAATTTCATTGACAAATTTCAAGTACGTGATTTTTTAACCATATGGCCTCCTACATTATGGTTGTCAGACTTGACAAATGCTTCTCAGATAATTATGTTACTGCTAGACTGGTGTAAACTTTGGCTAGTATTGTGGACTAGTTTAGAATTTGGTTGGAAAAAACTAATATTTTATCTTGAGTGTTTTTCTAGGTTCTAGGATGTTATTGAGAAATCTTAGGACATATTTGATGGCATCATCTGTGAGAAAAAATGGTTGTCTTTTGACTATTATGACACTACACGAATTCGATTGACTTTAAGATTCGTGTGTGTTGTATTGTGACGATTATGTTCAGGTAATCTTAACAAGAAAAAAATTCGCGTTGACAGTCTTCTAATCTCCTCAATATGGTTGTCACTACTAATGGGTAAGATCGTGAATTTACTACTAATTGATGCTTAACTTTCATTAACGAGGATTCCTTTGAAGTGTACTACTTTTTATTTAAGCCTTTGATGTAGATCCCACAATAATGTCCCTATTCCCATACGGTTGTTGTTGTGGATGGATGCAAGCGAGCATATTCTCCTCAACTCGGAGCTTTTGTTGGTTGTTAGGTTTGATGAATATGATATCTTTGACTATGATAACTCAATACGAATTTGATTTACTTTAAGATTCGTATGTTTGATTTTGTGGTGATAATGTGCAATTTTGTTTAGATTTATTAGGCTAAAACACACACACACACACACACACACACACACACACACACACCAGTCGTGTTGGAGAGGATTCTCCTAAAAAATCCAATCATATTTGGCTAGATTTGCCTTGTAACAGTTCACCAACAATACTGGGTTTTTAGTGTTTCAAAGTTACTATTGGCATCACTACCTTACATGGGTTTGTACTTTGTCTTTCATTGTCGTGTCCCCCCTTACTATGCTAGTAATTATAATGTGTATTGGACAAGGTAATTTCATTGACAAGTTTCAAGTACGTGATTTTCTAACCATACGGCCTCCTACATTATGGTTGTAAGACTTGACAAATGCTTCTCAGACAATTATGTTACTGCTAGACTGGTGTAAACTTTGGCTAGTATTGTGGACTAGTTTAGAATTTGGCTGGAAAAAACTATTATTTTATCTTGAGTGTTTTTCTAGGTTCTAGGATGCTATTGAGAAATCTTAGGACATATTTGATGGCATCATCCTTGAGAAAAAATGGTTGTCTTTTGACTATTATGACACTATACGAATTCGATTGACTTTAAGATTCGTATGTGTTGTATTGTGGCGATTATGTTCAGGTAATCTTAACAAGAAAAAAATTCGCGTTGACAGTCTTCTAATCTCCTCAATATGGTTGTCACTACTAATGGGTATGAAGAGTTGAAGCCATCAAATGATCGTGAATTTACTACTAGTTGATGCTTAACTTTCATTAACGAGGATTCCTTTGAAGTGTACTGCTTTTTATTTAAACCTTTGGTTACACTTCGACTATGTATAATATAAATGGTATGATGAATTTAGTTATATGACTTGGATTAGACCTGTTTGTTAAAGTCTATATATATTTATTTGTGGACGGTAATGCCCTGACAATTTGAAATTGACAATGCAATAAATATTTCTCTAAGTTGTTACTTAGGATAATGGATGATGTTTTGATAAGCATTCTGAAAAGGCTAATGGCAGACAATTTTTAACTCTACTTTAAAACTAGTCGTACTTATGTAATTGTTGACTTTCAAGCACTTATTATAAATTGTTAACTTTATAATTTTGTAACTTTGAGTAGAACTGAAACAATGTTCGACTTTTTACTCATGATATGGACAAAATTAGAGTCACCTAAGTTGGCAATGACTACTTGTTGTGACATGAATAACAACTGAGAATATGTCTAGATACTTGTAGTTCCCACAATAATGTCCATGTTCTAACACGGTTGTTGTTGTGGATGGATGCAGGTGAGCATATTTTCCTCAACGCGGCTCTTTTGCTAATTGTTAGGTTTGGCCAATATGATATCTTTGACTGTGAACACTTGTAATTTGCAATAATGGCCATTCATCAATTCATTCTAGAAGTTGCAATGTTTTTACATTCTTCCCAAATCCAGTTTGCATGATACAAATCTCAATAAAATGATCTACTCCAAATAAAATTGCAAGAATGTGCAAAGGAAGAAATTTAACATACGAAGTCTGGACTCAACATACTAAGTATTATACATCACTGTTCAGAATTTTCACGGGACTGAAAAGAGAACAAATCCTTGACATTTTATGACACTCTTAGTTGTGCTCTCCATTGACCTGCCTATTGGATTGGGTAGTGGACTTGAAATTGAAAATGATTTCAAAACATCCCCAATTGATGAATGGAGAAGTGTTAGAAGAATATGAAGCCTTGTCGGACGAGAATATAATGCCATTCAATCTAGACAATGCCAAAACTTGTTGAAAAGAGAGAACTGGTGGCATTTTCTTGGGAGGGGAGAGAGGATTTTTGGAGGAGTACAAAGCTATTGAGGACTGATTCAAGAAGTTTAGTCGAGTGTTTAGCATATATTATAAGCACACGATTAGCAGGTATGCTTGTTTGTAAAATCTTTAGATTCTAAAATGATGTTTAGTTACTTACTTTTGCAACTTTTGCAAGACAACTCTTCCCCAAGAGTGTCCTCTTTCTTTTGGGCAACTGCATCAAGAGATGGGATGAACCCTGGATTCGATCCTTGGGATCGAACATGAGGTTTATCCTCAAGAAATTAAAAATCCTCAAAGCCCACACTCCAGGTTTTGAAGCAGCAAATCAAACAGGTAAGTCCTATGGTAGCACAAAGGATCTTGTTAAAAATAGAGGATGAACCCTGAGATAGATCCCAAGGTTCATCCAACTCCCTCTTCTCAAGTTCTTAGTATTCATTTTTACGTTCTGGTTCCTCTGAAATCAGAAACAGCCAAAATCAAACTGTTAGTACATTAGAAATATGTGAAATCTACTGGCATTGTCTGCGCAGTGATATTTTAGGACAAAAACGCTTCTTTGATCTCTCTGCATGTACATCACCGTAGGTACTCAACTAGCGACCACATCTGTCCTCAGGCAGCAAAGAAATCTGACCACGTCTGTCCTCAGGTAGCAACCACATCACTCCCGGCCAAACAACCGCCGCTCTCTCCTGCAATGTCTCTCTTGCAAATCAGCGCAGCCTGCCAAAGAAGTCCATCGCAGCCTGCCAAAGAAATCTGACCATGTCTGTCTTGCAAATCAGCGCTGCCTGCCAAAGAAGTTCATCGCAGCCTGCCAAAGAGATCCATCAAACTGCAAGAAGTCTCACTGCCTATCTATGAAGTCCATCGAAGAAAAGAAACCAGCCAATCACTGCATGCCTGTCTATGAAGTCCATCGAACAAAAGAAGGCAGCCCATCACTGCCTGAGCATACTGATATTTCCAGCAGCAGGTCGTAAAAATTGTTCTCTCAAATCGATCCCTGGGATCGACCCCAGGGTTTAGCCACACATTTTCTTGCTTTGAACCCTGGAATCGATCCGTGGGTTCAACGTTGTTCGTTTTCCTTGGGTTTAACATTGATTTTTTGTTTTGTTTTGTGGAAGGTAGGATAATAAGCTTTTTCTTAAAGGCTCCTCATTTGAATCGTGGGATAGGTTAGCTCGATCTTCTCTTTTGAACCGTGGGCCAAGGTTTTTCGAATTGTTTTTTACCAATTGCTCGGGAGACATGAATATTTTGAGAGTTGTAGCTACCAAATCGAATTAGATTAGTGTAAAATAACTATTTTGTGGTCCTTATTAATAAATGCTTAACTTAAAATTAGCGAATTTATCGACTGAAGCTTTTAAATTATTAGGTGTTTTTTTTTTATGTTTTGTATCATAAATTACTATTTAAGTTTCAAAATGTCATATTCACACTGAAAAATATGTTTTTCTTTATGGAAATATAGTTGTTTTTTAATTTAACTTGTATAATGCATAATGGATCCAAATGTTACTTTCAACAAGCTTACAATGCGCATGTCTGTGCCAAAAATCAACCGAGAGGAAAGTGCTATACGAAAAAAACCTAGAACTATGAATGAAGGCCGTAAAGGTTCAAATACGGAGCCTACGACAAAAGGAGTTGCAAGTTATTCATTTACAAATGTTTCTTGGTACATTTTTGTGTTGTTAACTGATAGGCTAAATCTAACTATGGCTAAATTGAAGGGGGGTGACTCCTTTAAAGAGTCATGAATGTGAAGAGAAGCCAAGGATTTGTATTATGATGAGGATGATTCAAATGTTGTGGTTTTCATAACTGAAAACAAAGGACAAACTAGATTATTCAGTGTTAGTGAAATCCTTTGTGTAGTTCATGCCTTGTTTCTTCGACGTTTATGATATAGCTCCATCACCTATGAAAATACAATGAGCACTAATGGATTTCCTATCCATTATATCTCCAGCATAGTCCGAATCTGAAAATCCAAACAAGTTAGGTGATGATCCCTCATACTATATGCCAAAATCTCGAGTTCCAATGATGTACCTCAAAACTAGTTCTCCCAGCTTCCAATGCTCCTCACTAGGATCTTGCATGAATTGATTCAATCTTCCAATACAATAGCTTAGATTTGGTCTAGTATTGGTTAGATATATGTTTCTCTTGCATTCTTGAACTTAACAAAGACATCATACATTTCATTTTTGCTCTTTAGTAGATAGGTCCAACAAAATCCACTAAAATCATCAATGAAAGTTACATACATCTTAGCTCCACTATTGCTAATTTTAGTAATTCCATGAATATTCAAATGTACAACTAAAAAGGCTTTGTAGATCTGTATAAGGTTTTCTGTGTGACTTTGACAGAAATTTTTATCAACTATGACCAATATTGACTAGCGCGGACGAACTGTCGTTTGATCAGCTAGCTTAATAGCAAATCACAACTGTTTTTTTAGAAAATTGTCTATGCTGTATCGGCAGAGTGATATTCTTTTGTTCACTTTCCCAAGCGGCTCCAACATGGAGTACTTTTTGGCACCAACTTCAAGAAATCTCTTCGCTTGATTGTTATCAAATTTACAGGTGCTGTAGCTGGTGGTGGCTTCGGTCTTGCTGGACAGTTCTCATGGCAGTGCCCATAACCACAGTCACGACAGAATGGTACAAATTTTTCTTTATTTGGACATTCTGCAACTCTATGATTTTCTCCACATGCAAAGCATCAAGTGGTGCTCTGGTCCAATTTTTAGAGGCTTGTTGTTGAGCGGCAGCATAAATAGCATACTGTTCCGAAGATCCACCTTCTTAATCAGTACCATAGTTCCATTGCTCAGCACTTCTGTAAGGTTCTGGTTCCATCAAATTGGCAAGAGGAGTGGAGTGCTTTGGTGGGGCAGGTAAGGCTAAACGTTTCGGGTATCCAAGAGCAGATTGTCGAGGTCTAGGTGCTGGATTGCCTCCATATTGTGGTTCTCGAGATCCCATTTGTGCATATCGTTGCTGAATTATCCGAGGATTGAAGTTACAAAAAGGAGTCTCATGGTCAGGTGAATTACACAGATGGCAAACACTGATTTCCATTCGTTTTTTCAATTGAGGACACTCGTTTACTGTGTGATTTTCTGTACAAATTAAACACCAGACATTTTCTCTGGTAGGAAAAGTCTTCGCAAACTTTTCAGGTTCTTTGTTCGCTTGTCCGTGGAAACTTTCCAATGCTTTGATCTTCTCATCTTTTCCATCTGTTTTTGTTGGTTCTTCCCAAGTTTCTCGAACTCATTGAGCATCATTTCTGCAGTAGTGTTGGCATTCGTTGATGCAATAGTGGTGGATGTTGTAGTAGTCTGCCCTGCTGTATAAGGCAACATACTGATATTCAGCTCATCATCTGAATCTTCGTCCTCCTCCCGAATTGTATCATCCATAGCATTTTGCAACAGTGCACACTCATTATGGCGTTTCAGCTCACGTCTGATCCGTTTAGGTAGACCTGACAAAAATCACATAATCATGGCATTTTCATTAATCAGCTCAAGTTTGCATTCAAATCTGAGGTGTTTCACCTGTTCAATGTAATCTTGAACCATTTTCCTCTTTCCCATTTTAATTTTACTTAAAGGTAGGAAAGGGTCTTCCATAAACTTTCGCGGTTTGAACCGTGTGATGAGGGCTCGTTTAACAACCTCCCAATCTGTACGCTCAGTTTCATCTTGATTATAGTACCAATCTTGTGTTGCGCCTGTTAAGGCCATAGGAAACAGCTAAGTTTGTCTTGAGGATAAATCTCGCCATAGACTTCACAAGATTCAGCATAGATCTGAAGAAGTCTAATCCATTATATCTGGGTAGATCCAAACGGGGTGCTCTTCTAACAATGATTGGATTGACTTCATGTGGAACACCTCCAATAGCAGCTCTAGGGGCAGCCATCTTTACAATTTGAGATAAGTCCATACTTCTCAAAAATGATAAATCTCTCAAAATCCAAATCGGAATGTATCAAATTTGATGAACAAAACCGAAGGTGTCTGCAACTCGGTGAAGGTTTCCTGAAAGAGGGCAAAAAGTTATCAGCTATGATGACGGTTTTTGCCTCTTTTTGACCAATTTTGACAGATTTGACCAATTTTTGTTGTCTTCTCTGATATCTCAGATCCAAATGGATCTTAAGATTGGTAATCTGAATAACTTTCTCTGTTTAACAATCAGATTAGATTTCAAACAAGCAAATCTAGTCAAATCAAGCAAAATCAATTCCAACTAGCCCTAAAATGCACATCTAACACTATTCATGCCACGACAAGATGCCTAATGCAAGTTCTCCATCCAACAATCATGCTGTAAACTGAAAAATTGGCGTAGCTCCCCTGAAATGGCACCAAAATTGTAGTGGATTTCTTTCCTTGCCTAACTTGAATCCAAGATCTAGTCAATCTAGCATCAAGAGACGAGATTAGTTGTCACACGTAGGTTCGTTCCCATGAGAGCAATAGTATAGTTCAGATTTTAACATGAATGGAGGATCCAAATCTAGCTCTAACATCCATTAACCCTACTATCCATTAACACTACACATCCACGACAAAGATAGCTTACCCTTTCTCTCTCATAAAAAGTATAATAACACTCAATCCCAATAACATTCAGATCTAACAATTAGCAAAAACCAAAGAAAGCATGAAAGATGGAAGAGAAAAGAAGAAGAGCAAGGACATTCATCAATCCATTTCTGAAAAGAACCAATCTGCTTTATTGAAATGAGGAAATGAACATGAGGAGCAACTTGAGTTGGTCCCTTCTTATAGTAGAGAGGAGGACCCTTGCCTCTAAATCTTATTGGTCCATTTCTACCTCCCTAATTATTCAAATTTAAAAAAGTGTGGGAACAATCAAAGTTGGAGGGAAACCCAATTTTATTCACTAACTTGACATTTAGACCCTGCGACATTAAAAGTCCCGCAAAAAGGCCTAAAGTCTTTTTATTGACTCGTAACTAATCAATCAAATCTCCATGTGATCATCGAGTTGGACTTACACATGTAGGGTGCCAAATCTCTCTCTTATTAACTAGGGTTAGGGTTGCCTTGGGATCCGCAAACCCTCCAACATGCTTCGATTAAACATTACAGTGAGCTGAATTGTTTGCAAATCCCAATTGAATGAGATAAGAGTTGATTCTATCGAACCATGCTCTTGCAGCCTGTTTCAGACCGTAGATTTCTTTGTGCAGCTTGCACACTTTGTGCTCTTGGCCTTTGACTTCGAATCCTTCCAGTTGGAAGGTATACAGCTCCTCTTCGACGTTGTCGTTCAGAAATGATGTCTTGACATCCATTTGGTGTATTTCGAGGTCTTCAATGGCCGCTTAAGCAATCAAAGTCCTGATTGACTGCATCTTGATGATAGGACTAAAAATTTTGTGATAATCCACTCCTTGGACTTGAGTGAATCCTTAAGCCACCAGCCATGCTTTCCATTTAGCAATGGAACCATCAGAATTGATCTTCTTCTTGAAGATCCACTTATTGTCTATAACTCTCTTGTGAGTGAGAAAGTCGACCAGTGTCCAGGTCTGGTTCGTCAAAAAATTTCGGGAAGTGGTTGGGAATGTCCTTCGTTCAAAATAGACGACCTTCATTTTTTCTCTCTTCGGGTTTTTCGCAAAAAAATCAAAGGTGCCCTAAAACAGTTCAAGTCTTAAAGTAGATGACCTTTGGGAATTTTCTCTCTTTGTGAAATAGTCGAAGTTGTTCTAAAATGATTTAACTTTGAATTGTGCCTAAGTGTTGTGTTTCAGGGAAATGTGAAAAAGACGAAGCTGTTGCAAAATAGTTTAAACTGTTGAACTATGCTAATTTCGCATCTCGGAGCCGACAATGTGAAAAACAGAGTTCATTTTTATAAACTGTCGCAACACTTAGAGTTTTTTTGCAGATTGTCGCGACACTTAGAGTAATTTTGCAGACTGTCACGAAAGTAATGTATTTCTGCAGACTTGTTCTAAATGCTAATTTCGTGGAAGTCCTTGAAGATGGCCAAGTCTTCAATGACTTCAAATTATTGAACTTAACATCTGAACTTGAAATTATGATAGGATTGGTTACCCTTTGCTGGAGATCAGCTGGAAGCCCGTTGTAGACGTTCTTCAAATAAATTGATTGTTTGAGTTGTAATTCCAAGGAGACAACTATGGGCTTAATTTCCAACAGGGACACCTCAACTTCAAGGCATTGGAAATAATGGCTAGGAAGCAAGTTGTGATAGGTCTTCCAAGTTCCTTAAAAGGTATCAATCATGTTTGTGAGCATTTGAGGCCAAAACATTATATTAGACTTAGAGTTTGACTTTTCAGAGTTATAATAGTCTAAATTGCATTTGAATAAACACTTTTGGAAAGTGTGGGAAAGTTGGTAGTCGAGTTTGAGTAGATTCAAATTTAAATGTTGGGTACATTGAATCTAGACCCAAAAATAGTAGGGTTCACATTTGGGAGGGAAAGCCAAGTGGCTAAATAGGGTTTGGACCTATTATAAAAGGATGTAACTCATGGAGAAGCTCTATCTCATTTAATGGTTATACGTGGTTCTCTTGGATTCTACTATCCATTGGTGCACTATACTTGTGATTGCTTGCAATTCTATGTGTAGAATGATCAATATTTGTTATTTATAGATCATAATTGTGGGAGTACAGTTCGTCATTACTTTCATAGTGATGGACTTACCAGAAGCACCAAATGTCTACCGAGTTCTATTGGGACGTCCATGGGTACGAGTTGCACAAGTAATTTATAACTCGGGTACTGGAAAAATCACTTTTGAAAATCGTAAACATGCAGTTAAAGTTGATCCAACAACTTGGACTATCAAACCAGTGGTTCAAAAAGAAGGTGACGATTCGTCAACAACGGATCATACTTGTGATCGACCAGAGAAAATTTTGGGAGTTCATTACGATTCTCAAACGGATACTATCAATTGGAATGAAGCTCTTGCAACGATTGATTGTACAGCAGGATATATGTGTCAACAAGATAATCAATCAGATTTGAATGAGATTTCTTTATTAGATCAAACTTTGGATACGCCAATCACGTTTCCATTTAATGTGCTGAATGTAGCCAAATTCGATTGAGGATGATCCCATACTAGTGAGCCATGCCTTGACTTATGATGGCAATGCTGAACTTACGAATGAGCAAATTCTAAATCATATGGATCCGACCAGATTTGGAGTGCGTAATGTTCCTGATGAACCAACAATAAAACTGCCCAAAGCAGTTATATTGAAGGAAGACAAGATCACATGATCAATGACGAAGAAACAAGCTAAGCAACATTATAATACGGTCTTGAAATGCAAAAATCTCCCTCGAAAGATTGATTTGACGAATGTGCAACCCTTACTGAATAAAGGAAAAGGAAAAGTCGAGGATGATTCTATAAGTCAGAATTCTAGCAAGACATCATCGTCTCGGAAGTCATCACCTCCATGATCAATTCCTGCTAAGAAGGCTAAGCGAAGATCCAAAACAAGTCCTTTCGAAAAAGAACAAGCAGATGTAGTCCAACATGATATGCCCGAACATTTTAAATGTTATACACTGGATGATGTCGTTATCATGTTACCTAAAGCGCATCGTGAACCTGAAGAACATGTGCCAGAATTGAAAGAGGTTTACGATGGCCCAGCTAGGACGCAACCAATGAATCTTGTCGAACCAAGAAAACCAGAAAAGATTGTACAGATTGGATCACAACTTAATCCTGAACAATATCAAGCACTACGCATGTTACTTATTAAGTATCAGGATTGCTTTAAATGGACTTATCAAGATCTGAAGGGTATTCCGACATCAGTGACTGAACATAACATACCTTTAGTACCTGATGCAGTTCCAAAGGTTACAATGTTCTATCGCTATAATCCTAATGTTGCGGACCTGATAAAGAAAGAATTTCAGAGATTGCTTGACGCCGATTTCATTTATGAGATCGAGCATACCGAATGGATTTCACCGATTGTCATTGTTCCTAAGAAAAATGGGAAATTGCAAAACTGTGTGAATCTCAAAGCATTGAACAAAGTGACGTGGAAGGATCACTTTCCGTTACCTTTTACTAAAAGCATTTTGGATCGCCTTGCTGAAGCAGAATCTTATAGTTTCTTGGATGGATTTAGTGGTTACAACCAGGTTAAGATTGCACCTACCGATCGTCACAAAACAGCCTTTGCAACAGAATGGGGCACCTATGCTTACAAAATAATACTGTTTGGACCCACCAAGTTCGTTCCAACGAGTAATGCAATTTGCTTTTAAAGATTATCTGCAAAAAAATTTTGAAATTTACTTGGACGACTTGGGAGTCCATAGTACAGATGCAAACCACCTAGATCGATTGGAGAAAGTATTTGAAAGATGCTGCAAATATTAGATTTCTCTAAATCCAGAAAAATGTCAGATATGGGTTTCCCACGGAGTTGTGCTTGGACATGTGATATCGAGACATGGTATTGCCACAGATTATTCTAAGATCAAATTATTGTGGAATTGGCACCGCCAACAACAATTCGTGGAGTTTATTTGTTTATGGATCATGCAAACTACTATCAAATTTTTATTATCTTCTTTGCGGATTTAGCACGACCTATATACAAACTGACTATTGTTCCTATTTTTTGGACAGTAGAGGCGTTAGAAGCCTTTGAAAAGATAAAAACAACATTAACTTCAACACCAATACTGCATTCTCCAGATTGGACGATAGAATTTCATGTTCATACGGATGCCTCAAAATACGCCATTGGATTAGTTTTGATACAACCGGGTGACTATAAGAAGGATTATCCTATATCATTTGCAAGCAGACAACTTATAGATCCGGAGAAAAATTATTCAACAACAGAACGTGAAGCGTTAGCCATGATTTTTTCTGTTCAAAAATTTCGTCACTACCACATGGAAACGCACTTTGTATTTTATATGGATCATCAGCCCTTACATTACTTGGTAAACAAAACGTGCAATACTGGAAGTATTGCAAGATGGTTAAAGTTGCTAATGCGAAATCTACGGCCAAGTTTCTATATGAAAATAATATAATCATATTTGGATGTCCGATCGAGATTGCCAGTGACCGGGGTACACACTTTGTTAATCAAACAATAAAGTGTTTATTGGAAGATTTTTTTCGTTGTACAGAGATTTATTACACCCTACTATTCCAGAGGGAATGGTAAAGCTGAATCTTCCAATAAGATTCTCTGCACCATTATGACAAAGATAGTTGAAGCAAGTCGGTTTGATTTGGAACATAAACTATATGCAGCGTTATGGGCATTTAGAAATGCTTACAAAAATAGTACAAATCAAACACCTTTTCAATTGGTTTATGGTCAACATGTTGTCATGCCGATTGAATTTTTAATCTCATCCTTACGCATAGTAGCAACAGAACAATTAAATGCTGATAAGTCTTTACAACTCCGTCATGAAGCGATGCACAAGTTATGTGAAACCTGATTGATGGCAGTTCATGCGTTAGTAGTAGAGAAAGCCCATCTCAAGGCATGGCACGATTGTCGATTGCACAAAAAAGATCTGAAAGTAGGAGATCTTGCATTGATGTACAAAACCAAACTGATCAAGGGCAAGTTGAAGTTTACCGGTGAAGGCCCATATAAAGTGAAAGAAATCCTGAACTATGGCGCAATCATTCTTGAGCACTTGGATGGAAAACGATTTGATATTCTGGTGAATGGCAACCGATTACACAAGTTTTGGCAGCCTGCTCTACTAGTTCAGCAAGCTTGATCTCAATAGTTTTTTAAATTTATTTGTTTTTCAATTTTTTGCTTTTAGTTTTTAAATTGCTAAGTTTTTTTGAAAAAAGACAATTAAAAAAAAAAACAAAAATTGAGAAAAGACTGATGAGCAAAAGTCAGAAAGTCATCAGCATGGGAATAAGGAAGCACAATATTTTTTTGATGAAAAATGCCATAGAAAATCACTATTTTGGTCAGATTTGGCCTATACAGTACCAAAAACCTTCGTTGAGCTCTCAGACTGTACATCCACTCTAGATTTATCTAATTTGCAGGCCAAGGTTCCTGTCCAGAAAAATTCCAATTTTTGAGTCAGGCGAAGGTTCAGTGATATGCCATTTTGGGAACCTTCATCAAGCATCTAAACATCAGCATGAACCTTCGTCAACCTGCTAGATGATCTTAAAATGTCCAAATTAGGTTGTCCATAGGTTCAGATTGTGAAAAAAAACATTTATGACAGTACCTGGGCGCAGGACCCTCCTGAAGGTTCATCCTTCGTCAGCGCACAAGCATGACCCTTGTGGAGCCTCTGCTCACTGCAATGGGTATTCATGAGAGAGCTTTTTCTGGCCGAGTCAATATGGATTTCATTACTCTTGTCTTCAGTACGTGGAAGGAAGAGAAATCCAAATTTTATATCACTTTCCAAGGAGCCACACACAAGGTGCACGTCACTAAGGCCACCCTTGCAGCCATAGGTATAGCATCCGGTACACAGGCCTCACCCAATCACAAGCAGGCCAAACAGGCCATCAAGCCATACATTGACCTCACCAATGATCTGCACTGGACCAATGACAGATACCTTCTGGAAGCCATCACTGAGCCTTCAATACACGCTGTTGCCTAGCTACTGAACAACTTCCTGATCGTTGGCAACCTCAGGAAAGACCGCATCATGTCTTAGATCCTCCATAGGATAGTGGAGTCCTACACCAAGTTGGCCAAAGCCCCTCTTGAACCATATAATTGGTTCAAGACTTTTTTTGGTGAGCTCAAACGAGCTATTAAGGCCAATACTAAGCAGCAGTTCGTTGCTGGCGCTTTATTGTCTCTTCTAGCCGCTTCTCACCTAGAAAACAAAATCCATGGTTTCCACCTGGATTTTGTGCTTTCAGTCTACGAAGAAGCACTGGATGATTCGTCTCACCAGGCCTCGAGTTCTCATAGTCGTCATCGTCCATGCAACGAGATCATCATTCCTGACTCGTCTTCCACGTCACGACTTCACACTAGGCATACATTGTCAGCTGCGCTTCCACCTCATGCTGCTGTTCACACTGAACTTTCTATTCCCCCCGCCTCTGATGCTTCCCTCGCCTCTGCTTCCACACACGGACAGTCTGTGACTATTGGGCCTACGATTCCCATCACAGCTACCCAGGCCGCCTCACCCCTACACACCAAAGCCACTTCACCAAACACGCAATTTTTCATGGATATGTTCGATGATTCCGACCCCCTTGGGGCCACCGAAATTTTTGAAATGCACCAGAGCCCTGCTCCCTTTGAACTCCAATCCCTTGGAAGAGGATTCGAACAGATCCATGAATCTACCATTCAGTGTTAAGGATGTCAGCCAGCAACCTCACATAGAAGATAGCCCAGCCGCAATTTGGGTCGACAGAGATGTGAAATCACTGAAACAGTTCGACGCCACTATGCCTGAGGGTTTTGAGGAGGAACACATTTTTTAAGAAGAAGAAGTACTGGCACCTATTCCACGCCAACCAAGGACAGTACCATCAGGTCCTCCTGCTGCTGCCACCTCCATGACAGTCGATTCTGGTGATGCTCTCGATCTGGTCTCAAGCCTTGAACAAGTGATCCAGTCTATGCTGGATAAGAAGAAAGAAATGGAACAAAGAATTTCCGATATGGGCTTTGAAAACACTCTGATCAGCCAGAAGATTGTCCAGCTGGATTGAGAGTTAAAGATTGCCAAACAGCATGAAGACAAGGCTGAAGCCGAAAAGAAGTTGTCCTAGCAACAAGCTGATCGTCTAGAAGAATACGTCAGCTCTCCGCAAAATGCCCTGACAATCGCACAGGATCAGGTGGATAAGGCCGTGCAGGATGCAAAACAACAGGTGCAACTGCTGAAGGGTCAATTGCAGATGGCGGAACAGGACCGCACACGTCTCCAAGGTGAATTGGATGCGACTACCCTTGAGCGTGATGCTTATCTTCAAACACAAATACCAGATCATCTGATCACACCGACGGAGATCGCGTATTTGTTTAAGAAAGTAGAAACATACAAAGTGGCCCTTTAGGGATTCCAAGGCCACTTTGACAGGTCCAAAGGAGCAGCTTCAACCGAGTTGGCAAAGGCTAAAGAGACCATCACCGCCTATGAAAAAGCAGTCGCTCAAGTATTGGAAGCCGGACCACAAATCCCCGTACTGGTCATGCAATTCTTCCCTTCGTGCCAAGAAGTTGTACCAATGGATACAAGGATAGATTCCAGCATGGACCAGCGGAGAGCTCCAGATATAGCAGAACAACCGCCAATCTTATCGGCAGTACAAGCAGGTCCATCCTCATCAAGGACTACACCTCTATTCAGAAAGCCCATCAGTGTCGAGGACTAATTCCAGACCTTCTTAAAGCAACATCCGCATGAGTCCTCACGTGGGGTTGGGTTCTGAAGTTTAAGGCCTCCAAGATAGAGGCCGGGAAAGAGTTGGAAAAATACCTGCATTGGGAGAGCTTTATGGCATGGAAAATTACAATGTTTGAGAAAACTCCAGAATCAATCAGGAGTTACGTCGCCAGCCCTCGCTAGTTGCGCTTATCATTCACTAGTAGGATCTTTGATGTATGCAATGTTGTGTACTAGACCAAATTTAGCATACACTGCTAGCATGTTGAGTCAATTCATGTCTAATCCTAGGATCTCTCATTGGAAAGCATTAAAGAGAGTGATGAGATATATTCAGGGAAGTTTAGATCACATTTTATGCTATCGACCCACTTGTCCTGCGAGGCTCCTCCGACTCAGATTGGGGAGTGTAAAAATTACTGCAAATAAGGATCCTAAAACACTTGAAATGATGAGGAAAACAATAGATTATGATTTCATAAGATTAGCACAAGTTGAAACATCAAAATCCATCAAAAATCTATGCTTGAACCTCACTAAATGGCCCAAATCCTTGAAGAAGGATTCACACGTGTGAAAGTACGGCCTCCCACAGTCTGAGTACTGTACACCAGACCTACATTCAATCCTATAATCATTAGTAATCACAAGTACTCAAACAATTATGAACATAGAGAGCAATTGCACCATTATGAGAGAAAAAACATGAAATTGCTTGATTGATTTTGGTGAGATATCATCACCTATATATACATGATCCATCACGGTTTTGGGCAGGTATGAATAGCCCTAAACCTATCCCTAATGCTAATTTTGGTGGATCTTTCATCCCTACTAAGTTAGGGTTGGAATCTTGGAGATCCCTCAACAATGCAAAAACTATCAAAAATAGCTCCTATTTTTTCTCCCTTATATCTAAGCATAATTTGGACTCATTCCAAAGGTTCTAACACTTAGGTCTACTTGAGAACATCCTTATGAATGGAATCCTATGCTATTTGGCACGTGTGACAAGCCACATCATGACCATCTAACTATTTACAAGTCATATGACCAAAACTAGTCAAGCTAGAATTGTGAATTTTTAACAGGGAGAAACAGTCTCTACTAGAAAATCTACCTCCGGGTTCAGTTTCTATCTGGTAGGGGGACCGATTTCATGAAACTCAAGGAAGCAGAAATCAGTTGCACTTTTTTCGACTGAGGTAGAGCATCGCAATATGTCAAGATTCAAAAGAAGCTGTATGGATCAAGTTATTATTTCACAACTTACATCACACTCAGTTTGATGCTACTACCATTCTGTGTGACAACTTGAGTTGTATTTCACTATCATTGAATCTCAGATTTCATGGCAAATCCAAGCACATAGAAATTCACTTGGAAAAAAGTTTTCTCAGGGCAAGTGATCCTTCAATACTGCTCCACAACAAAAATGGTCACAAACACCTTCACCAAAGCGCTTACCAGGATCAAGCATCAGAAGTTCTTCAACATGCTGAACCTGACGAAGATACCAAGGCACCAACCGTGACCTTAAGGGGGACTGTTGAAAATTAAGCCCACAGTTGTCTCCTTGGAATTACAACTTAGATCAATTTATTTAAAGAATGTCTACAATGGGCTTCCGGCTGATATCTAGCAAAGGGTAACCAATCCTATCATAATTTCAAGTTCAAATTTTAAGTCCAATAATTTGAAGTCATTGAAGACTTGGCCATCTTCACGGACTTCCACAGATTTAGCATTTAGAGCAAGTCTGTAGAAATACATTACTTTCGCGATAGTCTGAAATATTACTCTAAGTGTCGCGATAGTCTGCAGAAAAAGTGAGAGAATTTGCAACGTCCTCGTCCACATCAACATTCCTAATTTGTTGACAGTATACACTATGTACAGTTGTCACAAAAGCCATATACTTCCAAGTACAACAACTTACCTAATTAGGTGACAAACATTTAATGTAGTTAATGAATGGATGCAATCTATAAATAGATCATCCCAACACAAATTACTTGAAGCTTTGCCCATGAGATGTATTTTTTTGAGCCTCTCAGTTACGCCGCCATTTTTTGTTGTAATTGCTATTTTATTGCGCTTCAGTATAATATAGCAGCAACACGCTTTCCTATCTGTGCATAACGTAATTGAATGCTTGTTGTGATTGAATGCACTTTATCGTTGTTTGATCACGCTTGTTTCTCACTCTGATCAGAACACGGACGTCTACGACTCCTTTGCTTCTGATCAGACAATGGTTGTCTTTAACGCCTGAGGAACTCGCAATATCATACTGCTCTTTCCATCTATTTTAGAACCAAACTTCACATTGAATCCATTTTTTAGTAATACCACACACAAACCATATCTAATCTCTTTGATGGACTGTACTCTTGTTTTTGTGAGTATGAATTAATTTTTAAGGTCTCGTTGGGCAATTAGAACACTTAAAGTTGTGATTATATTTAGCGTAAGCATTCTATTAGACTGTTTTTGCATCTAGCAGCTGATTGTAATGGGAGAGCTGTTCTGCAATATTCCTACTCTCTTCTCCATTCACGTTCTTCTATCTCCCTTGCCCCATCAGTCCCATCCTTTTATGCCAAACCTCTTGAATAGGTATTTGCTCTCTTGCAACACATCCAACTTGGTTAGCAATAACACAAGCATCTAGTTTGAACAACTTCCCTTGCCTTTTACCTTTTGCAATCAACATATCCTTCTTTTTTATCATACAAGCATCTCCATCAAACTCAACTTTGAGGCCTTTACTTAGCAATTGACTCACACTAAGAAAATCCTTAATAATAGATGGAATGAACAAAATATCCTCCATATGAACATTCCTATTTGTAGAGAGAGAAATAGGAATTGTGCCAATCCCTTTGATTGCACATTCACCATCATTGGCCGTGTAGATCACCCTCTTGTCATCTCCATATGCCAACAAAGAAGTGAAGTAATCTTTGTGAAAAGTCATGTGTGAACTTGCTCCACTATCAATTCATTATGGATCTAGATCTCCATCATTAGCAAGCATGCATGAAGACATCACAAAAGCATCATCATTTGCATCTTGAATATCCAAACATCCTCATCAAGAGTAAGATTACCTTGCTTCTCTTCATGATCTCTCTTCTTCTTGTAGCACTCACTTGCAAAATGTCCTTTGATGCCACAATAGAAGCACTTGAGCTTTGATCTATTCGTCTTTTTGCCATTTGAAGAAGCATCCACCCACTTATTTTTGCTTTTACCCTTGAATTTTTCCTTGATGAACATAGCCTCCTCTCCAACTTGAGATGTTGATGAAGATCCACCTCTTGCTTGAAGCCTATATTCTTCATTGATCAAGATCTCTTGAAGATCAATCAAAGTTGGCAAAGTCTTTTGAATAGCAATACTTTGAACAATGTTAGCATGAGCATCCAACAATCTATTAAGATTAACTTGAACAAGCTCTCCTTCCTTAGTTAAGTATAAAGACCACTAGGGACAACCCCTAAGATTAGGATAGGAAAACACAAGAGAGACTATGGAGCGAAACCACCCAACCAAATCTAGATCCTTTGGAGTTTCCTCCTGGATCTAGCCCCACAATTCCTTGATTGAATCTGAATGACTCATAAATTATGTGTCTTACAAGCAATACACACAAAACAAACAATTTCTAGTGAATTCTCTTCACACTGTCCGTTTTACTAATTAACTTCCACATGAGTAAATCAACTACTCAAGTTAGTCTTGTAATTCAGCTACAAAAGATTCTATTTCTCTTGAGTAAATAACATATCTGGAAAATCTCTGAAGTGAATAATTCCACATCACAAGTTTCCCAACCATCATACTTTTACCATCAAAATTCCTTCAAGCAATCAACCTACTTTAGATCTTAGTGCACAAACCAAGATTAGGTTGACTTATACATACATCTTTGGACATAAGGTTAAGATTAAAACTTTATTCCATCTGATCCAATCAGCGGAATCTTAAATTTAATCTTTACCACCACTATCTATAACCATGAATATCTAACAGCTCAAAATTCCCAAAACTTCTCTAGTTCCAAATCATTCAAAAACAATCACTAGAGATTTTCTCTATTCCAACAGATAGTTCCACCATTGCACTCATACTGGATTTCACAAAAGAAATCTATGCAGCTGGTTGATCCTATGAAAGTATTATTCCTATAAATTTCTTCTCCCCCTTTTTAAAGAAATTTCATAATTTCGATTAAAAAGTTCTCAAGAGACAACGTATAAGATATCAAAGATTCGAAAAAATCAGTAATGAGTACTATTACAAACCGGACTTTTTCCTTAAAATCATAAAAATCTTATCCCGAGTGATAAAAACATTACTCTCAATAATCAACTATCAAATAGAGATAATCATTTGGGCTTAGGAAGTCTAAATTCCACTTAATCAGTTGAAAACATCAATTGATTTAGAGCTATATTCACAAACTGAAATGGAAGTATGAATTCATATAACTTTAACAATCCTTCAAAACCTAGTTCTACACTGGAAGGAATTATATGAATCTCAATCCAATTGTCTCATATTAAGAAATTTCTAAAAAATAGAGGTCTAACTTGAAGTCTATTACTCATGATAGCTCAATTTTGGACTTGATCACTCAAAATTGCCCATTAAGTGGTCAAATATCTAAAGGAATTTTTTGTTTAGGATATTGTCCACATTGCTCAATTTAGATGTCTATCACTCACAATAGCTCACATTTGTCACTTATGCTATGAGTTTGGTGCTTATCACTAGACATGGCTCATCAAATACAACCAATCTCTGTTTTGAAACATTCAGGTTGGTTCATCTTGATGGAATACGGATGCAATAGAATATTCCAAAGATTGTTCCCGGTTTCGATCAAAAAACTCAAAAAACGAGATGGATTGATGATTTGGAATGATTCAGCATTCACAATAATGAAGGAAAGCGAAGTGCCGAGAATTTGCGTGGAGCAATGTGAAATTTTTTAAATTCAACGACACGACTTGATTACCTGTAGAAACATCGTCTATAGGTGAGGCTGGCAGCTCCTATTGCCTAGTGTCAAATGGTGGTTACTTGATAAGAGCCTAGGGCCAAATGGGGGGCAAGTGCCATGGACAAGCCACCGACGCAACCATTAAGGAGCCCCATGTGCATTAATGGGTAATTTGGCGTGCTATTTTCCTCCCCCTACTCGTCCTCCTTTCTTTGTCCACCATATCGTGCTCACCAGCACGCGTATGTTCTTCATCGACATTTGTGTGCAGAAGACATCTGCTTTTTTCGCTGTGTGGAGAGTACTACGCATCAGAGTAAGTGCATTTTTTAAATTTTATTGATGTTTGCCTTCTTTCAAAGCCAATCAATCGTCCATTAATCTCTGAGTTGGAAGCGATCCTGCAAGAGATAGCTTGTTGTTCTGGGCGATGATGATCCGTCAAAACCTCAAATCTGGCTCCATACAAATAGTCGCCAAATTTTCAAGGCATGAACAATTGCAAACAATTTTTTCTCATAGTTACAATACCTAGATTGAGCAAGATTGAGTTTCTTGCTTTCATAACCAACAAGATGTCCATCCTGCATCAAAATAGCTCCAATGGCATAATCACTAGCATCGATCCTAACCACAAAAGCCTTATTAGGATCGATACCTAGATTGAGCAGGATTGAGTTTCTTGCTTTCATAAGCAACAAGATGATTATCCTGCATCAAAACAGCTTCAATGGCATAATCACTGGCATCGGTCCTAACCACAAAAGCCTTATTAGGGTCGCCAATGATTAGTATTGGTGCTGAAGTAACACTTCTCTTAAGCAATTCAAAACAATTATTCATATCCTCTGTCCACTGCACTAGTGGACTCTTAGCCCTCCGGCTTAGCTTCTTATAGCCTTTCAAGGCCTGGGTAAGAGGAAATGCCAATCGAGCAAATTGGGAAATATGCCAGGAAAAATCCTACAAACCCCAAGAAAGACTTGATTTCCCAAACTGTGGTAAGAATAGGCCAATCACTAACCTTTTAAATACGATCGGGCTCGATCTCCACATCCCGTTCGAAAATCATATGTCCCAAGTAGAAAAATTCCTTAGTAAAAAAGTCACACTTAGGCTCTTTGGCAAAGAGCTTTTTCCTTTTTAAGATGTCCAGGACAATCCTAAGATGTTCTTTATGATCCGCCAAAGTCTTACTGAATACTAGGATATCATCTAAGAATACCACTACGAATCTTCCCAATATGGCCTGAACAAATCGTTCATCATTTGTTGGAAAATTGTCGGTGCATTGGTTAGACCAAAAGACAACATAAAAAATTCATAGTGTCCAAACTGAGTTCAAAAACTTGTTTTTGGTATATCTTCTGCCCTAATGCATATCTGATGGTATCCCAACCTTAGATCTATCTTGGTAAAGTACTTAGCACCACCAAAATAATCTATTAGGTCATCCATCCACGATAGTGGATATCTATTCTTAACGGTTACCTTGTTCAACTTCTTATAATCTACGCAAAACCTTATACTCCCATCCTTCTTGGCCACCTGGTGATGCCCAAGGAGACTTACTAGGTTGTACCCACCCCTTCTTCAGGTAATCATGTAATTGCCTATTTACCTCAGTCTCTTCCGATGCACTCATCCGATAAGAACGTTGTGCGATCGGAATTGAATCAGGTATAAGTTCAATTTTATGATCAATTGTTCTTTCGGGTGGTAAACCTATAGGAAGGTCTATAAAAACATCATTGAATTCTTGCCTAAGTTCTTTATAGGCTTCAAACTTTGTAGTGTTCTCACTGGGTATATTCATGGCATTTATGTTAAGTTTATTATCATTGAAGCAAATGAAATCATTGTGAAAACATAAATAAACTTAAAAAATCAGAATTCTTCATTATTGAATTAAGTTCCTATTTAGAATAAGGACTAACATTTTTAGTGTTAACACTTAAACTAGCCTTGATCTTAATCAAAGAATTCTCATGCATAAAAGATAAAGATTTTTCAACAAAATCAATTTTCAATGACTTATTCTTATCAAAATGCCAATGTTGCCCGAGAACAATATCCACATTAGCTAATGCAACAACATGGAATTCTAGTTTTTCAGAGTAATCCTGTATGTGCAATTCTACATCAGGAACAACATAATCCATAAACGCGAAATTCATTCCCGATGCCATTGTCGCACAATATTTTTTCTCACTTTTTCTCGTAGGAAGGTTTAGCATCTGTACCAAATTTACATTAATAAAGTTATGAGTGGATCCTATGTCAAAAAAGACATTAACAACTTGATCATTAACTTTATCTTTAATGCAAATATGGTCATTAGGTCCAAAAACTAAAGAACTAAGAAAACATACATCCATCTCATTACTTTGAGATAGATTACCTGAGGTAGAAGTTGGTTTTTTGACGCAATCTCATGCAAGGTGACCCTCGTCATTGCACTTGAAGCACAGTTCTTCTTACGAGCTTCAGCTATATCTTTGCCACGTTGATGGTTTTTAAAGTTTTTCTTGGTTTTCTTGGGATTGTTGGATTTGGGATGTGTTTCATTAACAACTTCCCTATAATTCCTCTTGAATTGAAAACCTTTCTTTGGATCATTAGGCTAGTGACCCCTAAATGGCAGAGGTGTGTCGTCAAAATACTTTGCAGCCCTAATATCATCTTCTAGGATTTTTGGTAATCCATCAATAAACATTAAAATTTGTACCTTTGGTGGAATGTCACTATAAAGTGGATTTAGGAGAGCGATAAATTTCTCCCACACTTGTATGCCTATTTAAAACAACCTCTTTCCCTATTTGGATGCTCTCACTAAAGCTTATCAACTTATGGAAGGTTCTAGAAACTTCTCCAAAAAGCTCGATAACTTGACTAGATTCAATGCATCACTACTAACCAATTAGAGTAGGTCCAAAATTTGACCTTATCAACTTGCCTAAGTTGCCAAACCTAGTAAATCCACTTAGTCTATTGTTGGGCCTTATGAACTTTATAAAGTCTATCTCTAAGTTTAAAATGCATACTGGCTAAAATAGCCAAATATGATGGGGCAAGGGAGATAGAAGAACATGAACGGAGAAGAGCAGGAATATTGCAGAATAGCTCTCCCATTCTAATCAGCTGTTAAATGCAAAAATAGTCTAATAGACAGCTTATGCTAAATGGAATCATAGCTTTAAGTGTTTTAATTGCCCAACAGGATCTTAAAAATTAATTCATACCCTAAAACAAGAGTACAGTCCACCGAAGAGATTAGAGATGATTTGTATGTGTGGTACTATTGAAATCAGATTCAACGTGAAGACTTCCGTGTTTAGATCAGAGTGAGTAAACAAGCGCGATCAACAACAATGAAAGTGCATTCAATCACAACAACCATTCATCTATGTTGTACATAGATAAAAGCAAGCTATTACACTGAAGCACAATACAAAATAGCAATTACAACAAAAAAATGACGGCGTAATTGGGAGGCTCAAATAATGTGTCTCATGGACGAAGCAACCCGTAATCTATGCTTGGATGATCTATTTATAGATTTCATCCATGTATTAATTACATTAAACCCTAAACCTATTTAGAAAAGTCGTTGTACTTGAAAGTATATGGCTTCTGTGACAACTATACATGTTGATATGTACTCTGCCTCTATCGAAAAAAGCGTTTTTGCTTCCTTGAGTTCCACGAAATCGGTCCCCCTGTAAGGTAGAAACAGAACCCGGAGGTAGATTTTTTGGTAGAGACTGTTCCTTCCCAATCTGAGTTGGAGCAGCCTCGCAGGATGAGTGGGTTGATAGTATTTCCATCATAACATAAGATGTGATCTGAACTTCCCTGAATATATCTCATCACTCTCTTTAATGCTTTCCAATGAGAGATCCTAGGATTAGACATGAATTAACTTAACGTGCTAATAGTATATGCTAAATTTGGTCTAGTACACAACATTGCATACATTAGAGATCCGATTAGTGAATGATAAGGGTACTTCACTAAGTTGAGTACTTCACTATCAGTCTCAGCACAAGAAGGTTTAGTCAACACTATACTTGGATCCATTGGGATACCAATTGGTTTGCAATCAGACAAATGAAACTTTTCTAAGATGTCTTTTAGATATGTCTGCTGGCTAAGATAGATTTTCTTCTGAAGTCTATGTCTAGTAATGTGAATTCTTAGCAAAGAATGAACAGCTCTTAAATCGGTCATGTCAAATTCCTTTGACAGATCACTCTTAGTAGTGTACAGAAGAGAAGTGTCGTTAGACCAAATAGATGCATCATCTATGTAAAGAGCTATGTGAACTGAATTGGTGCCTATATGCTTTGAATAAACATCATAGTCAGCTGAATTGTTTGCAAATCCTAATTGAATGAGATAAGAGTTGATTCTATCGAACCATACTCTTGCGGCCTATTTTAGACCATAGATTGCTTTGTGCAGCTTGCACACTTTGTGCTCTTGGCCTTTGACTTTGAATCCTTTCGGTTGGAAGGTGTATAGCTCCTCTTCGACATTGTCATTGAGAAATGTTGTCTTGCCTTTGCTGGAGATCAGCCGTAAGCACGTTGTAAGCGTTCTTCAAATAAATTGGCTGTCTAAGTTTGTGATTCCTGCAGGTATCAGATGAGCAGACGTAAAACCAAAGTTGGTCTCACCTAACCCTAGATCAATGATCAATAACATGCAGGAAAAATCATGAAATAGAAATTAGTCATTCACCAAGGAGGCAACTGTGGGCTTACTTTTCAACAAAATAAACTAATTAACATGATAAATCTCAAACTAGTTGACAATTTTTCACAAGAAATTCATTCAAAGATGCCATTATTTGTACAAATTTTTAACAAATGGCTAAGTTCTACAAAAGAACTCTCCAAAGAATCATGGAATGTTTCATGCTATTATACTTAATGAGGCTACTCCTCTCTCTCTCTCTCTCTCTCTCTCTCTCTCTCTCTCTCTCTCTCTCTCTCTCTCTCTCTCTCTCTCTCTCTCTCTCTCTCTCTCTCTCTCTCTCTCATAGACTCTGTTTCAAACAAATTTTATTATAATTGCTCCACGAGTTTTTTGTTGGAAAGGTTTCTTATGTTAAGTTGAATGAGCCCCCAAAAACAAATTTTTTTTCTTTTTTTTATTTTTCTTCCAATGAGGTCATGACATGTGCATGCTCCTTTGAATACTTTGTAAACAAGTGTTTGATAAAGTGTCATGTACTTTTAGTACATCAGTGCTTATGAACACATTAGAATATCCATTGTAAGCTTTGTAAGACCAAAACAAAGCATGTATTAGATCTTGTACATAGCGATCTCTGGGGTCCAATGCCAACTCCATCATTAGGAGATGCAATCTATTTTATCACTTTCATAGATGATTATTCTAGATGGTCTACAACCATGTTCATTAAGCACAAATTTGAAGCCTTTGAATGCCTCAAGAGATTCAAGGCCATGGCTGAGACACAAACATCTAGGAAAGTGAAGGCACTCCAAATTGATGGTGGCGGCGAATACATCTCTAACAAGATGTCCGACTACATGGCTGAACATGGTATTAGAAGACAGTTCACCACCTCTTATTCACCTCAACAGAATGGGATTGCAGAAAGGAAGAATCGAACTCTTCTCAATTCAGCCAGATCCATGCTACATCAAGCACACCTACCTGTGAAGTTTTGGGCAGAAGCTACTGCCACAACCTGTTACATGCAAAATAGAGCCAACAGCAAAGCTGTCAACAACAAGACTCCTCATGAAGTATGGCATGGGCACAAGCCTAGTGCCAACCATTTAAAAATCTCTGGTTGTATATATTTTGTTCACATTCCTAAATAGCTTAGGAAGAAGCTGGATCATAGGACAAATTAATGTATTTTCATTGGCTATCTTGATGAACATAAAGCTTATAAAGTTTATGATCCATCCACCAATGTAGTATTTATCTCTAGGGATGTAATATTTCAAGAACATACATACTATGATTTTAAACAACCATCAATAAACGATGCTATGTCATTTCATCCTATTTTATGTAGCATGGATTCTTCCAACGTTGATAGTCCTTCTACAGAACCAACAGCTACAACTATAGAAGCCGAGCAGCCGACAATACCTATCATCAGAGCAAATCTAAAAAAATTCAAGAAGAAGCATCATCGCATCCTGGTCAACCCAACATCCGCGGATCCTCACGGACTCAGACAGTCCCTGAGAGGTATGCACCTCAATCATTCTGGACTTCATCAGAAAAACAGAGAGCCTAGCCGAAGCATTTAAATCCAAGGATGCTATGAAGTGGCAAGAAGCTATGGAAATCGAGTATAACTCACTTTTGACGAATCAGACCTGGACGCTGGTTGACTTCCCCACTCACAAGAGAGTTATCAACAACAAGTGGATCTTCAAGAAGAAGATCAACTTTAATGGTTCCATTGCAAAATGGAAAGCACGGATGGTGGCTAATAGATTCACTCAAGTCCAAGGAGTGAATTATCAAGAAATTTTCAGTCTTGTCGTTAAGATGCAGTCAATCAGGACTCTGATAGCGTTACCAGCTGCAAAAGACCTCGAAATACACCAAATGGATAAGGACGTTTTTGTTTTTTGCTGTCCCAAGCTTCCAAAACTTGCAAACCCTTGCTCTGATACCAAATGTCAGACTCTCTCACCTGTCTTCCTCACATAACTAACTTGTGTGGTTGTGTTTTGTGGGATGGTGGCAGGACTGAGTGTCCTAAAACTTGCTTCGCTTTATGGTACTCTATACCATAAGACTTTATACAGCTTTGTTCTTACCTGTTATGCTATAAATTGAAGGGTTCATAGGGTTTGGTCTTGACTTGTCAAGACTTGACTTGTCAAGAGGGACTATGTGAAATCTTGTTACTCTCTCTCTCTCTCTCTCTCTCTCTCTCTCTCTCAAATTAGTCACTCACGGTCCATTTGAATCAACCTATAATACTCAATTCCAACAACAAGATTAAAAAATAATATTCATGCATATATCATTCATGTGGATAATGTGTGAGCAAAAAAACCCCACTTTGATTTGCTGACATGGACAAGATAACTGAATTTTGTATGTAATATACTTGTGTGAATAATCCATGCCACCAACCTCAATCACACTTCATTCTTAAATTCTTGCCGAAGTTTTTAAGTTTTGTTTTCTGTGGAAGTTCTGGTGGACTTAACGAATTGACTAAGTGTCATGTGCTACGTGAATAATGGGCTTGGATAACACAAAGGTTTTTAGTTGTATCTGGTTGAATCTTTTGATTCAAGGGACAAAAAATATACGGAGCTTGGATTACATCATAGGTGTAGGCAATTGGCCCTAACAAAGCATTTTACGATGTGTGATTGATGGATATATCCATGATTTGCTATCCATGGATTGTGTATTTGAAGCCATATGAACCTTAAAATTTGAATACTTGAAGCCGAAAGCCCAAGGCCATATGAAAGCTACAAAATGAATACTCAAGGTTTGAGGCTTAAGGTATGTGGACTAAGTGCAAACAGTTGTTGTAAAATAATTTCAAGTCAACCTTAGAAAAAATTCTACAATGCTATGAAAAAATTAGAAACTCACTACAAGAAAATCGATTAGTGGATTATTACATGTAGTAACCCGACAAATTTTGAAGCTAATCTAGTTGAAATTGGCATGTGAAATTTATGGTTTTGTATGGATGACAATCAAATGCAAAGTCTAAGCCAAATGCATGATTTTGAACAATTGTGAGCTCCTACTCAACATCAAACTTCTTGATATAATATATCACAAAAGAGACAACTCTTGTAAACTACAAAGTGAAAAAGATTATTCTCATTATAACATTTTGTAGGCCTTTTGATGCCTATTTACATGGAAATTGTAAAATAAAATTTTATTAATTGTGACTCAATGAACGTATTGGAGCCTCTATTAAGTAACCAATGTGTTGTAGGTTAATCCATCAAAATTTAGATTAATTTAGCTACTTTAGTAGTATTGTGATATGAGCCCCAAAGAAATAAATGTCGTAAAATTGGACTAATAAGGACACTAAGATATTGTGATTGTGGTTAAAAACTCATTGTGATATATCCTTACCACGACTGGTGTCTACTTCAATTGAACTCACCCCAAAAGAGGTAGTATTTTGGAAGGGGCAAAGGACCTCAAATGAGTTATTATGGATTTTGGTTTACATCAAAATACCCCAAACAAGGATCATAAAATGTCGGTATGTGCCCCAAGATATGAGCATTGAGTGGGCTAAAACTAGCTCTAGTCAGGTATTAACTCTAGAATCAAAGAGTCTATTACTAGTCGAATCAAATCTTTGATACTCGAGTTTATCTCGGTTTTGATACCAGTGGAGCACCTATATACTCACCCAACATTGGTGGCAACTCGAACTAAGTATGAACGAGGGAGGGACGCTTTTCCCTCCAATGGAGAATGTGATAGGGCCCATCCCCATTGACATGTCCTGGGGAATTTTGACCCTCAATATAGAGCATGGGCCCTAAAGCCACCCTTAGAAATATCATAGTACATAGGCTAGTTTTTAGGGTTCTTCCGGGGGAGGGTTTTGCTCACAATCCATTACCTCCTCCTCCTCCTCCCCTTTTTGCGTTCCGCTCCTATTTGCCATCGGCCATCAGCCATCGGCCCAAGGAAGCCGCCATAGCTGTCGTCTGATTTCCATGTTCCATGATGGTGTGAGATGTGTGTTGTGGCCGCTGAACGGATCGCTTATTTGAATCGTCTGTTGTGCAGCAGTCTGGCACAGTGTAAGAAATTGCATGCATGCTTGGTTATCCGCTCCATGCCTACGGTCTTTTCAGTTTTCCCTTGATTTTATTCTATTCTATTTTGATGCGATTTACCTGATTTTGATTTGGTTCGATTTGTGAACCCTTGTTTAGGTTTATGACGTGAGTGGTTGTTGAGGTTTTTGGCTTGATCATGATGAGATTGTAGGGTTTTATTGCAGGAGTAGGATGGCGGGGAAGGCAGCGGCTGGTAGCCAGCTGCTGGAGCTGTTTGAGAAGGCCAAACGTGCTGCAGAGAAGGCAGCGGAGGTGGATGAAGGGCAAACAAATGTCGAAGCAACGCGATGCCTTGATGCATTGAAAGCTTTAGGAGTGTTTCCCGTCACTACATCTCTCCTCATGTCGACACAAGTATGCAGTTCTGGTGCTCTGTCAAAGGCTTCATTGTTATTATTTTAGTTGATTTTTGCACGGGAGAATTTATTCCAAAATACAGCTCTTCAGATATAAGAAACCCAATTTTTACATTCAAGGGTATATCTTCCGAAGATTTGAACGCAAATTTGAAGTTTATGCAACTGTGAAATGGTGAGAAGCCTCAAAGGGATGTCAAATCATAGATGAATTGTGAAACAAATAACAATGAAATTATAAAGCTATGAACTCAAAACAACTCTCTCTCTCTCTCTCTCTCTCTCTCTCTCTCTCTCTCTCTCACACACACACACACACACACACACACACACACACGTGTACACACACACCCATACGCTCCATTGCGCTCTCATAACGAAGAACAGGACGAGAGAGCTACATGCTGAGCGGCAGTCCGTGGATATTGACCTACAGCCCATTAGGAAGTCATGGGCTGTAACCTTACATCTTCAAAACCTTTGCACCTATCATGTCTACATTATTTGATTCAAGGAGAGTCATGTTCTTTGATCCAAAGGAAGTCAAAGAATAAGGTGATAAGTTCCACTCATGGTAGTCGCACATATGCACCAAGGGACATGAAGTCAAAAGCAAGACAATGGGAAGTCATATGAAGCAAGTTCATATGAAAAGAATTGACATATGAAGGAAGTTCTACATCGATTAATTGAGAAAATTGAGATCATAGTTGATCATCGATTCTAAATCAAAATTGAGGATCTTCACTAGATGGGCGTCATGGAGGATATACATGCATATTTGTGCTATGCATAGTTCTTGTTATTAACAATGTAAACATTAAGGGGGAATGTTAGAGTTAATGCTCACATTATTACCCCCAATGTTGTTATCTAGGACTAATTAGGATTATTAGGCCATGCCTGTGTGCTAATTCTAGGGGCCTTTACCTATATTTAGTAAAGTTAGGTTAGACTCGGGTTCGGGATTCTAGTGCTTGATTTAGAGCACATGCAAACCAAAGATTAAAGTGTTTATTGGCAATCAATTCATAGAAGATTAAATATTGTCTTGGGTAACTTGTATGAACAAGTCAGTTTTCTAACACTGAGATGCTACATGCTAAGCCTATGTTATGCAAACCAACAATTGAAGTGTTTATTGGTAATCAATTCATAGAAGATTAGAAAATAACACATGATAAGGTTAAGGTAGCTGCTACTAAGGCTCAAGAAAGGCAAAAAAGGCTGCCAATTTGTTCTGGAGGAAGGAAAGGTCTAATATAGTAGCAGTCAAACCTTTGAAACATTTTTGAAAAGTTTGAATCACAAGTGCAAGTATGTGAAAGGTTTCCTAGCTTTTTAAGGCTTTTAGGGTTTTGACCCACAGAAGGGTTAATATGACTGTTTGGAGGTTATATATATATTGAAAAGGTGGATGAATAATGAACATGTATAAGCAAAACGACCTAGCAATAGAGAAATTTCTTTCGTCATTTTGCTTCTTCCCAGTGCTTCTCAATCACTTCCAGGGTAAAGATAATGCAATCTCTGTTGATTAGATGCACATATTAAAGCCAATATGTATCTTTCTTTTTATATAAACGGTATAAGAAATCTTAGGAAGGTCCAGTTGTAAGACCCATCTTTAGAATGATGGTGCTATTCTGTACCTTTTTCCTATAGCCATCTCAGATAATGCTCTGAGATTTTAAAAGATCTTACATGCCTTTTTAATTGCGAGGTTATATATAGATTCATTATCTGAGTTTAGCACGTGGGTCATACCTATATGTCCATTTTATTCTCAATAGTATGGTAAATAAATTAGTTTTTCCGTCCACAGGATAGGGTACCTTTCTTTTATTGTTCTTTGCAACGAAAACAACCTAGGATGGTAATATCTGCAGTTGTTTAGAATATTTGTCTTGTACACTGCTCAACAGGCTTTGTGTCTTTTAAAAGTAGCATGTACATATGGCAATTCTGCAATTTTATAAACTTTAAGGTCTTTGGGTTTTTGAAAATTTGAAGATTGTACTGAATCACAATTTTGTGTCCTCTAATGTCAGCAACTATACTATCTATCAACCATGCAGTACGAAAAGCATTCATGGGTCTCCCTATATTGCAAAAGACAGCTTATAATGGTTTGCTACACCTTGAGCAAAGTCGGGTTGTTGTAGAAGCATCTTATTTAGTGATTAGCCTTGAATCATAGTTCCCCATGGCACCCGTGTCGTGGCACTAGAGGCTGTAATCAAGGCCCGACTACTAGGCATTCAATCCTTCATCAACAAAACCACCAATGAGCTAGAATCGGAATTGAACCAACTTGGGAGGCCAATTGTAGTGGATGTTGGGGTAAGTGGTTGAGGATGATTATTCAGTGTCTTATAATCAGCACAACCACTTTTAAAATATGTGTGTGTAAGAGAGAGAGAGAGAGAGAGAGAGAGAGAGAGAGAGAGAGAGAGAGAGAGAGAGAGAGAGAGAGAGAGAGAGAGAGAGAGAGAGAGAGAGAGAGAGAGAATGACAACACAATTTGTCATTATGTGTGTGTGAGGTCTACAACTCATTTTCTTATTAAGGCTTGTTTCTTTCATAGGGCTGATCTCCTACTAACTTGCAGCTATTTATTATGCTTGTATCGCTCAGAATTACTCTCTTTACAGCATCTAGAGGCTGTAATCAAGGCCTGACTGCCAGACATTCAATCTTTCATCAACAAAACCACAATGAGCTGGAATCAGAACTGAACCAACTTGGGAGGCCAATTGCAGTGGATGCTAGGATAAGTGGTTGAGAATGATTATTCAATGTCTTATAATCAGCACAACCACTTTCAAAACCTCTGTGTGTGTGTGTGTGTGTGTGTGTGTGTGTGTGTGTGTGTGTGTGTGTGTGCGCGCGCGCGCGTGCGTGTGTGTGTGTGTGTGTGTGTGTGTGTGTGTGTGTGTGAGAGAGAGAGAGAGAGAGAGAGAGAGAGAGAGAGAGAGAGAGAGAGAGAGAGAGAGAGACGATATTTGGGAGAGAGCCGCTTGTTTGCTTGCCCCTTGCTGCCACAATCGCAATCCACACCCCTTCCTCGCGATCAAGAGAGAGATATATATATAAAATCGTTCACATAGTTCCTCTTGCTTAAGCAAGACCAAACCCTTTGAAATCTTTATTCATAAGCCAACAAGGTAAAATATAGTTGAAAAGTAAGATACAGTACAGTAAAGCACCATAAAGCAAAACTGCTGGTACCTACCATCATCCCACAACACAAAACCACGTGAGTTAGTATGTGAGGAACACAGGTGTCAACCCTGAATGTCAATTGTTATCCATGTACAAAATAAGCTTTGTTACTTAACAACTTGGTTAGAATGAAAAATTCTTAGTCCAATCTTCCCAGTCACTTGTGGATTTTAGTGATAGGCTAAGCCATCTTGTTATCGTATTAGGATGAAAGCCATGCTGATCAATATGTTTGGCGTTAGCCATATCAATTAATTATCTTTTATATATATCAAATCAACGAAAGGACGCATGCTAAACAAGTACAACTCGTATTCACGAAAAGATTTTTAAGTTGAGCAAGGACATGCATACAACGGTATTAGGGCAAGGGCCCAATCAAAATCAAAGGATGTGAAGTCACTCTTCCAATAGGATGTTAGAGGTCTTAGAAAAGGCTTCCAATAGGATTGAAGCTTGGATCTCCACGATATCTATATGTACTCTCTTTACCAATCATAATCTAATGTGAGTTTTTGAGTCAATTTGGAGGTTCATCAATTTTGAGTGTATTTCTCTCTCTACCCCACCAAAAGTGGTGGTTTCTCTCTCTAACTAAGGAGAGGAGCTTGTTGGGACCTAGTTTTCAGTAGTACATGTTTTCACACGTGTGACACTACTTTGGTTATAAAGGTATGCATGTGACTTTGCCTCTTTGCCTTAGATTTCATCAATTGAACTTGGATTTCAATCAATAAAAGATCTCTAGTGCAAAAGCTTTGCTTAGGAGATCAAATTCACACTTTAGGGCATTCCCACATTGTAAATTTTCACAACTTATAAAGCCATATGGCTGTGGACCGCATGTAGTTCATCGCATGTGTATGATAAACAACAGAAATGTATATATATGATCCTACACCAAGCGGCTGTCAACAGCGTTGGTTGTCAATGTATAGATCAATCATAAAACGTGTATCCAACAAAGCACAAAAATGTGCTATTAAGATTATCAATCCAGTGACTATTATCAACAAAAAAAAGTATATGTATATACTAATCCAAGCGGCTGTCCGCGCGATGGTTGTCAACGCCAAGCTTCATACTTGAACATGTATCATAAAAACAAGTTTGTAATGTTATTATACCAGTGACTGTCATCAGCGCATTATAAGCCACCAAAAGTTTATGCTAGCAATGCTATTTCAAGAAAAAGACAATGGTTATTGTAAAAAGCAGTAAAGAAAAGAACTTTTCATGCTAGTATTGCACGTATTGAGATTGCAGTGTGTAGGTCGTGCTCGTTGAAGCGATATCCGGGTCGTGCAAGATGAATTTGATAAGTAAAGGTAAAAAAAAAATTAAGTACATGTTTGTGATGAAATAGAGTCGAGCTTCACAAATGATTGCCCTCGTTTTGGAGTAGCAAAGTTCTTACTTAGGCCATTGTTCGTTCAGTCAAGTTTTTGGATCGAATTTGAGTCTTCATACTTTTTACATGCTGATCTTTGTCTTTTGGACGATCACACACTTTGAAATCTTTGCAAATTAAAGGCGGCATAGCCGCCATGCGGAAGTGCAAAATCTAGAATATTCTATCTGAAAATCAGAACATTCCCTTTAGTTTTCATCTAATCCATACTAATATCGGTTCAACGCGCGAAAGCCCAAAAAGATTCCAACTACAAGTCAAAATCTAAGAAGGACATCAAAGCAAATGGCAAAGCCATCAAGACTCGCCTATGATGAAAAGGGTAAGCAAGTTGAAAATACTAAGTTTATTTTTCTCTCATCTTTTGATGAATCTTCTTGTGTAGAAGATGCAATGCAAATAGAGAAACGTATTCATGCAAGGGATGAGAATCTTTAATATGGAATTATGTTTTTGGAAAAGGGTCATAATATCAAGGAAGATCAAGAGGTTGATCTTATTGTGCTTTATGAACACCAATTGGAAACTAGCAATTTGGAGCAAGAAAAAGGCATCGAGATGGAATCCAATTTTTAAGGCACCAAGGATCTATTTCTGTAGATTATTGAAGAACTAAGTAAGGTCAAAGGGATAGAAAGAGAGTGTGTATATATCCTACATTACTTATCTTACTTCATGTTTGAACATTGTCATGTCAATGTGTGAAAATTGCCAAGCTTTAGTGAAACTAGGTTCATTGTTTTGTATCATTTGGATTTTGAAGATGGACTAGTATTTTCTCACTAGATTTTTTGATAGAAATGGAGAAGAGGAGGCATCATTATGCAATTTATTCACTCGATATGTTTCAAAGGTTTGAAGAACTCTTATGACAAGATGTCACTAGAGGCTCATTCATGGCATTTCATGTTGCAATCATCTCAAATCATGTGCAATGTGGAGAAAGCAAGCAAAAACTCAATCATATTTTTGTTTCAGTCGTATTTGTTATTTTCTTACAAAGACATTAAAGGCGGAAGCATGGAGGAACCCATTCATTACTATTCTATGTACTTTTTCATGTTCTATTTTCATAGTGATATGTTTGATTGATATTTGAAATAGTGAAGTATCGAATATAGATACTACTTTTTGTTTTGATTCAGCTTCATTTGGGTAAGTTGTTTTCATCAAAGTAGTGAACTAGTATAGAAATTGTCTAACATCAAAGGACGTGATTATTGTTGCAACTATACTTGGCCTAGATCTATATTCAGAATTGTCTTTGGATCTTAAATTTTCACATTGACCTAAATATATGGTTTGGGCAAAATTGCATTGTACTATACTGATAGAAATCAAACAAAAAAAATTCTTGTGATAATGAATGCTTTTATTCAAAATCTGGGTGTGATATCCTGACTTTTGTAGCATAGCTTTGATACCATGTTGGAAAATGATAAATGTGCAACACTTTGTCAACACATATATCTAGCTTATATGAAATACTGAATATGCAGTACATTTTCTTTGAAGATCTAGTTTGTAAGCTAAATAACCAATTTCTCATATAATGATGAATGGTCCACTATATCTAGTAGACAGTTTACAATGCTTGCATATACATAATGTCCTAAAATCTTCTGAAATTCTAAGATATACCTAGTCATCAACTTTTAAATCTCTGAGAAATTTCTTAAGATACTGCATAGTGCTTAACTCTGTGCTAGCACTACGGAGACTATCATTTGCCACTTGCAACATTTCTTGCATATCATGTAGGAAATCCGCAACCTTCTGGATCTTAACAAATTTCGTCTCCACTATAACCAGAGATCTAGATTAAAAATCGTACATAAGCATAAATGGGCTGTAAGTAGCAAAATGATTGCTACTATTATATGAAAACTCAATCAAAGGAATGTAACTTTTCCAATGAGATTACTTATAGAAAAAAAATGTCCTCATCATATCTTTCATAGTCTAATTAGTCTTTTTTGTCTGGCCATCTAATTCAGGATAATCACTAGAACTAAAACTAAGGGCAGCTTCCAAATTATGGAATATTGTTGACTAGAAGTGACCTATGTAGTTAGGATCTCTATCACTAACAATGAAGCTCCAAAAGAATGGTTTGTCGTGAATAGTAAGACAAACTATTCGTCGCGAATGATTTGCGAAGAGCTAGACAATGTTCGACTGATAATTAGTCGCGAATGATTCGCGAAATACAAGACTAAATGACAGAATGAATGATAAGCATAGCAATATTAACATAGATTTGAACGCAGAACAAAGAACTGTATCAGATTAAGTATATCATATATACATGTCAATAATGCGGTAGAGCACAAGACAATAGCGGACGAAACCGCGTGCCCTACGAAGCTTATACAATCTGTAAAGGGATAAAACCTTATTGCTGACAATCAAGAATCAATGCGCAAGGCATCTACTTCGTCTCATTCATCAACTCATCAACTCATTCACTCATTAACCTGAATACACAAATGGTATCCAGTATATATACATTATATTACAAGTGTGCATATGTGGAAAGTATAGAGTGGATTTGTTGTCTGTAAGAGATCTGGGTGGCTGCAGTCGTTGTCCAATCTGTTAGCGCAGCTGCATGGGGTGAGCGTGAAAAGGGTGCGACGTCAGTCATGCTGAAGTGATCGTTGGTGATGACAATGCAAAAAGTGCATCACTCTTACGAGTAGCCTTAGGATTAGATTTACAGGGTGTCTTTGCTTTTAGGGCACCTTTGGCATTCTTTAAGATAATGTCCCCTTTTCGCCTGTCACCATAACGTGTGTAAAAACACAGTGTCGCGATTCTTTCGCCTTTTCTTCGTCTGTGTGAATTTGCGTGTAAATATGCATACTGCACGACAACGTTAGTAAATATGCAGCATGAATGGAGGCAGATTAAAATGGGATTTAAGGAGAGTAGAGGGAATACATCCAACAAATGCAATTGTTGAAAAGGTGATAGATGATTTTGAGAGACTTGGTCAAAAACAATAGACACAAATGGACAAGATGTAGGCTGAGTTTGAAGAAACTCTTTCTTAATGACTTCCGTGAAGTTTAAATCACATCGATAAAGCAGATAACTTTTGAAACTGCATCTAATACCAATGGAGTAGTATGTTGTTAGACCACAAAGGTAGGACTACCCTTCAGATCTTTGTAGAACCAAACAAAACAATCTTAATATTTGACCAAATTTTTTTGCAAAGCAGAAAATTGATTTGATGAAAGTTGTGCTCCAACTTGAATGCTTTTCTCATCTTCATCTAGTTCAACTACATTCATAAGTTACATCCTAGCTGGTCCATCATAGCTTTTTATGTTTCTAAAACCTCATCTTTAGGTGCTTGATGAGCTTTGGATAACATAATAATCACATCATCCAAATTGTAACTTTTGAAATGCTTTGACATATCATGCTACACTTCATCTACTCGTTCTTGCTCTAAGAAGTTAATCTAAGTTTTACTTTTGGATTTCTTAGCCAATGGCATTTGTGACTTTAGAGAGATCGGACTTGAGACATCAAGATCTAGATCTATCTTTCCTTTACCTTTGTCCAACAAAGGTGGCACAAAAACATGATCACTGATCTTTGGATCAATTGTTGTAAATGCCTTGTTTGGTAGATTTGTCCATTTCACAACCTTACTGTAATGTTAATTTGCTTGCTTTTTAGTCATAGGTCCTGATGGCTTGCCTTCCTTCAATATGATTACTTTCGGTAGTTTCGTTGGTGGTTGATCTGGAGTTCATTGGTACCCAAATCTAGTTGAATATATATGCCTTAAGATCTGGTCTGTCAGCTCTGCTATCTCGCTATAAGATAATGCATGGCTTACTAGAATCAGTTTATCTTCAATCATTTCATCACTTGGAAGGTCAATGAATGGATCATCATCAGGTGATATTCCTCATTATACCATCTTTCCCACTGGATGTATCTATCTTCTCAGCATCCTTGTCTTCATTCATCTTGGATTCATCAAAGACAACATCACGACTTACATGGATTTTGTTTTCCATTGGATCAAAACATCTATAGCCCTTCACACGATCATCATATCCTAGGAATATGCACTTGATAGCTTTTACATCAAGTTTACGTCTCTCTTCCTAAGGAACGTGTACAAAGGCCTTACATCCAAAGATTCGCAAGTGGTTCACCTTTGGCTTCTTCTTCGTGAATGCTTCCTCAGGTGTTATCTTTGGTATGGCAATGGTAGGACTTCTATTTTGAAGATAGACTGTCGTACTGCATGCTTCTGACCAAAAATCTTTTGGTAGTTTCATCTCAGCAAACATAGATCTGGCACTTTCCACAATCGTACGATTCTTGCGCTCAGCTACACCATTGAGAGCAGGAGTATGAGCTTGCGTAAATTGTCTTTTAAACCCACATTGATCACAAAGATCATTGAAGTCATTAGACTTGTACTCACCTCCACTATCTGATCTTAGAACTTTGATCTTCCTATCTGTCTGATTTTCAACCAATGCTTTGAAGCTCTTGAAGTTGTCAAATGCATCTGATTTCTTCTCAAATTGTATATTCAACTTACTCGTAAGTACAAAGATAAGTTGCTTAAAAACACTCAAAGGGCTCGTAAAAGAAAGATGGCCCGATAACTCTAGAACTAAGCATACGTGGTGCCGTGGAAATAAGAAAGCAATGTATAAGTCGATCATTGCTATTTTAACTCTCTCCCTCAATGATCAACGTCTCTTTTTATCTTAGAGTTTACTCTATTCATGGAACATACCTCCATGATAGTATTACAAATAAAGGCTTTTTACATGACCAGATCTAAGCCAAGTTTGGCTCTAAAAGTCTCAAACTTTTCTTTACTTAGAGCTTTCATAAATATATCAGCAACTTGTAATAACGTAGAACAATGTACAATACTTATATCTTCAGATCGTAACTTTTCACGTACAAAGTGATATTTTACTTCAATATGTTTTGTCCTTGCGTGAAAGATAGGATTTTTAGCCAATTGTATTCCACTTTGACTGTCATAGAAAATAACAGTGGGATTTACCTGCTTCATGCCAATCTCACATAACAACTTACGTAGCCAAACAGCTTCGTGGGTAGTAGAACTTAACACTTTATATTCGGCTTCTGTGGAAGAAAGAGAAATAGTATCTTGCTTCTTGCTAGACCATGAAAAACAACCGCTACCAAAATTGAAGGCATAACATGTTGTTGACTTTCTATCATCTATACTTCCTGCCCAATCAGTGTCAACATAACCTTGCAACTTAGGTAAAACACTTTGTCTTTTGTAGATTAGACCAAGGTTAGGTGTACCTTTCACATACCTCAAAATCCTTTTTGCAGCTTTCCAATGGTCCATAGTGGGTGATGACATGAATTGGCTAATCAAACTTACAACATAGCAAATATCAGGACGTGTAATCGTAAGATATATCAAACTCCCAACTAGCTGACGAAATAGTGTAGCATCAACATGTGCACTATCATCAATACGAGATAATTTCTTACCAGCTTCGCAAGGGATGATGGAAGGTTTGCACTCTATCATGTGAAATCTCTCCAATATCTCACCCACATACTTGTTTTGACATAACCTGATACCACACATACTTTGACACCCAAGCAATAGTGCATAAGATCTAAATCTGTCATCTCAAACTGCTTGCATAAGTTGGCTTTGATAGAACGAGTGCGGTTCTCATCATTGCCCGTGATAATGATATCATCAACGTAAAGTACAATCAAGGCAATGTTGTCATCATTTATAAGAACATAAAGGTTTAAATCTAAATTTGTTCTTACAAACCCATGAGAAAGAAAGTAATTGTCAATGCGTCTATACCATGCGCGTGGCGCTTGCTTAAGGCCATAAAGTGTTTTGTGTAGTTTACATACCTTTTGTTCTTGCCCTTTTGTCATGAAGCCCTGCGGTTGGACCATGTAAACTTCTTCCTCTAAGTCATCATTCAAAAATGCAAACTTCACATCCATTTGATGGATCTTCCACCCAAAATGAGATGCTAAGGCAATGATAAGACGTAGCGTAGTCCACTTAGCCACTGGAGCAAATGTCTCTTCATAGTCAATTCCTTTGCTTTGCTCATAACCCTTCACTACTAGGCGTGCCTTATACTTTGCTATTGTGCCATCCGCATGAAACTTTGTTCTAAACACCCATTTGTTGTCAATGGGTTTCTTTCCAAGTGGTAGATCAACCAACTCCCATGTATCATGCTTGTGGATGGATTCTATCTCTTCTTCCATTGCCCTTTGCCACTCTTTGTGATCTTTTGCCTCATCAAAGGTTGATGGCTCTCAACACTTCAAAATGTCAGTCATTAGGGCATAGTTCACATGATAACGATAGGGAGACTTCCTTTCCCGTGTTGATCTTCTCACTTCACCTTGTGTGCTAGATCTTGTTTGATTTAGCTTTGCGTCCTTCATGATCTTTTCATGCCATTTTGGTATCTTAGATTCAGGTGATACACTACGTGGAGAGTATGTATCCCAAGGAGTGTCCAAATAATGTCTCTTACTTCCAACCAGTTTCTCCTTTATTGCTCCTATTGGCAAGTACCTCCCCCTAGGCTCTTGAATAGGTGGTGTCCTTTCATACTCGCCCTCTCGACTCTCGTCTTCACATGCATCATTTTGTGGAGCATCTTCTTCATCTTCTTCCTCCAGAATTGTGGGAAGTCTTTTGATGCTTTCACCACTTGCATGGTCTTCATCTGCATACCTATGCGTTTCATCAAAGATCACATCTTTGCTAATGTGAATCTTATTCATTACAGGATCAAAACACCTGTAAGCTTTCGTTCTTTTATCATAACCGATGAAGATACACTTGATTGCTTTGGCATCAAATTTCTTTCGCTCCTCCTTTGGCACATGTACACAGGCCTTACATCCAATGACACGAAACTTGTCGATTTTTGGCTTTATTCCAATAAATGCTTCTTCAGGAGTCACATTTGGAACCGCAACTGTAGGGCTCCTGTTTTGCAAGAACGTTGCCGCACTGCACGCTTCCAACCAAAGTGAATCGGTCAAGCCCATTTGCTTCATCATGGAGCGTGCACTCTCCATAATAGTCCCGTTTTTCCTTTCAGCTACACCATTACTATGTGGCGTATCTGACTGTGTGAATTGTCTTTTGATGCCGTGTTCTTTGCAAAAGTCTTCAAAATCATCATATTTATATTTTCCTCCTTTATAAGATCTTAGCACTTTGATGCGTGCATCCAGTTGGTTCTCTGCCAAAGTCTTGAACTCCTTGAAGCGAGCAAAAGCGTCAGATTTCTTCTTCAAGAAATAAATCCATGTCCTCCTAGAGTAATCATCTTTGAAAGTCATAAAATAATATGCTTTCCCCAACGACATGGTCTTCATTGGGCCGCACAGGTCACTTTGAATGAGTTCCAGCAATTTCTTAGCTCTTGCAGCTCCACCTTTCTTGAATGTCTCCCTGTGATGCTTTCCCATGATGCATCCTTCATATATTGCATGATGATCATCCTGCAATGCCGGTAACCCTGTTACCATCTTCAGCTTCGCCATCAATCTCAAGCTCTCATAGTTCAAATGACCAAGTCTTCTATGCCACAACTCGGATTGAGATAGCCAAACCATATTCACCTAGTTTTGCAGCATCCAATTTATAAAGGCCACAGTTACTATCTCTATAACCCTTCGCCACCACTTTGTGGTTGTGGTTCATATCCTTCATAAGGCATCCATCCTTGACAAATTCAACTTTAAGATGTTGATTTGTCATTAGACCAACAGAAAGCAAACTCTTTTCGAGTCCAGGAACATAAAGTACATTAGGGATGTTTTTAATTTTGTTATCAGAAAACTGCACAGGTACATTGCCCACACCCTGTATCTAGCATTCCTCTCCATTGGCTTGAGTGACCTTATCTCCATCATGGATTGGTGAGAATTTTTCAAACCAATCATGTTTCTCGGTCATATGCCTTGTGGCGTCTGAATCTATGAACCATCTGGCACCATCATCAACTTGGGATGCCAATGTCGATGAGAAGACACTTGTCTCGTCATCTTCTCCATCATCTTCGGCAATGTTTCCTTGTTGAGTCATTTTTCTCACCTTTATCCGCTTTCTTCTTATAACACTCGCGTGCCCAATGACCTGGTTTGTGGCAATAGTAACATTTGTCTTTCTTCTTCTTTTTCTCTTTTGATGACGACTCTCCCTCGTCATCATCATCCTTGGATTTCTTAGGAATCCTTTTCCATCCTTTCTGTTTGCCTTTAGCAAGCAAGGCTTGATCCTCCTGTGGGGTTTGCCTTGACTTCACCACTTCGCGACGATGCTCTTCTTGCAACATGATTCTGTGAAAGTCTTCAAAAGTAGGCAACCTCTCTCTCGAAGCAATGCCGCTCACAAATATCTGTAGCCCTTCCGAGACACCGCTCATTGTGGTATGTACCAATTCAATATCCCTGATTGGTTCTCCAATCGCCACAAGTTGATCTCTCAGCTCCTTTATCTTGGTGAAGAAAGATCCCACTGATTCACTTTCTTCCATCCTTACTGCGTTCAATTTCAACTTCAAGAACATGGCTCGAGCTGGATTGCAAGTTTGAAATTGCATTTTAAGAGCTTCCCAAGCTCTCCTAGCCATTGTGGCATCACTTATATGAGTGATCACATGGTCTTTCACTGAAAGATTGATCTAGGACAATGCTCTCTGCGCCTTTTTATCAAAGGCCCTTATGTCACCTAGAGTGGTATTTGGCCAGACTTCAATACCTGTCACAATCTCCCACAACTCTTTCTCCATCAAAATGCTCTTCATTTTGAATTTCCAGATGTTGTAGTTAGAAGCCCCATCAAGTTTGCGTGCATCACCCAAAATTGCCTCATTGATGTTTGCCTATCTCCAAACTGCTTGAAACTTCGCTTGTAGGCTATGAAGTGTATGCTGGAGCCAACCGTGATGTCAGAAATCAATAATAATGACCTGCAATTTTTAGCTTACCATGCCACCCGCCGCTCTTTCGCCAAATTGAAAGCCAAACTGGCGTCGTTTTCCGAAATGCTTCTCTCAGCTTCCTGCCCGGTGGAATGGTGAAATTACTTATGGCGCATTTCGAACACTTTCTCCACGGAAATCACTCTGTTTTGGTGTACCGTACTTGCAGGTACAGTCAGGGTGCCCTTCGTTTGGAGGCTATAGCCTTTCATTTGGCCAAAATAGGCTAAAGGAGGTGAAAATAAGGGCAATTTGGGTTTTTGAACTGTTTCTTCAATGTGAAGAAACTTCACCCTTCAAAAACTTGGGACCCAACAATTTTTTCAGTTTGAAGATTTTTAATGAAATTGCAATGCACTTTGCACTTCAGACCCCTTCAGACTTTTTCACATCAATCCAACGGATCCTTTAGATCCAACGACCCACCTGTCGTGTAATAACCATCGTCGATCTCTGTGATTCGAGATCGGACGGCTTTCCACGCTTTTGTGCGTTGATCAAGGGCCTTCGAAGCACCAAGCACTTCGGGCCGCTAACTGGCAAGCTGAACTGGGCGCGCGAGAGGTCTCGCGACCTCTCCTCCTCTTTTCTCTCTCTACGATGGACTCTTCTCTCTCTTCACAAGCTATGGCCGCTCCCTGTGGATCGATCTGGCTGTTTTCTTTCTCCGTGGCCAGTTGCGGCCTCCTTACTGCTGAATCGCACTACCAGGGCGCCCATTCTCAGCAATTTACAGCTCTGAAAAAGGCCTCCTACAAGGAGATATCCCAAATTTTGCACTTTAAAACCCTAGCTACTTTGAAGAGAAGGATATATTGGGCTTTACTCAGGCTTTCCCTAAGCTTTCACTTACAGCTCCTATCTGGCTGAGGTCGCCTTACAGCAGGCCATCTTCTGCTCCAAATCGCTTGCTTTCTGATTCAACCGATAATTTCCTGTCTCTAAATCCTTTTTACAGTTTTGAGCCGTTCCACGAATCTCCACAGACTCAATTTTGTGCTTCCTAGCCAACAAACCGTCGTGAATTTGCAGCTCTCTGTTCTTGTCCGGTGATTCAAGCCACCACGGGCTCTGATACCAAGTTAAGAAAACACAATTTAAACACCCGACCGGATCAATCACCACAACACAACGTCAAGTGCAACAAGACTACATAATTGCTTTTCTCAAACTATATATTCAACTTACTCGTAAGTACAAAGATAAGTTGCTTAAAAACACTCAAAGGGCTCGTAAAAGAAAGATGGCCCGATAACTCTAGAACTAAGCACACGTGGTGCCATCGAAATAAGAAAGCATTGTATAAGTCGATCATTGCTATTTTAACTGCTCCATCGTGGCCTTTAACTTTTGTGCCAACTTTTGATATGTCTCCACTAGAATTTGAGTTCCCTCAAGAATAGCTAGCGGTGCAAAGTCAATGAAATTGACCTATTCTAGCTGATCCTTATAGTGGAACATGTTGTTGCTGCGGCTGTTAAGGCATTGTCCCTCTCTGTAGTAAGATTTACCGTGAGATTTTGGAGATGGGAAATGCGTTGATCATTGAGCTGGAGCTAGTTCTGAAGGTGGTTGAGAGCATCTATTGTTGTTGTTGGATGTATGCATTTAGATCCTAGATTTGCTGCTGCTATTGATTGGAATCAGCCTTCAACTTTGTCTTTTCTTGCTAATGTTTAAGATGGCTCCGCCGTCGTCTACCTGTCTCAGTGCGTGCTAGCCTGACAATGTGCCGAAAATGCTATGTTGCACCTCATTCACCAACCATACCACGTTTTTGGACTGCTAATGGTAATTTCTCCCAAGGTCCAAATTCAGGAAAGGGGCGTCCATAGTGGGAGTAAGGCATATGGTCATATGGAACGAGATCTGGAATTGGTGGAGAAGTGTATTTTGAGGAAATGAAGGTGGAGGGGATTGAGATTTTGGAGAAGGTGAATGTGGAAGTAATTGGTGTTTTGGAGGAGAGTTAGTTTTTTAAGGAGAGTGGATGGGAGTTTTGGTCGCCATGATGGATTGGGTTTGCATTAGTAAGTGTAAGGCAAAATCATCTACATTGATCGAAGAGTCAAGTAGAGGGAAAATATGCATTGGAGATGGGTTTTTTGGAATGGTATCAAGGTCCATGTTAAGTGTAATTGAAGACGTGGATATGGCAGTAGGTGGTGGAGGTAATGGCGGAATGGTAGAGGTGTTAGTAATGTTAGGAGGAAGTGATACTTGAATAGCTAAAATGACTGTCGTTGACAAGACCACTCCAAATGAGCCTGATCTGGAAGTGCCTACATCCAAAGAGCTGTCTACTACTGTTTGTCGTCATTGTTGGGCCTGTTGAATTAGGGCCTCTTGTTGCGCCAACACTTCCGTTGGGAGTTGCGGCGATGAAGTGAGAGCGATGGATCTTTGGAATCCATGAGAGCAGTAGTGGGAGAGATCTAGATAGTTTTGAAAATTTTTAGCATGAGCTCTCTAGTAGAAATTTGGAATGAACTTGTGGAGAGAATGGGTGAGGCCTATATATAGACTTTTTGGACATGAATTCACAAATGCACCCAAAAGTCATTTTTTGTGCCCACGATTTCTCAGTGGGGCTCGTGAATTATGATACAGAGCTATGATAGTCCTGCGAGTTCTTGCTAGACAATCTTGTATCAAAATAGAGTGAATCCTCTAATAGTACAAAAATGTAAATGATCAGAATTCTCGGATGTGATAATGATATCATGCATCTAATTTTGAGGCTCAACAAATTATCTACGAATTCTGTCATCGAAGATAGGAAGAAAAATAATGTTTTTTCTATTTCTGAAAAGTCTAACTCTGTATTGAAATTCACGAATGTGATAATTGAATTCTTCATAGTAAATTTGGTCTAGGCGAATTTTGTCTGATATTTTTATGCATCAAAACTTTAGAAAAAAGAATGAAATCTTGTGGTTGCATAGAAAAAGACTGATTGTATTCCTAATCTGATGATATCTTGATTGTCTGAACCAGTGTTGGGCGGGTATATAGGGTCGTGCCTGGTATCAACCCAGGTATTAAAAAACATACCAGTCTGGTATATAATTTTCCAATACCTAGCAAAGAACCAAATATCCCTGTGTATTGACTTTTGATATACTTAGGATAATACCCAGCCAGACTGGTATAAGCCCCCCGGAAAATACTAGGGATATACCATTACCAGGGCATATTTGCCCCTATTACCCTATGCTCGAGTATCAAATCAGGATATAAAATTTTATAATATAGGCATTAAATGATGTATTGAATGAGACATGACTGTTGAACTTTTTATTAATTATAGTAATTGTGTCCTGTACTCATGCCCATGCATCAACCCTTCAAAAAATACCCATGCTTGTGCCCTGTATGTGATGTTTTCGCGGGTTTTCTTTTTCTTTGTCCATGTTCGATGCTCGCGCCTTCATGCTCCATGCTCTACGCCCCATGCTTGCCCTCCATGCTCCATCGCTCCATGCTCGCGCTCCTCTTGTGCCACTCCATGCTAGCGCTCTGTGTTCCATTCTCCATGCGCTCCTCTTGTGATGCGCCGTGCTGCTCGTATGCTCTTATGTCTTAATTTGTTTTGACGCTCATCCAGCCGAGGGGATCATTGATGGGGGTCAGTCGGGCGCGTGGTGTTGGAGGGTTTGCGGATCCCAAGACAACCCTAACCCTAGCATTGATATCTTCTCCAAATTATTGATAGATGTGATTGCTTTCTTTATAACCTGAAATAAAAGCTCTGAGTGAGAGGGATTTGGCACTCTACATGTGTAAGTCCAACCCGATGATCACATAGTTATTTGATAATTAGAAAGTCAATAAAAGGACTTTAGGCCTTTTTGTGGGACTTTTAATGTCGCAGGTCTAAATGTCAAGTTAGTGAATAAATAGGGGTTTCCACCAAAATTGTTCAAATTCAAATTCAAATTGATTCCCTCCAATTTTTGAATTGGTTCCCACTCTTTTTTAAGTTTGAAAAGTTAGAGAGGTAGAAATGGGCCAATAGGATTTTGAGGCCAAGGTGTGTCAGATTTATCCACTCTAAAGTCAATGAAGGTTAATTTTATCATATTTGTCAATAAATAGCCAAATTAGTTATTTTTTTACCAAAAATAATAGTGAAGAACCTTCGCCGAGTCTACCTTCGCCAATACTATTTTTAGATTCTGATTGACCAGATCTAGCCACTGTCAAATTTTTGAACCATTCTAGTATATTATGATAGAAATTCTGAAAAATTTTCATTTTTAGTGTCGCTTGATTAAGATCTAATTCCAAAAAATCATAAATCTGATTATTTCCAAGTGATAAAGTTTTACAGACCTGATCTAATCTGATTTGAGATAGGATTTTGTTTGAAAAATCTAGATCCAATCTCACTGTCTGATTGACATAATTTGAAATTATGTTGAAGAAGAACCACTGAACCCACCACCAATTATTGTTAAAAGGCCTCCTCGTCTGGATATACCAAAATACTTATCTGATCCCATCCAATTTCTCCAGATCTTTTCTGAATTGTGTAGGGTCTATGGCAAAGTTTTTCTACAAGATAAACTTCAGTTATTCCCTATGGCCTTAACTGGAGCTACTCAAGATTGGTTTCATAACCAGGATGAAGTAGAACGACAAGATTGGGAAGTGGTTAAAGCCGCTCTCATTACGAGATTTAAGCCCAGAAAATTTATGGAAGATCTTTTTCTCCTTTTAAGTAAAATTGAAATGGGGAAGAGAGAGGCAGTAAGAGATTATATTGAACAGGTCAAATACCTCAGATCTGAGTGCGATCTCGATTTGATCAGTGAAGATGCTTTGATTATGTGGTTTTTAACAGGTCTATCCAAACGGATTAGACGCAAGCTAAAACTCCATACTGAATACGCTACGACATAAAGCGCTATGGCTGATGCAATTCATGAGGAGGATGAAGATTATGACGATGAACCAAGTTCAACATTCTAAAAAATTTAGAACATTGCTTAAAGACAACCACAAAACAATTGCAACAATCTTTGAAGACTCTTGGGAGAGATATTTTGAAATCAATGAAAGGATTTTGAAAAGAGTTATGGTAAAAACAATCTACTTTATGAAAGAAAGACTTATATTCTATTATAAATCTGGAATACAATGTTGTTTGGCCTTTCAAAATACAACACGAAAATCAAACTCTAATAATAAAGGTAACCATCTTGCAATACGACCAATATTGCATGCTTGTTCACCAAATACAATAAAGGTTGATGATTTGTATAAAAAACAAAATGTGTTGCCATCAAATAATGACGATATTTCTTGACCAAAATAATCATTGCTAAAGTTTTATGCTCCGTTGTGGAATAATTCACTTCAGCATCATTCAACTGACAACTGGCAAATTTAATTGGAAAATTATTTTTGTATTCTCCAGGCTGTGTTAAGACTGATCCACTAGCATATTGGGAAGCATCAGTATGCACATGAAACTCAATAATCCAATTCGGTGCTCTTAATATAGGTGCGGATATCAAGGCATTTTTCAACTTCTCAAATGACTCCAAGGCTTCAATAGTCTAGATTGAAACAATTGTTAACTTATAGATAGGTCATGCTAAGTCGACAAAAAATAAAATAAAGATTCGATAGTAGTTCGAATGATCCATTAAAATATAAATTTTTTGAATCGTGTCTGGTGGAGGTAGATCCATGATGACTCTAATCTTCGATAGATTTGTAGCAATGTCTAGATATATCATGTCCTAGAATGATTTTGTGTGTAACTCATAGCTGACACTTCTCAAGATTCCAAGAGATTTGAAACTTTCGCCACTGTTCAAACACTTTTTCCAAATGCTCCAAGTGTTTTGCTTCCAATCCATGCACTCCAAGATCATCCAAGTAAATTTTCATAAATTTTTGCAAATTTTCTTTGAATGCAAATTGCGGCACACACTGAAAAGTACTTGGTGCATAGTCCAGAGATATAGTTTTGATATATATATATATATATATATATATATATATATATATATATATATAGAGAGAGAGAGAGAGAGAGAGAGAGAGAGAGATATTTAAGAGAGAGATGTAAGAGAGATGTTAACTAAGTCTAGAAGCCTATGTCACGCCTAAGAATACTAGGGTGGGTTAACAACATCCCTTACACTTTATAACACCTTTACACACATTACACGTTACACACATTACATGTTACACACCTTAGAATACCCTTACACCTTAGAACACCATTACACTTTAATTACCTTACACATCTCCTGCAATTGCCGCATTCCTCTCTCCCGTACGTACCCATTATGTACCCATTGCTGCCCGGCCTAGGCTCCCTCTCTCTCTCTTCTTCTTCTTTTTAATATGAAACTCGACTGTCAGCTGACCGTTGCCTTCACGCTCTGGGCTGGCGGCTCTCTCTCTCTCTCTCTCTCTCTCTCTCTCTCTCTCTCTCTCTCTCTCTCTCTCTCTCTCTCTCTCTCTCTCTCTCTCTCACACACACACACACACACACACACACACACACACACAGAGAGATTCAGAAAAGCAGATTTAGAACAGGAGGTATAACATCTTTTTCAAGGTCGATTTCTGCATAATAAAATTGCATACCCAGACTCAAATTGCTTTGATGCCATCGTCTCTAGAGTAGCCATCTACAACCAGGAAAAAATCCTTTGAATTTCTGTGCAAGACGTATTCCTGTGCGCTCAGCCCCCAGCTCTTCTACTACTGCTCTGACAACATCCAGAGGAAATCTACATCCATTTTCAAGTGATCCTCCATATCTGTCAGTTCGAGTGTTGAATCCGTCTTTAAGGAACTGATCAAAAAGGTAAGCATGAGCTGATTGAATTTCCACTCCATCAAAACTTGCATTTGTTTTAAGTTAGCTAATCCTTTGGTGATTTGGCTTGGATTTAATCTTTTATTTGTTTAATCTGTATCTACCAGGTGTTAATTACTACATTTGAGACTCTCTCTCTCTCTCTCTCTCTCTCTCTCTCTCTCTCTCTCTCTCTCTCTCTCTCTCTCTCTCTCTCTCTCTCTCTCTCTCTCTCTCTCTCTCTCTCTCTCTCTCTCTCTCTCTCTCCTTCCTTTGAAATAGACCTTATGAGGGAACGGCAAGGAGAGTTTAGAATCGCGAGATATAAGGTAAACACCAGGTGTCATGGATGGTCATAGCAAGCAAATAAAAAGCTATAAGCTGAGCCAACACTATCGATTATGATTAGGTGTTCCAATAACACGGACAAAAATAACATCTATCTAGATGTGACTTTGATATGAAGAAACCATACAATACCCATAGTTGAGAATATTTCTCTGACATAATTTCATTTGAAAAAAAGCTGTAGATTTCGGAGACTAACCAACATTGTGATAATGAATGTATCATGCAAATTCCCATTTTGATAATTCCACAAATGAATATGGAGAGATCAGAAAGGTATACAAACTTAAACAAGGAATAACAAACAGAAAAATGAATTAAAAGCAATGTACATTCTTCCTAACTAATTTGTTCTTACGGTAGAATCACCACCGCCAGAGACCAATAGAGCTTTGCCTTCGTCTTTCCCACCTAGAAATGCAACACATGACACAAAACTGTAATAAAGCTAAGTACTTCAAAAGAATGACAAGATAGAATCTTCGGAAACCTACAAAGACACTGCTCCATCGCTGCATCTGTGGAGACTCAATCTGTGAAGACCCAATCTGTCCATCACTGCATCTGTGGAGACTCAATCGTTGCCAACAATGGAGTTTATTCCTGTCAAACTGCTGCATCTATGGAGACTCCTACCCAATCTGTCCATCGTTGCTTCTGTGGAGACTCAATCGCTGCCAACAATGGAGATTCTTCTTGTCAAACTACTGTATCTATGGGGACTCCTACCCAATCTGTCCATCGCTGCATCTGTGGAGACACAATCACTGCCAACAATGGAGTTCCTTCCTATCGCATAAAGACTGGGCGGGGTAACCACGACCCTTTTAGATCTTCAAGCTTTTTTGCAAAATGAACTGAAGGTTTGTCTTGCCAACTTTTGGGCTTCCTATCAAACTTTGTGTCATGTGAAGACTTGGTTGTTCAACATTCTGTCATGTGAATTCTGTCATGTGAAGACTTGGTTGTTCAACATTATGTCATCACCTTTGGTTACTACTGATACTCTCCTCCCTTCATTAACTAGAAGACCAAATGTAAGTCAAATTCAGAAAATAAATCTAAATGCCAGGCCTTCAAGTTCAGGAAGACATTATACCAAGCTGCCAACGCAATCTTTGTCAGACCAAAACGATTCCTGAGGCCTAATATCAAAATTCTGGTCATGAGCAATGACAATACACAAGATGTAGACAAGCCATTCCTTTCATGGATTATGCAAAAGTCCACTGAATCTCGTCGCATAACAGGTTACAGTTATGCAACTGTAGTCCCTCACCTAGCCATGCTTGCCATAGTTCACAAGTGACTAGCTTAACTTTGTGGCTTTTCAAAGATAAATGATAGTCGTAAACCGTGCCTTTACAACCAACAAGAACACGATTAGTATAAGATCGTCAAGGGCCAAATCGACACACAGCTTCAAAGCGAGCAATGCCTCACAACAATTTACTCTCTCAATAGATTTTGCAAACAAACCATGAAAATGTATCTCATACACTTTAAGCTTTGTGAGTGCAAGATCCTCGGACCGGAGATTTACAAGCCCATTGTAGAAAGCAGAAAGCCTCACATAGAAGCGCTCATGATAACCAATGGCACAAGTTTCAGCTGTCAAAAAAATACTTGCTCGCTCAGTACTCTCTCTCCTTATACTTTTTTTCTCTGAATTCAGGGGGCTTCATCTTCAGATGTGGCGATCTGTATTGCGCTTAATTCATTGCTTCTTCACGATCCTCTCGCATTTCTTCTACTTTGGTACTACAGTATTTGCGCTGGGTGCGGCATAGCCGGGGCGGCTCATTGTGATGTTGTTTTATGGGTGATCTGATCATCTGATTGGATACCTGAAAAGTGGAATGGCTTTCCTTGGCTCTAAATCTTTGGAAACAGCAATTTGATTGAGTTTGGTGAGTCTGCAAAGCTTGGATGCTATTGGAGTGGTCTTAAAATGGTTTGATTGCTCTTAATAACCATCCGAGATGACCCGGTACAAGAAATTTGTTGTTTCTGCCCAGATCTGCATTAGCATCTTCATAACATAAAATTTGTTATCTCTGCCTATGAAGGTAATTCACCAGAAACTGTTCATCTAAGTTCTAGCGAGCAACACATCCTCCATAGATACTCGCAGATGATCGTCCATAGACACTCGCATGATGATCCAGTTAAACTCCTGTTAGGATCAAGAAATGTAAAGAGTTCCTCTTACATTGTTCGGATTACCTCTTACATTGCAAAACCAATAATGAACGTATAGCTAATAAAGGCCATTAGCCATTATCACAAACCAATAATGAACGTATAGCTGATGAAGGCCATTATCCCAAACCAATAATGAAGGTAGTGACGGGCACTCACTCACTCACTCACTCACTCACTCTCTCTCTCTCTCTCTCTCTCTCTCTCTCTCTCTCTCTCTCTCTCTCTCTCTCTCTCTCTCTCTCTCTCTCTCTCTCTCTCTCTCTCTCTCTCTCTCTCTCTCTCTCTCTCTCTCTCTCTCTCTCTCTCTCTCTCTCTCTCTCTCTCTCTCTCTCTCTCTCTCTCTCTCTCTCTCTCTCTCTCTCTCTCTCTCTCTCTCTCTCTCTCTCTCTCTCTCTCTCTCTCTCTCTCTCTCTCTCTCTGGTCGCTATTGTTTGATTGATTCTGATGAAATCCATGCTAACTTCGACTTGCAGGATAAATGAACAAAGGTTGTGAATATCATGTCTGAAAATCCCAACCAACAAGTAGTTACTCCGGAGTTTGTACGAAACAATGTTTAATATAGAACTCCGGTTTCTGAAAGCACATCCGCCAGAAGGAAGAGATTGGCCCGTAGGAGACAAGCCAAGAGTAGGGCTTTGCCAGCATGTAGTATAGGCACTGCAAATGTGTCCCTACGTAGCGATGGTACATTGACTTTAGATGCCAATGTACAATCCTTAGCAGTGGTGCAGTAGAGCACATCGGGGGTAGCGAAACCAGTTTGGTTGTAGGCGTGCCTCCACATATAGCTATCCGTTGACATTACATCATGTCATGGTACCATCACCTCAACGTCTTGCTGTAGAGTTTGTTGGAAGTAGTGCATTTTCAGTAGACTATAGGAGTCCATCCACCCAGTTTAGGTCATCCGAGATAGGGGTAGCAACGGAGAGGGTAGAGTTGGTTACACCAGAACATGTTTGTAGTAATCTTTCATATATGACTCCTGAAGCCGAATCCAGAAGTGAAAGGAAGAGGAGGATTCGTCGTAGGTATATGGCAAAATGTAAAGTCAGGGCTCTGCAATTTACCATTCAGGAAGAGGAAGAGGATACACATCACATTTGACGTCCCATGACGATATCAGAAGAGAGAATGATATATTGGGTGTAGGATCGATTACGCATGTTACATTGGATTCGATTTCCAATGTTGATGTTATGGAGGGGGTAGACTCTACGACAACAATGTTTGTTACACCTGAACATATGCGTAATCACCCATCATATAGGACTCCAGAAGTAGAATCCAGATCTGCTAGGAGTAGAAGGTTGAATCGCAGGTACCAAGCTAAGCGAAGACTTCGGACCTTGCTTTTGTCTTCGCAAAACCCCGTACTCACAGAAGTCTCACACTCTAGACGGGGTCATTTTAAAGTAGCTAGATCGCTTCAAAAACCAGCATGCCATGATCTTGGAGAGATGGAATTTGTGTGCGGTCATTGTTTGGCCCTAAGATGGAAAGCAGAAAGAAATAGCTCTTTCTGTTGCATGAAAGGCAAGGTGCGTTTGCCTTTGATACCATCACCGTCTCTTTATCTCCTTAATTTGTACACGTCTTCTGATGACGTGGGAGCTCATTTTAAAAAACACATTCAGAGTTATAATAACTCCTTGGCCTTTGCATCTCTTGGGGTGAATTTAGATAGATCCACTGCCAGCTCCGTAGGCGGCGCGTATACATTTAGAGTGTCTGGCCGGTTGTATCATCATATTGGTGGTTTGTTGCCTTTAGATAGACCTTCATTTTCGCAGATCTACATCATGGATGGTGATGATTTGCAATTAGATCAAAGATTATCTCTGAATCCCGATCTTAGGCGTGACATTCTCTCCCTTTTGCAAAGCATGATGATGGATGTGAATCCATTTGCGCAACGTTTTAAGAATGTTGCTCGAATCATGCGAGAAAACTTCACAAAGGATATTCGACTTCGCATAGTGTCTGGTTGTTCACAGAGTAGAGCGAATAGACAGTTCAATGCTCCTACGAGCAATGAGATTGCAGTGCTTATGCCTATAGATGATACACCGAGTGACGGAATGTGTGACATCATATTGCACTCCATTCAGGATGGTTTGCAATATATCATAGAGCGTCATTCATCATATGATGCCTTGCATTTTGTCCTCCTCTTTCCTTATGGTACTGATGGGTGGTATCGGGGGATTCTACATATGTGTATGAGAGATGTTGCACGTGGTGATGATGATGACGTACATGATGGTATACATTCAGATGTTCCTAAAGAGCAATTAGAGGGCAGACACAAAGTTGTCACCATTCGAGAGTTTTACAGCTACCATTTACAGGTACGAGCAGAGCATGTTTCACCCATACATTTGGGTGGAAGGTTGTTGCAAGAGTATGTGTGTGAAATGGTAGCAAAGATGGTGCAAAACAACATGAACTACATCTATAACAATTGAGATAGATTTCGTAGAGAGATTCGCAGTGGCATCGTTGATGCCCTTGGAGCTCATTCCGCCAGGGACATAGGGCAGCGAATAGTCCTGCCATCATCTTATATCGGTTCACCGCGTCATATGCATCAGCAGTACCAGGATGCTATGGCCATCGTTAGGGAGTTGGGTTCTCCCGATTTGTTTATCACAAGACGGCAAACCCAAATTGGTCAGAAGTGAGGAGGGAGTTGAGATTTCGGCAAACATCTGTAGATAGGCCCGATTTGGTGTCGAGGGTTTTTAGCATGAAGCTTCAACATTTGATTGATTTGTTGAAGAAGGATGGAATATCTGGGCGCATTATAGGAAGGCTTCATGTTGTAGAGTTTCAGAAGAGAGGATTGCCCCATGCCCACCTATTGATTATATTGGAGGAGCGGAGCAAACCCATCACTGTTGGAGATTACGATCGTATCGTATGCGCAGAGATTCCTGTGAGGGGAGATGATCCGGAGTTGTACGAGATAGTGAGGACATGTATGATGCACAGCCCATGCAGAACAGCTTTTCCAAATGCACTATGCATGAAGGATGGAAGATGCTCGAAGAACTACTCAAGGAATTTTATTGATGAAACATCGATAGTGAATGGGTATGTTTCATATAGGCGTAGAGACAATGGAGAGAAGGTCAAGTCTCATGGAATAGATTTAGATAACAGGTGGGTAGTACCGTACAACAGATGGTTGACACTACATTTTCAATGTCACTTCGTCGTAGAAATATATGTACATATACGTAGTGTGAAGTATTTGTACAAGTACGTGTACAAGGGACCAGATATGATTACGGCAGAGGCGGTCAGATAGTTGCACCAGTGAATGAGATAGAGCAATTTTTGAATGCTCGATATTTCTCTGCGAGTGAGGCTTGCTGGCGACTATTTGGGCTTTCTATGGGTGCTCATAAGCCAGTTGTGACTCGATTGGCAGTTTATCTAACTGGACAAGAGTTGGTATACTTTATTGAGGGAGCCGATTTAGAGGAGGTCGTAGAAGGTCATTCGAGTACCACTTTGACAGCTTTTTTTGAACTGAATAGAAGTGGAGATTCGGAGGCTCGAGAGTTGTTGTACCAAGACTTGCCACAGTTATATGTTTACAACAGGAGAGTGTGAAGGTGGACCCGTAGAATCTATGCACAGTCCATTTCGGCCATTGGATGTATGTATTTTGTCCATCCATCTGAAGGAGAGCGATTTTATTTGCGAGTTCTTTTGGCTCATGTAAGAGGTGCAAAAAGTTTTGAGGACTTGCACACAGTCAACGGTGAGTTGTTTTTGTCGTTCAGAGATGCTTGCAAGCATAGACTTCTTATCAACGATGCGATGGAATGGAGTAATTGCCTGCTAGAGGAAGTGTCATGGGGGACTCCGTCGCAACTTCGGCTCATGTTCGCTGTACTTCTTTTGACATGTGCCCTTTCTGACCCATTAGATCTTTGGACGAGTATAGAGCCCCATTTAGTAGAGGATTATGCGGAGGAGTTAGGACAGCCAGTGACGTGTGAGACCGTTACTGTGAGTCATATTTTGGTAGATTGGGCATCGGGAAAGTCGTTGACAAATTTTGGCTTCACACTTTTCAATAGCGATGTCGAGTTTTCTCCACTATTTCACGAGGAGATATTTCTCGATGAGACCCTTCTAGAGGTAGAGGCTGACATCGAGAGATTGAATGTAGATCAACATGTGATTTTTGACCGTGTAGTACGTGAGCATGTGGTACAAAGAGTGGGTGGAGTGTTCTTTGTAGATGGTCCAGGTGGTACGGGTAAGACGTTTCTCTATAGTGTCATGCTATCGTATGTGCGTGCACAAGGTTGGATAGCACTGGCAGTTGCATCATCGGGGATCGCTGCATTGCTAATGAAAGGTATTAGGACCACGCACTCTAGATTTAGGATTCCTCTGACGAAATTGAATGAAAGCTTGACCTGCAACATCTCGAAACCGTTTTTGTTAGGTAAGCTTTTGATGGCATGTCGACTTATTATTTGGGACGAGGCTCCCATGGTACATAAGTATGCCATTGAGTGTGTGGATCGGTCTCTACGGGACATATTGGGTATTGATACTCCATTTGGAGGGAATCGTTTTTGGTGGTGATTTCCGTCAGGTGCTCCCGGTGGTACGACGGGGCAGTCGTGCACAGATTGTGAGCGCTTCACTGAAGTGTTCACGTTTGTGGAAATATATGGAAGTGCACAAACTGTCAATGAACATGCGTGTTAGGGGTGTGGAGGGAGCCGATAGGAACGAGCAGTCAAGGTTCGCAGAGTATTTGTAGAGTATTGGAGATGGTCGTGAGCCCACATTTGTGCTCCGTGGTTTGGATTTGATTTCTTTGCCAGAGTGTATGTGTCTAAGGACGCGAGATGTGCGTGAATTGATTTCGTTCACTTTTCCCGATGTTGCACGACATTACATGGATGTTGATTTTTTAAGAAGCCGTGCAATATTGACTCCGTTGAACGAAAACGTGGATGAGATCAATTCGAAAGTTGTTGAGCAATTTCCTGGTGATGCTTGCACATTTTATAGTGCTGATAGCGTGGTTGAGCGTGATGGCTCTGATGTGTACCCAATAGAGTTTTTGAACAGCTTGCAACCGAGTGGATGTCCTCCACATAGATTGGTGTTGAAGGTTGGCATGATAGTGATGTTGTTGCGGTCTATCGCGTACAATTTCCAATTACAACGAGTACAATTTCCTATTAGAGCAGCTTTTGCCATGACAATAAACAAGGCGCAGGGGCAAACTATGGAGACTATTGGATTGTACTTGCCACGTCCCGTATTTAGTCATGGTCAGCTGTATGTCGCATTATCAAGAGTCCGGAATGTAGGAAGTGTACGAGTGTTGATTATTGATATTGACGGCCGATTTACAGATGTGGCAGGAGTGGCGAGGTGCACTCAAAATATTGTGTATTCCGAAGCGTTGTAGTATTTGTTTTGGAGTAAGGGTTAGTGTTAGGATTAGGGCAACATTAGAGTTAGGGTTAGGATTAGAGTGAACTTAGAGTTAGATCAAGGTTATGGTTTTAGTTAGGGTTTAGATTGGCATAAGGTGTTAAATAGAGTTACATTAGAGTTAGGGTTAGGATTAAACTTAGAGTTACATTAGGATTAGGGTTAGAGTGGCATTATGTAATAGATAGAGCAGGGTCAGGGTTACATTAGGATTTACGATTAGAATTAGGATACACAAATTGTTGCTACCCACAAAAGCATGGTTTTCGGCAAGAGTTAGGTTAAGTATCGTAGGATAAGAGTGAAGGTTAGGTTAGTTTATAGATTTTAGGATTATTGTCGGAGATTATATTTGGACATTGGATCCAGTCAACAAGCAGGGTAGTTTCTTATGTCAGTAATGTTGGTGAGTTGTTTGTTATTTTGACCAAATACATTGCTCAGTCTATCGCGTCGCACAAAGGATTGTGCAATGGTACGAGACTCATTATTCGCAGATTGGGTAGACAAGTCTTAGACACAGAGATAGTTACCGGTAGGAATATTGGGAGTAGAGTCCTCATTCCACGGATCCCTTTAGTGCCGAGCGCTTCAAACTTGCCATTCCAATTACAACGAGTACAATTTCCTATTAGAGCAGCTTTTGCCATGACAATAAACAAGGCGCAGGGGCAAACTATGGAGACTATTGGATTGTACTTGCCACGTCCCGTATTTAGTCATGGTCAGCTGTATGTCGCATTATCAAGAGTCCGGAATGTAGGAAGTGTACGAGTGTTGATTATTGATATTGACGGCCGATTTACAGATGTGGCAGGAGTGGCGAGGTGCACTCAAAATATTGTGTATTCCGAAGTGTTGTAGTATTTGTTTTGGAGTAAGGGTTAGTGTTAGGATTAGGGCTACATCAGAGTTAGGGTTAGGATTAGAGTGAAGTTAGAGTTAGATCAAGGTTATGGTTTTAGTTAGGGTTTAGATTGGCATAAGGTGTTAAATAGAGTTACATTAGAGTTAGGGTTAGGATTAAACTTAGAGTTACATTAGGATTAGGGTTAGAGTGGCATTATGTAATAGATAGAGCAGGGTCAGGGTTACATTAGGATTTACGATTAGAATTAGGATACACAAATTGTTGCTACCCACAAAAGCATGATTTTCGGCAAGAGTTAGGTTAAGTATCGTAGGATAAGAGTGAAGGTTAGGTTAGTTTATAGATTTTAGGATTATTGTCGGAGATTATATTTGGACATTGGATCCAGTCAACAAGCAGGGTAGTTTCTTATGTCAGTAATGTTGGTGAGTTGTTTGTTATTTTGACCAAATACATTGCTCAGTCTATCGCGTCGCACAAAGGATTGTGCAATGGTACGAGACTCATTATTCGTAGATTGGGTAGACAAGTCTTAGACACAGTGATAGTTACCGGTAGGAATATTGGGAGTAGAGTCCTCATTCCACGGATCCCTTTAGTGCCGAGCGCTTCAAACTTGCCATTCCAATTACAACGAGTACAATTTTCTATTAGAGCAGCTTTTGCCATGACAATAAACAAGGCGCAAGGGCAAACTATGGAGACTATTGGATTGTACTTGCCACGTCCCGTATTTAGTCATGGTCAGCTGTATGTCGCATTATCAAGAGTCCGGAATGTAGGAAGTGTACGAGTGTTGATTATTGATATTGACGGCCGATTTACAGATGTGGCAGGAGTGGCGAGGTGCACTCAAAATATTGTGTATTCCGAAGTGTTGTAGTATTTGTTTTGGAGTAAGGGTTAGTGTTAGGATTAGGGCTACATTAGAGTTAGGGTTAGGATTAGAGTGAAGTTAGAGTTAGATCAAGGTTATGGTTTTAGTTAGGGTTTAGATTGGCATAAGGTGTTAAATAGAGTTACATTAGAGTTAGGGTTAGGATTAAACTTAGAGTTACATTAGGATTAGGGTTAGAGTGGCATTATGTAATAGATAGAGCAGGGTCAGGGTTACATTAGGATTTACGATTAGAATTAGGATACACAAATTGTTGCTACCCACAAAAGCATGGTTTTCGGCAAGAGTTAGGTTAAGTATCGTAGGATAAGAGTGAAGGTTAGGTTAGTTTATAGATTTTAGGATTATTGTCGGAGATTATATTTGGACATTGGATCCAGTCAACAAGCAGGGTAGTTTCTTATGTCAGTAATGTTGGTGAGTTGTTTGTTATTTTGACCAAATACATTGCTCAGTCGTTTGTTATTTTGACCAAATACATTGCTCATATTCTTGGTGTTGTTGCAGATGTCGAAGATCTACATAAACCACAGGACTTTTGTGCGAAACCTGACGGAGTTATTTTGTTTTGGTGATGAGGTGTCTTGCAGCTCCATTTTGTGGTTGATAGAAGCTTATGCAAAGTTCTTATTCCAACAACAAAGGAGAAGATGTTTTATGCCAAGAGAATATCGATTCCTATTAGATGTAGATATGTTACTCATGAATGTGGCATATGTTTGGAGACATGTTAGTGTTGTTAGACTTAGTGACTTTGAGCCAATGTTAGATAACCTGATGTATGCCCAGGTATTGGATTCTGACTTATCAAATGACATGATGTCTATTTCTTAAAAATATTGGAATATGAAATTGTTGCTGCTTCAATTTTTTATAGTAGTTTGGGTTTTTGTGATGAATGTTTTTCAAAACCACACATTGAATACACGCACAAACACACAGACACCTCTCTCTCTCTCTCTCTCTCTCTCTCTCTCTCTCTCTCTCTCTCTCTCTCTCTCTCTCTCTCTCTCTCTCTCTCTCATATATATATATATATAAAATGAGGTCGAATGGATGAATCTTACGGACAATTTTAGACAAATGGAATCTATGAAATCTATGGGATAGTTGTCTGTCCCAACGTCTTGAACGCGGTTTGGGAACATGGTTTAGAAAACATTTTAAGAACACGGTTTAGAGTTGTGTGTGCTCCAATTGTGTTTGGCTCCCAACTTGCATGATAATCAATCACCATCATATTCACACAATCTAAGTTTGCAGCTATGGAATCTATGGGATAGCTACCTGTCCCAACGTCCTGAAGAGTTGAGGAGTAATCTAGAGCTATAGTGAGAGACGAGCTGTAGTGAGTGAGTAACTTTTGAAGTATGAACCACCTTCAACAAATCCATACACACATGTACACACATATTCCATTTCTTCCATGCCAATGAATGTGAATACTCTATGTGAATTTTTAGGATAGTGATTGTATATATTAATAGCTAATAAGACATCATAGAACAATCTCAAGCTCTCGATGGACTGTTGCAAATAGTTGAGAGTGCAAGCAAGTAATTAGAATGTACATTGCTTATGAAATTTTTTAAAAAACTCAAATTTTTTGGAAGACTTGAATTTTTAGAACGACTCGAATTTTTAGAATGAGTCTTTTTGGAAAGACTCGAATTTTTTTTGATGACTCGAATTTTTCTAATGTCTCGAATTCGGGGGCCCTAAACCCTAAACCCTAAACGACTCGAATTTCTAGAATGACTCGAATTTTTGTAAAGACACGAATTATTTGATGACTCGAATTTGATGACATGAATTATTTGATAACCCGAATTTTTTTCAAGACTCAAATTTTTTAAAAACTCGAATTTTTTTCAAGACTCGATTTTTCTCAAGACTCGAAATTCTTGATGACTCGAATTTTTTGCAAGACTTGAATTTTTCCTAGACTCGAATGGACGACCACGTACATACACACACATACATCGACTACCCATCAACGACCATCGACTTTCCTCCTAAATCATCGCTACTCGCTCGTCAATGACATACTGAATTTTCAAATCATCGGTCGTCACCTAGATCGGCCGCCATTGCCCGTCAACGACGGGCACTCACAACTAGTATATATATATATATATATATATATATATATATATATATATATAATATTCTTTTGACAAAACAAAATATCATTGCAAGAATGAATAACAACATACTCACAAGAATGCATGTTAGTAGGAGAATAGAAAAAGACATACAACACAAAATAGGCAAAGGTAGTCGAAAGTTGAAATCTATAAATACAACATCAATAAACATACTTGTTGGACATTGTAAGGTAATTGCAATAATGATTCAATAATCTAAAAAGAATAAGTTCACAATTCTCCTCAATGAGAGAGTCAATGAGTGTGAGTGGCACTATTCAACACCAAGAGTGAAACTATTCTTCCCATCTCTACTTCTCCATCAATGATTCAACTTCCATTGCGATCTCCTTTCTTTGTCCAATCACTATCAAGAATTGAACCACTTTGATAGTCTTCTCAATCTCAATGTTCACAGGTTCTATGACTATCAGTCACAATAGTTGTGAAGTTCTTGCAGCTCAAAGAACCTGCAAAGTTTGAAAAACCTGCAACAACAGATAACCAACAATAATGATTAAAAGATAATGATTCATATTATGACTTGAAAGTATCAGCATTAAGTGTACGAGATATTCTTAGAACTTACAACTTTGAATTCTTTAGTACAATAATCAACTCTCTCAATACTTTCCTTGCTTGTCGCGCTTGTTTCAAGCTCATTGAAGAAGAACACAGTTGTTGTTTATCCCCATCACCTACGCTCCCAAAAGATTTCTATTTTCACAAAAGACAGACAAATAATATTCCAAGTTATGAAAGTTGTCTCAAATTGCTATCATGCTAATGTTATCAAACATATAAGCATTCTTCTTCTAAAAGCAAACCTTAAGTCAGACACTTCTGGATTTAGGATTTCGAAGTTCCAAGCCAGCTACTTGTTCAAAGAGTGAACAAAGTCAAAATACATGGAGGACATACAAGTGAAGCACAAGACATGTCTACAAACTATAATTCTAGAGGCATTGCAATGGATGTAGTTGGTTTTGACTTTTTATAGGGACACAATAACGTGACGATACATCAACTGACCATATCAACTATGGAAATAGAAGACTCGTCTGCCACAAATCAAAAGCAATCAGTCATATGTAATTGTTACAATTGCAAAAATTCTGGAAAACCCAATACAACATTCATATTTTTTAATGTTTTTGGGTTGAATTGTGAAAATTTTACAAAATGCAATACAACATTGACATAGTGGATTGTTTTAGAGCTACCATAATATCTTACTGAGCTCCATGAAGCTAGTAGCACAGAAGGTGATAGTAGCAACAACAACTATGCATACTTCATAATGCACTTCCGTTTCAAAAAGCAGATTTTCTAAAGTCATCTATAACAAAGGACAATAAAAGATATTACCTTTGTAACAGTTTAGCTATTGTGGGCTTCATTGGAGTTGTTCTAGGGAGCTTAAGTGAAGCACCTGCAAAAACAGCCAACTGAAAAAAAAAAAAAATAGTCAACTAAAAACACACCCAACTAAGAAACAATCAACTAAAAACACAACCAACTAAGAAAAAACAGCCAACTGAAATTAACCAACTAGGAATAAAAAGCCTACTGAAAAAGCAATTAAAGAGTATATTAGAACTGCAAACAGATTGAACTTGGCATAAATGGCCCACCTACTTGAACCCCGGCTACATCGTACTACAACGTACATCGACATGGACTTTGTAAAGGCCTTTGCAAGATTTTACTTACGGTTGGAAGTCAACAAGTGTAGCACCGGAAAATTTGCTGCCCCTCTATCTCTGTGTTGCAACTCACAAGCACTAAAAAATGTAGCCAATATTAAATCAATCAAGCTCTTGAAAAACAATAGATCTTAAATGCATCATACAAATCATTGTCATGTTCTATCTACAATTGATTAGCTTTCCTCCAAAAAACAAATTTTAAAAAGTAATTATATAAGCATTGCCTTGACACACAATATTGCAAAAATACGACACTTTATAGGTTTTCTTGAAATATGGTTGGAATTTTATTGCAATTATCACAAAACTTTACATGATGCAAAATGGTTTTTAGTTTAATTGGTTGGTACTTGGTACCTTTCCTATATCTCAAAATTATGACACTGTGTCGCAAAAGTCCTGCATCTATACAGCTAGCTTCCTAGACCAAACATTTGGGGTTCCACCAATTCAATCTATGGCATTTCTGTTAATATCTACATAAACAAAGAAAAAATTCAATTACAATCTCAATTGGCATGTAAACAATCTACAGAGTTGAAAACAAGAATTGCTACCAAAAGTCCAAGCATCTTAGTGGTGGTAGCAATGTTGCAATCTATGGAAGTATATCAACAATTGCAATATTAAGAAAAATAACAACAACAAGTTTTTAACAGTATGACTCTTCAATTGCTCTCATTTGACTTCCATTTCAAGATATTTAACAATAGCTTGAAAGGTAGGAGTTCTAGATCTAGTTCATACAAGGGCTAGGTATTAAATTTTCTCATTGGAAACAAAAATAGAAACTTTAACTACTCATACTTTCACTTAACTTTGGAAGAAGAATGACTTAAGCTCTAGAAGAGGAAAGATTAAGACATTCACCTCAAGTGCAGACCGTCATGCATAGGCTAAATGAGGAGCTACAATGTTAGATAAAAAATCTTAGTCCAAGAAATGTAGTCCCAAAAATCTTTACCAATATATAAAGGTCTGTTGCAGCCATGAATGGAGACAATCACTTTTAACCAGAGAAGGGCATAGAAATAAAGTAAGCATTTGCAAAAAAAATCGCTAATATTTGGCAATGCTCTTGCTTCTCCAAAGTTGTAGAAATAGAAACTTAAACTGCTTAGAACTCAGAACTCAGAACCTCAAAATTCCACATGTTTTTAGGAGAGCAAAGATTAAACTTTAGAAAAAGAAAGGTTAAGCTCTAGAAAAAAAAGATTTAAGCCATTCACCTGCCAAATCTTAAACAATATGCATAAAATTTGTTGCAGTCATGAATGGAGACAGTCTCTTTTTTGCTTAAAAAAAAACAAACAAGGCCATAGAAACATAAACATGTCTGAAGAAAGTCAATTGCATATGGTCCATCTGAGCATAACAAAAACTCTTAAGGTGCTACAATTGCACGGTTTGAATATTTGCAAGGATACCAAACATACAAAATCAAGCTTGTTTGAAAATTTAGAAAATGTCTTATTTTTCAAGACTATTTTGCCAATATTGCTAGCTGAAATAGGGAGTATTTGTTCAAGCATCATGATTGTATTAGGTTCTAAATTCATTGCTTGCTTATGTTTGCTCTTACAGAAGGTCCCTTGTCTACAAGTATCAACATACCAGCCTTATATTCCTATGAAATCTATAGTACACACATTTCAAACTACACGGTCAAATACATAGCCGGTTATTGCTTTTGATGTTCATCATAGTAGCTCATTTATTCTTTTAGAGCACCCTGTATTTCCTTTAAATTCTGTTATGTATACTAACCAGGATTTTGCTTTGTATTTGGGCAAAAAATATTTTAGAAGCTAGTACAATCCTTGCAATAATATTGAAATGAACTTTTGGCTCCAACATATCTTTTATTAGTATTGTTAATAGAGTGAGATTGATGCAATTGAGCTCTGCCAGGTATTGTATATGGATTGTAGGGCATGTAACCACTCTTAGCTAAAAAGATTATGTTTGGAAAGAATTGATTGTCAATGCAAAAACAAGAAAATGCTTCTTGGATGTTGGACAGGATGCAAAACTTTTAAAAGTAATTAGGAAAGTTAAGGAAAGCCTGGATCAATGGAAGATCTTCTTAGCAAAAGCTCTACCTTGTTCAGCACTGCACTATGAAAGGTAAATTGGTGCCTATTATCGTAGTGAGCTTTCTGGTTGGACAATCTTGTTGAATTTCACACGTGTGGACTGTCCACTACATGTACTTGTGATCTCCTAAGGTGTGTAGATGCACCAAGATCAAGACTAGATTGAGATTCAAGATCAATCTTGAATCCTATGGCAAAAACACACTACCACATGCATTCAATCACTTCCAACTCTCACTCACACGTGTGGGAAGTATTCAAAAAATAATCTAAGTAAAAACAAGCTGCTCTCCTCGAGTAGAGAGAGAAAATGCATCATGAGCTCTCGGGTAGAGAGAGAAAGCTAGAAATTCAATAACTCACAAAATCCATGAAATCACCAAATCAATTAGCTTCAAAATGAGGAGTACAATGATACTAGTAGGTCCACGAGCTACCACTATGCTTAACTATGATTGGACCATATTTTGTCACCTCTTGATCCTATTGGATCATTGATCTATGCACCTCTTAATTCTATTGGACTATATTCAAGCACACCTCAATCTCCTATTGGACCTCACAAGGTTCCACCTCAAAATCCTATTGGACCTCTTGGAATTCATCAAACAAAAACTTTACACTTGTCTACACTCTAATTAGCAAGTGTTTAGCCTCTTACTCTATTTTGGCTCAATAGTGGCATTACAAGTGGAAATGCATAATTTGCCATCTATGCCAAAATTTATTCCTATCAACATCCTACACCTAGATGCTTGATGTAAAAAACATAAGACCCCTATATCTAACATAGATAATCTTTTTCAATTCTTCACACTCCTCCTAAAAAATTATCTATGAAGATTTGAGCATTGATCTTGATATAACTCCAAGATTAGATCTATGCTTGATGAAAGCACTTTTGCTCAAAGGCTTGGTGAGTAGATCGGCAATACAAGAGGACGAGTTGACATGCTCCAAATAGATTTCTCCTCCAATAAGCTTTTCTCTCACAAAATGGTGTGCCACTTCTATGTGCTTGCTTCTTGCATGAAATATGGGATTATTGGCAAGAGCTTGGGCCGAGATGTTATCACACTTGATCATTGGTAGATCATCCTCCTTGATGCACTTTAGTTCCATTAATAACCTCTTGATCCAAAGCACTTCTTTGGTAGTTGTAGTGAGTGCTTTGTACTCGGCCTCACATGAAGAGAGAGATATAGTATCTTGCTTTTTGGAAAGCCAAGATATTAGATTGCCTTTAAGAAAAATAGTGTATGCACTAATAGACTTTCGATCCATCTTGTCACTTGCAAAGTCCGAATGCGAGTAGCCAATAATGGATAGATCCTCACTTTTATAGAGTAGACCATAATCACAAGATGAAGATACATATCTTAGAATCCTGCTGGCCATCTTCCAATGATGGATCTTAGGATCTTCCATAAATTGACTCAATTTGTGCACACAAAAACTAAGATCGGGCCTAGTAATGGTAAGCCAAATCAAGGAGCCTACAAGACTCCTAAAAAGTGTGATGTCCTCAAAGGATCTTTCATCACCTTTATTAGGATCTTTTACAGTTTGCTCCATTGGAGTATCTATGCTCTTAGAATTTTCCATATGGAATTTTTTCAACATAGAGTGAGCATATCTAGATTGGCATATAAAGACATGATTTTCATAAAAATCAATTTCTAGGCCTAGGATGTGATGTATCTCTCCTAGATCTTGCATTTTAAACTCACATCCTAGTGCTAGCTTGGTTTCATCAACTAGCTTGATACAACTTCCACAAAGAATAATGTCATCAACATAAATTAGAAGAATGACAATATTGCTATCAACAAACTTTAGATACATGGAAGGATCATAGTCACTAAGAGTAAATCCTAGTGAGATAAGAAAAGAGTTAAGTCTTGAATACCATGATCTTGGTGCTTGCTTGAGTCCATAAAGACTTTTGAAGAGCAAGCACACTTTGGACTCATCCTTGATGAATCCTTGAGGTTGTTCCATATAGATCTCCTCCTCAAGATAACCATTTAGAAAAGCATTGGATAACACCTTCCACTTGAAAAAACAAGCAAGAGAAATAAGAATTCTTATTGTCACCATCTTTGCAACGGGTGCAAAGGTCTCCTCATAATCAAGACCATGGATTTGACCAAATCCTTTGTCACATAATCTTGCTTTATGCTTGTTGATGGTGCCATCATAATTGAACTTGATCCGAAATACCCACTTGCAACCAATCACATGCTTGTTGGATGGAGGATCCACAAGCTCCCAAGTATTGTTGGTGATCAATGCATCATACTCTTGCTTTATGGCATCATACCACACCTTGGTATTGAGTGCCTCTTGTAAGTTCTTTGGCTCTTCATGAGAGACATAAAAAACATGATTAGTGGAATCAAGATCCACTTATTTGCCTTTGTCAACATATGAGAGCCTCTTAGGCTCGGATCTATCTCTCATGGATCCTCTTGGTGAAAAAATCCAAGGAGAGTCTTCTTCAAATCTCGACCCCATCACATCATGAGTCTTCAAAATCAATAATTGATGATGCATCCATAGATTTCTTGATCTCGGCCTCTTCAAATGATGAGTGTTGATCTTCATGAAAGACACATCTCTACTTTCAATAACTTGAGAAGTAGAGAGTATAAAGACTCTATAGGCCTTCTTGGTGGATGAGTATCCAACCATGATCCCTTTGCATGCACTAGGATCTTCCTTCTTCCTTGTTTCCAAGGGAATATGGACAAAGCATAAGCATCCAGAAACTCTAAGGTGATCAACCTTAGGCTTCTTCAAAAATAAGATTTCATATGGTGACTTTCCTCCAAGAGCTATATGTGGGAGCCTATTGCAAAGATAATTTGCACAATTAATGGCTTCTCCCCAAAAATCTTTGGGCAAAGATGCCTCAATTCTCATAGATTTTGCACATTCACATAGAGATCTATTCTTTCTCTAGGCCACTCCATTTTGAGATGGAGAGTAGGCACAAGAAAACTCTCTTTTAATGCCTTCAAGCTCACAAAAATCTTGAAATTTATTGGAGATATATTCACCACCTCCATCACTTCTAAGAGCTTTAATCTTGAATGAGAATTGCTTCTCTACATAAGCTTTGAAAATAAGGAAATGGTCAAACACCATAGATTTTGAAGCAAGAAGATATATCCAAGTGAATCTTGTGTAATCATCAATGAAAGTAACAAAACAAGTGGCTCCTCCCTTGCTTGTAGTTGATGAGAAATGCACATCCGAGTGGATTAACTCCAAAGGATGCTTGCTTTTGATAGAAGATCTTGTAAATGGCTTTTTGTGAGATTTAGCAATAGCACAAGCCTCACAAGGCTTGATCTTCTTGGAGAATGACTTTGGCAAGCCAATAGCTTTGGATTCTTTGATCATAGAGAGAATGGATTTGTAGTTGGGATGTCCCAACCTCCAATGCCATAATTCTTCCATAGAGAGCTTGTTCACAAGAGCAACATTACAAGCATTCACATACTCATTTGGATCTAGTTTATAGATGCCACCAAATCTAGATCCTAATGCAAGTATCTCATCATTCTTCTTGATAGTGCAAGTATCAACATTGAATTTTACATCAAGGCCATTATCAAGCAATTGGCCAACACTAATAAGATTCTTGGTAAGCTTAGGTACATAAAGAACTCTAGAGAGAGAAAGAACTTTAGAGGATGCAAGCTTCAAGGGAATGTTCCCTATGCCTTCAATAGGACATTCAAAATCATTTGCAGTGTATATTGATTTCTTCACTCCATCATAAGGTGCAATAGAAGAGAAAGAGTCCTTGGAGCTACACATATGTGAAGAGGCTCCACTATCAATATACCATAGGCCGTCCTTCTTGAAAGGAGTAGATGAGAAACTAGAGACCATAAGAGATCCCTCTCCATCACTTGCAATAGTGTCTTCCTTCTCATTGGTAATATTGGCTTGCTTGAGTTGATTCTTCTTTTTGAAGCAATTGGTGGCATAATGACCTTTCTTGCCACAATAAAAGCACTTGATCTTCTTTTTCTTCTTGATCTTGGATGATGAAGCATTAGAGGAATCATCTTCCTCCTCATCTTTGTCTTTGGATTTGACTTTGTCCTTGCTTGAGGATTGTTGATGTTGGTTCTTGCTCCTCTCTTTGTGCTTATCCTTGGCAAAGAGAGCTTTGCCATCATTATGAGTGAGAGAAAGCTTGTCCATCCTCAAGAGCTTGTACTCTTGTCTTGATTCTTCTGAAATTAGCACACTTTGGAGAGCCTCCAAACTTGGTAGCTCCTCCTTAATGGCATAGGATTGGACAAGGTTATCAAATTCACTTCTCAAGCCATTGAGAATGACTTGAACTAGCTCATTTTGATTGATGGAATCACTAATGCAAGCAAGCTCTCTATGAATATCTTTTACTCTCAAAACATAACTAGATGCACTCTCATCACTCTTTTGGCTACTTTGAAAGATTTGATTCCTAAGAGTGAGAATCCTAGAGGTATTCTTAGCCTCATAGATAGTCTTGAGACAATCCCAAGCTTCTTTGGTTGTTGTACAAGTACCTATCTCCCTCAATATCTCATTAGAAATCCATGAAATCACCAAATCAATTAGCTTCAAAATGAGGAGTACAATGATACTAGTAGGTCCACGAGCTACCACTATGCTTAACTATGATTGGACCATATTTTGTCACCTCTTGATCCTATTGGATCATTGATCTATGCACCTCTTAATTCTATTGGACTATATTCAAGCACACCTCAATTTCCTATTGGACCTCACAAGGTTCCACCTCTAAATCCTATTGGACCTCTTGGAATTCATCAAACAAAAACTTTACACTTGTCTACACTCTAATTAGCAAGTGTTTAGCCTCTTACTCTATTTTGGCTCAATAGTGGCATTACAAGTGGAAATGCATAATTTGCCATCTATGCCAAATTTATTCCTATCAACATCCTACACCTAGATGCTTGATGTAAAAAACATAAGACCCCTATATCTAACATAGATAATCTTTTTCAATTCTTCACAAATCTTAGTGCCTAGCAGTTTCAAAAAGTGGCTTATAGTACTTTTCTAAAAACAACATTCTGATTTATGTGCTATTCACCCTACTAGTTAAAGTGAGTTGGCCCAAACTACTGTCATTGAAATTTTGCAATTATTACCATTGTTGTTCATATTTGTGGACATTGATTCTAGAGCTGCAATATAGCACATCTGAATGTTATTGACATTAATTCTATGAAATGCATATCAGGTTTTGTTTAGCAAAGAGTTCAAAAAACCCATTGATAACTAGCAATGATCTTGCTTCCTAAACTGCAAAAAGAATTTCAGTAGTCTACATACAGTCTACAGACAGTCGTTCCAAAAGAAGGGAGCTCAATCTAGATCCAGTACCACCACCAACAACATGGAAGACAACCTTTGTATTTTCCAGTGTGGATACTGACTCTGTAGCTCACGTACCCAACGAGATTCTCTCTGGAGACAAAAGAATAAGTGCCTTGAGCTCTTCCAAAGCCTGGAGACGCCAGAGGAGACTGTTAGCGAATCATAGAACACGTAGATCTGTCCAAGATCTTCAACTTGCTTGCATTGTTCGTTGTAACAGGTATGGCAGATGGAGCTGGCCCATTGAAAGATGGTCGTGCATGTACCAATGGAGCTGCACTACGTTCTTACTTGATTCCACCACATCTTGCACCCTGCACACAACACACAACTCACCAAGAAAACAAGAACGAAATAGCTTTGATGAGCTGCACCTTGCACACAACTCACCAAGAATGCACACAACTCATCTAGAAAAACAACGATGAAATAGCTTTGATGAGCTGCACCCTCTGCACACAACTCGCCAAGAATGCACACAACTCATCAAGAAAAAAAGCAATGAAACAACGATCAGAAATAAGAATCATCTCCAATCTCTACTTTGTTATGCCTGCGTTGGTGGACTTAGACCTATGCTTCTGAGGAAACAATCGTAGCTCTCTACTTCTTTGTGCACTGCCCTCCCTGGATGTGCAGAATTTTCCTTATCTTCAAGAGTATTGATGCAAAGCTAACGAAAAACAACTATGAAATGCAAGCCAAAGAATAGTTAATCGTGAATATCTAACCAATTGCAAGACACAATCAACATTTGCCTGCATTTGAAGCTCATCAATTTGATCCTTCAGCTTTTGAAGTGGGTATATCTACTGGATTGATCTTGTACCATGAGCACCTTCTGTTCATCTTGAGATCCTTTGACTGTGTCAAGGTTGCCTTCTTGGTACTGCTACATCTTTTTCTTTGTTTCATTGTGCTTGAGGATGCGACAGTCCTTGAACACAAACAACTATCCTTCCTCAATAAATTGCGTTGGCAAATGATGGAAGGCATTGGCAATAAAATCTATCAGATCCGCCAACAACACTCCCGCCTTCAGGAAGCTCAAAAAATCAGGAAGAAAAAGCTTCGATTGGTGTGGGACCACCAATCCAATAAGGAAGGGGATAATGTTAGCATCTGTGCTAACACAAAAAAAAAAGATTATAGTCCTTTTATGCTTATGTATGGTTTTCAACCTAGATCTCCAGTATTGAGACGAAGTTTGTTAAGATCCAGAAGGTTGATGATTTCTTGCATGATATGTTGCAAATGGCTAAGGATAGTTTCCGTAGTGCTCAGGATAGAGCTAAACACTATACCAATCTTGAGAGGTCTCCAGGAGATTTTAAAGTTAATGATTGGGTATATCTTAGGATTCCAAAAATTCTAAGACATTATGTACATGGAAGCATTATAAACTGTCTCCTCATTATTGTGGACCATTCAAGATTGTATGTAGAATTGGTTCTTTGGCGTATGAACTCGATCTTCAAGGAATATCAACTGCACAAACAATTAAGAAATCGTTCTATCTCTGAGTGTTTAATTCAGTGGAAAGGCCGTACTGAGGATGATGTTTTGTGCGAGAGAGTTGATAGCATAAAAAAGAATTTTCCTAAGTTTAGCTTCTAAGGATAAAAATAGTTTAAGGAGGGAGGAATGTTATGTCCATGACCAGTAGATAGGATTCAGTATACTCCTAGTCTTGGATACACAGTACTCCAAGGAAACAAGCTGTTAGTTATGCCACATCATATTGGACGTGACTCGAAAGTAATTAATATCCTTGTGAGGCCCAGAACACACTAAATGGACAAGGTTTTGGACCGTATATGCATGTTAAGCAATTCTATGAATAGAGGATCCAAGCATAGAGACTCTATTCTGGCAGAATCTATGTATAGGAGAGTTGGGACGTTGCATGTCTATGTGCACAAGTGGTTCATGGCTCTATATAAAGAGGCCAAACTCGCCCTACTCCTCACATTTGTGATTGATTTACTGCCAAGCTCTCACTCTACTTTTATGCTTTCTAATCTTTGGCTTGGGGGTGAAGCTTCTAGAGTTTGATTGGATGCTTCTACTTGGTTGGGTGGTTTCTCCATAGTGTGTTTTCCATTGTGTTTGTCTTGTAAGCAGGATCTTGAGGAGCTTCTCTTATACATTGTAATATAAATCATATTGCTCGCAGATGCAATTACACTTTATTAATTGACTAGTTGACATCCAACAAGAAGTCGACGCATGTGAGTAACAACTTGTGGTCATCATTTTTTTGTGATACATAAATTTCTCTAGTCACTTGTGCATATGGCAACAAATGTTAATAGAAAATGAAATTCAATGTGTCGATAGGTAAGAAATTCCAAAAGCGAGATCCATTTACACTCTCTAGCATATCATGGGTTATACCGAGGGGCCTTTTTTATTTCTCATCAGTCACAGTATTACCCTCGGTTAGTAGAGTGTCCTGGAATGCCTCTTGGTCACCTTGACCCTCTCTATAACCCTCTTTATATCCCTCTCTATATGTCTCTCTCTAACCGTCTCTATAAATGTTTGAAAACCAAGTAAAATCTGGTAGGCTTATACTGAGGCCAAAACTCGGACCCGAGGCTCAAGCTTTTTGCTCCTCCTTGAGACTCATTTTAAAAACTATCTTAAAAAAAAAAATGTTCAAAAAAAGAATTGGAAATCGCCCTTCCTCTTGTAGTGTTATCTTGTATATTTCTGGCGGTCTTCATGATCAGAGAGAATTTTCCTTGCTTCTTTATCATTGTTGCAGTTCTTTTGTGTAGGATGATGACTCGCATTCACATAATCATGACCATCGAAGAATTCAACCAAACGTTGCCATGCAATCAGTAAGATTCAAATGTGCAAGCGCATGAGAGCCACCAGTTTCCCTACGTGCACATGCGGACTTGCACGAAGATATGTCTCAAGGTGACACAATTCACAAGGATACGCCATTCACAATATTGCATGATCATGAGAGCGACATGGATGACATGATGGATGCATTCTTCAGAAACTTGCCCGAAGCCACATTCACGAGGAAAGAAGAATGTTGCATGGCTTGGCATCCACTCCTTTGTATGAGGGCGGACAAATGTCAAAGTTGCGAGCTTGATTATTACTTCTAAACTTGCAAACTAAGTACGGGTGGTCGGATGCGAGTGTCACAGAGTTGTTTAGGTGAGCTTGTCTTTTGGTGTACTATATTCAAATCTCGTTTTGTATTTCATGTGTTGTGAGAAACTATAACTAATCATAGGAATATCTTGTCGCAGTTTTGCTCACAAAAATGTTGCCTCCAAATAACACCATGGTGGCGTCTCGACAAAAAGCCAAGAAAATGCTATCGGTAGTCGACATGGATTACAAGAGTATTCATGCATGTCTCAGAGATTGCATTTTATATCGAGATGAGTTTGAGAAGGCAAGCACGTGTCCACATTGTGGGGAACATCGTTACATGCAAGATTTACAAGGAGACACCATACCTGCCAAAGTCGTAAGGCATTTTCCCATCATACCCAGGATGCGCCATATGTTTAAGTGCAAGTCCATAGTGGAGCTTATGACATGACATTCAAGCAATCGTTCATCGGACGATACTATGAGGATCCTTGCCGATTGTCTAGCATGGAAGCATGTGAATGCTACTTGGCATGAGTTTAGGGATGAGCCTCGCCATTTGCATTTGGGGATGGCGATGGATGGTGTGAATCCATTCGGATTGCGCTCCACATCATGGTCCACTTGGCCAGTTGTCCTTGTAAATTACAACATTTTCCCTTGGCTAAGTATCAAGAAGGGGCACCTAATGCTTGCCCTTCTTATCCTAGAAAAATACAAGGCCAAAAATATGGACGTGCATATGGCTCCCTTGATAGATGAGCTAAAGATTCTATGGCAAGGAGTTCAAGTGACTGACATATCAAGACCACGCAGACAAAGAGATTTTGTGGTAAAGGAGATCTTGATGTGGACAATGCACAACTTTCTTGGATATGGGGAATGTTCTGGTGGGATATTGTTGCTATTGGTTCATGGTATTAAATCTAATGTGTATTCACAAATTTTTTTTCGACTCAAACATTACACTCACAATTGAGTCGGCTATTTTGTCAATGTAGGGCTCTCAACGAGTGGCTACAATGCATGTCCCATTTGTGGCAAGTATTTGCAAGCATGTTACTCACAACATCTACGAAAGATGGTTTATGAGGGCCACACTCGATACCTTTCACCGATCACCCTATGCATGATGGGCTTGTTGGTCAAAGTCCTCACATCATGAAGGTACAATACATATTTGGGCCAATTAATATCATTTATTTTATTAACACTTACTCTCTTTAGATCTCTTCTAACAATAATCTCAATTAAATGTGTGTGCTTGTTTCTTAATATTGTAGGCAAGTGATTGACTTCAAATTTGAAGATCCAATCAAGATATAGGGAGACTCTCTCCTGGTATGAAGAGGTTATCAATATTTCATGAATTTCCATATTGGGGGGAATTGTTGATAAACCATCTTTTGGACCCGATGCACATATTCAAGAATGTAGGGAGCACAATTTGGGAGCACTTGAACGGTGCCAAAGATAAAAAAAAGCCGCGCGAGATGACTTAAAAGAAGTTAAAAAGATGGCCGATTTATGGCAGACGGTAGGCAATTGAATTGTCCTCCTAAAGGTTCCATGGATCTTCTCGAGGAGAGAAGAGAGACAATTGTAAAGAAGGCAATAGCCTCATTTTGAACTCTGAAGGGTGCCTTCACAAGGGACAACAAGCTAAGTGGACTCATGACTAGCATAAATTTTTACAAGTTGGCATGTTTTTGACGTTGCCTCCACCTGATGAACATTACATTTTATAGCATCTCTTGGTACATGATCTCATTGCACATATATGTATCTCAATGACCATAATATTTTTTCGCATGTAGTTTGCACTTCCCTTGGTATTGAGAGGGTTTCTGACAGAGGAGTTAGCGCAATCTACAAAATCAATGGTTTGGTGAGGTACGATCAATGCGAGTCACATTTTTTTTTTGAGATGATTTAAGATGATGATCTAAGTAATGCGTATATTATTGTTGTTTACTTTTCTTATAAAGAAACATTTCATCTAAGGAGATACCACTAGCATCCATTGAGGCGGCAAGACAAAGCTCCATCGAGGCAAATGTGTTTGATCAAGAAGCACTTTCCCACATCCATTCTCACCATTCAAATGCATCTCATTGTGCATTTGGTAAATGAGGTGGCCATTGCAGGTACATTATCTAGTTACGTCAATTGTCTATTCTTAGTCCATCCTATACTATTGGTATTGTGGTTACAATGTTATCTCATTAATATTGATCCATATTAACAATACAGACACTATCCATAGCCGTTGGATGTTTTTCTTGGAACGATTCATGAAAACATTAAAAGGCTTCGTAAGACAAAGAGCAAGACCTGAGGGTAGCATGGCGGAAGGATGGCTAGTGCAAGAGTCCATGGTTTATATCATGGAGTTCCTTGCTCATAGCGATCAATTTGGGTAGTTAATCATTATAAGGTTTCACACATTGAGTGTCTTTCATCAATGTGTCAAAGGCTCGAGAAAGGGAAGTGTCAAGTGCATTTTAGACAAGATAAAACACATCAATATATTTGGTGTCTACATTTTTTGAAGCAATTTTATAAAAAAAAGAATGAAAAAAAGCAAGGCTTTACAATTAGGTTCATTATTGGACAATTGATATGGGGTAATCTTTGTTAGATTATTCTTTTTGGAAATTGAAGGTTGAGAGGCTAATTTGATGTCCCAAACATTTATGAAGATACTAAGAGGTTCAACAGACTCTTAAAAAATAGATGTTTGAGGATGGACGTAATGAGAGAGCTCAATATTAATTATTAAGATATTTATGAGCTCAACTTCAAGAAAATACATGACTTGTTTCCAAAGGTTGGCATGTTTTTTCATCGTCTCAATGTATGGAGCTATATTCCACACGAGTGAAAACACAAGCTTTGACATGAGGAGAAGGTTGAGAATTCTTACTTATAGACATTACAATGATAATAAAGAGTAGCTAAAGGAACGAGAAGTGGATACCAAAATTCAAGGGAAAGAAAGACAGATCTATAAACTTCAAAATTGTTGTGAAAGACTAGTCTTTTTGAAAACTTATACAAGTTAACTATGCATATAATAGGAGTCATTAGACATTAATAATTCAACTACTTCCTGACTATCAAGAAATAACACATAAATGCTTTCTTGATAGAATTGATTTTAGAAACAACAAATTTTAACTTTAATCATCAATTATCATATAATGATTTTAGATCTTCCATACTAGGAGTGTAGTAGACCATCACAACTCTCTCTCTTCTATTAACAATATGCAAAAAACAAGTACTGATTGTGGTCATAGGCACTTTTAACATTAATGAAACTGTCATGCCTACGACTTATCTAGAATTGATTATCCCACCAGAGGTCAGTAGGCCTACCTAGACCCGTAAGTTAATTATGATTACAAGGGTTTTGGGGCCCTCACGTGCATATGGTCATAATTGATGGTTGGAGGCCTAAATTGATGATGGTGGATTATTATGGGTCTATCAATGAGTCATAGGGGAATTGGATGACGTGGCCCAGTTAGGCTGCAGAGGTGTCCAGTGAGGTGTCATAGTGCACTACTAGTGGTGCATGGGTCTTGGAGGGTATAAGTATATCCATTGGGCACTCACTAGTGTATGGTGGATTGTGGTAATGGTAGTCGTATGCTGCCGGTTTGACATCTCTCTCCTATTGAGCATTGGTAGAACCATAACTCGGGGGCTAGATTCGTAAGATCTAGGTTTGGTTGGGTGATTCATCCACCATCCATTTCCCTTTGGTTCCATGGATTTTAGCATCCTAGTCTTTGATCCTCGGCGGAGGGCTTTAAAGAAACCCTCATTTTCTTTTTGACACATTGCTCAAGTTGGTCATTGTGATATATTTGATGCTATTACAAAATTTTCAAACAAATTGTGTAAAATTATGCCATATTGACAGAGGTTAGAATCGCTACTTACAAAATCTAACATGTGTACTAGATTGCTCTCTTTGATGTTGCCTCAACAAACATTATTCCACCACCAATCAATTCTTGCATGTGGCTAAACCTAATGAGGTTTTTATAGTTCATAATAGAGAGCTTTTTGGAGTAGAAGAGGCCCCAATTCTATACTTAATAATGCACTTTTGCTTATGACGGGCTTTTTACTAGAAAGTTCAAAGGCTTTCTAGCAAATAGGGCTTTATGGGAGTAAGCTCAAATTTATGTGTAGGAACTTTTGCTTGTAATAGCTTTAGGAGGGTCTCTAGCAAAAAGGGCTTATCGAGATTAAGGCACTTTTCTATGAACTTTTGCTTGTAGAGGGCTTTTTGCCACAACGCCCATCGGAAGGGCTTTATGGTAGTAAATGCACTTCAATATTTGGGGATGAAGTTGTGCTTGTAAAGTGTTTGATGCCCAATAATCCCATGGACTTTTTGGAGAAAGTGCTCCATAGCCTATGGGCTTTTTTCCACGAAGCATAATACACTTGTCATTTAAAGTGAATAAAAAAGAAAATCTACCATGTGTTTATGCTTATTAAAGGCCACATCAACAATTGTTTTGGGTTTTTCAAGCCTTGCTTGCCCAATTAGTGTTTTAGGTTGAGACAAATTGCTTGGCGTAGTTTTGACTTTTGGGTCTAGTCGTTTAGGGTCGTGGAACAATCAATCACCCAAGTCTTTACCTTATGCATAATTCCAAGCACTTGTTATTTCTTTGTGTTTTGGAGCCACCTTAAATAGCATAATTCACATGTGCTTGCCAAACCTTCCACAAAAGCGGTCACATGGACAACCAATAAGATGTTAACACCTAGCACTAAAGCTTATGCTAGCATTTGCATGTGAATAGCCAATAATTGGGTGCTTGAAAGGTCATGTGGTATATGACAACTAGTCATTGGTTGTCCAAATGAAAAGTATGGAAGGAGGTCCATTTATTCCAAAACTTTAAAAAAAGCATTAATCACATATAAAAGAAGCTACTTTGTTACACTATGTAGGGGAAGGCCCCCTCCTTGAAAGAGCAAGTCGCCCCCTTAAAAGAAAAAGAAACAAATGTAAATTCTCCTTTCACTTGTTAGTAACATGGATGATCAATTTGGTTCAATGCTCATGCAAAGGCCATCAATACGAAAATCGATTTTGAATTTCAAGAGGTCAAATTTTGCAAAGAGCATGAACTAAGTCACTTCAAATCTAAAATGAGTTAACTTTTCAAAGCAAATTCAAACTGGAAATTGATACTAATTAAAAGTTGGATCGAGAAATAATCGGCTAAACAATACCTTCCCAATACAAAAACAATCAATTGATACATCACGAGAAACTTTACCTCACGCAAGGCTTTCAACTTGTTAAAAAAAAAAAACACACAAATTGCATTTCAAAAAGATTAAAGAATAAATAAAACCAATTCTAATGCTCAAACTTGCCTAAGAATAACACCTCAGCTTTTAGAAAATCGTCAGGATAGCTTACTGCTATCGATACTAAGCCAAAAACTCACTTAATAGTGACATCCCATCTTCTATTAAATCATCACAATAGCTTACTACTATCATGACGAAAAGAGAGAGAGAGAGAGAGAGAGAGAGAGAGAGAGAGAGAGAGAGAATATAAATAAATAAATAAATAAATAAATAGCTCCTTTGTGTGTGCACTTTCTTTTGATTTTTTTGGGTCCCAAAAGTGAAACTAGCCATGGCTGACTTACCCTAAGGGCATGATCCGAAACGGCATGGCGAAACGCAGAAAACGGCGTTTCGTAGCTGGTGTTTTTTTTTTTTTCGTAGCACTTTTTTCCTTCCATGCTTTTTATTATTGCTTCTCCTTCCTTATTTGTTCTCTTCGGCTTTGCTTTGCTGCGACTACGAGCAAGCAACCCCCTTCGCTCTTTTCTGCTCGATCCATCCATCGATCCGTTTTGTGTGTGCAGCTATGACAGCCGATGCCTCTCTGACAACGGCGCCTCCTCCTGAACCAGCTCTGGCGCCCCTGGTATCGTCCCAGCAGCAGCAGCAGCCGGCTCTAAGCCTCAGACCCGGGGGAGGCCGCAGCAGCTTGCTCTTCTCCCGAACCGCCGTTGGCAGCAGCAACGGCGTGGCAGATTCGCAGCAGCAAGCCCCCTCTTCAGTTTTGAGATCTTCCGGATTCAACTCCTCCTCTGGATTTGCTCTCCGGCAGCCCTCTAAGGTGTGTTCGGATCCTTGTTAGCTTCTGCATCTAGGGTTTGCCGTGGATTAGGGTCTGGATCCTTGTGTGGTTTTCTTTGATATTGAGATTATCGCTGCAGCGGATGTGAAATAGCACTGTTTTATGATCTTGTTGCGAATCATTTTACTCTTGCATCGAGATTCAACAGCAGAGTGATTGGCTCTATCAAAACCTAGGTTGTTTGTTTCCATTCAAAGCTGTTTTTGTATTAGGGGCCATGTGATCTGGTCGCTCTCATTGAGCAGCAGATTATACCTACTCTACCTAAGTAAGCGAAAGTATTGGGAAGGTGGTATGCCATGCAGGATGAGGTAAAGAATTGTACTTTGTATCGAATGTATGGAATTAGATCCGCCCTCTTCAAAAAATGATATTTTTACGAAGATTTTTTCTTCACTTATATGAAGGTTTTGGGTATGTCTCAACTTTGAGAATCCAGTTTGATGCAGTTATGAAAGGGATTGCCATCATTAGCTGGTAAATTTATAAATTGCTTCGTACTTTTCCATCCATGAGTCAGTGAACACGGGCCTTAGCGGCTTTTCAGCACGGAATTTATATGTACCTAAAAAGGAAGATTCTATAATCAGCCGACGGCAAAGTTAGTAGCTCAAGGCTGGTTATAGCTTTCTTTGATTGAGATTATCATCAAGCTGCTCAAAAAAGGTTTTGAAGCACATTCTCAATCAGATTGTTTGTTATATTGTTTGTATCAGTGAGACTGCACCTTATTTGGTTATTCCACAATCTGCCAGATAGTGTGATTGTGTATTCAATGTTTGAATTCGATCATTGATGGATCTAAAGTACCTTTTTGTTTCCTTTGTTGATTCATTTCTTTGCCATCAAGTCTTTTCAAAAGAACAATTTTTTTAAAGAAAATTGCAGTCTAAGTGGTTCAGATGCTTCATAATCAGTAATTGAGATGGTATTATTCTGATGAGGCCTGGATAAGCTGAGCACTATTATAAATTATAGCTTTCCACTTTTTGTCTACCTTTTTCTTCTTAAATATGGAGACCTCCTCTTCCTTGCTTCCTCCGTCTTGAACTTACTACAACGAAGCTGATAGCAGTTCCACTTCAACTTCAAAGATTGAAGCTGTGATTGCATATCACGAAATCACTTCAACATCTTGCTCGTTTTCCAAATACAGCTGCATTTTTTGGAATTCCAACCACTTTTTTGGAATGCATCTTTGTGATGTACACATACAGTGCAACCTGCTAGATTACATCTGTGGTTTATTTCATGTATGTTAATGATGAAGTTTGCAGTGAATTGCTGAAGGGCCATCAATTTGTTCGGTTTTACTTTTTCTGATTAAGGTTTTCACCTTTGTTCAATTATTCTCATGTGTAGTCTGTTTCCTTTACAGATCCTGGTTCCTTTATCATATGATGGCGAAGCATATTCTTATACCGAATTCACTTTCCACTATTTTCAAACATATGTGAATGTTTAATGTTCTCTTGCTTTTGATGCTGAAGTAGATGGAGTTGAACGTAACACATGTTATGCACTATCTTTGTCCACAGGACTTGGAACTCAGGAGGCAAAAGCCAGAAAGTGAAAGAATCCGTTATACAAGGAGTCAGCTTCTAAGTTTTCAAGAGGTTAGACCATTACTGAGTATGTTATGGAGGTTATATTTTATGTGCTTTTGCTTCTGATGGCTGCCTGTGCTCAAGTATCAGTTGTTGAATGGAATGAATAATCTTATGTGTTTAGTTATATCTTTCCATTGGTCATTTAGTAGTGGTTTATTTAAGCAGAAGAATTGAGTTTCTCATTTGCAGACATTTGGGTTTGTTTAATGTTGTGCACTCATTCTGTCGATAGAACTGTTACATGGTTCATAGCCTGGTATCATTCACTTATTTCCTGATCTCGTTATAAGCTCCAGGGCCTGAGAATGGTTCTTATTTGTTAAAACTCAATGTCTATATAGGGAACATAATTGTTGAGCACTAATACTCACTTTACTGGATTATATTTCTCAAAGAATGTGATGTTCTTCCCTAGACTTCCAGTCTAGTGATATCAGATAGAACATTCGCATGTAGATGATTTCCTTTAAGCTAGAAGTTGTAATTTACTGAGCTTGAAAGGCGGAACCTTATTGTAACACCAGCCAGTCACCATGTAATGCATAAAGATCCAAGTCCTTACCAGTTTGATGAACAGCATACACTTGGGATATAGTCTGGCTATGCACAATCAAATGGATGGTCTAAGACTTTGGGTGGAGTTTGGGCTCTATCTCAGGGTTAACATTGACATAATCCCCTTCACAAGTTTGAAAACATAATACAGAGGGCAGGTAGGTTGGTAACAAAGCACTGTCATGGCTTTGAAATTCATGTTGCAGTTTTCTCTTGGAAAAGAACTCAATGCAGAATTTGAAAGTACCAGTTTTTTGAAAGTATGTAGGGTTACATAGGCATTTGCTGAGCTGGCTTTGTGAAATCGATGCATGCTTATTCTGGAAGAGGTACAAGAAATAAGAAGTCTGTTTTTTTGTGTTCGCAGAGTTATCAGCAAGTGACTTCAGAGATTGCGACCTCAATAGCAGACTTACCATCAAGCTTAGTGGAAGAAGAGTCTGATTGGGCTCGCCGTGATACAAATGTAATTTTTCCTAAGCAGCTTGTTTTATCTTGTAAAGATTGTTTTTTATCTCCATTTTCTGACACGAACCTGTGTCAATGCATGTTCATTACGTAGAATGGATCTACTAAATTTTAAAAGTACACAGAAAAATAACATGCAGGCTAAACTATTTTTTGTGGGTCAATTTGTTGGAATGGGTACATTTTGTTGGACACAGAGCTATGAACCAATTTACATATTTGCATGCTGATCTTGATTTGTCTTGCTAATGAAAAGGAAGAAAATGTTCCATATATGGCTGCGGAACAAATTTGTTGAATATACTGGACCGAATATTGGGTACTCTCCTTGTAACCAATTAGTTAATCACCAATGCTGGACCGACCATGCCTACATTAACTATTGCTATCATGGTAACTCAATAGATAGTGTATCCTGTTCGATTGACTAACTCATAAAACTTGAGTTGCTAGCTTTGATCATCTATCAGTCTACGCTTATGAATCTGAATTCTCAAAAAACACAGATAGCAACTTATGCTTGGGTATGGATGAGACATAAGTAGCGCTGCCTGGCTAAGATTTTTGTTTTAAGATAGATTCTTTCTTTTTTTATTGCATGTATGCTTTGTTTAAGCTTTGCCTAAGGACATTTTTAACTTCTCAAATCAAATCTGTGAATCTGGACATATTCCAATTTCACAAATAGACATTTCTTTTATGAGTTTGTAGACCACGACTACAGTTTTATGTGACATTGGGCTTATAGGGAAAAAGCCCATTAACTTGATGAAATTGTTAGCATCACATTTCAAAATTGAAAATACAGTAAAATTTGGTTAGAATTTTATGTACTCATTTCACTTTGCTATTACTTATTGCGTGGACTCTCTTTTAGAATTCATGTATACATAAGCTGGTTACAATTCTTAAGGTTTACCGTGTCTCACAAATGTCTGATGCTTTCCATCGTAATGATGTCATTTTTGGCTTTGCTTAAAATTGCCAGCTTAGCTTATTTGTTTTCGATATCTATGCAGTAAGGTCCTAAATCATCTGTTTTCTATCATAACAGTTTCAACAAGTTTTGGTTATTTGCCACTTTGAAACGTCCCTGTATCGTGTCTGCTTGACAATTTTTCCTGTTTTGTACATAAATTAATATTTGCCTTATTGCATCATACTATAATCATAGTGACCATAGGGAATGAGAACGAGAATAGGATGTCCGGGAGAGGATGGGAATGGGAACGGAACACTGTTTTCAAACTACCTAAAAATGAAGAAACATATACATTAGCATATAGAACTCAAGATTTATAGAGATAGTGATTATTGTATGAATGTAGATGTCATTGCCATGTATACGAACATTCCATTCCAATTTTCTTAGTTTTTCTTGTATTTTCCTGGTGTTCGGTTTTTTCTTGGTAACATGACAACTGGGAACGTGCAAGCTCCCCCGTCCCAGTGTCTTGGAAACGTGGGAATGCGTTAACAACTCTCTCTCCCAAATTGGCATCCCAATGGGCGCTCCTAGACTTGACGACTTGGGAGTGTGTGGGAGTGTATAACGACGCCATGTTCCCATGTTCCCCATCACACTTGAATAGTTCTAAAGGCTGGTTAAATAGAGTGTACAGTTATCTTCTTCAGTGATTTAGATCAGTATTTCAGTTGAACTAATTGCATTTTTATTTTTACATCCATCAAATTGCTTTCAAATATACTGCTCACATGGTTAGCATTTGCAGATTCAAAGCCAGCTAGCACCTCGAGTTGTTGAGCCGGATACTCGAGATTGGAGGACTCGAACTCCTCAACCTCCAGAAGAAAGATCTAAAGATTCACCAAAGGAGAAGTTTCCAAGAGAGGAGAGATCGTCTCGAGATCCTGAAAACTCCACCTCTCAGCTTTCGTTTCGACAACAAGAATTTACTCTGCCCCAGGTTGGCATGTGTTGTTTTGATCATTTCCTAATTGTGTGCCATGATTTGGGATATTTGCCGTTCTGAGGACTATAGCGACAAAGCTTACCGATATAAAACCTTTTAGCATGTCTCTTTGTTCCCTTCTAGCTTGTTGAATCCAAGCTCTGATACATTCTTCTATGCAATATTCACCAGATGCATAAGACCATTCCACTACATGTCAAATTATGATGAAAGATTGATTTCTGAGGAAGTTTTGAGCTCAATCTTTTTAGATTCAAACATCACAATGTGACACTTTCATTCTATAAGAGTTCATTGAAGCAGCTTATAACAATGAAAATGACTTGAAAAGTAGCTTCTGGACGTGTTCTGTTGGGAAATTAATTTGTCGAATGCAGTAAGATATCAAGCACAGCTCTTTTGAGTGTGAGTCATGCTGCAGTAGACCACTAATAATAGAATCTGCACTAGAATATCGGAATTCCATGGAATTCAATTTTAGACAAATACTTGGTTCTTGCCTCTGTAAATCTCGGCATGGCTCTGTATTTGATTCTCTGTCTAAAAGCAGAAAATAGAAACTATATTTGAGCGTTTCTACTCCATTTCTTTTAGAAGTTTTAACTAGTGTTACTCTTTTATGTGGTTCTCAACTAGGTTAATGGGTTGACATAGTTTTCAATCTCCTTCACGCCTAAATGCTTATAAGTTTCACTGTTATGAACCACAATGTCCAGAGTGAGAGTCGTGTTCCGCCTTCCATTGCGAAGGCTGCAAGTCCATGGATGCCAAGGAGAGGTGACCAAGATGAGAAAGAAAAAGTTTTTCGAACTGTAAAAGGGTACTTCCTTGGTTCTCTCAGCAAATCATCATCTTGATCTTGAAGCTTTTTAGTATCTTAGCATGTCACTCTTGTGGCCTCTCGTTTTTTTTTTTGCTGTTTCTGTTCAGTTCGTCCTTGCATGTACAGTAGCGACTAACTGACGTTGAAGGTTATATATCTCCATTGGTGATTTTTTATACGTGTGTTCTTCATGTATTTGGAATTTGTTAACGTTGTGAAAGGTCGTGTGCAGGATTTTGAACAAGCTTACTCCAGAGAAGTATGAAATCTTGTTAGAACAGTTACTGCAATCAGGCATCAACTCGGCAGAAATACTCCAGGTTCGTTCTCGTTAATTCTGATTGTTTCTATACATGATGCAGAAAACTTGGCAATCTAGAGCAATGTGTGAAATTCTTATGCATCTTGCCATGTAGAGTTTCACTTCATGTGGACCTTACATGGACAGAGTAGATAAGAGGTACTTGGGTGTCACATACTGGGATTAGTGAATGCTGCAAAAGATTCATAAACTACTGATAAACAAGAGTTGCTTGCTAAAGTGATTGGTGGTGCTTTTGATGTACTGGAATTTACACAACGAATTGATCAATTCAGGAACAAGAGGCAATCTATTCACCTGAGCTTGACCACAATATACTTTATACTTGTCTGTGGTGTTGAGATAGTGCGGTTCAAACATTGTTAATGTTCAGTCTTTTCTTTGATAGTGTGTAGTAGCCTTGTTGGGAACATGTCACGGTTCGATTTATCCACATTGTAATGAGGCTTCTGCTTTGTTAGTTTCTCTAGGAAGTCTACTCAAGACCTGATGAAGATTTTTGCTTTTTTACTCCAGGGAGTTATATCATTGATCTTTGATAAAGCAGTCTTGGAGCCTACATTTTGTCCTATGTATTCAGAATTGTGTGTACGCCTCAGTAACGCACTTCCAGAGTTCCCTGCCACAGAGCCTAATGAGAAGTCTATCACTTTTCGTCGCATTTTACTCAACACTTGCCAAGAGGAGTTCGAGGGTGCTGATGCATTAAGAGCTGAAATTCGACAGATGACTGCACCAGAGCAGGAACTTGAACGGTTGGAAAAAGAAAGGAAAGTTAAGCTGCGCACCCTTGGTAACATCAAGTTCATTGGTGAGCTATTCAAACAGAAGATGATACCTGAAAAGATAGTGCATGCTTGTATCCAGGTATGATCACACAAGGTTGTTGATTTACCTCCTTGGCTTGAACTCTCTTGGTAGTTTAGTATACATTTAAGTTATAAGAAGGCGGTCATGTAAAGCTTGCTTTTCTGGATAGAGCATTCTAATTTGTGTACTGAGATTGTTGTTATAGACGATTAAAATTGTGTTGCAGACATTTTTCTTCAATTTGATTTTCTTATTTTCATTTTGAAATCTTCGAAAGCAAATTTTAAGGTCATTGTCCATTGTTCTAGATATTTTGACCTCACTGGATCCTTTGAAGGTTGCGGTTTTATTTCTATTGTTGCATGACATCTTCTGAGAAGCACTCTCGTTGAATGTGCTCTTCAACACGCTCTGTTTAGTTTCTTCGACTTCACCTTGTTATTTTCTTCAATAGTAACAAAGCTGGTTATGCTAAATAGATGATCCCTCTTCCTGCCATAGATACTTATTCCTCGTTCTCCATTCTGTACATACAAAATGTAGAAATTGTTTTTCAGTGTCTTTTTTATTTTTTAACCAAAAAACATGTTCTGCATGAAGTTTCTAAATTTTTTCTGACATGTACACAATGTTCTGTATGTGCGCAATCTGTACACTACTGACTATGTTTTTAAAATTAGGTTTTGAGCAAGCTGAAGCAATGAAATGTAAATTATTCTTAATTTCCTGTGAGGAAGTAGGAACTTCGTTGATTGATTTTGCTCTTTAGTGTGAGGCTCCATTAGTAGTGAGTCTGCCCTTCACCTCAGGATAAGGATAGAAACTCAGTACATTGATCTATATGTTTGTGCATACGATCTGTGCCTACTCATTGAGTGGTGATGGAGTGAGTAGGGATGTTGTAGAATTTGGTCCACGCTATGCATCACAAAGGTGATTGTCTACTATGTCGGATATTTTCCTGGACATAACATCGATATATAGATCTCTTTCCAATTTATGTTTGTAATTGCAGTGAAAGAAGCTTCAGTAACAAAAGGTTGTGAAATCGCCAGTACACAATATTGTAACAAATTGAGGCTTGACAGAGCATCTCTCAAGGTATAAATTCTGGACGGACACTCTGAGAGGAGTATCGTCTTGGAATCCCATGCTTAGCAGTGCACTAAAAGTTCAGCTACTTCTGAAGATTTTGTAAACTGGGGCATTATGCTGTAGCAAATTGTTACCTCCACCAGGAACAATCAGAGGAGTTTACATCTTTATGGGTCATGCAAACTGTTATCGAATATTCATCTTATTCTTTGCAGACCTAGCACGGCCTATATATAGATTGATCATTGTACCAATTTGGACAGTTGAGGCATTGGAAGCATTTGAAAAGTTGAAGAAGGCCTTAGCTTCTGCACCAATATTACGAGCTCCTAATTGGACAATCGAATTCCATGTGCATATTGATGCGTCAAAATATGCTATTGGATTTGTGCTGACACAACCGGGTGAATATAAGAAAGACTTCCTGGTGGGGATCTTTGTCATAGCACAGCTGTTGGTGTAATTTATTGTTATGTAATAGTTATTTAATTTGGTATGTATATATGCATGGTGGAAAACATGTTTGTAGATTTTCACACACACGCGCGCGTGCGCGCACACACACACACGCACAAGTTGCTACTGCGATCCATACCCCTGTACAAGTATTTGAAGTACGACAAAGTTTGCTACGCTCGTACACCAAAAACTATCTTTAAATTACATAACGATCAGAATATGCAACACACCAGATTTCAAGGGTGCAAGCATGCAACATATATAGCATCCAGTGTCCAATCCCATGCCTCCCCCCTCCTTTTCCTTTTCCACCCACCTTAATAATCATTTCCTATCACTGATGAACCTAATTACTTTCACAATCACAGCTGTGGGAGGCTAGCATGGGGTGAGGGGTTCAGATCCCACTCCTGCAGGCAGCAGGTCAGGGTTTGAATCTCGGGCTGCCCAGCGAATGGGATTTACAGACACCCTGCTATGTTTGTAAGCTTGTAGCATTAACATCAAATTGTACTTGTATTTTTCTCAATTTTTTTTGTATACCGTATCATCACATGCTGTACACAGATGCTGACGGAAATTGACGTACAGCCATACACCACAGGTTCTGGCTATCGCTTACGGCTGCAACTCACCTCTCTCTCTCTCTCTCTCTCTCTCTCTCTCTCTCTCTCTGCAAGCAAACTGTAATTATGGGATGTTTCCAGAGTATAGAAACAGCTATAGTCTTGTGCAATCCAAGCTTATCGGACAAACCATCAATCTTGTCACTTGGAACTGTTTTGATACAGGCCACACAGCATCTGCTAGCATCTCCTGATCTCTTCCGCTCATCCTTGCCATGACCCTAACATTCGATTGCATTCCCTGAATATGCCATTTGCTTGACAGAAACATCTTTAATTTAAGCCTTATGCCACAGTTTCTTTCTCCCTCCTCTTTCCGCACACATTTTCACACATATTAAAATGATCAATAATGTTGCGATGATTGATGGAACTTAAATTGCCTCGCCAATTGGATTGGATGCTTTGAAATTTTGTTGGCTTTATGTACTACTAACTGAAACTTAGAATGTTCGGCTTAACTTTTTCAATAAAGGTTGGATGCCGTAACTTTTCAAGACATGCGTTTTAGTTCTAGTGACCAAGTATTTTTTTTTTGTTCAGCCTAGAAAGCCCTAAAAAGCACTATTTTGCAATAAACAGCAACAAAAAATAGAGCACAAAATCAGAATCAGCTTACCGTTCGAAGCTCTGGGTTATGACCCAGCTTTTCGAATGCTGATGTAATTGATCTTGGAGTCAGTGTGGTAGCTTGACTTGGGATCCGGAGTCCTGACCAGTTGCTGCGAGCTTTGTATGTACCTCTGTATTTAGCTCTAAGTATGATGGTTCCTTGACCAAATGATTGGTGAAGCTTTATTGATGTTTTTTATACTGCAATCTTTCCAATTTTGTATTTATATGCATAGGTCATATGAGAAAATGTTGGTGTCATGGTTCATATTTTGGAGTAGGTGGCTCTAACCTTTGGACTATGTTTAGGAATTGATTGGACCAGCAGATTCCAAGGCTGTGCCTGCTGAAGAGAATGTTGAAGCTTTATGTCAGCTTTTACTTACAGTTGGAAAGCAGTTGGAAGAAAGTGTTAAGTCGCGCATTGCCATTGATAAGTATTTCATTCGGCTGAAAGATTTTATTTTAAGCCCCCGCTTACCTTCAAGGCTCAAATTTATGGTGCGAGATCTTATGGATCTGCGCTCGAATAAGTGGGTGCCACGACGGGAAGAGGTATGTTTCTATGAAGTTCCAAGTTTTTCTTGCTCCAGGATTGAGTTGGAGCAGAAAACTCCAGAAGTGTGTGTGCGTGGGGTGTTTACTAAAATGAGATAGAGTCTGTGGAAATTGCTTCAGAGAAATATTGAAAAATAAGTCAGTGCTCTCTCTCTCTCTCTCATGCATCTGTTGTGTGAGATCAACATTGGTCTCAATCCAGTGGCCTCTTTGGAATCTTATACGTTCTGTTTTGTACCATCTATCCCCAATTCAGATTCTTGTAATAAGCAGTTCATCATAAGTTTTCTTGTTTTTGTTCGAACTGCTCAATGGCCCAAATGTTTTTCTCCATGTTATGTTTAGCTGCAACAAACTAAAACTAACTGGACTTAATAGAATGAAGGAATTTTAAGTTGTCTATGAAACGTTCCGCAGAACCTAGAAAACCTTGCTTTTGCAAGGCCTTTTGAGACACTTTCTATCATCAAGTCAGGCTTTATTTTGAAGCATAGGCATATTAAATAAACGTTACAGTTTGAAAGTTCAAAATGTCATAAGTTATTGCGTTGTGGTGTACTCTTAAGGTTTTGTAAAGAATTTTCTTTCTGCAGGTCAAGGCAAAAACCATTAATGAAATTCATGCAGAAGCAGAGCAAAAACTGGGGTTACGGCCGGGAAGTGTAGCAGGACTCCGGGGGGGGAGTGGAATTGGAGTACACATGAACATTGGGAAAGATTCATTATTTATGCCTGGTGCACCTCGACCAGGTGGTATGATGCCAGGTATGCCAGGTTTGAGGCCTGGGGGTCCAGGAATGCCTGGATTAAGGCCCATAGTACCTGGCTTCATTCCTGGTTTGGAAGCTGAAGGATGGGAAACAGTGGGCATTGGTGGGCGGAAAAACAAGCGTGATGGTGCAGGGCTTTTCCCTACTCCAATAGGAGTTCCGCTTGGTCGGATTGCTGTCCCTCCAAGCAGACCAACTAATGTGGGACCAAACTTTGGCTCCAGAGCTCTGCCACAAGGTAACAGTGCATTGCTCCTAGGCAAGCCAAGTGCACTGCTGGGAAATTCGACTGGTGGATCACTGCTGAATGCAAGACCATTTTATGGTTTGTTGGATGCTGCAAGTCAGACTTCTGCCAATCCTACCAAGTCTGCTGTTCCAACAGGAATCATCAGCCGTGATCCCGATAAAGAAATGGTTCCAGAAAGAGTTCTGCCACAGGGAGCAGCGATCAGTGCTCAGCAAGCTACTGACCTTCAGAAAAAATCCGAGTCCTTGTTGCTTGAGTACTTTGCCGTGGCAGATCTGGGGGAAGCTTTACTTTGTGTTCAAGAGCTGCAATCCCCTGAGTATCATCCTAAATTTGCTCAACTGGCACTGTTGCTGGGCTTTGAAAAACATGACAGAGAAAGAGAGCTTGTTCTCAAGCTGCTGAAGCATCTTCATTCTCAAAGTGTTTTTTCTAACGAACAAGTGAGAGCTGGAATTTTTCTGGTTGGAGAACAATTGGAAGATTTGGCAATGGATACACCATTGGCACCTAAACAGTTGGGAGAGGTGGTTGCAGGACTTATATTATCTGGAGCATTGCAGCTTGCCATACTGAGGGAGATATTGGAGAAAATTGAAGATGATTTACAATTGCGGAGAGTGTTGTTTGCTGCCACTATCAAATCAATCAGGGTATCAGATGGAGAAAGAATTCTAAACATTTCCGGGAGAGAGCTGCTTGATTGCAAGAATCTGATAAGAGGATCGACAGACAGTGACTTGGCTGATTTTTTGCAAAGAGAAGGGATCTCTTTGTGAGTGTGTTTAGCATCATCACAAATTCAATTAGCTTTTACGGTGTTTTTGTAGTCCAGCAAGTCTGACCAAAATCCCTATATGTGGCAAAATTATGAAATGTTTTTGCTCGTATTTCACGTTTATTTCCCTAAAAGCACTGATATGGCTGTCACTTATTCTAAGAATGAAATGTGGGGGTCTATTATGTTTGTGTTTGTGTGAACTGGACTTCATATTGTAGTTGAAGAAAAATTGAAGTCTTACAATTTTGGCAATTATTTTGACACTGATTCGAGCTGGTGCTCGTATGCTTTTTCAACTCTTTCTTTGGTTTTGCTGAAAATTGTTAATATATTGTTGTTTGAAAATATCCTACCGGTATTTCATTTTATGTGATGAGACTCTCTCAATAATCGTAATGGCACTTGTTATTCCTCCTGGCAAATTTTGAAAGATGAAGTTGTTTCAGGAAGTTACTTATTTGACTACAGTCATCCTTGAAGAAAATTAAGCTTCCAAAACTGGAAGCAAGAGTTCAAAATGCTTAGCTATACCTTAAGCTGGAAGATTTTAGAGCTTATGAGTTTCGTAATGGCTAAGTTAAATCTGGATCAGATCAACTTTGAATCATAACATGGAATGGGTCTCCACAACAGTACTTGAGTCACGTGTTCATACCTCGAGTTACTTCTTCCAATCATGTGTGAACAATGCTAGTTGTCATTCTCAGTGTGTGGTTTGTCTTATAGAAGTTGTAAGTGCATTGTTTTGACAGTTAAAAAATTACTAATTCTCCAGGTATCGCGTAAAATTCATTTATTGTTTTACACATCAAATGTGTCGAGCATTGGGATTTGATTCAGGATAGATAGCAAACCTGATTATGAAGGTTTTAACCCAAGGAATTCAACATCATATTTCAGAGTTCCATGTGTTAAAATGCTTCTTGGTTTATAAGGGGAGGCTCGAACTTGAGACCAAAGAAACTTTGGATGTTAAGATAACCAATTGAGCCAACACCCTTGACTCATGTGTTAAAATGAAGCAACAGTAAGTGCAACATTATTTTTCATCTTGACCTTTTCCTTGTACATTATGTGCAAAATTTGTTGCATTTCCATGAATGTGGGATTGTTATTGACACTAGGCAATTATTCTCAAGACACTTGCTTCAAGAGGACCTTGGTAGATCCATGCCAACCATAAGTGCAAGCTTGTCTTTGATCTCGACCCTTTTGTGTATTTTATGCAAACATTTGTTGCTTTTGTGGGATTGTTATGGACACCAACCAATTATGCTCAAAACACTTGCCTTGAAAGGACCTCGGTAGACACATTGAATGAGCATTTGTTTGATGTCAAATTGAAAACTTTCCTCTCTTGGAGAAGTTAGTAGATGATAATTATCAATTTGGCTCATATATTAAGTATTAGACTCATCAATGAGGCCTAAGCCAAGCACAATCGGGCTTCTAGGCTAGAGTTTGAAAGAGACTTTTTTCTTTGAAAGCTAGTAGACGATTGTGCATTTACATAGGCTTACATATTAATTCTTTGGCTCATCAACATGGCTTGATAAGAGCACAATCAAGGTTTAGGGCTTATGGAGTGAGGTAAGCTCGATGTGTGTGTATATAAGAAAAGCTAAGTGCAACATGACATATTCAAGCATAGTCAACAAAACATTCATTGACACCTTGCATTTGGAAGGACCAAAATGTTAACATCAATGTAGCTTATGCATCATCATTTTCTTTCACAAAAGTCTTATAGGAAGGTAATTTTGCAAGACCAAGAAAAATTGTCTTGGGTCATCTGTTCTTAGGACCAAGCAATAAAATCGCCTATGTAATTGCTTGAACATAAAACCCTTAAGCAACTCAGCAAATTTAAATGATCTCAAATTGTGAGAATTGGATACCCAACAATTCTTTTCTCAATTCAAACCTTAAGTTTGTCGAAAGGAGGCTAATCCTAACCATTTCTTAAGACCGCCAAATCTATCTCCACTCAATGCCTGTGTTGGATGTCAACCAACATCTCCTTGGTGGGAAACTTCCCATCCTCTATCAATCCCTTTGCAAAATGTTATTGCACCCTTATGATGTCTCTTTTGTGTATCATAGGTAATTTGCTTGTTACTAATAAGGTCAATGTCACACTTCCCATGTTGATTATTAACAAAAAATTTTTGTATGATATCTTTTAAGTGTGCAATATTCTATTTGATCTTGGCCAAATAGGCTCTAGTGCACAAGTTTGATATCACTAGCTTTTTTTCTTATGATATTGCTTATGTGCAGATGGGATGCTCATGCTTGATATATTGCTTTGGTGTGCAATAGACAAATTTCCATGGCAAAAACCAGATGAAATAAAAATCCCTCATAAAAATCAAAGTTGCCACTAGTAACCAAAAATATTTATGGAAAAATCCCTTCAACAATAGAAAATTAGTAGACAAACCTGCGAGTAAATAAGTTTAGAGGCCTAAAAGTCAAGTTAGTGATTGGAGGGTCCTCTGCAACCTAAATTCAAATTCAAATTATAAGAGAGGTAGAAATTGGCCAATAGCCATTGAGGCGAAGTGCCCAAAATCCACTATAAATAGTGGTACTTGTATTTCATTTTTCATGTCCAATGTTCAATCAAGAAGGTGGAGCCTGTACCATTTTGCAAATTGCATGTCCTCACTTTTCCTCTTCCTCCATGTCTCATATGTTTTTGCTATTTTGCTGAGTAACTCCAATATTTTCAGTTTCAGCATGGTTATGATACTTGGATGGATGTTAGCTTGCATTTAGGCATCTTGGTTTTTGCATAATAGGGTTAGAATTACATTTTTAGGGTGAGATTTTAGTGAATTTTATGATTTTGAGTAGATTTCTTGCTTGTAATTACTTGAGATTGATGGGCAAGAAAGATGAGACAATACATCATTGCTAAGATCCAAATGAAAACTAGAAAGAGAAAAATAAAAAATCACTCATTTTCTACTTTTTGGAGACAAAAAGAGGCAAAATCGTCATCAAACGCCGATAATTTTATATTCCCTTGAACCAACCTTCGTCGACTTGCATGACGATCAACATAAAACTGCATTTGCAATGGAATGGGGAACCTATGGCTATAAAGTCATGCCGTTTGGACTATGTAATGCGTCAAATACTTTTCAACGCGTTATGCACATTAGAGGAGTTCTAAATCCAAAAAAGACCCTTTGTAAAGATTCTTTTTATATTTTTTTCTCAATTTTTTCTTACACATGGACCAATCAAAACACTCAAATTTGAAATCTACGTAACGTAACTTTTTGAGTCCACATTTTGATTCCACACTAAAAATGGCATAACTTTTTTAGTGGTAAGTCCGAATTTAGCGGAGTTTGGTGCATTAAAAAGCGCTCGACAAGGGCTTTCCAATGATATGCTGCATGATATACTTATGAGCTATGATTAAAAAGTTATGGCAAGTCAAAAGTATTAGTGTTATAATATTTTAATAATATAGACTACATCTTGCACGAATTCTTAAAAGGTCTTTTTGGAGCTCAAAACTCCTATAATGATTTGCATTCAAAGAGTACTTGCAAAAATTTATTTGGATGACCTTGATATTCATGGTTTGCAATCAGAATACTTAGATTATTTGGAGACAGTGTTTGCACAATGTCGAAAGTTTCAAATTTCTTTGAACCTTGAGAAATGTCAGATGATATTGTATTACGACATGTGATTTCCCGTCATGGCATTACTATTGATCTATCTAAGATCAAAGTGATTATGGATCTACCTCCACTAGGCACGATTTGAGAAGTGTACATTTTTATGGGTCATGCGAATTATTACCAAATTTTTATCTTATTTTTTGCCGATCTTACACGTCCTATCTATAAATTGACTATTGTTCTGATCTGGACTTTCAAAAGCTTTGGAGTCTTTTGAAAAGTTGAAGAACTCTTTGATATCTGCACCAATTTTACGAGCGTCAAATTGGACTATGGAATTTCATGTGCATGCTGATGTTTCCAAATACAATATTGATTAGTGTTAACATAACCGGGGGAATATAAGAAACATTTTTCAGTAAGGTTAATATTGTCAGAGTTTGATTTTCGTGTTGTGGTTCGAAAGGGTAAACAACATTATATTGTTGATTATGTGTCAAGGATCCAATCAACACGAGTTAGTATTGAAGTGGATGATGAACTACCAGATGCTGCATTGTTCTGTGTGGAAGCAATACCTGAGTGGTGTTGGAGGGTTTGAGGATATCGAGGCAACCCTAGCCATAGTTAATAAGTGAAAGGGATTTGGCCCCTGTGTGTGTAAGTCCAACCCGATGATCACATAGTTATTTGATGAGTTAGAAGTTAATAAAAAGGACTTTCGGCCTTTTTGTGGGACTTTTAATGTTATAGGGCCTAATAGTCAAGTTAGTGAACAGAAAGGGGTTCTCACCAAAATTCAAATGCAAATTGGTTCCCTCCAATTTTTGAATGGGTTCCCTCACTTTTTCAAATTTAAATAGTTAGGGAGGTAGAAATTGGCCAATAGGATTTGAGGCCAAAGCCCTAAAATCCACTATATATAATGGTAGTTTTGAGTTATTTGTACATATTCTCTTCATTTCAATACAAGCAGGTTGGCCCTCTTATGGAATGGATATGGAATGTCCTTGCTCTTCATCTTTCCTCCTCTAACTCACATGTTTTCTTTGGATTTGATGTTTATTGGGATTGATCATTCTTATGCTTTTTGTGAGAGAGAAAGGGGGAGAGAGAAGAGTCAGTCTCTATCATTGTTGTGGATCTAGTGTTAATGGATGTAGAGTTAATGCTTAGTGTTAATGGATCTTAGTGTTAGACATGAATCATATGCACATGCTGGATTATGAAATAAGCCATCGCTCTCATGGGAATGAATCTCTGTAGGGAAACTAGTTAGTCCTCTTCATCTCCTTGATGCTTGTGTGCTTGGATCTAGGGTTGAGTGTAGGATAGGAAATGCCCACTACAATTTTGGCACCATTTTTGGGGAGCTATGCCAATTTTTCAGTTTTCAGCTTGTATTTGATGCATGGATGGATGTTAGCTTGCATTCAGGCATCTTGTTTTGAGTTCTGATCTACTTGATCTAGTTGTTGTCAAATTTTTGGAACATTGTGTTACAATTTGATATTGATTATGAGAAATTCTTATTTTAGATGTGTCAATCGCTTGATCAAGTTCGTTTATAAAAAAAATCAGAAATTTGAGTATTGTCAAGTGATAGAATTTTTACAGATCTGATCAGAGATAGGAGTTGATTGGAAAATCTAGATCCAATCTCATTGTCTTTAGTGGCAAAGATGTCTGATATACATAGAGATGATGATTAGCAGCCACCTCAACTTCTGTTGAATGTTCCACCAGTTATTGTTAGAAGATCACCTCGTCTAGAGATACCAAAGTATAATGGGTTATATGATCTAATCAGACTTCTCAAAATCTATTTGGAATCATGTGACGTTTATGGCGAAGTTTTCCACAAGATAAACTTAAGCTATTTCCTATGGCCTTAACTGGAGCAGCACAAGATTGGTTTTATAACCAAGATAAAAAAAAACATATGGATTGGAAAGTGGTCAAAGCTGGCCTCATCACAAGATTCAAACCCAGAAAGTTTATGGAAGATCCTTTCTCACTTTTAAGTAAAATTTAAATGGAAAAAAAAGGAAGGAGTGCGAGATTATAGTGAACAGGTTAAACACCTCAGATCTGAGTGTGATCCTAATCTAATCAATAATCATGCCATGATCATGTGGTTTTTAGCAGACCTACCTAAAAGGATTAGATGCGAGCTTAAACGCCGAACTGATTATGTGTCTTTACAACATGCTATAGACGATTCGATACGAGAGGAGGATGAAGATTATGATGGCGAATCAAATATTGGAATGATGCCATATACAATGGGACAAACCACTACAACATCTGCCACTATTGCATCTACGAATATCAATGCAACAATAGAGTTGATGATTAACGAATTCGAGAAACTTGGTCAAAAGTAGCAGATGTAGCTGGAAAAGATGCAGTCACAGTTCGATGAGAAGATGAAGACATTGGAAGAGCAACAAGAAAAGAGTGCCAAAGCAGGTGAAAAGTTTGCTAAAACTTTTCCTAGTCGGGAAAATGTTTGATGTGCAATCTGTGTGGGGAATCACACCATAAATGAGTGTCCAACAATGAAAACATGAATGACGGATACTATTTGCCATCTGTGCAACTCTACGAGACATGAAACAACCTTTTGCTCGTTTAATCCTTGGATTATCTAGCAAAGATACGCAAGATTCAATATCGGGAACCTACTACCTACAAGGGACCTGATCCTAAAAACCAGGCTCAAAACTTTGGCCTTGGATTTCTTGAATGACTAGCTTTGCCAACTCCACAAGCACAGCATGCTCCTTCTGCGAATCAAATGGAAGTAGATTCCTCAATTGGAAATGAGCACTGGAATTACAATACTGAACAAAAAATTGGTCCTTTAGAGTAGTATGCTATGTATGCTGGTGCGCAACAACAACAGGCTAGACAGTGGACTAGAGCACCACTTGGATGTTTTGCATGTGCCGAAAATCACAGAGTTGCGGAATGTTCAAACAAAGGCAAGTTTGTCCCATTCTGTCGAGAGTGCGGTTATGGACATTGTTACAAGGATTGTCCAGCAAGACCAAAACTACCGCCGGTAACTGCTCCATTGAATATGATTACAATCAAGCAAAGCCCAGTTAATTAGTCATTTAATCAACTGTCAAGCAATCTTGTAAATGTAAAGCTAGAATAATACAAGATCTTCCAGTTGCTATAAATGTAAATGAGCGATTGAAGATATTATGTAGTTACAAATTATTTTCACAGAGATACAATGACCAGAACGGGTCTTTCAGAAGCTGACTTCTCAGAGTTAGTGATTATAGAGAGAGATAGAGATATTCAGAACGTTAGCAATTGTTTTGAATCTGTAAGTAGGATCACGCGCTTCTTAGCGCAATTGTATTGTGATCTGATTGTTGTGTTTACAACATTATTATACAGATTCGCTATTGTTCTATACTATCGCATTCTTGTCGAATGATAATAACTCTCACTCCTCTTACACAAACATTATTATCATAGAAATGTATGGCTGTCTCTGACACCTAAATTATTTTCTACATTCTCTTCTTAATCAGGTTATTAATATTAGGAAGATTGCATGGCAATCACAGACGCCTAATCGTTTCTTGCAATCTCTTCTTCACAGCAGTCTAAGACTCCTACACTGATAATTTGATTCAACACAAAAGAACAACTCGTAAACTCCATTTTCTAAGTAATCCACGATCATGTTATTAAGAATTTTTGTTTCATCAGTTGACCTCAATCCAAAACGTCAACAGATGTGGTATCAGAGTTGATAATTCTACATTCATCTTATCCCACAAAGTGGTATCAGAGCCACAAAACATGAGGCAATGGATTAAACAGTTGCAAGAAGAAGAGGAATTGGAAGCCGCTAGAGTTGCAACTGAAGTACCTAATCCACAAACAGATGTTAATACGTAGTTACATCATCAGGAAGAACCCTTCAAGATAACAAAACATGAAGTGCCAAAAATAGAACTGATCGTGAATATTCTATTTAGCAAGATGGATATCACATAGGAAGAAAAGTTGGTGCCAAAAGAAAAAGAAGTACTAGCAGAGAAATTGACTCAGTTTGAACCAACAATCCATCAGGAGCCACTCATTTGCCGGATTTGAAGAATCAAACAAAGTAATCAATGTAGGGGTAACCTGGGAAAGTGATCAAAGAAACATCACCCTACCAATACAACATAAACAGTTGTGAAAAATAGTCAAAAATCTATCTTGGTGAGTTTATGATTTTATGTTTGTGAGTACATTTCACATGTGTGGAGCATGTTCCCACCAGTGTAAAATAGTTAGAAATAGTTTATAATGTTGACTTTAGGGGTATCATAAAGATTGCTAGTCAAGCATCTTGGTGTCACTACGTGATAGGCCCAATTTTGGCTTTAGAGGTCAAATGGTCAAGTACACATGTTTTGTCATGATTAGGCCAAAATTACGACAAAGCAGTAGCTGTCATCTCCTCTTCGTATATGAATATCTCCTTGACATAGGCCTAGGAAAGTTTTGCAAAGTAAATGTCTTCCAAAAAAAAGGACATCACGTTTATGCAAGTACTAATGATAGCCTCAAAGACGTCGATCAAAGTTAGGCTATCGTAAGAAGAAATTTTATATCCTAGGTCAAAGATCATCAACCATTTGTTCCTTGTTGGAACCCATTGGAGACATCTATTGCAGTCAAAGTAACTTGAATAGACATATAAAATAAAAACGATGTCAAAGAACATTAGTAGTAGGTCCTTTTATCTAATAAAACGATCCTATTAGGACTCATTATTTGAAGTTTCAACCTCAATTTGGCAAAATAATCGTCATACATAGATATATACAAATCAAAGCCAAACATAAAAAGAAAATTTCTAGTCAACTCTAGGTTGTTTAACTACCAAAGTATTCAACAATCACCTACATGCAAACTACTTCTAAGGCAAAAATGAAGTCTCACCAACTTAGTCCACCATAAAGTTGTTTGGGAGAGGCACATTGTCTTTTTCTTAAAAAATGGGACAACTCTTCATGTTAGAAGTGACCTAACATATATAGTTAGGCATGAATAGCCATTGTTCCAAATTTATCAAAGTCTCCTATGGCATGTTCATGTAAATTTGCGAAGAGGATAAAAACTCTCAAGAAAGAAAGTAAAGTGACGTGCATTTTATGCCATTCAGTCTGCACGTGGAGATTGTTAAGCGATATCCATACAAATTTTATTGGTTGCAAACACCTCGAAATTTGTTTTATGAGCTGAAAGAATATGTGAATTATAGATTATGAGGTTGAAAGTGATATCTCATCATGTCATCAAATTCTGGACATTCTACTTTCACAATGGAGGTGTTGAGGTTTGACCATGAAAATACTTGAATCAAAGACTTAGTTGTTTCGAAAGACTGAATGATTGTCTTCGTAACATTTCCATTGTCCACTATCACAATTTTTTTAACCATATTTATCCTTACCATGCCTTAATAAAACATGCAACTTGAGATCCTAGTGTAATGTATTATGGAAGGACTTGGGCAGAAGACATTTTGCCTGAGCTCCTTCCATTGCGTAATGGATAGTTGGGCTTTTTTCACATGATCATTATGAAACAAAATCTCCATTTCAGAAACATAATCATGTTAGAAAATGAAAATGGTAGGTTGCAGGAGAGCTGCCTATTTTGCTTTTAAGTAGTCTAAAAAACGGGCATAAATGCCCCAACTATCCATATAAAATATATGTATATCTTTCCTCTTCAAAATATCTAGCCTCCATATGAGCCTTATACAAGCTAACTACATCCAGTAGAAGACCTACATGTGTGGGCCATAAAAACTCAATCTCGCCATAAAAGCTGTATGCAACTTTTAAATTTGAGAGAAGGGCTTTTTTTAGTGAAGTTTCCACCACATAAAAAGGACACGTAGTCGTGGCTTGGCTTAAGTTCCTCGTCTCTAGAGTTCATTCCACTCAAGGTGCATGGGCTACAATAGTAAAAGCAATTTATAAGGCCCACTCGACTCAATATGGACATTGTGGCCCAAAAAGGCCTGCTTTTGTTTTTCTAAAAGCCAAAAATCAAGCCTTAAGTTTAGAGAAGCCATAACAACGGCGGTTGAAAAGGCCCTTTTTTAGTGTTTGCTTTTATGGATACCCGAACATGGCTCCAATCAATCCGTGTTCACACTGGTAACCAAAATATCTCGATCTTTCCCTCCCCTCTCGCTTTTGCATGCTGCTCTCTGCCATTCTTCTCTCGCACTGCTCATTCTCCACACACAACCTCCATGCTGTCCCTTGGCGTGGATCGTTAACAGATCAGTCTGTTTGCCATTTCATTTCTTGTTCAATTTGCGTCTTGTCTTCTGTTGGACTTATTCCGTAATTTTCAGCAATTTCTGTTTCTTGTTTGTAATTAAAGCCTTCATTGTCCTTCATTGTGCTCAAACATTCGAGATGTGCTTTGTTAGTTGCCTTAATAGTACTCTTCGCTCTTTTCTTCACTGGCTCGTACCCTCACCTGACACCGTCCAGCATTGTTGTCCTAGATCTGAAGTTGCAATATTAAGTTTATTTTCAGCTTTCATCCTTGTAGTTTACGATAAATTTAGCTTCGGCTAATTTTTATGCACATGCACCTGCAGATCTAGTTCTTTATCGCCACAAAATAGAAGCAGTGATTATCTTGTTTCTTCCTTTCGTTGGTCTGAAGGAAATAAATTCAGTTGAAAATTTTATCGAGCTCACCATTCAGTTTGTTTAGAAGACAGATTTTAAGCGTTTTGGAGCAGTTTTGGCACCTCTTTTGGGAAGACTTGATGATTCAATCGAACCAATTATCTTTTTTGTGGAAAATTATTTGATGCAAATTACATAGTTGCACTTCGGTTCTCGTATTTTATCACAGTAACTCACCGGAGTGACAGAGATAGGGGGGAGAGAGATGAAGAATGGTATGCTGCAGTGCAAGGTGTGTGGGGCACAAGTTACGGATGACTCTCCCAGCGTACGGACAGTATCAAAAGCATATGATCGTCACCACAGTAATCAGGCATCCCGGTTCAGGGGATTTAGTATTCTTCTAGTCGCCATTGACTGCGTGCTTATCGGACTTCAAGTAAGTGCCACTATTTTTTTGCGTCTTGTTCCTATTATTAAGTTTAATGTTGTTCGATCGAAACACACCTGACGGATATTGCTCTAGTCCCCTTTCATTCTTCTGTAGCTTGGTGTTCTCTTTTCTTTAAAAAAAGGCGGGGGAGGTAATGTGAAAGTACAAGTTTTAAATTGTAGTGCAGTTTCTACGCCTATCATGTTTTGTACGGTTGAAGCGAGATCGATTAAGTTTTGTATCTAACAGCTTGAATAGCCAGAACAAGAGTTATTCTCTATGTTTACATGAACAAGAGTTATTCTCTATGTTTACATGTCTTGTAGTAGCTCTACAAACAGTACCCTTGGCTCTTTTCAATGAAAATTTTATACAAGGGATTGAAAGAGCCTACTTCTTAGATCACAGACAAATGAATGTGAAGAATTTAGTTGATACTTGTAAAGAAGCATGCATGACCTTTCATGTAGTTTATCTCTTAGATATGAGATCTAAAAATTAACCTAGTAAAATAGTTTTGCAATTCTTTGATACTCGTGCAACACAAACCCTATCTTGAAACAAATTTACTACTATGTACTTACTATATAGTATATGATTTCTACTACTAGGTTATTTTATCTTTATCATTATAATATAGATTCCTATTGGCCTCCCTACCTCATGTGCCCTCTTTATTAGTATTGTGAGGTGTGCCCCTCGTTTGGTTGATTTGATCCAAATATACAAGCATCACTTTAGCAATAGTAACTGAAATCATGTTTAAACTTGATATCTCACTGTCTTCTATGCAGATTGTATGCAATTTGGTCCTTGAGAACATCATCCACAATGGGTTGATCACCGTTTGATATTGCGTTCTGAGTGCTTCCCAAGCACCTCTCGCCTTACTGAATGGACATGTGCAACTGAACTTTACCGAAATGCAGTGAAATGCACATTGAACCATGCCAAACCCTACTTAACTCTCTCTCTCTCTCTCTCTCTCTCTCTCTCTCTCTCTCTCTCTCTCTCTCTCTCTCTCTCTCCAACCCTGCACATGCGCAAAAGAAACACCATATATAAAATTGGGCCATATGGCACCGTAAATGGAGTACAATAATGTCTGGTGAACATAATGAAAAGTAAAATTCAGCCAAGACTCGTCATCGTCCCCATAATCAGAATCATCCTAGTCTGTGCTGCCTAAACCAAAGGAGTCAGTAGATGAATGTGAGGGAACCCTGCACTGTGGCTACCTCCGCTGCTAGTGCTCCCCCCCCCCCCCACCCCACGTCTGGCTAACTCCCCCCCTCCCGTCCTCCTCTGGCTGCCCCTACCTCTGCCCAAGGGTGATCTCTGTCTAGGTCTACGTGTTTGCATATCGGGACCTTGCGTTCCTAAACCATGGGATGGCCCTACCCACTGGGACGATGCCTAGCCAACAGCCTCCTGCACCGTTTGACATAAAGTCTACTCAAAGCCCCCCTCATGGAACGTTTGGTACACCCCCCCTATGCCGGCCCCTGTCTCTGCATCTGGGTCCACCAAGAGATCGACCAAGTCATCTCCCTGTGCCTCTGCCCCTCTCACGTCCTCCTCCTCTCCCTCTGTATCCCCCTCCTTTACCCACTACTCCTCCAGATAATCATCCCCAAGATCCTCCCCCCCCTTCTGAGCCCTCATCGTCCCCCTCCTGATTGTTTGGGGCCGGTGGGCCGGTTCAAACTGGCCTCTCCTGGAAAGCCCGAGGACGGCCAGAACCGCGCGCGCGCCCAAGCGAGAGAGAGAGAGAGAGAGAGAGAGAGAGAGAGAGAGAGAGAGAGAGAGAGAGAGAGAGAGAGACCTTGAAAATAACATCACTAGGTTCCTTAGTTCATAATTTCAAGCTATTCTAGCATCATCATTTTACAACAGCTATTAGAATTGGAGCAAAAAAATCTGCCATGGTTTCATTGAGGGTTTAGGGTGTTTAAACATTTGTGTTTTGAAATTTGTGCAATGTGCAAACATGATACATCAATGTGCATTTCAAGATCAATGATTGTGCATTGAATCTTGAATCCTTGATCATTGATCATTCAAGAATGATGAATCAACATTGATAGCTTGATTTTGATATGAGAGATGAAGATCATAGATGGTAGATCTTGATTGATGGGGTTGAGTGTGGGCATTGTGAGAGGGGTGTGGGTACTTATTAGTGGTTGGATTTGGCAACTAGTTAGGAGTTAGAAGTTAGAAGTCAGCGGTAAGCATTGATCCTTTTTAGTGGTTAGTACTTACTAATTAGTGGCTACCATTTAGTTAATAGTTGGAAGTTGGAGCTTGGTGGTTTAGGGTTAGAACTTAGGTAATAGGGCTTTAAGCATAGATACTAGCAATGTTTTATGGTACCTTTCGAATCGCCTTTTTGAACCATGTTTGAATCGGGTTTGAATCGGGAAAGAATCAACTTCTCCAGGTTCGAACCGGCGAATCGGTTTTAGGGTCCCCCCCCCACCCGAGTTTCTACCCTTCGATCATGTCAAAAACAAGTGCTTTCTTAGTGTTAATGGGTACATTATAATTCGTGATTAGTCGATAGTGAAATTTGAATCCTGACGTGCAACTCCTTAGTCTTGTTACCCAACAATACCTGTGCTACTTGTAATTTAGGGTTCTTGATCCATCTGTTGCATGCAGTTTTAGCTATGATCTATCTGATATCATTTGTAACACTAGCTAGTAACTACCACATTACATACATGAGTAGAAAGAATGATCATTGTTACTCGTCACTCAAAACATTAATGTCACACAATACATGTTACAATGTACAATGAAACACTCGAGAAAACCCTGAAGGCTCTCTCTCTCTCTCTCTCTCTCTTGGAAAAACATGTTGAAGAGACAAAAATGTGGGCAGCTCTTTTCAAATCGGAGGGCATCAAACTCTCATCACTTGAAAAACAGGTTGAAGAGGATTGAATGCTAACTCTAATGTTCTTCTCAGCTTCTCGATATACTTTGGGCACTTGAATCTTTGACATAGTTTTGGCTTGATCCACGAGTTTGTTTTGGACCCTGGATATAGCTGATTCATGTACGAATATAAGAGGCATTGGTTTTGTTAATAAGCTACTTGTTTATCATTATAAGTAGGAGTTGTTTTTGCTACACAAATAGAAACACAAATCAGAGCTTATATGGCATTTAGACTGGTACTCCAAAAATACTCTCTCTTGGTTCTTTTTGATTGAGTCAATGCAAGTGTATGATTAAGTCCAAAAAATTAGGGTCTCTGGCATGAGTAGTCTTGGAGCACATGGATTTGTGCGGGAGTCTTAGCATTCATATGGATTGGAATTTGATCATGACATGTCATAACATACATGTGCTACATATATAAATCGTAGAGTTGGCCAGAACATGGATATGGTTAGGAGTCATGACACCAGTACACAACTTGTTGGAGACGTTCAATAGGCACAAGGATTAGTATGGCATGGATTTGCCCTAATACCTTAGTACGTGTCCAGGCTTACCCTAATTTGCTAAAGTAGGTAATAGATACAGTTAACTTTTAATACATAAAAAAAGTTTTGAAGTGATCAATAGAGACCAATACCGCAATACCGATCAGTATGGCAAGTGCCTTGATACGGTTGAGTCAGGTTTTGGCCTATCGCTGCAAACTAAGCATGAATGAGAAGATTGGACTATTAATTTCAAACTAGAATCATGCTGTCAAGTTCGTAAACTTATTTTGTACAAGGATAACAACTGACGTTCAGCATTGACACCTGTCTTTCTCATTGTGCTAACTTGCGTAGTTTTGTGTGACGGGATGGTGGCAGGTACTAGCTGGATGTCTTGAGCTAGGTTTTACTTTACGGTGCCTTATGTGTACTGTATATACTTTTTAGCTTTGTTTTTCCTTGTTGGTTGATCAATAAAGGGTTTAAAAGGTTTGCTTTTGACTTGTCAAGAGGAACTGTGCTTTTGTTCTCTCTCTCTCTCTCTCTCTCTCTCTCTCTCTCTCTCACATGCAGAGTCTAGGAGATTACATGCATTGGGCCAGGCGGGTTTCAGGGCACACTACTCCACCACAGATCATATCTTCACCCTTCGGGCCATTATTGAGGAGGCTAGACACAGGAAAGAGCGGGTCTACTATTGTTTTGTTGACTTCAGGAAAGCCTTTGACCATGATCTCTCTCAATCAGCGTCTACGTGATCTTGGTTTTTCTACTGACACAATCTTGGCAGTGATGCCACTATATGAGAGAGTCCGTGGCTGTTTTTGGAGTGACACCGGCATCTCAGATCATATCTGGAGCACTATTGGCCATGGCACCCAAGAAAAAGGGGGGTACCCCTACTCCCCCCCCTCTATTCACCCCTTCTCCTCCTCCATCATCTGAGAGGGAGGGGGATGCTATTTCACGTACAGCAATCCCACCGCTAGCTGCACTAGAAGGCATTACTGATGCACCCTCTATTTTCACTGGCAATCTACTTGCTATCACAGAAACGCATCAGCCGTCCATGGTCGACTACACTCCTTTCAAGCCTATTGAGAGCCTTTATGCCTATGATATTGGTTTTATCCGAAACGAAATCCTCAGCATTAAGAAACAACTACATTTTTTTGAAATGGCGAAAGGCAAATTGGCTCTAGATCTCGTGGGTGTCAAAGAGCGGGTGGAGCAGCTTGAGTAAGAAAATGTATATCTTAAGCAACGGCTTGCAGAACATGTATGGTCAACCGAGGAGGTGAAGGGAAAGTCATGGAGAAAAGTGGTTAAGGACGAGATGTAAGTGGGAAGACTTGACTGAGAGAAAGTAGAGCGAGGGTGACGGATGGGTCGGTGTGTCGTGACCATGGTAATAGGATATCCAAGGGATAGAAGCAAGAGGGAGTGATCAGAGATGGTAGGAGGTATAATGTGGAAGGTATGAAGGAATGGGATCAAAGCCGGTGAACCAATGAAGTAGTCTACAACACTATGTCTTCCCCCATGAGAATGAGAGAGAGAGAGAGAGAGAGAGAGAGAGAGAGAGAGAGAGAGAGAGAGAGAGAGAGAGAGCTTTATTAACGTCTTTTCCATGCCAAAGGGCATATAAGACGAACCGGTACATAAGATGGAAACCAGACAACAAAGGACTAAAACAAATCTAACTAAGAAGAGATTTTATAACCAAGATTATATGGTACGTAGACTATTTACAACTAGATTTTTCTAACTTAGATTCTATCTCAAAAGTCAAGCTCTCGTTAACCATAAGCTTCCAGTCTACAATTCTAATCTTACCATCTCGATAAATAAGCCATGTTCTAGTTGATAGAGCTTCTTGTCATGCCAGCCAGAGAGAGAGAGAGAGAGAGAGAGAGAGAGAGAGAGAGAGAGAGAGAGAGAGAGAGAGAGACACTAATATATGTGGCCTTTGGTTTCAGCCGATTTTGGTTTATATGTCGAAGGTGGATGGCAAGTTCCCTTTTAGTCCTATCAGCGTGAATTTTTTGACGGAACTAACAAAGGTTTTCTTTGCTATCTGCATGCTTATTTTCCAGGTGAGAGAAATGTTGATTATTGCGTGTTGTTTCGGTTACAAGCTAAACATCTTGTAAATGCAAAGAGACATATGAATGTAGGGCAGTTGAATAACAATCTTCATGAAAATATTGAAGTATCTAAGTTGGGTGTGTAAACTGAAACCATATTGAAGCATGCTCAATTGAGTCTCAAGCTACTTCCAGACTGAAGCAACTAGTCTCTAAATCATCACCCTTGGATAATGAGGCCTGAAGGTGTGGTGATACTATTTGATGCAAAAGTTTGAACTAGACTCTGTAACTTAGAGCTAGTGCCCAATATTGACCTTGGGACCCATAATTGTCGCTAACATGTCAATAAGTAACGAATCCATGGCCTAAACTATATGGTCCAATTGACAAATAGAACAAGTGTACAACTATAGTCTGTATAGGTGTATTTGTGCATGATAACTGGCCTGTAATTTTCTCTTAAAGGCACCGTCTTCAATGTCGGTATAAAGAACATGTCTTTGTCAAATAGTTGCAACTACTACAAAACAGGTGTCAGGTACATGGAAGATCTACAAATTTTATATGTTGAAGTTGAAGCAAGAAAAATAGTAATAGAATAGCAATAAATTTATATATCATGGAAATAGATGAGACTTATGCACGAAGTAGGAATCAAAAACTCGAAAGTTTTAACAATCTTGAGGCATTCTTCTCCTTCCAACACCCAAATTCTTCCTTGCACCCAAGCTAGGACTTAGGTGAATTTGCCTTTCTTTGCATGCCCTACTATTTAAGGACAAATTTGTCGAGGATTGCTAGAGAGAGAGTTATAATGCAATCTTAACCATTATCTCCTCTAGGTTGCGAGGTCATCCAAATAACTGACTATAAAAAAATAGTACTTTCGGCAACATCTTTTTCCAGTCACTGCATGTGACATGTGAAGAGACCATTGAAAAGCTCTCAATCTCCTCTTCCCTTCCCAACGAGCTATGGCTCACCTTGGAACACTTTTGAATCGTTTGTCGGGTTAAAAAATGCCAAGATCGAAAATAGACACTTCATGAGTCAACTATATCTAGACCTAGTCATGACTGTGTCACATATCCATCAATTTGGAATACCCTCCATCGCCGTCCACTTCTGCAGCATCAGGTCTCCATGGCAGGCATGGGGGTGACGAGGCATTGCACAGATTGGGAGGCCATGCAGGGTCTACAGGGTGCACATGATGAGGCACGGGATGAGGCACGGGTTGATTCAGGCAATGGTGCACAGGATGATTCAGGGGATGGTGCACAGGATGAGGCCCAGAGCCCAGAGCATTTGTATTCAGATGCCAGCTGGACGACTTGATTGCCACATTGGATTCAGAGGCTCAGCAGATGCCGAGTGTCAGGGCACCCCCTTCATCTCTTGCCAGCATGCCATACACAGTCCCAGCCGGAGCAGTACAGTTCCTCCAGCTCCTCAAAGGGTATATGTGCACCGCACAGCTCCTCCAGTGCGATGCCAATATATATGGAGTTTTCAAAAGAAAACCAGATCAAAGCTTTTACAAAGATCAAAACTTAACTCTATGGGTTTTTAACTACTTCCAGAGCTTTCAACAAATAGTAAAAAACTACATCCAAGGGAGAACAAGTTGAGCTTTAGATGATGAAACGTCCATAACTTTTGCATTGATTTCCGGTGTACTTGAAATTTGTTAGGGACCTAGTGCTTTGACAATTTGAAGGAGATGCTCGATCTTGCTTCCATTCCTAAAATTGTATCCAAACCAACTTTCTAAGGAACATGCAAACACATGTGGAAAAGCCATCAAAATGGTATTGATGCAGAATGGTCATGTGATTTGCCAATGAAATCAGGAAGATGAATCTTGCTGAGAGGAATTATCCTGTCTATGAGTATGAGCTTTTGGCCAAAGTGCATACTTTGAAATCTTGGATTCATTATTTGCATGGTAGAATACCTATCAAGCTCTTTGTGAATTATAAACCATTGAAGTTTCTAAAGGATCAAGCATAGTCTTTTCCAGCTTAAGCTAGGTGGATGGAGTTTTATTACAATATTAAATATCAATCTGTCATTTTACAACAAATCAACGAATTTGTTCTGGTAATGTATTTGCTACAACATCTTTTACGTGTTATTAAAATGTATGTCTTAACTATGACAGGATAATGGATTAAACATCTAAGATTGTACTTTGGATGTAAACAACTGCTGAGCTCATCTTAGGGTGTACGTGGCTACGTGCATTGTGTAACTAATTGTTTGTACTGATTGGGTGGTGTATTCGATTGTAATGATTGCATGGATAGACGACCATATTGTTTATCTCACTAATGATTTTCAATAATCGATTGTACTGACTATCTAGCAAAGACGAATGAATTGGTTTCTCAGTACGTCCATGACATTTGCTAGCATTCTATCACATCATCAACCTCCCTAGCTTATCTGTCCTATCCACCTATATATGTAGGCGGGTGTGGAGAAGGGAGACACTATACCCTTTATGTCTTTTTGAGTTGAAGGTGAGAAGTTGCTTTGGCAAGAAGAGAACACTTTGCTGTCATATTCTTGTAATTATGTGAGGAGAATGTGCCATCGCCGAGTGTAGATGGTCAATAGCAAGGAGGATATTCCGCAACTACTATTTGGAGGCGTAGTTTGTAAGCTTGTTTTGTTTCTTTTGCCATTTCGTTATGGGGTTTCTCTAGCGATAGGTGTCTGGGTTGTTTTGTACGTAGGAGTTGAAACAAGAGAATTTTCTTCCTCTCCCAGCTTGAAGCTCATGCAGGTGTATCTATTGTGCTTTTAAAGTTTTGGTTTGAGGATTCCCTCTTTCCAAGGATGAAAGCTTTCATCAAGGTGCCATATGTACTGGGAATCTTGATTTCCTCCTGTACTACTGTGACCTACATCTTCCTTGTCTCTATAAAGCAATGCTGTTGATCTTGTTATGTAGACCATTATGATGATAATTGTTTGCATGCTGTATGCTTGCTTTAGACGTGAGATGTAGGTTGAAGCTTGGGGCAAGATATCTCCCTCCCACGATTGTAGTGTGATGAAGAGTGGGCCCTAGGTGCAATGAACATTACGTGGGATAATGTTATCCGATTGTACCGTGATGGATATCTCTCATTTGTCTGTGATAACTTTCCAGTTCAGGACTTGACTGTTTTGGAGAGTGTGGCTTGGGCCTTGTAGCATCTTTGATGGCCTTCCTTTGTGTTGGTATCTTTTATGTGCATGATGGATCATCATCTACTTGTTTATTGGCTTGACTAGTTTTGCATGGTGGTGCATGCAGTCGTGGGTGTGAGTGCATGGCTGTACATATGCCTTTATTGGGCTTGCATGTGTTGATTTAGTATATAGCTTGCATGTATCTATGGTTGGATGGGAAAGTGTGACATATTTACTTGTTTTGTTTTATCTCAGATGCTTGTAAGGAGTCCCCTGGGCCTATTTATACTGTCATAGGCCAAGAATAAGGGCTAGAATCTGTGAGGTAGGCTAGGGCCCAATAATGACCATATGACCCATGACCCATAATCGTCTTCAATAAATGCCAAATAGTAAGTGATGGACACAAGCACCCAAATTATATGGTCAACTTGACAAAGAATAACATGAACAAACCAATGCTGACTGAGACAACGAATAACATGAGCGAACCAATACTGACTGGTACACATAAATGTCCCTATGCATGATATATGGCCTACAATGTAAAATGCATTATGGTCTGGCAATATTCTCTGTTTCATGAGTACAGATGTAATAACATATATACGGTGCTTATAGTTCTTGTTGCTTCAAAATGGCCTTGCTTTGAGTGCCATTGTGAATGTTCTATTAGAAACACCTTCCAAAAGATTTTCTTTAAAAAGATAATAGTTTTACAAAAAAAAATGATAGTTTTTTGTATGCATACAAAATGGATTCCGTAACAGACATTCTGTAAGAAACGTTTCAGGTCTGGAATGTTTGATACATGGAACTATGACCATGCTTGACGTGATGAAGTTGGCAGCCTAATACTATATACTGAGTTTTCATGAAATGAAAGGTGCACACCATGTTTGTTATGCCTTGGTCAATAGTCCATGCTTGGAATCTCATGTGTGATGGTCTAGCAAAACTTCTATGTGCAGGCGCAGAGGCAACACCGAGGAGAGAAGTCATTGCTTTCTCCAACTATGATTCTTCAGGTTGTTAATCTATTGTAGTCTCCATCATTTGTTGTCACAGCTTTTCACCCCTTAACTATCAGTTTTAGTTGCAGATTTGAAACTTAGCATCTATATATTTGTAGTTTTGCTAAAGACTATGCCCACTGTGTTTTTTCCTGGAATCTGCTCCTTGCACTTTCTAACGAATGAGGATGATTTTTGCAGGCAGCAAAAGCCAATTACTTGCTTGCACTTCCTGCATTCTTGTATGCCATCAACAATTATCTCAAGTTTATTATGCAGGTATTCAATATTACTCTATATGTTTGTGTATAGAGTGTTCTAGTTCTTTTATATGGTAATCAAGCAAGTTATAAAGTACAAGTGGAGTTATTTTTTGAATAATAATTGTGTGAAGTCTTATGTACATTCAGGTTTTCATTATTTTTCTTAAGTTTTGCTATAGCTATTGCATGAGCTTATCAATAAAAGACTTGTTGGTTCATTCATGACCAGACAAAGCTACTAACATGAACACTTAGAACCTGGAGAAGTTTTTACTGTCGACAACTTCTACCATTATTATCCATGGCTTTTTTCCTGTAGTAAGCAATTATGCAGTTAGACGCCGTGAAAGAATAGCAACATATAAGCATATTATTTTGTACTTCATTTTAACCAGCTCATGTGAAAATTACTGACCACCTTTTGGACATCTGTCAAGTCCCTTTCTCTGCTCTACTGTAGCTTATATGAAAATGCAAACTTGATTTGGCTTAGAACTTTTGCATGGCAGTTTGGCTGACTCACAGTCGTTTTAACTTGTTAAGGCAATTGGGAATCCTATTTGTGATTGTGCCTTTGGAAATGAGGGGGAAATCTGGAACTATATCGACCATCCTCTTTTATAAGATTGACAGTTTTCTAGCCACCTTAGGCTTCTGTCTGCAAGTTTTATTACTAGACTTTGTTATGCATTTGTAAAATATCTTACCAGGGCTATCAGTGATGAAAACCATTATGCTTATCAATCTGTAAAACATTTGCACTCATCAACATAAGACAAGTGTCCTCAAATTAGGTTAGGTCCATCTTCTCTTGTTACGCCCAATCATAAGGGCCTAGTTGTCACATGGGATGTTAATGTTGTGAGAGAATGTTGAAAGCTTGTGACTTTTTTTGTGGAAAAGTTATAAAATGCTGTTTTCGGTTGTGAGCATTCACATGAATTTATCTGAATTCTTACGATTACTTCAACACGTGGCAGCTATATTTCAATCCTGCAACAGTGAAAATGTTGAGCAATTTGAAGGTGAGTAAATTTTGATTCATGTTAGTGATGCGTATTGTTAATTGAAGGTTTATTTTGGCATTTAGTGCCTTTTCATTTAGTTTTGTCTTGCCAGTTAAGACAGCTTGAATGCTGAAGGTTTCTAGCTGTATTTGGAACCTTTCATCACATATGTAATTTGATTTTAGAAAATTACTCAATGGTATGTTTGCAGGTTCTAATGATTGCTTTACTCCTCAAAGCTGTGATGAGAAGAAAATTTTCGATCATGCAGGTGTGTGCATGAGAGAGAGAGAGAGAGAGAGAGAGAGAGAGAGAGAGAGAGAGAGATATTCATTGATTCCATGTTTTCAATACTTTCTTGTTGTCTGCAGTGGGAGGCCCTCGGACTTCTCTTAATAGGAATAAGTGTAAATCAGCTTCACACAACCCCTTCTGGAGCAACAATAGTAGTTCCACTCGCATCTGCCGCATATCTGTACACATTAATTTTTGTGAGTTACTATTCCATACTGCTCGTCCAGTGATTAGTTATTGTCCTTGCTTTTGCTTCAAAACATCCTTTGAACATTTTTGGCACAGGTAGCGCCGTGCTTGTGATTTTTTGACATGTGATTGTAAATTTTTGTGTGAGAGGATGGCATCCTACTTCTAATATGATCACTTTCTAGTTATTTGTATAACATAAAAGAATATGCAAGTTCAAGTTAGTCTGTCGCTATCTTCATTAAGCTTGGAGCATAAGTGCTGGCATGTGCCACCACTTAAAGTAGAGGTGTCCTCCATATATAAATTTTATTTATTGCACTTTTGTGGGTGATTCTCACCTATTTTGTGAATTGCCATAAATTTTCAATGCTGTTTTGACTGTTGAAACACCAATGCATCTTCAATCTACGAATTTCAAATAAGTTTGTGTGGTAAACATTGCTGGAGATTTTAAACAGAGCTTTACGCTTTCTTGATAGACTTCACTGCTATCTACTTTGCAATCATGTTCTGATCCATGTCAATGACCACATTCTTCAAACAATTATGTGAATGTTTACCACACCAAGAAATAGCACAAGAACCCAATTGAGCATATGACAAAATGTAGATAAGGTGCCCATTTGTTGTTGCAAGCCCTTCTTGGTGGGAGAGGCCAAGACCACTTTCATAATAGCTAATATGATTTCTTGTGACAATTGATGTCCTAGGAGGAAAGTAGTCATATGCATGCCTGAAATCCATGAAACAACAATAAACACTCTCTTCTAACTTGGCCTCCTCAATGAGTGACTTTGAGTGAGGATGTGATCCGGTGTAGAGTGATCAGATACCAGCCTGTGTGAGTGACATGGCTCTGCCTCAGTGCTCGCTATTGTTTGGAGGATACATCCATAAAGCATAGTAGCTATAATAGGTTCAATCATGACGGTGTGATAGTTTTTTGGCCACATGGGATCACCATTCTTGTAGAGAGGTGTAGAATGTGAGTACACCAAGATGGAGGAAAGCCTATAGTGATATCTTAACCAAGGAGAGTGGCAATGGCCGGGGCTGAGATGTCAGCAGTGTCAATAAGGAGCTTAGCTTCAAGATCCTCTATATCCCTACCATGTTTATGGTTCAACAGATCAATGGCCTCATGAACCATCAATGTTGTTGTGAATAGGGAAAACTATGAAGGTTTAGAAGTTATAGTTATGGACTCGGCTCATTACATTCGCCGCGTCCATTTACATTTACTTTACTTTATGTAGGCCTTGGGCCCTTTTTTATTCATTGACACTTAGACTATATGGTTGGCCTTTGGCCTTATTATTCATTATTAGGCCATTTGAACGTATTACTGGAGAGTGGGGGCCTTCTTGGAGGGCGCACTATTTTCCCTCCCAGTTGGGCCCTAGCCACCGGAAGCTTCCTTTTAAGGCTTCCTCTTGGCTATAAGTAGGGAAACTGTGTCATTTGTTATTCAGCTGATGATATTGATCTCTCTCTTTAGTCTCCTTAATCTCTCTCTTTCCTGCTTTCTAGGGTTAAGTCTTGCTTATGTGCTGCTTTCATAGCTTAAGTCTTGCTTATGTGATGCTTTCATAGCTTAGCTCTAGATCAGTTGTGCCTCTATTCGTAACTTGGTATCAGAGCACTTTCCTGTGCACTACTTTTTCAGATTTAGTAGAGGCTGTCCAGCGCCCTACTAACCCATCACTTTTGTCGAATTTTTCATCAGATTTTCATCGTTTTTTCAGATTTAGTAGAGGCTGTCCAGCGCCCTACTAACCCATCACTTTCGTCGATTTTTTCATCAGATTTCCATCGTTTTTCGAGATTTGGTAGAGGCTGGCTAGCGCCCTACTACCCTGTCACTTTTGTTGATTTTCTCCACCGATTTGCTGCCCATTTCGTGGCTTGATTGGAGGCTGTCCAACGCCCTACTTCATCACCATTTTCAGTGGTTTTCTCCATTTCTTTTTCAGGTTATGTGCGGATTTTGGTAGCTATTGCCCAGCACCCTACTACCTTGCCATCTTCGACGGATTTCTCCACCGATTTGCTGTCCATTTTGCTGATTGTTTGGAGGCTGTTCAGCGCCCTACTTCATCACCATTTTCAGCAGTTTTTCCATCATGTTGCAGGACATTTGTGGATCTTACTAGCTGCTGCCTTGCACCCATTTTCAGCCTGGATCTTCAACTCTCTCTCTCTCTTCTTTCCTTTATTTGGGACTCCCCCTCCATTTGGATTTCCATCTTCTTCTGCTAGTCAGCCTGGTGGTGGACCGTTCATACCACCTAACCCACCTCCTGGTTTCTTTCCACGTCCCCATCCCCCAGTTCCTGAGCCACACTTTGTCGCATCATGATTCTTGACATGCAACATGCCCATATTCTAGTCTACCCTCATCCTTGATATTGGTCCTAACTGGCCTATCTACCCCAGCTTTAATTTGACATTGTATTTTTAAGAACTAAAACAAACCATTTTCAAGTATTGTAGTACTTAACTTCCTGTCTAATTACCCACTATGGTCCATGTGTTGTTAACCAAGCCTCTGTTACCAGTGAATACTTAATCCATTTAACCACTCAAATCAATAAGTCATTTTGACTGCTCAAGCCTCCAAGTAGTTGTCACTGTGGTTGCTCAACAATTGTGCTTGAAAATCGAATGTGAGGTTCATTTGTTGTACCAAGCCTCTGTCACCAGTGAATACTTAATCCTTTCAACCATTCAAAGCATTCAGTCATTTTGATGGCTCAAGCCACAAAAGTATTTGTCACTGTGGCCGTTCAACACTTGTGCTTGAAAATTGAGGTCCTTAAACACCAATACAAATCATTTCACAGTGCATTATACATTCTTGCCCTCATGATGCCATGTATGGGTTCCCAAATGATAGTTCAAAAATAATAGTACGTCAATTCGACTAGGGTGCTGTAATAACTGTAGGGCTTTTAATGCTTGTTGAGTGCATACAACCACACCCAGGTAGTGAAAGAAATAGTTTTGGTCTGAGGTTTTCTTCACGTCTTTGATGACATTATCTTAGATGGGGTCCTTTTCATGCTCTTACTTGATTATGAACTTAAGCATCTGAATTTGACCATATAGCACGTATTCTTGTATGACAGATTAATTGTTGCCTTGTTGTGTGAATCTTTTGATGAGTTGGTGTATGAAATATAGTAGACACAATGGGCTTTTGTATTGTGTTTTTCTGGTTACCCTTTGTGGTCACTGCATTGTATTTGGCTTGAATTCCAACTGACATGCTCATATACTGTTTCCCTTTGAAGTTTGCACTCATTTATGCTGGCTAAGAATTCAATTGTGAGCAGTGATCATGTAGCCATATGGACATTCTTCTGCACTGTTTCTTACAAAAAGTATGGTAACGAATTTGTTACGTCATTGTGTTCAGGTGACTGTGCCTTCTTTGGCATCGGTTTTTAATGAATATGCACTGAAGAGTCAGTTTGAAACCAGTGTCCATCTCCAGGTTTTTTTCTTACCCTTTGGCAATTGTACACGTTAGAAGTGTTATGGCTATTCTCCCTGGTATTGCAAGTAAATTTGCCATTTTTGTCTTCTCTTGAAGCATGCGTCTACACTCTACAGCAAGAAGTTCCCTCCCAATGGATCCAAATTTTTTTTTATAGGAAAACATACCAAGAAAGAACCCAATGTTTCAATTTACTGGAAAGGTTATGTATTTACTTCCTTTATAATGTTTGCTTGTTATTTGTGAGATACATCTATTCTCAACAATGTTTTTTGCCTACTACATGCAAATGTGGTTGGCAAAAAATCAAGAGTCAATCAAGCGTAAAGCAGATAACCTGGATACTAAAAATCAAGAGTCAACAACATCGAATTTTCTCATCTAATATATTCAGCGAAGATATCCTGAAGTATTTTGAGAAATTGGAAGAGAGAATGTTCTAGATGGTCTTTTATCATGGCCCTCTTATAAACTGTTGGGGGAGAGGGAGTGTTGAGATCTTTTAGTTGTGGAAGTTCTATTGTAATTTGTAAGTAACTGTGTACAACTTGACAAGAATTTAAAACTGTAAGTAAGCAAGTCATTTAGGTCCTTGATTTTTAGTTTATTTGATGCCAGCTTTAGGAGGAACCTCCCTTGAGGTCCTTTGTTTTTTATTATTGGCCTATTTTATGATAGTTATTTATTTGGTAGCTTCCTGCTTATCTATATTGAGATGATGGCAACTATATACACAGCCATATTCTGGCAGGAAATTTAGATCAGAAACTGATTGGAGACCTATTCACTTCCAAATCATTAAAATTGGAATGGATATAAAGTTTGTCCTATGTGTCTTGATTCTCATGGCAGAATATAGTAGCAATAGGTATTTAATGTTCCAGACTTGACAAAATGGCGTATGTAAACAGAACTTGTTTCTGTATGGATATGGCGCCCTCTTCAACCTCCTTGCAATAATCATCAAGACAGTCTTTGAAGGTACTCTGGTGCTTTTTTGTGACTTATACTTTTGTCGTCTGTCCAAGAAAAAATTATTACTAAGAAGACATATCCTGGAACTTGGTATTACTCCTTACTTTCATAACAAAGGGCTCTCATCTGGTTTCCTTAATAGGTATTCAGTTTTGGAAGATCAACGAAGTTTTTGATTTATAGCAAACAATTAACTATAGAAGTGGTTGAATTTAACAGTGTCGCTACAAGAAAACCCATTCCATATTTGTATAACTTTCTTAATATGTGTTTTGCTTTGTGATTTGAATGTAAGGAAAGAGAGAACCAGGAAAGAGAGATTGTTAACTTTACTTTAGATTTGAGCCACGCTTCAAGAGACATTCATAACTAGTGTCTATGTAATCTGTGCTAATTCTTATTAACACATTCAGGTGGAGCTGAGTTCAATTTGTTTGAGGGTCATTCAAGAGCTACAGCATTTCTTATTGTCAATAATGCAGCACAAGGAATACTTTCATGCTTTTTCCTTAAATATGCAGGTAACTGATATAGAGATTTTAGCCTTGATTTGTGTGTCATCTCTGCAAATTTTCTCTGAGGAACTAGGATAATGAATTGCCTTGTAGATGGTACATATGAAAGTCTGTATGCAGAACAGAGTTTGCTTCAGTATCCAAGTCAACAGACATTCCTGAAAACCCTTTCCTCTTTTCACCTCTGCGCTTTGCACAGATCTTTCAAGTTTTTTTTCCAGCATGAGTTACCGTTTACTACTTAAGATAATATAACCAGTGAATTTGATTAAACTTGAGAATCCAATAAATGTCTGCGTGGTTGCAAGTTTGAGCATTTATATAGTGTCTTCACTGGAAACGTATTGCCCACCCTTTTTTGATTGTATCAGAACGGGATGCTAAATTTCCATCTTTTATTGATGTAGTTATAAGCTTAAATTTTTAATTTTCTGGATGTTGAATCCTGGATCTCCACTAAAAGTACCAAAAGAACCTGCAATGTGTGTATTTCTGAGGGGGATGTAAAGGAACATAAGCTAGAATGAACTAGAACAGGCACATCGTCCAACTCCAGAAAGCTTCAATTTTTACTTAAATTTCCATTTTGGTACTAGGAAGTCCAGTACATTAGTATATCTGAGGTCTTATGAGCTTCCATGCCCAAGTAATACCAATTGTTGGCTGTGAATCTGTGATGTCAACAAGCATGGCTGATATGGTTCTAGTATTGTAGGTGGAATTTTCTTAGAAGGAGAAACAAATCTGAGGCAAGGAGGAAATGCTCACAAAATTTATTCCTTGCTTTTGACTTCCTTTTTGATGGGGATGACACATTAATAAGTTGACAATCAGTCATAAGCTAACACCTCCAAATACATACTCAAGGCAAAATGCCTCCATTTACGTCATTCTTAATGCGGAGCGCATTCCCATCTGCACCCCAACACATGAATGTGGGGAATGTTCCATAGAAAGGGGAATGCTCCCAGCTGTCTCCCTGCAGCTAAGTTTTGGGACCAATTTTTGTCTGTTTTGGCGCAATTGTTTTCACTTGCAAGGCCTATTTTTTCCCCTCTTAGCTTACATATTATCTACAGTTTGTGTGGTTGAAGTATTTGATGACGTGGTGTTCCCCTGTTCCCCCCTCTCCAGAGAATGCGTTTTCTGGCAACTATGATTTCTTAAATAGACTAACTTTAGACATCTACTCACATAAGTAAGTCACCTGTGTAGCTGATGCTCATAGTTTATGTATTCTTGAATCCTGATGTCCTTTTCATTCATGTCCTACTGCAGATGCAATCTTAAAAAAATATTCTTCCACTGTGGCTACTATTTTCACTGGCTTGGCTTCAGCAGCCTTATTCGGGCATAAACTAACTATCAACTTTGTGCTTGGGGTTTCCATTGTAATTATTTCGATGCACCAGGTACATCATGCACTGTAGTTATGTTCTATGCAGAAACCTATACATTTTCTGAATGAACTCTTCACATCTGAGCTGCTACTGAAACCTGAAATTCAAATATACATGGTACTCCTGAACTAGAGAGTTGCCAACAGCTGTGAAGTTTTTGTGAAATAACCTTTCAAGCTCATACTTTCCTGATGGATATCGTCTTAATCTGCAGTTTTTTTCTTCCCTTTCTAAACCGAAGGATGGGCAGCATGATGATAATGTCGTTTTGCCAGACAATCACATGACTATGAATGGCAGGTATGGTTTTAGTTTAGATGAATTATATCTTTCTACATGCATTTATCTAGTTTCTGTGGGATACCGAAAGGATGCTGTAAGGCATGAAGGCATATAGTAAAACTTGGAACAATAAGCAATTTGCTAATCAGGAAAAGAAAATGTTTGCTTTGTTTTCTCTGTTAGGAACATTTACTATTTGGTAGATAGTTTCTGTAGTTGCTTTGTAAGTCATTTTGGCTATGGTGTTTAATCTTTTCTTTGCCTTTATGGTATTTATTTTTTTCTTTGTCTTTTAAACTCAACCATATGTTGACGGTGGCTGTAATCCAATAGTTTTTGTATTTATGTACTATACATGGGATACATGCAATAGAAAGGGGGTGTCCCCTGTAACTTTGTGCTTCAATTAAGGCCAACTCAACGATGACGTAAGTTAATATTATAAATCGGCTTCTTGAGTCCAAGTTCCATAAAATATCAAGTGGAGAATTGTGTGAGGCATACACTTAGAGATCATTCCAACATTTGTTGCTTTGAAGTTTGTACTTGTGCTTATGCGATAAAAAACTAGTTTTTATGCATATGGATCCTGATTTGTTAAGTTTTGTCTTTAATACTTCAAACAGGGCAAATAAAGGTTCTTTGGTAGACATGGCTGCTGGTGCAACCGAGGAGGTATGTCTTTTCTGAAGAATTTCCTTTCAACAGAAGTACCATTTTTTTTTCAAGTTTAGAGCTTTATCTGAAAGAGGTTTTAGTTGAATATCTCGTGCTAGCCGACAGCAAGGACGGCATCAATAACCCGCACCTTGTGGGTGACTCCCTAGAAGTTGATATAAAACTTAGACTTGGCCTCATCCCAAGTACTAAATCCCATATTGATTTTATTAGAAAAGGCACGCTCATAGATCGCCATTGTTGTGAGCAAGGGCTCACAACAAGGTTCATCCATTCAGCCACTCTACTTGTGCTAGGAAGTGACATGAAGTCCGTTACAGTTGGAACATCATGTTTAACCACAAATCGAGGTGATATACTGGTATCATTGGAAGACATGATGGCAATTGGTAGAAACTAGAAGTACGAATATGTTCTATTTTTGAGCTATTTAAGTACTCATAGGTGATGTTTTGTGTATTGGCAATTACTGCAGGCAAACCACAAGATTGGAGTATCAACTGAAAGACAACCTCTTTTACCCATTTAAAATTCATTTTTGAACTAACATGGGGATGGTCGTGAACTGCAACTGGAAAGATATTTGGAGCTTTGTACAGGGAAAGATGAATTCATCTATTTAGTCTCAAATCTGTCCTAGTGGTGATCTATGCTGTCGATAGGTAGATTTTAATCATCTAAAATCTTGTCATAGATTTTCTAGCTGAAGCTGCTCTTTACTTTACGTTTGTAGACTGCTGCTCACTGGTCACAAGCAATCTAGTATTTAGGCTGACAAATTTTGGTAGTTAGCATGGCGAGCACCTTATCTCCTTCTGACAATTGATTGTTGCAATGATTAGAGATCGCTATGCCTTTGACTTGTACAGTGAATATCCTTACCTATATGTTCAGCTGGGCCTTCCGGGCTGTCTTATTCTTTAAAATTCATCCAAATAATGCCTGGGCTCGATTTGAAGGCCTTGGTTTACATTTACCAACATTGTTTCATTGTTAAGAAACAGTGATAGATTTGTTAGGGCCATCTATATACTCTTTTCTCTTCTGTGCATCCTCCTGCACTCCCTTAAATTTCATAGGAGCATCTATCAATAAATTTTTAATTCTATGAGTAAATTTTTAACTAGCAGGCTGATTTGACAGCCTTCTTTTAATGCTAGATGTGTTGTGGGAAGTGATTTAAGATTAACATTGACAAGAGCACTTGCTTGCTTTCTGTCTGTTATCCTGCTTGGTATTGTGTCTGAATTGGATGTATAGAGCTACTCTAGAATATGCAAGGATAAAGATTAACGAGAATCAAAGTGAGCTTTCAAGGTTCTGCATGCAAGTATTTATGTCTTTTTTAAGGATTGAAGATTTATAGATTTTATTCAGCAGTGCTACATTACCTTAAGGAATGTTGAAGTGTCTTTCTGTTTTCTGCACTGCTTTCTTGTTACCTTCCTGTTAAAGCTGTCCACTAGCTATATAGTAAGAAGTCACTCAGTTGACAGGATAAAACGCGGTATTGAAATGTACTAGTTAGAACTGAAGTCATGATCAAACCACAGCTGCAAATGGGACACAGAATTTGCTACATACCCTGCACAATGCACACAAAGAATATCTGATCTATAGCCTGATAGGCAAGAGCTTACGTGAAACTGTCTTGAGTCGCCTAAACTCTTTAAATGGAAATGGGCTCAATTTTAGGCAAGTGATGATATAATTAAACAGACAATTTTTATCAATCCGTGGAGATCGACTATAAACGAGTCATTCTTCTCCAAAGGTCAAATTCGATAAGATATTTGGATTTCTACTGGCATCAACAATGAAAATGTGAATAATCATGTGTATTGCTTTTAACACCTGCTGAAACGACTTCTTACAATCATAAACCACTTTGTTTAGAGCCTGCTTGAACAAATTTAATACAATTGAATTTGAAATCTGTTTCATACAACAATTATTGGGACTTTGAAAGCTATATAGTATTCGAACCAATGCATTATTGTTTCAAATATCAGTGGCCTTATAGCATGGAAAAAAATTCAGATCTCAATATAGAAATAAGCATTAACAAGCAGCATGGAACCTACAGTTGACGGCAATGGCTATGGGTGAGGAATAGCCTAAGGGGTAGGGACTCATGAGGTCATCCTACCTAAACAATAAAATTTAACAACGGCTCATCAATTAATTCTCAGCGAAAAAAAAAAAGAACATTGTGAATGTATAGCCCGACCCATCCAAACTATCCCTATGCCATAGACATAAAAGGCATGCTCAAGTCATCATTCCATAGTGAGGAGATTAGAATTTTCGAGAGTTTGTCTCCCTTAACTTCCAAATTCAAATATAGAAGAGGGAAATACCTTTTACTACTAACTTGACTTTTAGGCCTCTAACTATTGTAATCTACACCATGGCCCTAAGTACTTTTATTTCTAAGTTATGCTCATTGGGTTAGACTTAATTGAAGATTAATGCAACATAGATTGTATTCTATTATTTCATCCACTCATTGAACATGCATAGTATGAAAATTCACTTGTTGTATTGATTTCTACCTGTCACATTTGAGCAAATTGGTTGGATGTTGATTTTATTATAAGTGTTGCACATCATTGTTGTAGATCAAATACCTATTAGGAAGAGAATCATTGGTGAGGATAAGGAAGCGGTCTATTGGTGAAGATTGATAGCTTACAATTTAGTTCCCATGTCTCTGCACCATGTTTGTGGAAAAGAACTCTACTAAAACCGTGTAGAACAAAATAATCAGTTTATGTTCTTCAACTCTCTCTGGACTGAGGGGTTTTGCCCCATACTAGTTCTATATTTGATTTCAACAACCCATAGAAATGTTTGAAGCTTAAGTTTTCAATCTTTTGATTGTTATGATTGCAGAAAATACTTTTATGAGATGATTTGGCTTGGCCATTGCCCCTTGAATAATAAGTGATGCATTTTTAGATCTGCAACTAGGTAGGAGGTAAGAAGATAAGTGATTATTTTGGTCATGAAGTGAGTTTCATGATCACTTACCAATTCTATTGGGCATCCATATCAAGTTAAGATATTTTCACAGTTGTGACTTTCACCCACTTGATAAGATAGTTTGTAGCTACTATTATGTATTTGGCTTATGTATAACAAGCAACATGAAATATCAAACTGATGAGATCGATACCCCACTTTTCAACTGGGCTCAAGGCTATGATAGGTCGTAAAGGCTTCCAATTTGGTTCTTGTGGCTTTCGAAATAATTGGCACACATCATAGGGGTTGAGGAAAAGATTGACATATTTGTAAAGGGTTGGTTACCAATATCCTCGCAAGAAAAGCTTTCTCATTGTCAACTTGAGGACAAAGTGTCTACTTCTTATTCCTTCATGAGTTAATTGTACTATGGGTTCGATTTGATGAGGTAACATACATCTAAGTAGAATTAAATCAAGACCTATCTTTTAAAGTTGGCTTGCTATTAAGATACAAGGAGCATATTTTAAAATTAGCTTTCCTTGCTCAATCTTATTCAACTTTGGAAGTGGTCTTCCCATCCTTAAATATTCTACAACGTCTACTGACCATTCCAGTGCGTCTAGTAGGAATAAAACTACATCAAGCAATTCATCTAGTATTCCTTTACTAGGTGATAAATTGCAGATCCTTGATGAGTGATCTACAAGATATTGCTGTTTTCCTTTTCACACAACAATCTGAAATTAAAATTCCTATAGAGCAACAACCATTTGGTGATTCTACCAATTGTACACGATCGATTAACAAGATAGAGCAAGGCTTGATGGTCAATAAAAAATGCAAAAAGATCATCCAACAAGTAGTGTTAATATTTCTTAATACTATAAGCCAGGGTTAGAGCCTCTCACTCGATGGTGCTATAGTTGACCTCGGCCTGAGTAAACTGTTGACTAGCAAAGTGCACTGGGTACTCTTCCATAACTTTACATTATGGGTAAAAAGATGTTTAAAGGTGAGGGTGGTGGGGGGGGGGGGGATGTCATGTCCCTGGTTAACCCGGGTTAGCCATACATTACCATGGGTTAGCTTGACCCCATATGTGGTTAAGACTCACTAAGGACCATTGTTATTGATAGAGTTAGCATCACAAACCAATACCAGCAGAGATGAAATCAATGTGCACCAAAATCATGACAACAAGACAGCAATGGACCCTGTCATTTTGCACACACAGCAAGGATGTTGTCACTGCTGGAAGCTTTGAAATTTTTTTTACCAATCTACTAAAACCAAAGATTTGATCCACCCTGCAGAGACAGAGAGAGGGAGAGAGAGGGAGAGTCTTGGGATCATTTTGTGTTGATGCAGTCCTTCAAGGTCTGTCAACATTGTTCATAAAATTAAGCCACAGAACTTCCTATAGGAGACTGTAAATGACAAACTGGAACATTTTCAAAGGAGGTATGATTATTTATTACGAATTCAACATCAATAAAAGATGCTGCAAATAGACAAGAAATGCCTTGTACAGTGCTCTATGTACTGCCTCATGTGCGTTTCCAGTCGTTAAATCAATTTCTAAGTACAAATTACTACAAAAGCATATTTTTTACAAAGATGAACTGCATCTCACTATGAAATCCCGAATCTTCAGAATAAAAAAATTATCAATATAATGCCTCCTTGCCCAATTTCTGGATCGTTAAGCATTGAGAGGTCAGCTATTACTTCTACACTATCCACGAAAAGAATGCCGACATGCTCTCGGAGCTCTCCAACGGACTTTCTGCAGTTGCTTTTCCAAATCTGTCATAGATTTGTAATGTTTCCAATCCTCAATAATTAGTGTCAAATCGCGGATCTTATTAACTAGTCCAACACAGCAATTGGCATGCATGATACAAACTTTATCAAAGTCTCTGCTTGCTTGACAAAAGCCACCAAAAAACTTAGTACTTAGGAATCGCATTTTCATGCCAATCTTCCTGAAATTTGACTTCAACTTCACTTTATTCAATATTTCTTGCTCATTTTCGCCAGGATAAATTTCACGACACTTGTTCCAGAACTTGTAGAAATTTATTGTACGTTCATTAGATCGAACATGAACAAACCCATTGTTTGGTAGGTTGGCAAGACTAGTAGGGTTCCCATTGAACTTGTCACAAGCGATCTCAAAATCTGCATCCGTCGAAAAATGTGGGAAAGGATCTCGAAACCACATTATGTCAGCATCCTGGCAAACCAAATTTTCAGTTCATAGCAGATATACCAAATTCTAAATATCAAGCGGTGTTGTAAAATGGATAGAAAATACTTAGCAAATGAACATGCAAGGTACATTTCTCATCAGCATAAATGGCATATAACTAAATGGCATATCATTTTTGCAGATCAGCAATGCAACCACGAAAAAAATTTGAAGCAAGTCTCCCCTTGATAAAAGGAGCAGCTTACCGTGAACACAAAGTTGTAACCTAATTCAAGCACAATTCTCAACAGATCGAGTCTTTTCCACATCATTTTCAGATAATCATCTGTCATGAAGAATTTCTCTCCTGAAAAGTCCACTCCTTCTGTCCTTAAGGTGAAACAATGCTTATGCACAGATATACACCTATCATGGGCAACCTGATCCAAGACAACAATCACTAGATGGTCCAAGAAGTCTCTTGTACCCTCCCCCAGCCTGAAACTTTCTAAGAAGAGGTCGATCATAGAATTATTAGCTGCCCATGCCTGATTCAGTGTTGTTATGATCACAGTCTTATTTCTGAAGGAAGCACTTTTCAGAACTCCTTGTAGATTTCCAAGCTCTTCCTGAGTCTGCACTCTCAAGGAAAACTGCACCGTTACTAAAGTTTGCTTAGATCATAAGTTTGGCTTTTTATAAAGTACATAAACAACCCAGCTAGCTTTCTAGAAAATCTAAAAAGCTTCAATGATGAAATAAGAAGTTGAAAAGATTACAAAACTTACAGCTTGTGGACTAAGAAGAATTCCAGCAACAACAGACCAAAAAGCAAAACAGGTAAAGAAAGGTTATGGACGCCATTTATAACATTGACTCTTGCTTTTTATAGTTACTTTATGAGATTGTTGCTTTGTTATAGTTGATGTACATTGTTGCTTTGTTATAGTTGATGTACAGTATCTTAATTCGCCTTTTGGCCTTTACACTTCCTACATGCATACCTTTGTACTCCGATGGATTTCTCCATCTTTTATTAATAAAAAAAAGGAAGTTTCTTAATGCAAATAGATGCACCCTAAACAGCTAAACCCGAAACCTGGAAACAATTATGCAAAGAAAAAATGCTCCTGCCGACCACCTACACCAAAAGATGCTTGGAAACATGCAATCACTCTCTCTAGTAATCCTACAGACTATAGCCAATCCTAGCAAGAGGATTCACTCACAACGATGAACTATAGCCTCCAAAATGAAGCACAAAAGAAATGGTGGAAGAAAACTTCAAGGTGGTGTTTGGTGCATAATAAAAAATTTCCAGATATAAAAAAGCTTGATATAAAAATTTACACTATTCAAAATTTTCACCCAAAATACTTGGTAGTGCTATAGCCCTCATAAATTTTTGTGAATTTTCTACTATAGGTACAACTGATCTTTAAATAACTAGGATTTGCTAAAAAAAACTTTGAAACACACTACAATACAATTATTTTTAAGTTTGTATAACCTTATGTATGGACAAGGTTGGGTATTCAACAAAATAATTGTCGACAACGTTCATTGATTTGAAGTTGCATCTTAAACACAAGTGCATTGACAACATGTGGAAAAAGCCTTTTCAAAGAAATTATTGATTTAAATTGTTTTGGTTAGTCTTAACTCTCTCTTTTGTGGTTTGTTCATTTTAATCTTCCATGCTAAGTGAGAGATGATCGGGAAAATTTATGGGCCCATATTAAGTGAATTTTCTCTATTGTCAAAAAGAAAGATCATTTTGTCTTACTTCTTTGTATTTTGAGCAATAAAATAATCAAACATTTGAAACATAGGCCACTCAATTGCTTGGAATGCATTTGAAATGTTTAAATAAAGTTATGCTAATTCAAGGGTTGGAAGGTTAAATACATAATCTAAAAGTGGCTGAATGAGCATGTAAATTAGACAAAAGAAATCAATCTCCTGTGATTAACAAAGGTCATAATCTTTTAAGTGAAAATCATTCCATTTGTTTTTTTTGGAATTAAAAGTGGTTGGCATAGTTTCCACGAACCGCATTTTATTGGTGAATGAATATCGATTTATGGATAAATCGTTCAGGTCTATATCAAATAGGAAAGAATAAAACCCCCCCAAAAGAACTGTTCTTTGAATTTGAACAACTCTTTGATTGTCTTAATAATCAGCAACAAATCATTGATTTTACTTTTCAGTGTTTTCAATCATATTAAAATGTTTACCTAGTGTATTGTGTGACGGATGTTTGATGATGGATCATGGAAAAATCATAAATTACAATGTTAAAACGGAACTTGGAACATGATATCTAGTTTGTGGAGTTGGAATTGTGTCCATTCAACATTACCATGTGCACTTGTGATTCTGTGAACACTAATTTGATTTTAGGCTTCAGTTCTCTTCAAGCACCAGTAAACTTTGAAATGTATGTATTCATTAGCAATCTAAATATTGATAAGATTTTAGAAACATTGTAGACATTATAAATAATATATTTATACATTGCACATGTTTTAGCATTATATTGAAAAAATTTGCGAAAAGATTTTTTGCTAATTCTTTCTAATTCCTTTTGGGACGAAACAGGTCTTAAATCACAATTCATGTTGATTCACTTGATAAACACTAGTGCTTCAGAGGTGCAAGGTGCTCAAGAAACATATTTGTTTTTGGTTAGGACTTGATTGGGCCCTAACACTTATAATCTTGGACACTATGGATCCTTTTGCATTAAGAAAATCTAGTGCAGTTTTATATCCATGGATTATATTTTGTAAGTCATTTCTTGTTGCAATTATTAAGCACTCATGGTCACTTGAATAACATGAAATATACTTGGTGTTTCCCTGTGTTTTTTATTCCTTCGATTACATTTCCTGGATGGCATGCATGATATATTTGGTTATTGTTGACAATATAGTGCTATCTATTGCTACATTCAAGTTCACAACATTTCTACAATCTATGATGTTCTACATTTTGGTGTCAACATTTTCTTTAAAACCCCAATAAAATATTGTCTTTTTGAGAAACGAAAAGAGTCACATGCCATTCATTGCCCCCACATCAAACACGGGGTCCCAACACTCCATTTCATATTATGTGTTAGCACAACATGTGCTTAGGCCTCTTGCCACATGTTGGCACTAAAACAATCACTTGTCTTGTAACAATGAAATTGGATAATTGGCTAGTCTTTTTTGGCTCCTAGCTTTTACTAGCTAATCTCCTAACTAACCATGAAGAGGCCTAAGGACTCATTCGATAGAAAGAACGCTTGAAACTATTCTTAGCTTAGCATAGATTAGTTTTAGCTTTCATTACATTATGTCATCGATAAGCTTGCTATATTCATCAATTTTATGAAGAATGTGATCTTTCTATATGCATTACCTTTTATCTATTTTCTATTTTGTGTAACGACTTAGCATGTAGATAAACTTGGTCACTCTTATCGGGCTCCTGAAACACACTATCAAGCCCCTGAAACTCACTAGTTAGACCTTCTAGTTAGTTTTTAAGTAGGCTTCAGTCCTTAGTATAGGATGCTTGAGAGTAGTTCTTCGCTTAGCATAGATAAGCTTAGTTTTCATTTCATTGTGGATCAGCTTGTTATGTTCATGAATTTGTGATGATTTAACTTTCTATTCGTACATTTGGGTCTATTCATGCTCTATGAGTATGTTTTACTATAACTAATTGTGGATGATTAGACGACACACTATCAACATTTAATCTAGCAGTCATGCAATATGTAAAAGTGCCACATTGGTAACATAGTTTTGGTAAATGCCATTTCCTCATGTATTTCAGCAAGGAAATGTGTTTTCCAATGTTATGTGTTTCCTCATCTTGGAGAAAGCACATGAGAAATATTTCAAGAAACATCATTTCCCCAATGGAAAGATTTGTTTTCTCCCACTTGCTAAACTTCATTTCCCAAAATAAGGTGAGATATATTATAAGAAATGTCATTTTCCCGAATGGGAAAATGGATTTTATCATTTCTTTAAAGCATGAGCACACTAGACTCTAGATCAACATTCCAAAAAGTTTGTTGGGATAATGTTTGTGACAATCTTATAGGTATTCAATGGATGGGATTCACTAGAATTGTAATGTTTCAATTATATGTTGCAATTTGGTAAACTTTTACCGTAGTGTGGGTACAAAAGCATTAATGATGAAGAAAAATGGAGAAAGTAATAAACATGTTGGCAATGGATTAAAAGATTAAAAAATCTATTTTGCAAACGAGAATTGAAAAAAGTCATAGAAATTTTTGGAATTTGATTGTCCATCTCACTCCACAATAAGAAGTTATGCGAAATAATTGTTTCTATGGTTGAGAGGTGGTATTGCCATCTAAATGCATTATGCATGTCAATATTGCATGAAAGACAATGGAACTGCAAGGTTTCATCTTACTTGTTCATAGTCAAGGTTTCCCATGATTAAATCTGCTCTATGATGGAAAGTCCACCCCACAACATTTAACTGCTTAGTAGAAAATGTAAGTCCATTTTCAAAAGATTACATGCTCCTAAAGAATTCCACTGCTAGTAAAAATATATCAGGGTCATGTGTAGGATAATATTCAACATAACAAAGGAGGCATGCAATCTTCAACCCTATGGAGTCCTAGATCATAAACTTCATCATGCATAGTATGGACCAAATGCTATGGCATCCCTACTCCTGTCGCCCTAGAGTAGGTGCTGGTCACATGCACATATATGTCCATATTAGCTTTCATGTAATTGTAAAATGACCAATGTGCTGATAAATTTTTTTACTGATTATGTGAGTCTATTTATTGTAAAAAATGGTGCTTGAGAAATAATTTCATGTTAGAGCAAGTAGAATTGTTGCTCCACCTTTACATTAAAAAAATGGTCTTTTGCTGAGGTTCAGGTAACTTTTTAAGATTATGAATTTGCAATACCTTCTAATGACCCTTACCACCAATAAATGTCACTAAGAAGACATTTGTACACACATCAGATACAAGGAGTGAAGTCCTGGTCTATGCAAATGCTTCAGAACTTATCAATTGGAAAAAAGGAATGCAATATTGTAATTCCAAATACTCATTTTTGCATTTCTTATGAATAGCCATATTAAAACGTGCATGCCAAAGACTAAAACCCCCTACCAAAGCTCTCATATGAAAAGCCCATGAGGTATTCACACCAACACTAACCTTCTACCAGAATTGTCATGAGGGCAGCCAATCATCCGAGTGCTGCATAGCACTCGGATCTTCCAAGTGCTTCATATGAAAATTCTGGCAGAATGTTTAGTCTTCTAGAAACTTCTATGAAAAAAAATCAGAAGAAAAAACAGAATCCCGGTTGGAGGTCCAAGGCCTCCGACCTCCCCCTGCCCCCCCACTAAAAACAGATCAGAGAACAAACCATAATGGCAACTAGTGTGCACTACCTAAACTAAAAAAGTTCATAATACTGAAGAGGCAAAGGGAAAGATGAGCAGAGCAACAAAAGTATGAAGAAAACTTACAAAATTTGAAGAAAACTTACAAAATTCGAAGTGCCATCTTGAAACGAAACCTGACTGCTGCTGTTGCTAGAGGTGCGATTCAAAAGCGGACTTTTATCAGAGGTGCGATTCAAAAGCGGATTGTTGCCAGAGGTGCCATTCACAAGCGGACTATCATCAGAGGTGCGATTCAAATGCGAACTGTTGCCAGAGATGCGATTCAAATGCGGACTGTCGTCAGAGGTGCGATTCAAATGCGAATTGTTGCCAGAGGTGCGATTCAAATACGGACTAAATGCAGACTGCGATAGCAAACGAAGAGCGTCTGGCGAGTAATAGGTGGCCAGATAAGGCAGCAATATAAAGGCCGCGCAGAGAGCACTCGCTGATGCATACCGCGAGCGCGGACTGTTAAAAGTTCCCATTGCTCATGGTCTCACTCGCCGCACACGCTGATAGCTAACTGTCACCAACGGATTCTCATGAACCTCCCATGCTGAAAAAAGGTGCGGCAGCAACCGATTCCATGCACAGGATATTTCACAGATCTGAGCTCCGGCCGTCTCTCACACATCCCTGCATCAAACCTCTGAGCTCAAAGTAAGAAGGAAAAGCATCACATGTGACCGCTCCCAGACCATCATGTTCTGTGCAAATCATCACACATACCCAATTTCCAACTATCCACAGGGAGGTGGGAAGATCACACATACCCAATTTCCAACTCTCCACAGGGAGGTGGGAAGATCACAAATACCCAATTTTCAACTCTCCACAGGGAGGTGGGAAGATGCATGATCTTACAGAGATACAAGAAGGAATCAGAGCTCGCCATATCCCACCTCCCAGCTCCCCCCCTCCCTCCCTCCTTCCACCTCATGCTTCCTCCTCCTTTTGTTTATTTAAGTCCTTTCTTTGCTTATAAAAGTTGGAAGTATCGTAAGAGTTTCAAAGATACTGAAAAACCACGTTCAATTATTGTTTGTATTATTGAATGCATGGCCATCACTTTGCTTGTTCGTGAATATATATATAGGTATAAAGTCACAATCACCAAGTCTTCTTGGGAATCTTAAAAAATTTGAAAAATTCATATAGTCTTGATATCTTTATTGGGTGATATCTACCTTTTGAAATCTTGATATCTACCCTGATCACACCCTGACACCTACCTAGATAGAGCCTTCCTCCACTTTTTACGTGATTTTTTTGGTCCTTGCCTTACGTTCCGTGCAACAGGTTGTCATGATTAATCTTTCCAAGATCGTGTGTTCTAGTTGGACACACGTAAGAGTTCCAAAGGAAAGTTAGAAGCAAGTGGTGAAAAATGTGGAGACTAGTAGAAGAAGAAGAAAATCTGTGGATAGTTGCTTTGGTAGATGTGAAAATATGTGGAGAGTTGTTATGATAGATGTGAAAATATGTGGAGATTTTGTTATGGTAGATGATATGTGGAGAGTTGCTATGGTAGATTATATGTTGTTTTAAATGTTGAAAAATGTGTTCTAGATGGTCAAAGATGGATTGTTGTTCTAGAGAAGGTTAAAAGAAAGTAGCAAAGTATTTTGAAGATTAGGTGCATTAGTTGAGATTTGGTTTCAAGTGTTGGTCCTTGGTCATTTCAAGCAAGTATTATTTCTACCTCATGTATAGGATGAAGCTTCGGTTCTCTCTCATTCATGGCTTTGAGAAATTAAATTGACTTCATCTTCTTCAGCTTTTCACCTATCTTGTTGGCACTACTGTTGGATGAAGGATCGGCACCCACCCAGGTACTTTGCTTGCTTTTTCGCTTTCCTTGCACATTTTTTGCAGTCCCTTTTTACCATTGTTCAGCACCCATTTGCTGCCATTTTTAGCGCCCATCTCCTGCGATTTCTCGCGCCCATTTGCACTTATTTTTTGCACCCATTTGCTGCATTTTTGGCGCATATCTACTGCTATTTCCAACGCCCTAATGTCCCATAAACCCAGCCTTTTTGCCTCTTTTCCAACACCCTCTTACCTCTTTACTTTTGCCCATTTGCTGTCCAAATTTTTAGGCCATTTCCAATCTTTTTTTAGCCCCTTATTTGGCTATCCAAGTCCATCTTTTTTGACTGTTTTTGTGCCATTTCGGTAATTTTTGAAAGATAGACTAAGTTCGGGTGACGACGAACATCCTCTCCCTTGTGTTTTGTCTTTTCCTTATCACCTATGGCTACTTCTTCAATGGACGATCCACCACAGAGCTCTTTAGACGATCGTTTTATGAAAATTGATGCTCGCATGGATCGTCTTGAGAGTCATATCGATTGTGTCCTTTCTAACCTTGAGACCGTTTTGTCTTGAGGAGATACCACACTACCAGAGATCCTTCATCGTCATGACAAAGCCCCTTTAATCGCCATACCAAGTTCGACTACTACCTCTCTCTCTTCAGCTTCATGAGGTGCTTGGTAGTAGGTTTGGTCAATCTTCATATGGTGGTAGTCTTTTTGGCTCTTCTTATGGGTCTCCCGCACCACCACCTGAATTTCCCTCAGTACCATCAGGTTTTCTCTCTCCTACTTTTCCTGGAAGTCATGAGCCACATTTTTCTCATGATTTTCGTAATCGCATCCAGCTTACCACTTATTCTGGCTCGTCTAATGAGAATACTTTGGAGAAGTGGTTCTCTATTTAGAGACCTATTTTCTTATGCATCCCAAGACTGAAACCCAGAAGGTCCAATTGGCTGCATTACATATAGATGGTCAGACTTGGTGGCGTGTTTAACGTTTAGAGCCCACTTGCGAGGGGTTGCATATATGGCCTACCTTTTGTGAAAAGTACAGTACTAAGGACCATAAATGGATCTTTGAATGATCCACAAGGTGATTGTATGCTTGTTAAACAATCTATCAGAAACTAGTCATCAGAAAACAAGATCTAGTTTAGCAGCTTGATAGGAAACAAGTAGAGACAATCAAAGCATTGATCAATCAGTATAATCCAACTCCGCACGTGTGGAAATAAGGCTGTAGTACGGTCTGTAGACAGTGTTTACAAAGTGCCAAAGCTGGATTTCATTGGAAAAATAGAGTAATCACCATACAATGAGAGGAAACTCGAGTTTCTCCTTGAGGCTCCAAAAAGTTTCTATCTTCTCACTATGGAGAATGGGAATACATAGTAAAACACACTTCCTTTGCAAAGTTAGGTGAAAATCCAGCATGTAATAAGGAAGTAGACTCCACTTTCTTGCCCTAATGTGAAAACCCTAGCCTAGATCCAAGAGTCATGCTTGGTAGGTGCATGGTAGGTACAAATCTCATCATAAATCATGGTCTAGATCCTACAAAGTAGGAATCACTCCTCTTGACTCGTGGTAACCTACTTTAGGTGTGTATGTACAAGTGGCACTTTGGCCATTGAAGTAACCAACAAACAATATTGACAAAATGTACAATATTCTACATGGCTAGATTTGCCAATGTAGGCAATTTTTCACACTCCTCTCAAATCCAGCCTTGGAGATCACAATGCTTTTATCAATAACTCCAATTGAAGATCTAAGCTTGACAAATGAATCTTTAGGTAAAGGTTTAGTAAACAAATCAGCCAAGCAACTTGATGATGGCACGTGTTGGAGCTTGATCTCTTTAGCTTGCACTTTTTCCCTCACAAAATGATGAGCAATTTCGATGTGTTTGCTCCTTGCATGGAATGTAGGATTAGTTTCAAGTGATTGGGCTGATTGGTTGTCACAATAGATGATAGGGATCTCCTCCTCCATGACATGAAGCTCCACCAATAGCCTTTTGAGCCACAAGACCTCCTTGCATGTTGATGTCAGGGCCTTGTATTCGGATTTCGTGGAAGATAGGGAGATGGTATCCTGCTTTTTGGAAAGCCATGATACTACTCCATCACATAGAAAGGTGGCAAAGGCACTTGTTGATCTTCTATCCACTTTGTCACCTGCAAAATCCAAGTCACTATAGGCTCTTAAGCCAAGATTAGTTCCTCTATACAAAATACCAAAATTCTTAGTGAATGAAATGTATCTAAGAACTCTTTTGGCCATCTTCCAATGTGAAACTAGAGGACTTTGCATGAATTGGCTTAACTTTCCAACACTATAACTAAGATCAGATTTAGTTATAGTTAAATAGATCAAGGAGCCAATAAGCCTTCTATATAATGTGATGTCCTCAAAGGATGCTTCATCACAACCAATAGATGCTTTTACATGTTGCTCCATTGGTGTCTCAATGCCTTTACAATTCTTCATTCCAAATCTATCTAGGATGGATGTAGCATATTTAGATTGACAAATGAAGCTAAAATCACATCCTCTAATAACCTCTATTCCAAGAATGAAGCTCAATAGGCCGAGATCTACCATCTTAAACTCTTTTGCTAAAGCAATTTTTACATCTCTAATTCCATCTAGATCATTACCACTCAAGATAATGTCATCTACATACAAAACAAGAATAATGATCATGCCATCATGAAAACCTATATACAATGATGGATCATAGGCACTCATTACAAAATTGATGGAAATGAGAATAGAGTATAGCCTAGAGTACCATGCTCTAGGTGCTTGCTTGAGCCCATAAAGGCTCTTCTTCAAAAAACACACCTTTCCTTCATGCTTTGCCTTGATGAAGCCCTCGGGTTGCCTCATGTAGATCTCTTCCTCCAAATAACCATTGAGGAATGCATTTGTGAAGTCAAGTTGGAATAGCTCCCAATTGAAGGTTGTAGCAAGACTAATGATCAACCTGATAGTAACAAGCTTAGCCACAGGAGCAAAGGTCTCATCAGTCAATGCCTTTGGTTTGTAAAAAACCTTTGGCAACAAGCCTAGCTTTATGCTTGCTTATTGATCCATCTTGATTATACTTCAACCTAAACACCCACTTGCAATCAAGAGGTTTCTTCCCTTGAGGAAGATCCACAAGATCCCAAGTATGATTCTCAATAAGAGCATCATACTCTACTTGCATAGCATCCATCCAACTTTTAGACTTACAAGCATCTTCATAGCATGTTGGCTCATCTAACATTGAAGTAAGAAAGGTGTAAGATGTGAAAGATGATGAGCCTTCCCTTTGATCACCTTGAACATCATAGGTGAGCCTCAATGGCTCGGATCTTGCCCTTGTAGATCTTCTTGGAGTTCTTGGAGTTCTCGGAGTTCTTGCATCTTGAGGTGGATCCTCAAGTTCTTCTTCACTTGGAAGCTCCTCCTCCATCCTAGCATGATCCTTGGCATCAAGATGATTAGTAGCATTATCATCCAAATCACAAGCATGTCCTTCATCAAAAATAACATCCCTACTCACTATCACCTTGCTAGTGATGGGATTGAAGACTCTATAACCTTTGCTATTCTCACCATATCCCACAAAGATGCCTTTGATGGATGTTGCATCATCCTTCCTTCTCTTATCCAAGTATTGGTGTACATAGCAAGTGGATCCAAAAACTTTGAGATCTTTGAGATTGGGCTTCTCCCCAAATAGAGCTTCAAATGCCGTGATTCCTCCAATGGCTTGGTTTGGCAATCTATTGCACAAATAGTTAGCACAAGTTATTGCTTCACCCCAAAATAGTTTGGATAGAGAAGCATCTAGCCTTAAGGCCTTAGCACACTCACAAAGAGATCTATTTCTTCTCTCACTCACTCCATTTTGTTGAGGGGTGTATGGACATGACAACTCCCTCTTTATGCCATTAGAACTACAAAAGTCAATCAACTTATTGGAGATATATTCACCTCCATTATCACTCCTTAATACCTTAATCTTGGTACTAAGTTGATTTTCTACCAAAGTCTTGAACTTTACAAAAGAATCAAACACCATTGATTTGTTAGACAAGAGGTACATCCAACAAAATCTAGAATAGTCATCAATGAAGATTACATAGTACTTGGCACGGCACCATTAGACTCATGTGAAAAACTATGAACATCCGAATGGATGAGTTCAAGAGGGGAGTTTGATCTTGATGTAGATCTTGAGAAGGGTAGTTTGTGAGCCTTTGAGAGGCTGCATGCTTCACATCTCTTCCCACACTTTGACAAATGCTTGGGGAGTCCAACTGCAAGCTCCTTTGTGGCCATAGATTCCATGGCTTTGTAGTTGGGGTGGCCCAACCTTTTGTGCCACAATTCCACCTTTGATAGCTCCACCTTTGCCAAGTTAACACTCTCCACTGCAATATTAGCATCAAGCTTAAACAATCTACCTTGCTTAAAGCCTTTGGCTATACATTCATCATTTCTAAGGATGGAACAAACTCCATGCTTAAATTGTACATCTAGGCCATTATCCATTAACTGGCCAACACTAAGCAAATTCTTGGTTGACTTAGGAACATGAAGAACATTATCTAGATTCATCCTTTTGGATGATCCCACATACAAGGGAATTGTTCCTATTCCACTTATCTTACATTCTTGACTACTTGCAGTATAGATTGATCTATGTAAGTCATTGTAAGAAAGTAAGGTGGAGAATATGTCCTTTTGATATGTCATGTGGGAACTTGCCCCACTATCAATCCACCAAGAATCATTGGTGTTGCTCTTGGATGATGGTGGTTTGTTGGAAACCATCAAGGATGACTCTTCATCCTCCTCTTCCTCCTGATGTGCAATGTTGCTTTGTTTGCTCTCTTGTGACTTCTTCTTCTTGAGACATTCTGATGCAAAATGTCCTTTCTTTCCACAGAAAAAACATTTGTACTTGGACTTGTCTTTGATCTTGCCCTTTGAGCTTGAAGCCTCATCCTCCTCCTTGGTCTCCTTGAAGTGCTTCTTCTTGCCATTGGTCTTCTTCTTGCTTTTGAATGAGAAATTAGCTTTCTCATCACCATCCTGCAGAGAAATAGCATTCATTCTTGCATTGGTATGCAACATCCTACACTCTTCAGCTACTAATACACTGTGTAGCTTTTCTATAGTAGGCAAAGTGTCTTGGATTGCAAAGCTTTGGACCAAATTTGTAAAGCCACTCCCTAGACCATTTAGGACAATCTGAACAAGCTCACTATCTTGAATCTTCTCTCCAATGGAAGCTAACTCCCTATTAAGAGACTTGATTCTTAGCACATAATCTTGTGCACTCTCATCACTCCTCTTCATGCTTTGTAGAATCTGATTCCTAAGCATGAGAACCCTCGAAGTGTTACTAGACTCATAGATAGATTTTAAAGATTCCCAAGCCTCTTTAGCACTCTTACATGATGATACTTCCCTTAAAAAATCATTGCTTACATTCATCTTAATACAGTGAAGTGCAAGCCTAGACCTCTTCTTGTATCTCACTAATTCCTGTGCACCTAGAGGTTCATCTTCACCATCTATTAGAAACTCATAAAGATCCTGGAGCACCATTAGTGACTCCATCCTCACTTTCCAAATAGCATAATTGGTAGAATTTAACCTCTCACTAGCTTCTAGAAGGTAGGCTCCCACTGATCCCATCTTACTAGCAAGATTCTACACACAAGATATAGATTTGTTTGTACTTGAAACTCACAAAGGTTTCTAACTTGTAGTGTTTCACTCAAATGTTGACTTCTAATACAACAAATGGATTTGTAATCACAGTTCTATCACTCCCTCACAAGCTGGAATGAAGATAAGATGAGATGAAAACTACACTCAAGCAAATCTTGCCAATCTTGGCTATTCTTGGACAAAAATTGACTTTATCTCTCTCATTCACTTTGATGTACTTTCAAGACCTGGTTTCCACTTTAAGAAGGTCTGAAATCAGCCTAGATTAATTGGTTTTCATGAAACAAATTCAAAACTAATCAATGGCAAGTGATCTTGGTAGCTTATCCTAGGATTTGCACCAAAAATTACATCAAATTGACACCAGATGAATTTTCTATGATCCAATGAATATGGGTTATTAAATGCTGGTTTAGAGATGCCCACACGTGTGAACAGTACAGATTTTGATCCTGAAAAAGTTTGGGATCAAATCCCCTCACCAAAACCTGGATACCAGCTCGCCCTTCCAATACTAGCTTTTTGCACCAAAACCTGCTAAAACTGGATTAGATTCAAACACAGATCAATGGCCTTGTACTTGGCTCGCCTACCTTTTGTGAAAAGTACAGTACTAAGGACCATAAATGGATCTTTGAATGATCCACAAGGTGATTGTATGCTTGTTAAACAATCTATCATAAACTAGTCATCAGAAAACAAGATCTAGTTTAGCAGCTTGATAGGAAACAAGTAGAGACAATCAAAGCATTGATCAATCAGTATAATCCAACTCCACACGTGTGGAAATAAGGCTGTAGTACGGTCTGTAGACAGTGTTTACAAAGTGCCAAAGCTGGGTTTCATTGGAAAAATAGAGTAATCACCATACAATGAGAGGAAACTCGAGTTTCTCCTTGAGGCTCCAAAAAGTTTCTATCTTCTCACTATGGAGAATGGGAATACATAGTAAAACACACTTCCTTTGCAAAGTTAGGTGAAAATCCAGCATGTAATAAGGAAGTAGACTCCACTTTCTTGCCCTAATGTGAAAACCCTAGCCTAGATCCAAGAGTCATGCTTGGTAGGTGCATGGTAAGTACAAATCTCATCATAAATCATGGTCTAGATCCTACAAAGTAGGAATCACTCCTCTTGACTCGTGGTAACCTACTTTAGGTGTGTATGTACGAGTGGCACTTTGGCCATTGAAGTAACCAACAAACAATATTGACAAAATGTACAATATTCTACATGGCTAGATTTGCCAATGTAGGCAATTTTTCACACCTTTTATGACCTTCGTATGGCTATGATTGATCCCTAGTGGCTAGTTCGCCAACGTGATCTATTTCGTAGCCTTATCCATGCTGGTGAATTGACTGTTTATATTGACCAGTTTACTAAGCTTTCTGACATTTTGGGTAATCGCCACCCTACTGAGCTTATTTCATGCTTTATTGCTGGTCTTCAAGGTTCTTTACGATATGATGTGTCATCTTTTCGACCTCCTACTCTCTCTGATGCTATTTTCTTGGCCACTACCTTGCAGCATAAGTACCATGAGTTATTTACTTCCTCTCATTTTTCCCACCCTTGTTTAGGAACGCCTACTATTTAGGCTTCTTCTCCTTCCCCAGCTTCTACTACTATTGTTCCTGCTCGCCTTCTTGCACCCTGCTCCGCCTTTGTTCATCGCTATTCAGCCGCAGAGTTTGTTGAAATTCAGCAAAAGCGTCTCTGTTATCATTGTAAGAGCCCGGACCACATGGCCCGTGACCGTTATCAAACTTCTGGCCCTACTACAGCTGTTTTTTACCATGAGGCCATTATTCTTGATGATTCTTACATTTTACATCCAAATTCTTGATACTCTTGTCCTACCTCTTGTTGATTACCAGCTGACCCGTAATCCTGCTCCTGCCGCTTGTCATGTGCAGCTTGCTTATGCTACTTGGGCTGGGCGTTTTGGTCCTTGTTCTATTCGGTTACGTGTTTGCATCTTGGGACGAGAGTATATTTCTCTGGTAGATACAGGCAAATGCCTTTGCCCTTCAGAAGTATTTTGATTTTGAATTTCCAAATTCTGTAACTTGCGCCATCAAGACTGATCGCTACTCTTGCTGGATTGTTGTAGCCATATTGTGTTGTCTAGAGAAATCACTGCTGGAATATCAATAGTGACAACCTGTGGGCTCTGATACCATGTCGCGAAAGCGAAACTGTTTCTTTTTCGTTTTCGTGACACTGTTTCTTTTTCGTTTTCATTTTCGTATTCACGAACGATTTTGTGTCTTTGAATTCTCTTTTGCGCGGAAGCTTCACAAGAACCTAGACACGCGACTGCACATCACAGAACACATTTCATTCTAGCAATCAAGACAGACAGCACAAGACAAGAAGATGAACGAAAATAGAGCGACTGTATTATCAGTTTAATTTTAGAGCGAATTCGTCAGTGTCTCGCTCGTTGGCGGCGGAATGACACTCTGCTCTTTCACTGTGTTCTGCTCATTGGCAGACTTTCATGCACAGCTCTTTTGTTTCTAGTATTTTTCTTTTCTGCTCTACTCGTTACGTCTCTCTCTATCTGTTTTCAGATAATTCTGTCGATTCAGGTTCTTCTTATGATCCAGAAAGGATATTTATATCTCCACTGTGTGGAGTTTACAAGATGGCTAAACGTAGAATCACAAGACTAGTTAACGCTAATCAACTAATCAATTACTCTCCGTCATTGCCACTCGTTTTCAGTTGGGCGTGAAGTCTACGACTCCAAGCCCGTTGAACTGCCAACTGGCAGCACGAAAGATTCCCCTTTGTTTGTTTCGTTTTCTTCATTTTCTTTCATTCGGACATGGAGGCGTCCGAGGTGTATCAGCCGGGAGAAAAGATGTTTCTCTATCTCATTATTTGAAAAACTTTCAAAATAATGAAATTTGTATATGTCATTCATCTTATAATCCATTTGCAACCATTGTCATTATGGCCATCAAATCATTATCAGTTTGTTTAGGAGGCCATAAGTACGCAAGAGGAACATATAAAATAATTTTTGTGGGAGGTTACAAACAGAGTCTTGGTGGAATAAGAGAAATTTTGAGAATTTCTTGGCCTCTTTTGACAAGCAAAGCAATGTTTTCGGTTGGAAACGAGTCGTTAGCGACTAATTTCTTCACCAAATCGCATGCCGCTTATTCCATCATAGAGTAAGAAATAGGGTGACATGTAAGGAGCATAAATTTTCTACCAAAATCTCCGAGGAAGGTGATAAGAAGGCCAAAAAATTCAATTCCTTGACAACCAGGGTTTGAGGTGAGAAAATCACTGTTTTTCTCCATAAGGGACCATTTTGGGTATTGTAAAAGCACAAGTAGGAGCATCCTAGCAACCTGAATTGCTCTATAGAAGGCTGTGAGGTGCCATGGAGAACTAAGAAAGCCATTCCAGCTTGTAAGAAGCAACTCCCTCAAACCCTTGGAAGCCATAGTTGTGGGCAAGGGAAGAACCAAAAGAGAGAGAGTGAACGAAATAGCACATAGTTCCTCTTGACAAAGTAAGATTGAACCCTTTGAAACCTTTATTCATATTCCAACAAGTTTAAATAAAGCTAAAAAGTATATACAATACTAAAAAAGCACCATAAAGCATAACCACTTTCAAGACTCCAGCTGATATCTGCCACCATCCCACAACACAAAATCGCACGAGTTAGTACAGTGGGGAAGACAGGTGACATAGCTGAGCATCAGTTGTTATCCATGTCCAAAAGAAGCTATACTACTTAACAACATAAAAATCATTTAAAAATCATAGTCCAGTCTTCCCAAACAATGTAAAGTTACTCATCGATAGGCCAAGCCCTAATACTACCATATCAGGGCTATAGCCATGTTAATCAGTGTATGAGCGATTCGTCGCATGCTAGTGTCAGGGAAACTCCATGCCATTCTAACCCATGTGAACCTTGTTTTGACAGGCAGGTCATGCACTATTGTCCATACTTCTTAGCATATCCATGCTTTCCAATTGTATCTCACCAAATTCCTAATATGACACTTATTCGGGAAAAGTAATGTATTACCATGGTTGAATAGTGCGAATACGTAGGTATTAGGGCACCTCGTATCATACTAGTCTTTACACCCATTTGCTTACACAGCACTGGTTATGTATCGCCATGCTTTCCAAGCACGTCCAAGTTAGTCCATGTTGGTAGGTATATGTAGGTATTAGGGCACCTCGTGTCATACTAGTCTTTACACACATTTGCTTACACAACATTGGTTATGTATCGCCATGCTTTCCACGCACGTCCAAGTTAGGACAATGTTAGAGATAGGTTTAGTTATCAACTTATTAGGAAATACAAATATTTTTTTACCAAGGTATTAAGACAGATCCGTGCCATTCTAATTATTGTGTAAAAAGTTACGTATCTTACGCATGTCCATGCTATCTAAGAACATTTTGTTGAAAACCCTAATTTTGGATTTGGGTATATATGCTTAAAAACGGTGTAGGATAGTACTTTTATCGTTTGTCATAAGAAAGCAAACCTCATTACGTTTTCAAACTTTGAAAGTGTAGTTAAATGGTATTCTCAAAGTGTAAAAATGAACTACTATTAAACAAAGTAAATCTAGAAAAGGATAAATTCTCTTTCTGAATGATTGTCACAAAGTGTATACGTAACTTTCGTGGCTTATGTGTGAATTGAATTCATTGAAAATACCCATACCTGGATGATTGTTGATGTATTATCCTACACGAAGGGTGTGTTTTCTTTAAGAAAAATCAATACATAATGCTCTCATTATATACCATAAAACAAGCTTAATTTTGAATCGTAAAGTGTAGATCCTCACACAAGAATGCTACATAGTCAAAGAGAAGATAAACATTCAATGAAAATGTATTGTTACTTTATTGAAAGACAAAGCATTGCTTGTAAGAAACACTTCAATTTTATGAAAGAAATCATAATGCATTCTATGTATGTAGTTGGTCACTATTTGGACAGCAAGAGTGCACCCTCAGTCATGATGAAAAACCGTATTTAAATCATACAGAAAATGGCATTTAGCATCCTACAGTCCATCGCTAGATAGTAGGTGCTAACATTCTTGTTTTTACGCCAAAAATCAGTACATGTAGTCTATGGACATAATGTACAAATTTTCATATTCTGAGCTTCAGAAATGGATGTGCTTCATCGCTACTGTATGCTAGCAAAAGCAAAAAAGCTTTTGTAGAAATTGCTCACCAGTTTTTTTTTTTACACATTCAAACATATATTGAAGCCATGATCCATCACTACTAAGTAGTAAAATAAGACGTAAGATAAACCAGGAAATGTATCATTTTAAAGAAGTTTGTTGATGATAAGGCATGATTTATCTTTCATAAAACCATTTCTTTGGAAAGCATCAACCAGAATTCTTACTTCTTTTATGAAAGTTTGTTGTTTGTTACAACAATACATTGCCGCAACAACTTGGGAAATAATAACCTTGTAAGAGTTATAAATTGGTCTATTGGAAGCCAAATATATATGTTGCAGAAAGGGAAAAAGTAATTCCCGTCTTTTGTCAAATTTGGAAAAATGTGTTAATGATATCATAAGATCAAAAGCAATAGAAATATTTAAGAAACTAAAAATGTTATCTTCTAAGGACTTTCGTTATATTTCCAAAAAATCCAATGGGTATATCCAAAAAGGATTATCCAATGTTCTTACCTGTGATTTGTCCATAAAGAGTTCAATATGAAGGCTGTTAATGAAGCAAATGTCATCTATGTACCTAAATGAATGCTTGAAGTCATTCATAAAAGTACCAAGCCCTAATTTGGCTAGTCTTTTTATAAACTGCACCTCAAAAAAAGATAGATACCAATTACACCAGGTAGGTGAACAAGAAAAGCCCATCCGTATACCGCAAATTTGTCTCCAAGTTCTATTTCCTAGTCCGACGATGTAGTTGTCTATTAAAAAGGCATTCCATTGGCACAATAGATCAATATCAATAGTGTACCATTCCTCTAAACATTTCGTTGCTACGACCATTTAAAAATTTCTAGCTCCTGAATCCAGTACTTTTATCTGAGTTGGTCATGTTTGGCATGCTTGAAGGCATATGTTATAGACTTATTCATAATAGTTTTTAGTCCGGCTGGACCATCTAGAGGTATGTTTTCATAGCGTTTAGAAATATCTGCAACCCACATACTGGTGATCTTTGGTGGTAAATTGAGATAGAAATCAATGGATGACTCACATTGCCAGAATAAAGTTGTATCCACATTTAGATACTCTTGTATTTTTTTGACTTTATGCTTGCACCTTCCATGAGGAATGGTGACAACATACCAAGAGCTTCCATGAGGATTTGCAAGTCTAGTGAAACAATAATCGTGAGCATTAGTAATCCATCTAGACGATTCCTTGTGGGGCTGTGTAAGTACATAGTAAATAAGGTAAAGTGTCATTCTGTATAAAATTTCTAGGTAAAAGATGTGAAAGATCACAACTAGTTTGATCATATTTGCTATATTTCCATATTTGAAAAATTGAGGCCAACTTTGTTTTTAGACTTAGATATTGACTTTTCAAAGTTCATTAGTCTAAATTTTATTTGATTAAACACTTTTTGAAAGTGTGAGAAAGTTAGAATGCAAGTTTGAGTAGATTCAAATTTAAATGTTGGGTACTTTGAATCTAGACCCAAAAATAGTAGGGTTAGCATTTTGGAGGGAAAACCAAGTGGCCAAATAGGTTTTGGACCTGCTATAAAAGGAGAAAACTTGTGGAGAGACACATCTTCTCTCTTCCGGCTCTATCTCATTTCATGCTTATACATGGTTCTCTTGGGTTCTATTATCCATTGGTGCACTATACTTGTGATTGCATGCAATTCTATGTGTAGAATGATCTATAATTGCTATTTTTGGATCCACACGTATGAAATATAATAACTTGCTGGTTTTGTATGGACAAAAATAGTACATTATCATTTCATTCATGTTTGATCAAGTTCTATTAGAGTTTGCATCTCCTTTTGTTTGTAGATGCTGATTTTTCTACATTGGTGAGATTGGTAGGATTTTCTTCTTTTGTAACCAAAAATTTGGGACATGGATTGGATCATCAATGATCTGAAATCCTTCACATGGTATCAGAGCTTGTGTTTGAGGTTATGAAGGAGAAAATCATATCTATCAATGATTTGGTGAAGATATGAAGGCTAGAGCATGCTAGAGGGGATTCTACAACAAAATCAAGTTTTTTGCTTTTATGAATTGAATCTTTTGTAGATCAAAACCCTATATAGGTTTACAAACTTGATCAATTCTGATTTTTGATTTCACATACTGGATTTGGCTGATTTTTGGATCATTGGATCAGCCTAAGTGGTGGCTAATAGATTGCATATCAAATTTTCAAAATTTGCATGTAGATTTGGAATAGTCAATTTTTTGTGATTTTGTCAAAACCCTAATTTTGATTGGATCTCTAGATAGTGAGGTTGTTGCACTTCATTCGAGTGTGTTTCAATCTTAGGAAATGGCAAAAGTCATTAGACTGAGGATAGATCATAGGTTGATCAAGATTCCATGATTCTATGTGTTGATTTGCTTGGTATAAGTGCTAGAAGAGAATTGTTGAGGGCTAAAAGCATGGTTTGGTGGCACAAAAAAAGAACCCATTTTTTATTGTACCTTTTGGTAGTACATTTCACTTTTTGGGGATTTTATTACTCATAATTGTTTTGAGTCCACATTAAAAATGACATAACTTTTTAGTGGTGAGTCCAATTTCAGCGGAGTTTTGTGCGTTAGAAAGCGCTTGACGAGCGCTTTCCAATGGTATGTTAGATGACATACTTTCAAGGTACAATTAAAAAGTTATGGAAAGTCAAAGGTATTAGTTGAAAATAGTGTATAATGATACAAAAGTGCATTTCTATCCAAAAAAGGTAGTGTCTTTGAAAGTCCATGTTGTACCACCAAACCATGCTTTTAGCCTGAGATACTTTCAAATCTTTGTGAATTCTTTTGAAATCATTTGTTGTTGTTCAAAGGAGTGCTTTGTGCATTGAAACAGGTTGAAAAAGAAGATAAGGTCATTGCTACATGGCAACCTCAATTGGAGTCATGATGGAAGCCAATGATAGGCTTACCTCAAGTAACTATTCATTGTGGAAAGTGAGGATGGAATCACTTCTTGAGATGAATGATGTTTTGGATATTGTTGTAGGTTTGGAGGAGAGACCATCAACACAACAAGATCAAATGAGGTATGACAAGAGGGCCAAGAAGGCTCTACACATAATCAAGATGAATGTTACCAATGAGCTTCTCAAGGAAGTTGGTAAGTGCACATCATCTTTGGAGGCTTGGGATTCATTGAAGAAGTTTTATGAATCCAAGTCTACTTCTAGAGTGTTGACTCTAAGAAAGTATTGCTATTCAAAAGACTTTGCCAAGTTTGATGGATCTTCAAGAGATCTTGATCAATGAAGAATATAGACTTCAAGCAAGAGGTGGATCTACATCGACATTTCAAAAAGGGCAAATTCAAGGGAAAAACCAAAAGTAAGCGGTCTAAAGGGCAAGATCAAGTGGATGCTTCTTCAAATGACAAAAGGTAGGATAGATCAAAGCTCAAGTGCTTCTATTGTGGAATCAAAGGGCATTTTGAAAATGAATGTTTGAAGAAGCAAAGAGATGAGGTAGCAAGCAAATCAACTTTACTACTAATGATGAGGATCTAGGTGGTTGTGATTTTTTTTTTATGTGTTCTTCAAGTGAAGGTGACAAAGATTCATGGTGGATTGATAGTGGAGCTAGTTCACACATGACTAGTCATAAGGAGTTCTTTACTTCTTTGGTCACTTATGATGGAGCCAAGAAAGCAATTTACATGGCCAATGGTGGTGAGTGTGTGATTGAAGGTATTGGTTCAATTCCTAATAAGAAACCAAGACTTGATGGTGTTCTTTACGTTCCTTCACTTTCAAAGTGTTTGCTAAGTGTTGGTCAAATGATAAAGAAAGGATACATGCTAACGTTTGGTGGCGATGCTTGTTTCATTACAAAGGAAGAAATCTTGGTTGCTAGGGGCAATAGACAAGGTAGAATTTTCAAGCTTGATGCTTTTGTTATGGCTAACAAAAAGGATGGAATGGAAAAGGAGATTGGTCTCAAAGTTTCCAAAGTTACCTTTTAGCATCAATAAGATTGGTGGATCTTATGCAAAGTCTAACAAGCTTCCTTATGCTAGATCTAGTTCAAGATCTAATATGCTTCTTGGAAATGTTCATTTTTGTGCCAAATTGGCTAGTCTTGAGGATAATGATGGTGTTTTAATGGTTCTTCATGGCAAGTGCAAGCATGCAAAAGGTAAGGAAAGAACTAACTTCATCAATGGAGGTGAAGGTTCTTCCTTGGAAAAGGTTGTTGCTAATGACTTCTTTGATCATATGGAAAAAGATGTTGCTAATTGCATGCATGAAGGAGGTCGTTCTTCTACATTCTTTTGTGATGAGTTCAAGAAAGTCATTTTTGCAACAAGTGAAGTCACATGTTTTCATAAATAGAGTAGATCAAATGGTTCTATCAAGAGACTTGGTGAGGGACATAGTCACAAGTCAAGAAGAAGAGAAGTATGTGAAGAGTTCAAAGTAGGATGTACTCTGAATGATGTCAGAAGAATCAATATCATATGAGTCATTACCTAAATCATTGAGTAGAAGTTCTTGTTTGAAAAAAGAGAGTACTTTAGTCATCCTTATGTTGAAGGTACTAATCATTTTTTCCATGGCTTCTAATGTCTTATGAAGGAAAGAGCAATGGAAGATTAATTCTTGGGAAGATCCAAGGCATGGATCTCACATCTCTTCATCAACTCAAGGGAGATCTCATTGGTGAGTTTATTGAGGTTTGTTATGAACTCAAGAGGGCTGGATTTATTAGGTTTGATACTCATCTTCGCCTACTGTACTTCATGTTGGATGGAAAGTTTAAAATCTATCTTTTGATTTATGATGGTGACATTGGTGGCATTGTTTTCACTAACCTTTGTGGAAATTGAAGATCAAGAATTGATGAGATCTTGTTGGATCTAGATCATATGTTTGAGAGGGAGTATTTCCAAAGGTTCAGGTCTGAAGATATTCATATCTTTGATATCTTTGATGATCAAGAAAAATGTAAGCAAGTGGAGAAGCCATTGGAGGTTCATTATATCACTCATCCATGGCTAAGTTCTCAAGTGTTGAGCTACTTAGTGCCAATGTTTGGAGATTGTCAATTCATGGTCATTTTCTTGTGTCAAGTAGATCTTGAAGATGGACTAGTAAAACTTGCTTGGTTTATGGAGTCATGTGGTGCTGCTTTAGTATCATGGATGAACTCACTTACTCATGGATTTCCAAGGCTTGATGGTTTCTTGTGGCAAGATGGAGATGGAGGCTCATTCATGGAGTTTCATGGTGGATACATGGCAACAAAGGACAAAGAAGGAAGAAACAAGCAAGCAAATGTTTATCACTCACATTTATTGTCTGTTTGATGTATTTTTCCAGAGAGTTTAGAGTTGGAAGCGTGGTGGAATCATTTCATTTACATTCTATTTTATTTTCATGTTTACATTTTACATGTAAAATTGATATAAGAATAGTGAAGCATCCCAAGTGGACACTATTCTCTATATCAATTATGGTTGTTTCAATTTTGAGCATTACATGATCATTGAAAGAAGATCGTCTTTCGCGACTAATTCACGACTGATTCAGTCTAGCTCTTCGCAAATCATTCGCGACTAATAATTTGTCTAGCTTTTTGCAACAAATTATTCTTCTGATGTTTTGTTTATGTTTGGCTACGTAATCAGATCGACCGTGATTTCTATCACTAATGTTCTGTTCGTTTCTGATAGACGTAGTCATGCTTAGGGAAAGAGTGATATAGCTCATTCCGCTATGCACAAACACTTTCTGTTCGAGTTCGTTTCTTGTTTGAGTTTCGAGTTCGTGAAGAAACAAAACGTTTCTGTTTACAACGCCTTGCTAGCTTTCAACCCTCGGCCTGACTAAGATGTTCGTGAACACGAAAGTCAGGAGACACGAAACACGAAAAATTTCGCGAACACGAAAGTCAAAGGAGACGAAGACGAACGGTTCACGAACGAGAATCGTTTGCAGTCTGGCACGAGAATTTTTTGCGGTCCAGTACGAGAGAAAATCAGACGAGCAAAACGAAACCAACGATGGAAATGGAACCAACGATGGAAAAGGAACCAACGATGGAAACGAAACCAAAGACGTGGCACAAAAAATGTCGCGAAACTCGTTTTGCCCTCACGCTCCAAAGAGTACCAACAAAGATCACACAAGTACCCAGAAGTACAGATATCTGATATGATGGCATGACGTCAGTGGATACATTTTAGGTCATGGATAATCTGCCACTCTTGTAATTCCCTGATTAGTTGTAGATGCTTAATCACTCTAATCTTAGATTTACATAGAGCGACTATACTTATTGGATGATACTTGACATATAGATCAACAGAGTACACATACAGTGTAATGTAGTAGTCTGATGCAAGTAAGCAATCAAGACAAAAATATAGAATGCATGTCCGACTGTGTGCGAAGACAATTCTGTCCAGGATCTGTAGATCCAGCTGTCTGCTAGTAAAGCGAGACGATTGCTCATGAGAGAACTATGTTTCTCCCATGACAACGCACTGCGTGGATTTGCATGCAGTGCTTGAAAAAATCAGAGAAAGATCAATATAGATGTTTTTTTTTTTTCTCGTTGTGTCTGATCTCTAATGCAAATGCGTCTGCTGTTAATTGTGTGTCTGAGTTTTCCTTGTTCATTTGAATTTCGCACCTTGGTTGAAACTATGTTGAATGTTGTATTAAATAGATCAGCAGTGCCTGACTACATTCTGGAGGACTGTATGAGTGATTCAGCTGATAGTGTCCAGCGATCGCATCTGAACTCCATCCGAGCACAAGAGAGTCATGGTTCTTTCACGAAAGCTTCGCGACTACGACTGATTCTCATCAGTGGTATCAGAGCCGACCATCCTGTCATATTCTGACATAGCCAAGAAGATAGCAGATCTAGGAGGCCAAGCATTCAAACAAACAACCATTAACAAGGGAACAGACTCCAAGAAGCAATGGCTTCAATCAGCAGCATGCAGAGCAAGATCTACACAATACTTGATTCTTCAGGATCTAACTTTCTAGTCTAGAAAGCTAAGACATCACTGATACTCAAGGGCAAAGGACTATTCCCCTGGGTGGATGGCACAGAAGAAATGCCTACGACAGTAGGCAAGTATCTACGCAAATGGAAGGAGAAAAACGACAAGGCAGTAGCCTTGTCGTCATCTTCCATCAAAGATAGTCTCACACTTGACCTGGCTACAGTCCCATCATGGTCAAGTTTGATGGAGCCAATTACCATCTATGGAAATTAAAGATGAAAACTGTACTAATGGCTAAAGAATTGTATGACGTTGTTACAGGTGCAGAAGGGAAACCCGAAGCAGACGACGCAGCAATCGCCAGATGGAAGCTGAAGGATGGAAAGGCTTTCACGTTGATCATCTTCAACATTACGAATACCTAGATTGGCCATGTATCCGAGGCCCAAACATCAAAAAAAAGTTTGGGACATCTTGAGCACACTATACGAAGTGCGAGATATAGCCTCCAAGCTATATCTCAAGAAGAAATTTTACTCCCTCAAGATGGCAAATGGTGATTCCATGTAGAATCACATCAATCAATTCAAGAACTTGCTAAGGCAAATGGTCGATGTTGGATCTGTCATAGACGATCAAGATGCAGTGATGCAACTGCTTACAAGCTTGCCAAGCTCATACGACAGCTGGGTGATGATGATCACGACACATCCAAAACTGAATCTTTCGAGAGTCGCTACTATGTTGTTGCAAGAAGACACGCGGAGGAACGAAGCCTCAAGTTCCTCAGCTGATTCTTACGATTTATACACCAACAAGAGCACTACTAAGCAGAAGAAGAAGAAAGGCCCAAAGCAATCAAAGCTTGACCAGAAACCAGCACAACACAAAGAACAATCGAATCTGTAGACAAAGAAGAAGCTGTTCTGCAGATACTGCAAGTGAAACAACCACGAAATTCAAGACTGCCAGATACTGCAAGCAAAGAACAACAGCAAGGGGCAGTCGAATCAAGTGGCAAATGCAACTGCAGAAGCTCCACAGTTTATTCAATAAGCGGATCATGATGCCTTCATGACCAGCCATCAAGGAACATCCGGCGACAGTTCTTGGTCCCTGAATTCCAAAGCCACTCAGCACATGACCAGTCTCATTGGCTATTTCGAGTCCTATACACCTTACAGTACCAAGAAATATGTTCACCTTGGCGACAATAGCACACAAGCTATTAAAGGTGAAGGTACTATAAGATTAAGCTTTGCAAATGATCAGTCTAAGCTACTTTTTAAAGTCCTGTATGTATCAAATTTGTCTACAAATCTGATCTCTATAAGCAGAATCACAGATCTAGGACATAGAGTAGAATTCAAATGTGATCAATGCAAAGTAGTTGATAGGACAGGCAAGATCCTAGAACTCAGAAGGAGACATGGATACTTGTATAAATTAAGTCATTGTTTTTCTGCCTCTAGTCAGGCACTCAATACTTCTATTCATGCAAATAAAAGTTTACTTTGGCATTATAGACTTGGTCACTTGAATCATGCTGTTGTACAACAAATGTCTAGACAATCTATTGTTCTTGATCTCGACTATCCTTGTGATAAAGTCGAGTTACTTGTCTATCAAGACTATCTAGTTGGTAAATAGACTAGGAAACCATTTAAATCAAGGCTTCAGCATATTGCTAGAGGATTGGTAGACATTGTATATTTGTGGCCCGATAAAAAATCTTTCGTTGAAGGATGCGAAGTATTTTATAACTTTTATTGATGAATTTTCTAGAAGGACTATGGTGTACTTTATAAAGAAGAAATCAGAAGCCTTCCACTGCTTCAGAATCTTCAAGGAGCGTGGCAAGAAAGGAGATTGGACAGACGATCAAGGATCTAAGGACAGACAATGGTGGAGAATATATCTCTATCGAGTTTAAGGAATACTACCAAAGCCAAGGTATTTTGCAGCAATTCATCACTCCTTACAGTCCTCATTCTAATGGCTTAGCTGAGAGGAAGAACTGTACCCTAGTTGAATCAGCCAAATATATGGTAGCACATGCATAGCTGCCCAAGAGATTCTGGGCCAAAGCTGTCTCCACTGTAGCTTACGTTCAGAACAGATGTTCGACCAAGGCCCTCTCAGTCAAGACACCCCACGAGGTCTGGATAGGTTCTAAGCCTTCTGTGAAAAACCTAAGAGTGTTTGGATGCATTGCCTACGCACAGATCCCAAAAGATACGAGGAAGAAATTGGACTTCCAAGGTCTCAAGACCATCATGATTGGATATACTTCATCTGATAATACATACAAGTTGTATGATCTTGATACCCAGCAAATATTGTATAGCCGGGATATAGTCTTTATCAAGGATCAGTTTGTCAACATCAAAGGCAAGGATATTGCTCCAGGAGAACCTTCATCACCTGCCATTGACACGACTGTCCGAGCTTCTGGCTCAGGCGTGTCTATTGTCAACCCACTTTTTGACAGCAAATTAGACGAAGATGTTGCTGCTACCCAGCAACAAGTGCCAGGAGTGGTTCATCAGTCGAATCCTTCCAAAAGATCAAGCCAAGTGCACACACAACCCACAAGGTATACTCCTGAGTCTGCATGTCTCTTGATACAGGAACCGACGACAGTCGAAGAGGCACTCAGCCAACCAGACTCTGATCTCTGGAGAAAAGCTATGGACATAGAGTATTCCTCTCTGATCAAGAACCAGACATGGTCACTAGTCGAAGCTCCTATTGGCTGCAATATCATTGATTGCAAATGGATCTTTAAGATCAAATTCAATGCCAACGGAGCAATTGATTGAAGGAAGACAAGACTGGTAGCACGAGGATTCACTTAGATCCTCAACGTCGACTACACCGAGACTTTCAGTCTAGTAGTCAAACATTCGTCAATCCGAGCACTCTTGTCTTATGCTACAGCTGTCGGCCTCAAAGTACATCAACTTGATGTGCAAACAGCCTATCTGAATGGAGTTACACAAGAAGACATCTACATGATCTAGCCCGAGGGATACGTTCTGGAAGGTATGAAGAATCATGTCTGTAAACTCCACAAAGCACTTTATAGCTTGAAACAATCTGCCAGAGCTTGGTTTCAGAGGATCAACACATTTCTCATCGAACAAGGATTCAAACCAAGCACTGCTGATTGCAACGTCTATTCCAAGTCAGTGCAGCAATCCTTCATTATCATCCCCTTATATGTGGATGATTTGTTGCTCTTCAGCAACAATACCAATTTGATCAAGGATTCTAAACAGATGTTGTTTGTAGAGTTCGACATGACTGATCTGGGCAAAGCTCACTTCTGTCTGGGCATTCAGATCCACAGAGACAGAGTGAGATGACTGATCTACATCACTCAATAAAATTATCTTCACAATGTTCTTAATAGATACAATCTAATGAATTGTAAATTAGCTCACTCACCGATGGATCTAGGCCTACATTTGTCAAAGGACCAATGTCTCCAGACCAAGTAGGAAGAAGAGCAAATGAGAGAGTATCCTTATCGATCGATACTTGAATCTCTCACGTACGCAATGGTCTGTACAAGACTGGATATCTCTTTTGCAGTAAGCTCACTCAGCCAATATATGGCTAATCTTGGTATTACCGATTGAAAGGCTCTCATAAGAGTCATGAGGTATATTCAAGCTACCATGGACCAGTGCATCTGCTATGGAGATGTCAGCAACGACAATCTTCATCAACTCAGTGGATATTCTGATGCAAGCTGGGGAAGAGATGTATACAATCGTAGATCCACATCTGGATTTACATTCTTCTTTAACGGCGGTCCTATCTCATGGAACAGTCGTAAGCAAACCTCTATCGCACATTCTTCTACAAAAGCAGAATACATTGTTGCTTCTCAATCTATTAAGGAAACGTTTTGGTTGAGAAATTTACTATCAAACGTTAATCTATATCAGTACAGTCCTACAATTTTATTCTGTAATAATCAGAGTGCTATTGCCTTATCAGCCAACCCTAGATTTCACTCTAGGAGTAAGCACATTGAAATCAGATATCACTACATCAGGGGCAAGGTTCTCAACAAGGAGGTGAGCTTAACGTACTGCTGTAGAACACAGGACATGGTTGCAGATATATTCACGAAGGCATCAAGTGTTAATGCACACAACAAATTTTGTACATTGCTTTGTCTGAAGATCAAGGCATTCACGGATCTAGATTAAGGGGGGATGTTGGATTTATCTCCTCTACTCCCCTAAATCCTATTTTAATCTGCCTCCATTCATGCTGCATTTTTACTCACGTTGTCACACAATCTGCATATTTTCATGTAAAATAAGACACACGAATAAAACGTGACTGTTTGCATAAATACAAGTAAATTCTCACAGACGAAAAAAAAGACAAAAAATGCGACACTGTGTTTTTACACGTGTTTTGTGACAGGCGAAAAAGACGACACTGCCTTACAAAATGTCTAAGGTGCCCTAGGAAAGGCGAAGGCACCCTGTAAATCAAATCCTAAGGCATTTCGTCAGAGTGATGCATTTTTCACATATTCACCAACGTTCATTTCAGCAAAGGCTGACATCACCGGCCTTTCTAACAAATTGGACAACGACATTAGCCACCCACGATCTCCTATAGAAAGCACATCTACTTTGTACTTTCTTCATCTACACACCTGTAAAATTGTGTATATATTGAATACCACTTGCATATTCAATGTGTGTGTAAAATAATAGCATCATAAGCTTATCAGAGATAGACAAAATAGATGCCTTGCACATTGATTCTTTTGTATTGGCAGTAATAGGTTCATCCCTCTTACAGATTGAATTAACTTTGTAGAGCATGCGGTTTTGTCCACTATTGTTTTGTGCTCCACAACATTATTGACATGTATATTTTGCTATACTTAATCTGATAACAGCTCTATTGTTTTGTGTTCAGATTAGTGTCGATATTGCTATGCTTTTTCTTCATTCTGTCTGACTCTCTTGTTGCTCAATCTGGTAATTTGTTCTTAGCAAATTATTATTAGTCTAGTTGTTGACGACTAATATTTAGTCTTGCCTTTCGCGACTGATTATCAGTCGCGCTCAGTCTAGCTCTTTGCGAATCATTCGCGACTAATAATTTGTCTAGCTATTCATGACAGATTATCCTTCTGATGTTTTGTTAATATTTGGCTATGTAATCAGATCAACCGTGATTTCTATCACTAACGTTCTGTTTGTTTCTGATAGTCGTAGTCATGTTTAGGGAAAGAGTGATATAGCTCATTCTGTTGTGCACAAACACTTTATGTTTGAGTTCGTTTCTTGTTCGAGATTCGAGTTTGTTTCTTTTCGTGTTCATTTTCTTTTCGAGCTATTTTTGTTTCTCACACTCACACACCCTCTTTTTCCAACAATCCGCCCATCCATAGGGTCACAACCAACCCACTCCCACACACTCGAGCTATCCACATACTCATGCCTAGTCGAGCCTCCTGCAATAACTAGCGTTCCATACCACCAACCGTCACCCTCGGCTCTCCCTAGCATACATCTCCTAGCCTAGAGATACATCCTGGCTCATCTCCATCCACCAACTCCCGGATAGACTAAGTGAATGGAAAGAAGAAACCCCACCACTATATAGGCATAGCATAGTGGGTCCCATCAAGCATGATCCTGCCAACGACACGTGACCACCTAGGATGGTGATGCGTGGCACCCAAACATGTCAATAGCGCCATACCTGCATCATGCCCCTTGTGAGGTCGTCACTGAAGGGCATACCGTTATGGTACATAACATTCCCTCTCCCATAAAAACTTCTTTCTATGGAAAAAAACCAGGGAATCTAAGTCTCAAATCATCTTCCCTCTCCCAATTGTCCTCATCATCTGACTTACCTTTCCAATGAATCAGATGTTCAGAAATCAAACAATTTCTCAACTGTGATGTCGAGTATTAATGATCCTATATGGTTCATGGGGTACAAAAGTAGTCAAATCCTCCAATAGCACTAGAGCATCTGTGGGAATCAGGTTATCCTTTCCACCAAGTCATTCCCTTAAACGACTAACATGGAATACAGGATGGACCTTAGTTCCAACAGGGAGTTCTAGTCTATACGTAGCCCTACCAATCTTGTTAAGAACTTTGAAAATGTGGAGATAACTTCGAACATTTTCCCGTTTGAAGTGTCTTAGAGTCTTTTGAAATTCTAAGATACACCCAATCACCGAATTCAAATTCTCGAGGAGCACGGCTTCGATTAGCATAGAATTGGATCTTGAGCCAATCTAATGCTTTCCCTAGCCACCTGCAACATTTCCTACATATCATGCAAGAAATTCGCTACAGTTTGTACCTTGAGACCTTTGAGTCCAACAAAGAATGGAGAGTGAGTCTGAAAGTTGTACAAGAGCATATAAAAGACTAAAACCAGTGGCAAAATGCTTCATACTATTGTACGCAAACTCCACCATTGGGAGGGTGACTTTTCTCAATCTGACTATCGCCTGAAAATATATGCGCGAAGCATATCTTCCATCGATTGGTTGACACGTTTGGTCTAACCATCAATTTCTGGATAATTTGTAGACGAAAGACTTAAGGTAGTTTCCACCCTCTCACTCCTGCCTACCAGAACTTGCCAGTGAACTTGGAATCACAATCACTAACAATATCGTTTAGCAAACCATACAACCTGAAGAACTTTTCAACCAAGAGTTGAGCAAGTTTTGAAGCTTTGATACTGATTTTTGTTGGAATAAATTGTGCCATCTTGGTAAGCCTGTCAATTAGTGCCCAAATGGCATCGTGATCCTTCCCAGACTTAGGAAGTCCAACCACAAAATCCATGAAAATATTGTCCCACTTCTTGCTGGGAATTTCCAACGGATGTAACAGACCAAATTCTCTCTTGAAAAACATATGTTGAAGCTAGATCTTCCTAAGTACGATGGTAGCTCAGGACCCTCAGAGATTTTTATAAGTCTTTTAAAATGCTTGCGACATTTATGGCGAAACATCCAACAAAGCAATGGTACAATTACTCTCGATGACCATGATAGATCGATCATGTGAATGGTTCTTCAACCTGGATCGTGAAGATAAACTTGATTGGTCTAATCTGAAAGAATCATTTATCAAGCATTTTAAGCCCTTTCGTTTGATAGAGAGTCCTTTCCATGTTTTTCTTTTTTTTTATGAGATCTATTTTTGCATGAGAAATAGCTACTGCACAAGCGTCATAATTGTAACGTATCTCAAGTACAAATTTTTGATTCATCAACCTATCTCCAGATTACCTTGTAGAGAGATTAGGATTTTTTGTGCATCTTCCAAATCTCTGCACTCCTAGTCACTTTAGAGTTGATTCATGCATCTCATCGTCGTATTTATCTTTGAGTCAAGTACAACAAGATCAAAACAAATTTATTTAAAATTTGTCCAATCTTTAGTCCAGTCACATGTTTCAACTGCGTGTTCCAAACGACAATCCAATCTTGAGCATGCAGGATACCCGCAACAACATCCCCACCAACAGATTCTATTTTATTTTTATTTTTTTCTTTTTTTTTGGGGGGGAGAGAGTGAATTTACAGGTATCCACTGGACCAGCCACATTGCCAGTGACAACATCACCATCCAAGGTCACAAACCAGCAACAAAGAAGTCCCCGAATTAAGGCCCTTGGGTCCGAGGGCGAGCAAGAATTGAAGCTAATCCACAACTAAGCAAGAACAAGAAACAAGAATCTAGTTAATTCACAAGCAAGAAATCAAGCATGCTCATAGAAATATCACTCAAGATCATTGCCATGAACAAGGAACTTAGTGATCTTCAAAACTAAGAAGGCATGGGAAATCCAAAGGGACTCAATCAGAAGAAGTATCCAGTCACAACGACTCGATCCTTTAGCAGATAGGAAGTACAGGTATTGGGAAATCAATCTTCTTCTTCATCCACTCCCATGCCTATTCGATCCACATCGTCCACCGATGACTCCACCACCACCCTTCCTTCCATTTCTTTGTTCTCTATCATCTCGTTATCCATCTGAGAAATACCCAATTTTTAGACCTTGATAGTCTTACCGAAGCAACTGATAAATCAAAGCAAGTGTTTTGCGAAGACCAACTACCACCTACATTGGCTGATCATCCAGAAAAGATTTAAGAAACAGCTGATGCAGCAATGATAGTCAAATCCTCTCCTATTAAGCCCGAAGCAATCCAAAAGTAATGGATCAAAAGAAAGAGCTGCAGAAAAGAAAAAGATAAAGACAACAGCGAGCTTGCAAGACAAAACGAGCTCCTCACCCAACAAGTGGTGGTCAAAGCTTGTTGACACTACAAGGGTCCAAGGCTGCAACGCTAGTATTATCAGTTCCTTCACTCTTCCACCAACACCCTAGTCAATCCGCCTTCCAGAACCCTTCTCTACCTTCACTACGAAAACACCCAGAAGTAGAAAGGAGGATACAAAGAGTGTCAAGACAATTTTCACTCTTGAGAAGATGTCGATGGACTTAAGTCGACATCGATGTAGTCAACCTGATCATATTCTGCTTCAAGGTCGATTTAGATACAGACTGTTCGACTTGTGCTAGTAAGGCTGCATACTACTATAGAGAGAGAATATTTACATAGTATGATTGTACACAAGAGATGAATTAGGTGAGTAGGATTACATACTATCATTATGACAGTTACTTAATTCAACAACCTTGTTGAGAATTTTCTCTCTAAGAAAATGAAATTGAACTTCAATATGTTTAGTTCTAGATTGAGTTTGTGGGTCCAGAGATAGAGCAAGGTAGTTCTATCATGAACAATTTTGTTTCTTTGAATTTTCTTGCGCGGAAGCTCACAAGAGCCTAGACACGTGACTACAGATCACAGAATAGATTTCATTCTAGCAATCAAGACAACGGAAGACAAGGAGATGCACAAAATAGAGCAACTATATTATTAGTTTAATTTTTAGAGTGAGATGGTCAGTGTCTCGCTCGTTGGCGGCCTGACGCTCTGCTCTTTCGCTGTGTTCTGCTCGTTGGTAGACTTTCATGCACAGCTATTTCGTTTCTATTCGATTTCTTTTTTGCTCTACTCACACACATTCTCTCTGTCTTTTTTATCCAAAAAAATAGTTTCTGTCTCCACTGTGTGGAGTTTACAAGATAGCTTAATAGAGAATTACAAGAGTAATTAACGCTAATCAACTCAGTTACTCTCCGTTATTGCTAGCTGCTTCAACTAGGCGTGAAGTTTAAGACTCCATGCCCGTTGAGCTGCTAGTTGGCAGTGCGAAAGATTTTCTTTTGTTTCTTTTGTTTCATGTCATGTCTTTGTCTTTCTGGTCCTGGAGTCATGTTTTACTTTTGCGAATCATTCGACCTTCGAGTATCGCTTCGTTTTATGTCTTAGGATTTTCGAGGTCCATTGACTTGCGCAAATTGTTCGCCATTCAACCTTCACTTCATTTTCGCGTTGTGGCAAAGTTGCAGGAGTTCACCATTTCTGACACTTCCTCTTGAACCTTGCAGCTTTGCACGTTAAATCCAATCGTCTTTCTTTGCTTTGCGAAAAGTGGCTTGTCGAGCGGCTTCATGAGTAGATTTGCAATCATGTCTTCAGATTTTATGTACTGGACCTGGAGCTCTCCTGTCGAGATCAATTTTTTAAGGTGACGGTACTTCAGAGGTATGTATTTTGTCTTTGAATGGAAGACTGGATCCTGGGACAGATAATCGCACTCTGAGAGTCCATCATCATCGTGCATGGTCCTCCTTGTGGTATCTCGATTGCCTCCAGCATCATCTGCAACCACACTACCTCGTTCGCCACCTTTGAAGCTACCACGATTTCAGCTTCGCAAGAAGATTGAACTACCAAGGTTTGCTTTTTGCATATCTAGCTGAATGCAGCTCCGCACGCTATTGTACATCCTCCGGTTATGGGCTTGATGTCATCTTTGCAGCTCGCCCAGCTTGGTGGAGCTCGAATCATTTTCTTTTGTTTTTTGCTCTATAGGTTAATCCCATATTCTGGGTACCCTTCAGATATTGTAGGATTCGTTTTGCCATTTGCCAATGAGCCATGCCAGGATGGGAAGAGAATTGTCTTAAGGCGTAAACAGAGAAAGCTAGATCGGGTCTGGTACAAATTCTAAGGTACATCAGACTACCGATTAGATTTTGGTAGGGTATACTTGCCATCTGTTGTTCTTCCTCTTTTGTTTTTGGGCAATCTTACTTCGTCAACTTGGTCCAGCTATCATTGGTGTGGCTTTTTGTTTGTAGTCCATCATGTGATACTGCTTGTCAATTGTCAGGGTCTTCAAATCCTTCAAGCTACTTCATGAAGATTTCTTCCTCTAGATCTCCATGGAGAAAGGTTGTCTTCACATCAATCTGGTGAATTTTCATATTGTGTTGTGTGGCGTATGCAAGGAGTAGTTGTATGCTTGTCATCTTGACCATCGACGAATATGTGTCGAAATAATCAACACCATATCTTTGTGTGTAGCCCTTGGCAACAAGCCTTGTCTTGTAATGACCAACAGTGCCATCTGATTTCATTTTTTTCTTGTACACCCATTTGCAGTCGACGATCTTTTTGTCTTCTTGCAGTGGCTCTAGTGTCCATGCCTCGTTTCGCCTCATCAACTCGATCTTCTCTGACATTGCCTGCTTCCAAAATTCTCCCTCTAGACTCTGGATAGTTTCTTGATATGTTGTTGGCTCTTCAGTGAAGCTGAACTACTCGAATTGTGTGTCTTTGCTCCACTGAAGATTGTCAGTGTAACGGTCTGGAGGTCTTCTTTGTCTTGTTTAACTTCTGGGTTCGTTCCGTTGTTGCTCGAACGTTTCTTGTTCGTGGGGTTGATCTTCTGCTTCTTGCTGCTCTGGAGTCTGTGGCTCAACATTCTGATTTGACTTCTGTCCTCGATCTCCCTCTTGAATTGGTAGCAGTGTGAAGATCTCATGGTCTCTTTCGTCTTTTAGTCCAAGGAATGTGGACTCATCGAACTTCACATCTCTACTTGAAACAATCTTTTTTGTGGTTGGATTGTAGAATCTGTACACTTGTGTTCCGTTCGAGTACCCGACCATGATCGTTTGCTCCAATTTATCGTCGAGTTTTCTTCTCTTTTCTTTTGAAATGTGCTTGTATGTTGCACATCCAAACACATGTACGTATGATAGATCAGGCTTTCTTCATGTCCATATCTCGTACGGGGTGTCTTATTTTTCAGCACTGTCGTTGTTGATCTGTTTTGCAGATGTACAGCTGCAGCTATTGCCTCAACCCAAAAGACTTGGCAATTGAGCCTGTGCCATCATGCATCTGGCTCCTTCGACTAGTATTCTATTTCTTCTTTCTGTGACACCATTATATTCTAGTGTGTACGCAGGTGTGAACTGATGCTCGATCCCTTGTTCTTGGCAAAATTTTGAAAATTCTTTGCTCTTGTACTCACCTCCATTGTCAGATCTGATGATTTGAATCTTCTTTGAGGTGTGTCGCTCTGCAAATGCCGCGAACTTCTTGAAGGAATCAAACACTTCAGAATTCTTCTTTAGGTAGTAGATCGTAGTCATCCGGCTGTAGTCATTTATGAACGTCTAAAAAGACCTCGATCTTGAGAGCGAATCCATTTTCATCGGTCCACAGACATCTGAGTGAATGAGCTCAAGTACTTCTTTGGCTCTTCTTCCCTCATGTGTGAATGGATTCCGATGTTGTTTGCCTTTCTGGCAGGCTTCGCAAAACTCAGTATCGGTCTTGATATCTTTAGTCCTGTGACTATGTATTTCTTACACATGTCATGCAGGCTCCTCATGTCCAGATGATACATTCTCTTGTGTCAGAGCTGATCTTCATTTTATGATGCATTTAATATGCTATCAAAGTTGCTGATTATCTTGGCTTGGTAGAGAATTTCTTCTCTGCTTCCCACCGTCAGCAATGTTGTATTTTTCTCGATCATGCGGCATGTATTGCCATCGAACAAAACTTGAATTCCAAGATCTGCCATCTTGGAGACTGATAGTAGATTTTTTCTCAATGAAGGCACGTAGAGTGCTCCTGGAAGCTCTGCTTGACTTGACAGTATTCGCAGTTGTAGAGTTCTAATGCCTTTGACATCGTGTCTGCTCCCATCACCAAGAATCATTGCTCTGTTATTTTCGAGTTCTCTAAAGTCGATCAAGATTTTCTTATTGCAAGTGATGTGTGATGTTGCTTCTGAATCAATGACTACATCGTAGTCTTGTTCAGTGTAGCTCATCGAAGCTTCATCAAGTATTGTGAAGGCTTCATCACCTCTATTTGCATCCTTGGATGATTCTACAATATTTGCTTTCTCAGTCTTGTTTTTTTTTTTTTGGTTGAATCTGCAATCGTATGCAGAGTGCCCCTTCTTCTTGTAGTGCATGCAAGGTATTGCTGAATTGAACCAGCATTTGTTGGTTGTATGGCCTGGTTTGTGTTAGTGATCACAGGAAGAAGATTGTTGATTCAAGGACTTTGTCTTGTCGAATCTGGTTTTTTTCACATTGACCCTTGTTTCATATTCTATGGTGTGAGCATGAGATATTTAGTTCATACTTTTGCTTTTTACAATTTTCAATTCCGAACTCAGACGAAGATGATATGAGGATCGAAAATACACAAATAAAATACAAGGAAGTTTGATTGAGGGTAAAAAAGGTGTCTCGAAAAAAATTTGAAAAGTAATAATTACAAAAATTTCAATAACTTAGCAGTGTCAGGCTCATCTTTCTGATCACTTTTTGTTTTTACAGCACTGGAATCTGAGCTCAAACAAGGAAGTTATGAGCGCTCAAAGAATGAGAAAGAAAAATGAGCATTCAACTTAGAAAAGAGGGTATAAAAAAAATTACAAATTGAATTCAATAAAACTTTGAAATCCTTGAGATGTTTTTGTGCTCGAAATTTTTTTTTTGGAGGAATCTTAGGAAATTACAAAATTTACAACAAATTTTTTGAGCACCGAGTGGACTGAGCGGAACTAGAGAGAGAAAAGGTACAGAGAGGTAGAGTAGAGAGAGAAAGATATATAGAGAGAGGGATCTCAACCGGAGTATAGAGGAGGTAGAGAGAGAGGAAACTCGACCGAAAGAGAGAGAGAGAGAGAGGGGCAGTAGAGAGAGAGAGAGAGGAGACTTGACAGAAAGAGAGAGAGAGGGAACTCGACCGAAGGAGAGAGAATGGGTAGAGAGAGAGAGAGAGAGGCAGTAGAGAGAGAGAGAGGAGACTTGACAGAAAGAGAGAGAGAGAGGGAACTCGACCGAAGGAGAGAGAAGGGGTAGAGAGAGAGAGAGAGAAAGATCTGGAAAAGCAGAATGGAAACTCGACCGAGTCGGAACATACAGATAGAAGGGATCTCGACCGAGTCCAGGGAGTCGTGAAGGATCGCAACCGAATGGTAAAGGAAGGAAGACGTGAGGGAGAAATGGTTCTGAACCTAGACGATGCGGCAAAACAGGAAGTAGTTAGTGATGATACTTAGCGAACTAAGCTGTTGGAAGAGGAAGTTCCACTGGTAGCTCAAAAGAAGGATTCCGAAAATTTATCATCCATACAACCATTGAAGGGAAACAAGATACGTCTGAGCAACAGAGCATTAAAGCTCGGGGAGGGATAGTGACACCGTTGAAAACTGTAAATGGAAGGTTAGAGCTTAGTGATAGAGATGAAGTTTCAGAACGGCTCGCTGGGATTTATAACAAGCTCGAGCACAATGCCTACTTTGCAGATCTCGTGTTGCATCTATCCTGGCGGGGTTAAATTTCATGACCGAGATGCAGCGTCGAGCTACCAAAACATTTTCAGGAGATTGGCGCATGCGAGTGGCACTGGCTCGTGCTCTGTTGGTGGCTTGTGTCAATAATTGTGAAATTGTTTATGCAGAAATCGCTTCCGAGAAAGTGCTTGATGAAATGGTGAGGAATGTCTGTAGATGTCGCGTGAGCAGCAGAGAACAGAGTAAACGAGTAGAGGACCGCAGCTTATGGACACTTTGGTCGTGATGATCCTGACTTCACCTCAAAACATTCACTTTGAGAAAGCGGCCATTGCGTTCAATTTGGGAACAGTGCAATATCTCTGTTGATATCTCAAAGGTTATAAGCCTACAGATTTAACCATCATCAATGTTGTTCCAGGAGTGCTTCTTGGTTTCCAAGGGGAGGCTCGAACCTGGGACCAAAGAAACTTTGGATGCCAAGCTAACGTTTCCAGGAGTGAAACAAGTGACCTGCCACTGGTGCTGGATGGCCATGATCTAAAGTTTTTTTTTCTGTCAAGCTAAACAGAGAATTATACTCAATGTGAGGCAGAAGGATTTCGCAAAATTACCTTATTCCAAGATTGTCCTGATGTTATGGCTATTTTCACGACAACAATTGAAGCAGACAAGACAAATATCCAGTTCTTCGCTACTATTGTGTTGTGGAATTGGCTAAAAGGATAATTGCGTGGATAAATAGCTGAGTGAGGGAAAGTTAACGCCTTAGGGTTAGGTTTAAGTTTAAGTCATGTGAAAGTTAGGGCTGGAAAGATAGGGTTAGTTTTTTTTTTTTGAAAAAAAAACTTCAAAACTTTAGAGTGAAGAATTTGAAAAAAATTTTACAAAGAGATTGAACTTCAAATTTGAAGCGTTGAAGTGCTTCTCTATCACTTGTAAAAAATCCAAAATTCTGACAATTCTGACCCATCTCCACTAATTTGATCATAACTTCCTTAATATTGATCCAAATCACGAAAACTCAGTACCTCTGAAAAGCTAACAACAAGCTCTATCAGCTTATAGGATCAGATCAATGATTGAATGTGATTTGATAGGTCAAATCTATAACAGAACAAGTCTGAAAATTTTAAAGAAAAAAAAACTAACAAAACTAGAGCTAGAAATCAAGAATTGTCATAGCTCTTTGGATACTAATCCAAATGACCTACCATATGGATCAGATCAAAGCTAAAACAATGCTCAAACTTGTTAAAGAAAGAAACTTGAAATAAAAACTCATATCAAATCTAAAAATTTGAAATCAATTGAAAGCAAAATTTTAGTCACCTACTTTGATAGCTTTTGGAATAAGTGCAATGACTTTTGCATCTCTTATCCAAATGCCTTGCAAATTGGTGCAAATGAAAGCAAAAAAACAAAGCTCTACAAACCTATTGAATCAAATTAGAAACAAGTTGAATGTCGAAAATTGGTCTGAACAGACCTTAAAATTTTAAACTTAAAAATTAGCAAAAAAAAAGCTACAAAAACAATAAACTCATCAATTCTAATGAAATTCACATAGAATCATCATGAATCATGGATCTATACTCTGATACCAAGAAATGTCATGTGCCAAATCCCAAACTAATAGCAATAGCAATGAAGTAAAACTATAAGCAAGAAGATAACAAGACATTCATGATAGCATATCAATAGAAAGCTAAAAACAATGAGATCACAATGGAATTGCATTAGCAATGAAAGAAAGAGTACAATCAATAGAAATGGAGCATTGATTCATGTGGATAGGGCACATGAGACCTAGCAATGGAAATCCCTATGGCTTGCATTCACAAGGAAACTAGAAGCTTTCACTTGCAAATGACCCAAAAGATTCACAAATTGATGTCTCTTGCTTAGTTATAAACAATGCTCTCACTTAACCTAACTTATATATCTTGAGGGATAGTTAACCCTTGTTAAGTACTATTCAAGCTACATTAAGCCCTTGTTGGCCTACTTTGGAGGGCCTAAAGAGGAAACCGCCTTGTTCTTAAAGCTAATAGCTTCTTTTGGGCCTACAAAGCTTACAACGGATATTATATTGTCTTGAAAAGCACTGATGTACTAAAAGTACATGAGAGAGAGAGAGAGAGAGAGAGAGAGAGAGAGGACAGTCTTGATATCATTTTGCCTTGATACAATCCTTGAAGGCCTATCAACATTGGTCATAACATTAAGCCACAAAACTTCCTTTAGGAGACATAAAAAATTGGAACATTTTCAAAGCAGGTATAAATAATTTATTACGAATTCAACATGAATAAAAGACGCTGCAAATAGACAAGGAATGCTTTGTAACAGTGCTCTATATGCTTCCTCATGTGGGTTTCTAGCCTTTGAATCAATATTTGTGTGCAAAAGCATATCCTTTACAAAGATAAAAGTGCATCTCACCACACAATCCCAATTTTCAGAATAAAAAATTTATTACAATAATACAGCTTTACAAAAGAGGTCATCAACCAGATAATGCACTTTCAACACTATTCCTAATTTCTAACTTCATGCAGCCAAACTTCCGTGAGGGAATGCCTCATTGCACATTTTCTGGATTGTTAAGCATTGAGAGATCCCAGCTCTAACTTCTACACTATCCACCAAAAGAATGCAGGCATTCTCTCGGAGCTCTCCAATAGACTTTCTGCAGTTGCTTTTCCAAATCTGTCATAGATTTATATCGTTTCCAATCCTCAATAACAAGTCTCAAATCCTGGATCTTTCGAACTAGCCCAGTACAGCAATTGGCATGCATGGTACAAACTTTGTCAAAATCTCTGCTTACTTGACAAAATCCACCAAAAAACTCGGTACTTAGAAATTGAATTTTCAAGCCAATGTCCGTGAAATTTGAATTGAACTTCACTTCATTCAACACATCTTGGTCATGCTTGCCAGGATACATTTCACGCGACTTGTACCAGAACTTGTAGAAATCTATTGTACGTTTGTTAGCTTGAACATGAACAAAACCTCCATTTGGTCGGTTGTCAAGATCAGTTGGGCTCCCATTGTACTGGTCACAAGCAATCTCAAAATCTGCATCCCTCGAGAAATGCGGGAAAGGATCTCGGAACCACATTATGTCAGCATCCTGGCAAACGGAATTTTCAGTTCTTAGGAGATTTCCAGAATTCTAATATCAAGGCGTGCTGTTAAATGGATAGGTAACACTTAGCAAATAAACATGCAAGGTACATTTCTCATCAGCATAAATGGCATGTGACTAAATTTGAGATCGCTTCTCCTGTTCACAAGTTAAGCATATACGTATCATTTTTGCAAATTAGCAATGCAACCACCAAAAAAAATTGAAACAAGTCTCCCCTCAACATGAGTAGCTTACCGAGAACACAAAGTTGTAACCTAATTCAAGCACAACTCTCAACAGATCGACCCTTCTCCACATCATTTTTAAATAATCATTTGTCATGAAGAATTTCTCTCCTGAAAAATCCACTCCGTCTGTCCTTAAAGTGAAACAATGCTTATGAACAGATGTGCACCTATCATGGGCAACCTGATCCAAGGCAACAATCACTAAATGGTCCAAGAAGTCTCTTGTACCCTCCCCCAGCCGAAAACTTTCTAAAAAAAGGTCGAGCATAGAATTTTGGGTTGCCCATGCCTGATTCAGGGTTGTTATGATCACTGTCTTATTTTTGAAGGAAGCATTTTTCAGAACTCCTTGTAGATTTCCAAGCTCTTCCTGAGTCTGCATTTTCAAAAACTACACCGTTACTAGAATTCTTGCTTAGATCATCTGTTTGGATTTTTAGAAAGTACATAAACAACTGAGCTAGTTTTTACATAATCTAAAAAGCTTTAATGACAAAACAAAGAAGTTGAAAAGAATTCTTTTTTACATCTTATAACCAAGAAGAATATCAGCAACAACAAACCAAAAAGTAAAGCAGATTCCTTTCCTCGGCCCAGAGATTATCTCTAAACATCCAGTATGATAAACAAACTTTGTCTTGTGGATGAAATCCTCCAATGGAAGATGTTCAGGAGAGGTTGCTTGCTTACATAAGGAGTCACTACACCCTATCTTTGAGTTTGTCAATAATGATGAGCATTCACAATACGTATGATTATGAATCGATGGACATAGCATCAGTTCAGACAAGGACGTCTTTGGTGCAACTAGTTATTTCCCTCCAATGTCCTCTTCCTTTGTGGAGGGTGTTGGTTCACCTTACATTGATGATCTTCCTACGAATATTATCAGATATGCAGAGAGAAGTTACATCTTTCTCACTGGTGACTTTAATACCAGAACGACTTCATGACAGACAAACTTAGGTGATCCTACTAACCAACTTCGTGTGCATCCCCTTGATGGAGATGAATTGAGAATGACCACGACCTCGGAGGGTATTTTGGGCCCTATTACCACTTATGGGAAGTGACTCTTGTAGTTGAGGGAAGCTCATGAGTTGGCCATTTTTAATGGTCTAGCTTGCTGGCGTGATTCAGGCAGATATGCTTGTGATCCTCACAGTGGCGGACATAGTGTTATTGATTACCTCATGGGCACAACTGCAATTGCCTTTCCTTCCAAACCTCACAATAATAAACACACATCTAGCAAGTCTAGATCATTGCGCCCTCCTTGGTATATGACAACGAGTGCATCCCCACCATGACCCTGTCACTCATGCACGCATGCACACCCCCCATCTTTTACGTGGCACCTGTCATCTCTATACCCACTTACTTTGCTGTAAGAAGCGGACCTGTGACGAGTCGGAAGAAAGACAACTTATTGGGCTTCTCTACAGTTATTCCACAGGCACATATGGCATGAGTTCATTCCCCATGCTCGCACCATCCCACGACTGCTGCTTGCACCCTCACCGATGATGACATTGCTAATGCCCTGCGCACCTGCTGATTGATGCCATCGCAGTGCATCACACCCTAGCTGTCATCAGGATCAGCTCCAGCAGTCTTGCTCCAGCAATCAACCCCATTGCTTCGCCAAATACTATTGCTGATCCATGGGAAAAGGGGAGGGGGGGGATGGAAAACTCCCTTTCTCATGCACTTGTGCTGTCAGATTTGCAGACAGGACCTACGCAGGCAGCATTGCTGCCTGTGCAGGTAGTAGTACTGCTTGCCCAAGCAACCATATTGCAGGGATAACAGTTTCATTTGCTTCTCATATAGGAAAAATGATATATCAGATTTGCCTCCTCCGATTTACCTCATGTCCTCTCTCCCAGTTTTATCCCACCTAGTATGGATAATAATACCGCTCTTCCCTTATTGCCACATCATGAAGAACCTCCATCAATTCCTACAATGCTTTTTTCACTTAGTGTAAACATGATAAGGGTCTGCGGACTTCTTGCCAGTCATCAAAAACACATGGATTCCCACCGAGAAATGATCATATTAGTTCCATTACACCTTCAACGGACAGATTTTTACATTGAAGAAATCAGGCAAAAAATTACAATCCTCAAATGTACAACATCCTCCCACATAGCTACTTCGTCTATGAACCAACAACTCGAAAGTAAAGAGGAGCAACACTTTATAGCTGTCCAATCTTGGGAAAATGTTCTCAAAGGTCCAGGTAAATTGGATGCTTCAATTTCTTTCATTTTTACTACACTTACTGAGAGCCAATTGCAAGAGCAAAAGCCCCTCAATGTTCGTGTCAAGGGCATCCCGGATTCTGAAGATGCTCTTATATAAGCCACTTACTTTTTTAAAAACTACTCTCCATCATCGTGACAAAGGTCTGGACTTAGCCTGGCATACCACGAAAAACACTAGCACCCTACTCCTCGCTTCAACTCGTTGGAGTCTCGACGAGATGTACTACATCAAAGATATAAACTAAAAGATATCAAGATCTTCCTAGATGAACACCTCACCTAACCTCACCTATGTACAAGTGGTGGAAAAAAAAAAGAGGCTCTGCAAAAAGCGAAAAATACAGGGAGACACCTCATATACTGAGATGATAAATTTCTTTTTGTTGAAGCTATACATTTAATTGAAACAAAATAGACATGGTATTGAGTTTAAGTTTGGAGTTAGATAGAGTTGAGTTTGAGTTTGAGACGTCTATTTGACCTTGTAAATGGCTGCGTTTTTTCGCACCATATATTCCTGGACTATTGTAGTTGCTAGCTTTAGTTTAGGTTTTCTTATCTAGTCAACAACATTGTCCCTTCTAGCTACCATCATATTGAGATGTATTGTTTTCTCTTATATGCCTATTGGTATGGAAAATAAATTAATAAAGCTCTCTCTCTCTCTCTCTCTCTCTCTCTCTCTCTCTCTCTCTCTCATTCATGTAAAGTACTTCAAATTTGTCCAAAATATGCAAATACCTAAATTACAACTTACACTATCACTAAAATAATTACAAGTCAAAAGTAGCTGACTATGTACCGCCAGTACAAACCATAATCTAAGTGAAGAATAACTAAAACAGTAAAATGCTCATCATTTATTACAATGATAATCCAAGTAACATCAAGAATTACCTTTATTGTTGAAGTACAAGAGTATAATGCGGTCTAGCACAAAATGGCAGCCTAGAATACTATAGTAACTTGCTACTGGGGCCCCTGTTTATAGATTTTCTACTTACCGTTCCTATCGGCCCTACTTACTCTTCTTCACATAGCTCGAGTTTGACCAATTGACTTTGTTAGAAATAATAAATGATAATGTTGGTTTCCCATTGGTTACTTTGACCCAAAAGGTCGAGACTTGTGTAACCAAGGGTTAGGTTTATTATTTAGACCATGTTAAGTTAGTTTTTGTTAAGTTGGACCCAATTTTGGTCTAGTGGAAACTCGTGGGTCCAAGTAAAGTCTAATTATGTTAAGGGACCCTATCTTAACTTTTGGGAGTGCCCTATAATTAGTAGTGGGTTTTGGAAAGTTCTAGAACTTAGAGTTTAGAAGAGTCTAGGCCCTTGGAAGGCCTATTTATATGTACTTATTGTTCATTTGTAATTGATTCCCTTTCAAGCATTGCTACTACTTTCTCTCTCCTTGAGGGCGCTTAACCCTCTCCTCTTCTTCTTCTTCTTCTTCTTGTATATGGAGAGTGAATGGTAGAAGGATCTTGGCACTTTGATTTCCTACATGGTATCAGAGCCATGGATCTTCTATGCTTGATTTAGGGCGCCCTACCAAAAGAGATCGTCTTCACTTAGGGATCACAAAAAATTCAGCACCTTTGCTGATTTTTTGGAGTGAAGATCCGTTCAATTTTGACTCTTTTCCATTTTGCAGGGAGGCGCCACACATCAAAGAAGATAACAGAATTTTGGGGGCCTAAAAATCAGGTTGTTGTTTGCTGATTTTTCAAGTTGCAGGAAGGCGCCATTAATTATCTTCTTCGGGGCTGCTTTTAGGTCGCCCACATCCGTGTAAGTTTATCCTACTTCCATTGGTCCGCTGCTGCCCTATTTTTCAGATTTGCTCCTTTGCAGGAGGGCGCCCATCTACAAGCAATTTTTATCTTCTGATTTGGCTGAAAAATCAGCACCCTTGCTGATTTTACAAAGTGAAGATCCGCTTCTTTTTGCTCGTTTCCAGGTGTGGACCGCTAATTTTTTGTGATGATCCGATCATTCCGAGGCTGAAAATTGGACAGCATATTACCATTTGTAGGGTGTTTGCAACAGCCCTATCCGTGTGTGTATTGTTCACACTTTTTGGCAAGAAAGAAGGGTTCCGGAAAAAGCTTTGATGGAGGCTGAAATTTTAGCACACAAGGCTTGTAGGAGGCCGAGTTCCTACATCCATCTAATGTGCGGTTTTGACACATTCCGGTGCTGATTTTTCAGATTTGATACTTGCTAGGTGTCTTTTAGGGCACATTTAGAATTTGAAAAAGTTTAGCTTCTTGGCTGGTTCTTATGGCAAGAGATTTGGGAGCAATTCGTACTTGTTCGGGCGAAGATATGTTGGATGGCACCAACTTTTCTTCATGGAGTTGCAAGCTGAGGTTTGGCATCGACGTGATGATCCAGCTCTTTCATTGATTTATCGGTAACAAGATCTATCTTATATCATTTGAGTTTTTGCAAGACCTCTAAAAGTGCTTGGGAGCACTTTTAAAGATGTACCGAATCAAGGATTCATCATCATGCTTTCTCCTCTCTACTTCATCCTCTTTGAAGGTAGAAGAGCAAAGGCATGCAAAGTTTGATCATTGTCTTTCTACAAGTACAAGTTTGCATCGGAATGTTGGTATGGTAGAGCATTCTTCTTCTCTTGAGCCATTTGTTGCAAATGATAGATGATTAGTGAAGAACTTTATGAGCAAGTTTTGAAAAAGGCTGAAATCAAGCATTCTCTAAAGCCATTTTGTACTAATGGAGGAGGGGAAAAAATCATGTCAATTAGTACATTGGTTCAAAGTGGCATGTTGCTGGATTTTTTGGGTGTTCAAAGTGGCAAGCTGCTAGTTTTTTCTTGAAGATGGTGGATAGCATATTCAGCCCTGGTTTATTAATCATTTTCAGCCTATGTTACATCGTGAGCATCCTATTATGCATCGGGAACGGCCTGTGGAAGGTTCTTGGACAGCAAGGTCCACATTTGGAACACTTTGGACAGCAAAGGGTTGGTGATTTTGTGGCTGTTGGACAGCCTGCTACAACCTCTTGTTGGCTGTCCGAGTCTTTGCGGGATAACAAAGCATCTTTTTACCTTGGAGGAAACACACATACCTCACCAAAATCAGTACCTTATGCTGATTTTCCTGTTTTGATGCTTACTTCTTATGATGACGGTGTTGCCTTACCTAGTGTTGGTGAGCAGATCATTGATAGTAAGATTCGGGAGGATGTGATGGTAAAGGAGTATCATACTCTTCTCTATGTTTCTTGTGGTAAGAAGACTTATGGAATCATGTGGGAACCATTGATGAATTGCAAATCCATATTTTGGCTTGTGGCTGGTTTTTTGGTTACCTACTTTGGATGGAGCATGCTTGTCTTCACTCTTCGACTTGATGCTACCACACTTCGTATTCTACATCTCTTCTACATCAGGCATGATTGGGATTGAGATTTTGGCTACATGAAGTTTTGGGCAGCAAGCAACATTTTGCATTTTGTTGCAATTTTTCCATTCTACTTCATGTCATGTTATGTTTTTTACATTATCATTTAAGGAGGGTGTTAGAAATAATAAATGATGATGTTAGTTTCCCATAGGTTACTTTGACCCAAAAGGTCAAGATTTGTGTAACCATGGGTTAGGTTTATTTAGACCATGTTAAGTTAGTTTTAGTTAAGTTGGACCCAATTTTGGTCTAGTGGAAACTCGTGGGTCCAAGTAAAGTATAATTATGTTAAGGGACCCTATCTTAACTTTTGGGAGTGCCCTATAATTAGTAGTGGGTTTTGGAAGGTTCTAGAACTTAGACTTTAATAGAGTCTAGGCCCTTGGAAGGTCTATTTATATGTACTCATTGTTCATTTGTAATTGATTCCCTTTGAATGGTAGAAGGATCTTGGCACTTTGATTTCCTACAGACTTGCCATTTTTAGTGGTGCACTAACTCAATGTAAGACCCTCTAGAAAATTTAAAACTTGAAATTTAATACTAAATAGTCTAAATACTTTCAAGAGAGGTCTCAAAAATGACTTAGGTCTACAACTTAAATATTCCTAGGTATACATTATTTCTTCCAATACAGCCTCCTAATGTGGATCTTGCACTTTTTTGTTTGATTGAGTTGAATTCGGTATGCATGTCTTTGCCAATGCCTTTCTAAATGTATCAATTGTCATGAATTTTATTTAGCAATGTACTACATCAGCCTCTTTGTTCGGCACTTTGTCTCTGACATAATGATACTTGACCTCAATGTGCTTGCTTCTAGATTCAAACTTGAAGTTAAGGGTCAGTGCAATGCAACTCATAGTGTCACAAAACAAAATTGTAGGATATTTTTGTAACAGATTGACATTTGATATCAATTGCCTCAACATATTGCTTAATTTGTTGTGTGTGTAACTGCAATATACTCTGCTTCAGTTGATGACAAGGCAATTGATGTCTGCTTCCTGTTATTCCAAGAGATAGGTTCATAAAAACATAAAAACATAAAAGCATATCCAAAAGTTGATCTTGTAGTATCTACATCACCAACCAAATATGCATCTATGTAGCCTTTAAGAGCATTGTCTTCACTTGTCTTATTTCCATAGCAAAAGCACATGTCCTCGACAATATGAATAGACCTCAAAATTCTTAGTAGAGCTTTCCAATGCACAATCCTGGGATTTGACACAAATGGATTTGAGGTACTTAGTGCATAGGCTATATCATGTTCGATGCAAACCTTCAAGGATCCAATAAATGAGTGATAATGATAGTTCTTCATGTCTTCTTGGTCTTCTTTTGTCTAGGAGCATTGATCCTTGGTGAGATTGATTCTTGGGTCCATGGGAGTGCCAAATAACTTGTACCTAGTTGCTCCATGCTTTACTAAGATACTACGAATATATCTTTGTTGGTTGATGTACATTTCTCTATTGTCTTTGTCTATGTATGTTTGTATACCCAAACAATAATGTGCTCCTCCAAGATTTGTCATTTCAAATTCTTTTGACAGCATATTTTTGGTGAGATTGTGTGTGTGTGTGTGAAAGAGAGGGAGTGTTTGTGTGTGTGTGTGCATTGTGAAGTAGAGGGAGTGTGTGTGTGTGTGTGTGTGTGTGTGTGTGAACTTTGAGTGTGGCGGTGTGTTTGTGTGTTTGTGTGTGTGGTGGTGTGTTAAACTGTGTTTGTGTTTGTGTGTTTGTGTGTGTGCATTGTGTGTTCGTGTGTGTGCACTATGGTGTGTGTGTGTGAGACTGTCGTGACATGTGTGTGTGTGTGAGAGATTGAGAGAGAGAGAGTCTAGAGAGAGAGAGGATAGGGATAGATTGAGGATAGATTGAGGTTAGAACTTAGAGCATAGGTTTACCGTTTTAGAAATTAGAATTTAGAATTAGTTTTTAATTTGAAGTCTGAAGTTAATACAGTTATTATTTTGTTGACACTAGATAGCTATTAGCAATGCCCAGACAGCGGGATCCCTTATGGGATCACGTCACCCTTAATTCAAGTTATGGCACATCAGGCACGAAGAAGTGGACTTGAAAGTATTGCGGGAACACTTATGGAGGTGGCCCCATTCGAATCAGGGCGCATCTTTTACATCTTCGAGGATATGAGATTGCCATTTGCACTCAGGCCCCAGAGTCACTGAGGATTGCCGGGATCGGGGACGACTCTCCTGCTACTACTTCAGGCACAGGTGATTCTTGAATCTTGTTTGATCAATGACATTGATTGAAAATTTGAAATTTGATCTAGAGCTAAAACTTAAAAGTTTAGTCTATAACTTTAAATTTTGACTACTAATGAGTAATTAGTGACTGTTCTCTGAGCTCTCTCACTGACTATAATTTACTACCTAAAGCTTGCTGCGTAACTAGTAACACCAATGTTATTGTTACAGGTGCGGCAGAGCACCGAGATTCCCCATCGCAGCCGGCACCTATAGCCGGCAATAGCTCCGCTGCAGCATCCAATCCACCTTCTTCTTCTGGAGAGACTCCTGCACTGCCAGTTGGTGGGGCCGGCAGTAGTGCTATTGGTAGCACTGTTAGGGGACGGGGTCGAGGACATGTGAGAGGCAGGGATGTTTTTGTGGCAGCCTTCTAGCAGTCGCATAGGGATGTAGCTGCTATTACAATTAGGAGGTGCTTTTACTTGTGTGACCTCCCTTTTCATGTGGCACAGACCCTTGCATGGAGGGATATGATGCGAGCAGTATCTCGTATCGGTGTTGAGTGGGAGGGCCCGACCATGGAGCAGTTGAGGACTAGAGAGCTACATGCTGAGCGGCAGTCCGTGGATGCTGACCTACAGCCCATTAGGAAGTCATGGGCGAGGTATACCTGTAACCTTACATCTTCAAACTTTGCATTTGCCACTTACTACTTTAGAAATTAGTACTTTCAAGTTTCTGACTTTGAGCTTTCAATCTCTAGTTAAAACTTAAAACTTAATAGTTCTTGAATCTTGAGACTTGAATGCTCAAGCTTCAAACTTCACTCCTGATTGTTTGCAAGCTGGAAGAAGTAAGGGGCCTATTTCTAGGCAAATGGCAGTGGTTCCATCAACCTCTGCATGTCGTGGCTTGCTTGCTTCATCCACTATGGAGGACGGAGGATCAATTCCATGATCGAGAGCTCAAGCAAGGATGGCATTCCTACGTCTCCTCTATCTATCCTGATCCCAAGGATCACGATGCACTCATGGATGACTTGAATTTATTCAGGTATGTACTATGTAATTAGTCAATTGTAATATGTATTCAGGGCCCAGGTATGTAATATGTATTCATCTATGTAGTATGTATATGTAATATGTATGAACTTTGACGTCTAAGGCTTAAGCTAGCTGCTAGTTAAAACTTAATAGTAGTAACTTGTAAGCATTTAGTATTTACTATTTTGAAATTTGAATGTAATGAATGTTGAATGTTCAAGACTGAGCGCCTCGATTTCAATCGTGCAACTGCCATGTTGAGGGAAGGGCAATTGCGCCTTGTTTCATGGTGGATGAAGTATGGGAATGATGTTCCCAAGTTGCAGAAACTTGCCATCCGCGTCCTCTCACAAGATTGCGCAGCAGTTGCATGTGAGAGAAATTGGAGTGTGTTCTCTCTGATTCGTACGAAGAGGAGGAACAGACTTTCTACTGCGCAGCTGGAGAGGTTAGTGTATGTGCATGCCAACCTACGGCTTGTGAAGAAGCTGAGAGAGACCGGGGAGCCCATACAGGTAATGAATCATGATTCATGATTAAATCATTAATCTGAATTCTATAGAGTCTAGTATGTACCATGAATCATGGTTTGTCTAGATAGTAAAGTCTAGACTCTACACTAAGAAGTTAGAACCTTCAGGCTTCAAGTTTCAACTTTCAACGTTTACATTTCAAATTTGCTAATTTTTTGTAAATCGTTTACCAGTACTTACTATTGAGAATCGAAATCTTGGTTTAATTTCAATCTTCGTAGGTTAATCCCGATGAGATCGATGTGGCAAAGGTTCCGGACTTGCCACCAAGATCACAAGAGAAGGAGGATGTCTATGCTCTACTCCATCGGGAGGCCTTAGCAACTGCAGGTTGATTTCGATGCCCAATTCCCCGATTCATTGCGTTACATTAGTAGGCTTTTAGTACTTTGAAGTTTTGTAGATATACTAGATACTAGATAGTAGATTACTAGATTGTAAATTGTAATTACTAATTTGTAATTTGTAAATTGTAAGTTAAAACTTCAAAGTAATATGACATGTCTAAGTCCTGACTTAGAAGTAACTTCAAGTTGGCACTAAGTTCTAACTTCTAAGTAGTAAGTAGTAAGTAGTAAGTTCTAACTAGTAACAATTTACAAATCAGCGAATCACAAATTGTAATTCAAGAGTCATTGTTTGAACTTTAAAGTTTAAAGTAAAAGCAATGATGTTATCATGCTGCATAAATAACAAGAGTGTCAAGCGGCCTCGACCCTCAAGGCTCAAGCCTGAGGCCCCATGAGTTTGAAGTCAACTGTCATATGTAAACAGTAATATGTATAACTACTATGCTAGAGCCGAGAGTATACCACTAATAACTATCATCTATGATCTATGCTGAGCAGTGAGTGCCCCCCCCCCCCCCCCCCCCCCAATGCCCATCTAGGCTCTAGCCTCTAGCTGCCCGCCTCGGATGCTGTCGTCGTGGAGGCACTGGCATGTCCTCAGGCTCAATGTCATCCTCCCCAGCATCAGAGTCACCCTCATCCTCCTCATCCAATCCCTCACCCTCAGTGGCGGATTCCTCATCTGAGTTAGAGCTAGAGGGACTCTCAGAGGTGTCTGAGACTGATGCATGGCTCGGGCCCTCTCTTGCGCTCCTGGTCCTGTGCGTGCTGCAGCTCGAGTGGTAGGCCCTGCGCAATGCACGTTAGTGGTCGGTGCATTGTAATTTGTAATTTGTAATTTGTAAGTTGTAACTTGTAACTTGTAAGTACTAACTAGTAACTTCTAAGTACTAAGTAGTAGGTTGAAAGTTCTATAGTTATTAGTTTGTAACTTTATTGTTTACAATTTTTGGAAGTTCTTGGATGTTTGAAAATTGCGACTGGAATGATGACAATATCAATAATTGACTAAGGAAAGTGTCAAGTGACCACATACTGATACTACAGCTTCTCCTCTTGAATTGCATTCTCTAGAGCATTCTCATGAAATTGGATGTATCTACTTGTTACCGGACTGTCTACGACATGTGTAAACCCTCAAAAACACATTAAAAAAAAAAAACCTAAAATAAAAATCCCGTTTCGAACTAGAACCAGTCGTTTCGAAACGACGTATGAAACGAGCCCTTGAAACATTGATGCTTATCAACGAGACTAGTGACATCACCATCGATTTGGTATAGACAAGCTCAACAAACTTGTTAGAGTTACTTTTTCGTAGTCAACAAACCAATCCTTATGATTGATAATATGTTGTGTTGCTCCTGAATATAGATAACTAGATTTTATACATATTCATGCCTGCCAAATCAGTATCAACTATATTAACTTCTTGTTGGTTCTTCTTCTTTGCCATTAACTTTCTGCAATTTTTATCATGTCCTTTCTTCTCATAGTAATAGCAAATTATGTTTGTCTTTGGAAGAAAAGGCCTTGTTACTTGAATCACTGGATTGTTGATTCTTCTTAATTGTCTTGATTTGTGGATCAATTGATGTAAGATTCAGTTTGACTTTGTTGCTCTTCTGTTTGTATTTTTTTTTTACAAGGCAATTGATCTATTAGAGACAGAGGAATTTCTTCTAATTTCCTTTTGTAATAACATGCATATGACTCTTGACAAAGTCAATTGTGATTATGGAGAAACAATTATGGTCCAGTGTTCATAACTCTTGGATAGGCTGACCAGCAAAATCATTACAGCATCTGAGTCATCCATTGGCGAGTGACTAGAAGCAACACCTTGAATCCACATCTTTGACTTCATGAAGACCAGTCAAAATGTCCCATGCCTCTTTGCAACTACTAGACTAGTTGTGCTATATTCAAGATTTGTGAATCTCTTGGAAGTAATAGTGACAACGGCTATGCCATCCTTTTGCTTTCACCTTGCAATAGCAAGCAAATTTGCTTTTAGTTTCAATTCAATACTACATATAATATCCCATGAGTGTTTGCCCAAAAGCACCATTCTCAACTTAAATTTCCACATATAGAAATTATCTCCATCAAAGTTTTCTATGATTGTTAAATCATTAGAAAAATCTATCATGGATGGATGATGGAAAACAGAATGGTAGTTCAACTCAAATTCTGACCAAAACAAAATATTACTTAAGTATCCAAAAATTATTCAAGAAATCTTATGAAAGTATTATTGGTCCATAAATTAACCAAAAAACTGCCCCAAAAATTCTTGTATACTGTAGCCCAAAAAAAATTAAATAGGATTTGCCCAAAAACAATTTGCAAGTGCTCGTAGAACCCACCGTTCTCAGAACCATGGGGTGAACCGTACCACGGTTCATGAACCGTGGTACGGTTCCTCTATTTAATTAATTAATTAATTAATTACCAGATTCACAGATTTCACAGATGATATAGCTTTGACAGATTTCACATGATGTACAGATTATTTGACAGATGATACAGATGATTTGACAGATGTGAAATCATCTGAAATCATCACTAATTTGACAGATTTCACAGATTTCACATGATGTACAGATGATACAGATGATTTCACAAATGATACAGATGATTTGAGTCATTTGACAAATGATACAGATGATTGACAGATATCACAGATGATTTCACAGAATTCACAAATTTCACAGATTTTTTTTGCCCTTTTTTTGCATATTTTTGGGGGGGAAACTAAAAAATTAATTAATTAATTAATTAATTAATCAGTACGGTTCACCACGGTTCTGGGCAAAAAATTTTAAGAACCGTACGGTTCTCAGAATCGTGGTGAACCGATAACGGTTCATTAATTCTATGCAAGTAGTACCAGACATGAGGGTTCGGGCCGGACACGGGCATTCCGAGTCCGCATCCGGACCCGTCCGACCCCCGGACGAGTCCATATTTTATTTATTTATTTTTATTTTTTTAGTTTTTTAACACAAAAAATCAAAAAAATATATATATTTAAAATAAATAAATAAAGTAGCGGACGCGTCCCGGGACCCGGACGCACCCCTAGCGCGTCCGCGTCCGGACGCAGACGCGAACGCGCATCTGGACGCGCGTTCGCGCCCGGGATGTGCCACCTTAGGCAAGTACTACAGCCCAAAAATTTTAACCAAAATTTGTCTCAAAAAATCTTGTGTACTATAGCCCAAAATTTTACCAAAATTTGCCCTAAAGAAAAAATTTGAAGTACTCTAGCCCAGCAAGTATCCAAAAAATTTGCCAGCAAGTATGTAGGCTATAGATGCATAGTGTTCCAGAACACTGCATTTCGATAGCGTTCTGGAACGGTTTCGAAAATCTTGAGCGTTTCGAAACTCTGCCTATGGTATTGTTAGTCTCTGGCTTAACATGCAAATCCATCAGCTGTACCCCACCCCTCTTTGTGTACAAGTGATGCAAACTCGGCTTGTGTCTCAGAATGGGGATCAACTAACAAACCCCACATCCTCACTTGTGTCCATCTCCATCTCATCATTTAGGGCCTCATCTCTTTCCTCGGCCTCATCCCCACCCTCCTCTTCTGCATCCTCTGCATCAACCCTAGCCATGAACTTATTGGTCTTGCATTACCTCCTAACATGACATGCCAGCTCCTAATGATAATCTGAAAAGATCTCATCATCAACCACAACCTATGTGTGTGGTGCATGGCCTATTGTAGTGTCTACGGATCTAAGGCACTCCTTGAGGTTCACCTGGCTAGGTGTACCATCTCTCTGCCAGATTCAGCCATGGTTTATTAATCATTTTCAACCTCTGTTACATCGTGAGCATCCTATTATGCATTGGAAATGGCCTGCAGAAGGTTTTTGGACAGCAAGGTCCACATTTGGAACACTTTGGACAGCAAAGTGTTGGTGATTTTGTGGCTGTTGGACAGCCTGCTACAGCCTCTTGTTGGTTGTCCGAGTCTTTGCGGGATAGCAAAGCATCTTCTTACCTTGGAGGAAACACACATGCCTCACCAAAATCAGTACCTTATGCTTATTTTCCTGTTTTGATGCTTACTTCTTATGATGACGGTGTTGCCTTACCTAGTGTTGGTGAGCAGATCATTGATAGTAAGATTCGGGAGGATGTGATGGTAAAGGAGTATCATACTCTTCTCTATGTTTCTTGTGGTAAGAAGACTTATGGAATCATGTGAGAACCATTAAAGGAATGCAAATCCATATTTCGATTTGTGGCTGGTTTTCTGGTTACCTACTTTGGATGGAGCATGCTTGTCTTCACTCTTCGACTTGATGCTACCGCACTTCGTATTCTACATCTCTTCTACATCGGGCATGATTGGGGTTGAGATTTCGGCTACTTCGACTACTTCAAGTTGGAGTTTTTTTTTTTTGGGCTACATGAAGTTTTGGGCAGTAAGCAACATTTTGCATTTTGTTACAATTTTTCTTTATGTTTTTTACATTATCATTTAAGGAGGGTGTTAGAAATAATAAATGATCATGTTAGTTTCCCATAGGTTACTTTGACCCAAAAGGTCGAGACTTGTGTAACCATGGGTTAGGTTTATTATTTAGACCATGTTAAGTTAGTTTTAGCTAAGTTGGACCCAAATTTGGTCTAGTAATAACTCGTGGGTCCAAGTAAAGTCTAATTATGTTAAGGGGCCCTATCTTGACTTTTGAGGATGCCCTATAATTAGTAGTGGATAAGCTTAGGGTTTGGAAGATTCTAGAACTTAGGGTTTGGAAGAGTCTAGGCCCTTGGAAGGCCTATTTATATGTACTCATTATTCATTTGTAATTCATTCCCTTTCTAGCATTGCTACTACTTTCTCTCTCTTTGAGGGCGCCTAACCCTCTCCCTCTTCTTCTTGTATATGGAGATTGAATGTTAGAAGGATCTTGACACTTTGATTTCCTACATGTGCTCCAACCGTCCACTAGCTCAACGCTTGTGCGCACACCTCCAATAGCCCACACAGGGTTAAGCAAATCAGCTACCGTGTATAGGCTTATGTAAAAAGTTCCACTTTTCATGCTGCTTCCCTTTAATAACAAATTAGAAAAAAGTATATTTGCGTTCATCAAAAAGCGGCCGTTGAAAGTACTCCTCAATCTTGTCCATAAACTCGAAAATGAGGCCAAGTGTATAATCTTCTCAATTGGTACACTGGCTGCAGGACCTCAACCAGCTTCTCGGTTTGTCACCATAATCATCTCCAAAAATAATCCTCTAGAACCTGACTCCAGTTGGCTCATTGCCACCGCTCTATGAACTCAAAGCTGAACCCTGACTGCCATTTGGCACAATGTAAGTCGAACCCAAAGCAACAACTCCAACATGGCAAAGTGGTAGGCAAAGCGTGTGGGTGCTAGCTTTTTGAAATCTACTAGGTTGTATGTCCTAAACATGGCAAGGGCCCTCTTTTTCCCAATCACAAATGTGACGAAGAATATGGCACTTGTGAACACTAAGTTGGTTTCAGGCTTTAGTTTTTTACAAGCAACAGTGAGCGTTGGAATGTATTTATTCATCAGCAATTTAATATCTTTTAATATAGAAAACATTGTAGACATTATACATATTAAATTATAAAATTTTAGCATTATATCTAAAATTAATAGCAAAACAATTCTTTTGGGATGAACCTGGGCCACAATTCATGCCAATTCATTTCATTTTGGAAAGGTCAATTTTGATCTGAGTGGAAACACTAGTGCTCAAGAGATGCAAGGTGCTCAAGCAATATATTTGTTTCCTAACACTTGTAATCTTGGATACTATGGATCCTTTTACATTAGGAAAATTACAATTATGATGCTTCAGTATATAGGGTTGTAGCTTCCATGAAGCAAAGTTGTCTATTAGTTAGTCGCTAGTTATAGTGCAACTATGGTATCCATGTATTATATTTTGTAAGTCATTTCTTGCACCTCAAAATTCATAAAGTACTTGGGTGAGATTTGTCAATCTCTGTTGATGCCTTAACAACCTTCAAACCTAGACTATTTAAAGGCCAATTCTAAGGCCTCAAATTTTATATTTAATCCAAGGTATTCTTTCTAGAATAATTGGGACTCTATTTGTTAGTAACTACAAGTAGCAAATAATGTCGCCTAAATATTAGAATCGGCAATTTGTACATAGAAATATCATTGAAAGAAACTCATACTAGCCCAATTTTTTCTATTGAAATATTGGCTAACAAATAATGTGAAGATCCAAATGAAGAGCAAACTGGATCAAACAATCAAAGCATTGAAACACTATTTCAGCCTGAAATTGCCAAACTATGATGGAATTTTGTTTGAAGACCAATGGATTGATGATTGGTGATGAAAAGTTGAAGCACAAATTTTTTCATGACATCTATTAATATAGTACTTGTTTGGTAATTTAATCTCATAAGTAGATGTTTCAACTTCTTGATGGAATTTTATATCTTGAATTGGATCATCCATATTAAATATCTCTTTATCAAATTGGTCAGCAATGGATTTACTATAGATCAATTTCGAAGGACATAATATGGAATTAACATTAGGTTTGACATGGTACAATTGTGGTAAATATATCATCAAGGTTAATCTAATGGAAAATACAGTTATTGGTGAATGTGCTAATATCACTCCACCTTTACATAAGAAAATGGTCTTTCTAGAAACCTTTGTTGGTGGTTCAGGTTACTTTTTAGAATTATAGCTTGCAGTGCCTTTTATAATGACCCTTACCACCAATAAATGTCACTAATCATTGGTTATAATCATTGACTGCTGCATAGCACTTGGAGGATCTTTAGTACTTCATATGAAAATTCTGACAAAAAGTTTGGTTTTCTAGAAACTTCTTTGAAAAAAAGCAAGCATTCAGAAGAAAATACGGAATCCTAGTTGGAGGTCCAACGCCTCCGACCTCCCCATGATCAGGGCCTCGTCAGGGTGCGAGCCTAGGGCAAAGGCCCTCATGGGTCTTCCCCCCACTGAAAACAGATCAGAGCACAAGCCATAATGGCAACTAGCTGTGCACTATCTAAGATTAAACAGCTTAATACATTGAAGAGGCAAAGGGAAAGATAAAAATGCCATTAGCAAGATAAAATGCAAATAGCAGAGCAAGCAATGACAGCAAAAGTAAGAAGAAGACTTACAAAATTTAAAGTGCCATCTAGAAACGAAGACTGGCTGCTGCCCTTGCCAAAGATGCGATTCAAATGCTGACTAAATGCAGACTGCGATAGCAAACGAAGAGCTTCTGGAGAGTGGTAGATGGCCAGATATGGCAGCAATATAAAGGCCGCGCATAGAGCACCCGTTGCTGCATACCGCAAGCGCACGCTGCTAAAAATCCCCATTGCTCACGGTCTAGCTCGCCGCACACGCTGATATCTAAATGTCACCAACGGATCCTCGTAAAACTCCCATGCTGAAAGAAGACGCAACAAGAGGTTCTATGCACGAGATTTCACAGATTTGATTTCCCTTCTCTTACAGATCCCTTTTGCATCAAACCTCTCCTCAAAGCAAGAACGAAAAGCATCACCACCGCAGCGAAATATCACCGCTTCCGCACCATCTTTTTATGTGAAAATCATCACCATACCAGATTTACAGCTCTTCACAGGGAGGTCGGAAGATGCATGATCTTACAGAGGTGTGAGAAGGCGTCAGAGCTGGCCATGCCCTCCCTTGCCCCCACCCGCGCGAGGGCAAAGCAACACACAAACAGAGAAGAGAAGACGAGAAGAGAAAAGAGGAAAGACAAAAGGAGAAAAGCCATCGCCATTTTTTATTTTTTTGTTAAGAAATGCCGCAGCATCCCGGATGCGGCGCCGTAAAAGTTCGGTACAGACTATCTTTGCGGCTGCCGTAAGACAGAGACCCGTTCTGCGTTGACAGTATCAATGGACCACCCCCCCCCCCCCCCGGCGCCCCTCTTTCAATTTAAAACTCAACTAGGGTGGGTTTCAAGGATATTGAAAACCACATTCATATTGTGTACTTTTTGAATGCTCATCAATCTCTGAAGTAACTATCGTCAAGCCTTCTGGAACCTTAAAAAAAATGGTTGGCGTCTAATAGTCATGATACCTACCTAGATCTCATTGAGATACTTACCTGGATAGAGCCCACCCCTTTTACGTCATTTTTTTGGGCCTTGCCTTGCAAGAGTGTAAAATTAATCTTCCGAGAAGATGTGTTGTAGCCAAACACTAATATTAGTTCAAAGGAAAGTTAGAAGCAAGTGCTGAAAAATGTGGAGACTAATACAAGAGGGGACTTTTGCTTTAGTAAATGGTTGTTTGAAGACTCTTAAAGTAAGTACAAAAGCATCGTGGAGTTTAGCTTCAATAGATGAGATTTGGTTTCAAGTGTTGTTCCTTTTAACCTCGTGTATAGTATGAAGTCTCTCTCTCTCTCTCTCTCTTACACATTCATGGATAACTTTGAGAGTTTTAAGACCTAGATGAACAATACATGAGAATAAAAAACAATAGACAAATTTTACATTTTTGACTTTTTCTCATTATGTTGGCATTAATGTAGCGTTGACAAAAAAAAGAAACCTTTAAAAGAGACAATAAAGTAATGTTGGAGTAATTCTCAAGTAAAATGTCAAGGATTGATGCCTCTGTTCATGTTTTAATTATTGTTTCTTTACTATAATGTATGTGATTGTTGGTAACTAACTACATGGGCTCGTAAAAGAATTGGCCCAATAACTCTAGAACTAAGCAAAACGTGTTACCGCCTAGCTTAGAAAGTAACCGTAAAGTAGTTACACATTGATTATTGCTAATTTAACTCTCTCCCTCAAAAATCAACGTCTCACTTAGTCTATGACTTATGCTATTCATGGAGCATACCTCCATGATAGTATCACACTTTAGTATTGACAAGTATTTCAAAAAAAAACTTTTTACATAAATATTTCTATGTCAAGCTTAGCTTTAAAAGTCTCAAACTTGTCTTTACTTAAGGCTTTTTGTAAATATACCAACAAGTTGCAACATTGTAGAGCAATGTGTAACACTAATATCTTCATATTATAATTTCTCATGCACAAAGTGATATTTTACTTTAATGTGTTTAGTTTTTGCGTGAAAGACTGGATTTTTGGCTAACTGTATCCTACTTTGGTTATTACTGAAGATAATAGTGAGGTGTATTTGCTTCATACCAATCTCACTCAATAATCTTCGCAGCCATACAACTTCTTGAGTAGCAGAACTTAACGTTTTATACTCGCTCTCGTCGATGAAAAAGAAATAGTGTCCAGCTTCTTACTAGACCATATAAAAATAGCCATTTTCAAAGTTGAAAGCATACCTAGTAGTTGACTTTCTATCATCTATATTGCTATCCCAATCAACTTGACCATTATCATCAATTCGAGACAAGTTCTTACCAACTTCACATGGGGTAATGGAAGGTTTACACTCTGTCATGTGGAATCTCTCTAGAATCTTGCGAACATATTTCCTTTGACATAGCATGATGTCATTGCCATTCTGCCATACTTCAACCCCCAAGCAATAATGCATAAGATCTAAATCTGTCATTTCAAATTGCTTGCACAAATTGGCTTTGATAAAGTGAATGAGATTCTCATCATTGCCCGTGTTAATTATGTCATCAACATGTAGTACAACTAAGGCAATGCTATCATTGTTTATAGGAACATAAAGATTTGGATCTGAACTTGTGAGAGAGAAAGTAATAGTCAATACATCCATATTATGCACATGGTGTTTGCTTGAGACCATAAAGTGCTTTGTGTATCTTGCAAACCTTATCTTCATGTCCCTTCGCAACAAAGCCTTGTGGTTGGAGCATATATATTTCTTCTTCTAGGTCACCATTCAAGAATGCGGATTTCACATCCATTTGGTGGATCTTCCACACGAAATGGGATGCCAAGGCAACAACTAGGCATTGTCGGAAATTGAGAGTTTACCAGAGATGATTGACTGATATCGGATTAGAGGAATTCTGATCAAAACAGAAGCTCTGATACCATGTTGGAAATCAGAGAAAATCGATCTCTTGCAGCGGAAGTGTATAGCTGGTGGTGCGTATTGTGGATCCGAAATGCGGCAGTTACTAGTAAACGAGTTCAAAATGAATCAAAAGTAACTACAATGTGCAATGGAACAAGATAGTAGTGTAGACACAAAAATGCACTCTAATAATAATCAAAACCGAATACATAAGCTTGAAGTTGGCTCAAAACAATGGGCACTAATCAATCTTCAGCTGAGTTCGATGATCATAACTGAATATGCAAAAACTATGTCAGATGATCAGTACTTTGAAAGCTGACATTCATCTACTTGATTAACTACATTTGTTCTACAGTAGGTAGCCATCGTTTTTTGCAAGAGAGTTATGTACAGAGGTCGGCAAACTGTCAACATCGCGACGATCGATTTTGCAAGTATGCAGCTATAGTAACAGCTTTTGCCCAAAATCTTTTTGGAAGAGAAGCATGGGCCATCATGCTTTTGGCACTCTCAATGAGTGTTCAATTTTTCCATTCTGCTACTCCATTTGACTATGGTGAATAGCTTGTAGTGTGTTGTTTGCGTATACTACAGACCCTGCAGAATTTCTTGAACTCGGTGGAGATGTATTCTCCCCCTCCATCCAAACGTACAACTTTGATTATTCTCTGCGTCTGATTTTCTACAGATGCCTTGAACTGCTTGAAAAATTTGAAAGTCTCGGATTTATTCTTCAAAAACTAAGTAAAAGTTCTCCTAGAAAAATCATCAATAAAAGTCAGAAAATAAAGAGCTCCCCCTATGGAAGGAGTCTGTGTTGGTCCACAAAGGTCACTATGTACAAGGTCTAGCAAATTTCCAGAAGTGTAAACAGAATCCGAACTGAATGGACTTATAGCATGCTTGCTGACAATACAGCTTTCACATGGAGAATCAGATTTGCTAATAGAAGGAAGATCTTGCACTAACTTCTGAAAAATGTGCAATGGAACAAGATAGTAGTGTAGACACAAAAATGCACTCTGATAATAATCAAAACTAAGTACATAAGCTTGAAGCTGGCGCAAAACAGTAGGTGCTAATCAGTTCTCAGCTAAGTTCGATGATGATAACTGAATATACAAAAACTACAACTTAACTACATTACTACAAAACGCTTGCAGGATGATAGCCTGATCTTGTTATTGGTTATGATTTATTGTTGACAGCTGTAAGTAGTTGTAGGTTAGTCTATAGTCAACTACTAGTTTTCTCTATATATATTCAGGGTTTATTGTACTCTTTCTGTTAGTGTAATAGTGTGATGGTGTGTTCTTCCTCTTTCTCTTGGTGATTGCTTATGGTGATGGATTGATAGTGCTCATCAGATTATTGACATGGTATCAGAGCTCGATAGTTCTGCGTGCCTGATTAGTGGATACAGCTTGTCACAGGCTCCGCAATGAAGTGAGAAAGTCCTTCACAGGAGGTGAAAGCTTGGAGAGGCAAAAGTTGGAAGAAATTCTTCCTTGGAGTATTTTGCAGGTTTTGGAGCTCGGAATCATCAGTGGGGAATGAAGACACAGTCCCGGAGGAATCAGAAAGGCCAGGGTAGCATCAGACAGATTGAAAATCTGTTGAGTTGGGAGATTTTTACAATACTTCCAAGTTTTGTGTGAAAAGTGCCATTTGTGAGAGAGTTTTGCAAAGAAATCCCTCATTTGTTTGTTTGGGAAATTGAAAATCACACTAGACTGTGTCTAGTACTGCCATTCATAGTTATGAAGCATTTAGGAACTGAGAAACTATGATTTCATTGAGTTTTAGCCTACTTTTGTGATTTTGTGTGAAACTTGCGCAAGCAAGTAGGATAGGTCTGAAAAACTCAGGTTTTTCAATGAGAGTAGTGTTGGGAGGTAGCCAATTGCAAGGAGAGTTGGATTTGTAACTCATTACATAAAAAATCATGGATTTTGGTAGAGATTTGAGTGAAAAACAAAGTTTTTTGGCTGGAAAATAGTGTTTTGCGGGTTTACTGGCTGCAATCTGTTACTAGAAAGGTGCTGAACAAGTCTGAAACGCGGCACACAGGCTTGAAACGCCGCCAAAGGTCCCGAAACGCCATCAAACTGCCCCGAAACGTCTGTCTGCTGACCCGAAACGCCTATTTTTTAGGGCGAAACGCCTTTCCTGCTGTCCAAAACGCGCGAGGGCAAGTCCATGAGTCGCGCGACAAACTGCTCTAAACACGTAGCGTCTGCAGGGGTTGGGTCCCCTTCCAAACATGAAAACTGAGAGCACATGGGTGGATGAATGCCACGTGTCAAAGATAAGCAGAAAACAGAGTGATATTTTGACCTAGCTGGAGAGACTGTTTTTTGGATCTGATTAAACAGGAGCTATGTTGGTACAAAGAGCTACGCGCTTAAAAATCTCTAAAATTGGAGATTTGTGCACGACGGAAAAAATTTCCAAAATTGGTAGTTTGGCAATAATTGCCATTTTTCAAGCTTAAGGGCAGTTGTGAGCCTTTTTAAGGCTAAAATCTTCAATTTGGCATAACTTTCAGTCCATAACTCGGATTGGAAAGTGGTTAGAGACGTCATTTGTCAATTTTGCAGCAAATTTTCCATTTTTGCAGTCATTTTTTTGTGATCCGGACCCATTTAAGTGCAATTATGGCAACTCTAAGCAAGAGTGTCCTCAATGAGTCAAGCAAATTGGAAGGAGCCGACAACTATGCAGTTTGGAAACTCAAATTGAAGAACATTTTGATGGAAAAGGAGTTATGGGAGATCATGACAGGTGAAGAAACAAGGCCAATGATTGAAGAAGATCAGTGGGCATTTGATAGGAGGAAACGGAAAGCACAAAATGTCATCAATTTGTCAGTCAGAGATGCTATCATTCCATACATTTCAGATTCGGAAGGACCGAAAGAAGCATGGGATACATTGAAGGCATTGTTTGAAATGACTGACACATCTCGAATACTATTTCTAAAGAAGAAGCTGCACACATTACACGAATGGATGATGGTGCAACCATTGCCAACTAGTTATTGGATTGCCTAATATTTCTTTTGAAGGAAAAATCTGTGAAGGTTGCATTTTGGGAAAACAACACAAAGAGAGGTTTCCCAAAAGTGGAGCAAGGAGAGCCAGTGGCATCCTAGATCTTGTCCACAGTGATCTATGTGGACCAATGCAAACTAGATCTCTTAGTGGATGCTATTCCTTTATTACCTTTATTGATGATTATAGCAGATGCATTTGGATTTATTTCATAAGCAAGAAATCAGATGCTTTTGCTAAGTTCAGGGAATTCAAGGCATTAGTTGAAAAGCAAACATGATGTTACATGAAGACTTTGAGACCTGATGGAGGTGGTGAGTACTTTTCCACAGAAGTTATTGATTTTTGCAAAGATCAAGAGATCAAGAGGCAGACTACAACACCTTATTCACCGCAGCAAAACGGAGCTGCAGAGCAAAAGAACAAATCCATTGTTGAGATGGCCAGGGCAATGCTCAAAAGCAAGGGTATGCCAAACACCTTTTGGGCAAAAGCTTGCAGCACAGCTACGCACATCTTGAATCGGTGTCCTACAAAATCTATAGAAGGTAAGATACCTCATGAAGCTTTTACTGGAAAGAAACCTAATATTTCTCATTTGAGAGTATTTGGTTGTGATGTTTATGCTCATATTCCTGATGAGAAACGAAGGAAATTGGATGCAAAAGTTGTCAAGTGTATTTTCCTTGGATATGATGAGAAGGCCAAGGCATACAAGATGTATGATACAAATGCACAGAAGCTTGTGATTTCTAGGGATGCTACATTTGACGATATGAGTCAAGGTGAACAATCTGGATACATGTCTTTTTGGACATACCATACTTGGGGGCATCCTTGGGGGCATAAGAAGATGTTTAAGAACTGCCTAGCACTAGTTTCTTGTGTGTAGAACTAAAGTTTTGAATGTGTGTGTGTGTGTGTGTGTGCACGTGTTAAATTTATTCATTTTGTATATTGGAAATTCTACTTGTTTTACTTTCACATGTTAGATTTTGAAAATATAAACTTTTCACGAAGACTAGGACTATAAATTATCTACTATACACGATAACTTATAAGTCAAGTTTTTCCTTGCAACTTCAAACGAAAATCTCCAGTCATTTGTTGCGTTCATCATTCATAGTCTACTCTTTAAATATAGAAAATATAAAGAGGCTATAGCCCTAGTGAACATTATTACATGAAGATAACTTTTGAGAGGAAATATTTTAAGATTTGGACATATGAAATATAAGCTCTCTTACTCACTTTATAGATGAGGGTAGTTCAAAAAAGTTGCCTTTCAAATTAACTATGTTCACTTTTAACAATTCTTCTAAAGCCAAGGAGTCTTTTGACTTGCAACTTACAAAAAGCGCAATCGACCCATCATCTTGAGATATCTATGTGGGCATACTTGAGGGTGTTAGTACCAAGTGGTTCATTTACTAATGGAGACCATTTGTGTCCACTGTCTTAGCATTGTTGTAAACATGAATACAAATATACCAAACACAACAACGTGCAAAAGTACATATTTGACAATTAAAGTTTAGTTGGGGCCCATAGCTTGCCACAATGAAGAGTTTAAGTTTTATTACTTATCTACCTTAAAACTCTACCACACATCAACATAAAGATTGAGAATCGTATGTTGCAAGTGAAAAGCAAGTAGACTCCCAATTCTAAGAAAAAAGGGACCTTAGTCCTATTTATCATGCATATGTGAACATATTCAACCAATAATGCTAATTCTAGAGCTTGGTGATTAAAAACATTTGATGATGTCATCAATCTAAAAGATAGAAAAACCGTCTTCTTGACCCAATATTATTGGTACTCAAAATTGAATCTCCAAAGCTCCCTAATGGAAGAAAAGTTGAGAACATGAAATAGATTGAATATGTTGGTAACTTCAATCCTACCTATAAGTTTGTTAACATCTAAAGTTGTTGTCTTTTAGACACAATTGATGTAGCTAGCAATAACCTAGTGAAAAAGTTGTAAATGGCTCACAAGATCAAATTCATGGCAACTTAATTAAGTACAAGTACATAGACCACGGTTATTTAGCAAATTATTAAGCAAAACTCAAAGAATAATTATGGATTAAAGTATATCTTAAATAGACCAAAATATTTATCAAAATATTAATTAAAATTCAAAGAATTATTATTAATTAAAATCTTAATTGTATTGAGGACATATCTAGGATAGATCCCAAACATAGCAAAAATAGGTATATAATCTTCAATTTTATGGAATCTCACCATACATTAAATCCATCACATCTAGCAACTATGATATGATGGAACCAACCTAATTGCATCGCCAGAGAGTAAGTTCAACCCATGTACTAAAGATCCATTTATATTCACTTTTCATACAATTAAATAATGAACATCAAAATCCTCCAAACAAGGCATCACATGTACAATTTCTCCTCTTGAAATATATAGTCTTGAGGTTGACACTCTTGAAACCTTCTCTCTATCAACAAAACAGCGTTGATGGAAATTCCTTTCAGCGCCACCGTTTTCATTGGCATTGCCTTCAATTTGCAAAAATCTTCAATAGCTTGCGCCACAAAAAGCTTTCACTTGAAATAGGCCACTTACGAAGTATATGACATGGTTGTTCATTCATTAAAATACCATTTACATCAAATATTGCATTTTGTCCCCCCCTAAGACACCATCATCACAGCCTTGCAAAAACTGCCATCCTTCACCATCCGACTTCCAATCTTCTTCACTTCCCTTGAGCCCTATTTTCATAGATTCAAAATAGAAATTGCATACTATATATCTAGTCTCTCACTTTAGCTTGTTCAAAGTAAAACTGAACTTCGAGAAGGTAGCTTGTTCAAAGTAAAACTGAACTTCGAGAAGGTAGCTGATGAGCGAAGTTTTTAACAAGGGAAAGTATTTCATGTGTGTGCACCAAATGGAAATTAGACTTAAAGTTTATATAAATGATAAGTAAAAGCATATTTATCTTTCAGAAATATATAAAGCCTGTGTTTATTGTTGCATTTGGTTGGCGTGTACACCTTGAATGCCAACATATATTTGAGAAACCAGCCAAGCTATAAAAGGGATGGGAATAGTCCAACAATAAAGGGCATGTTGGGTGATGGCTCCTTTCCTTATCTCTAACTCTCAAGTGTGATTCCACCCAAGCACACAAGACTAAAAAAGGGATTCAACAGGCAAGCACATCCAGAAGTTAAAATGATTTTACTCATTCACCAGTGTCATTAAAATGCACTATACCTCTAGGGTCCTTCACATTTAGAAAATACCCTCTCATCCTCAAGATTGCACTTGTAGAACAATCATCAACAACAAAGTCAAAGAAAGCGAGATTGCGAACATGATCAAGAAACTCCAGCCAGATAAACAACTGCAACAATGTAAGAACTTTAAGTAGTGGACGTGTAGACAAAGGTAACAAAGTATTCGCTTTAAGGGGAGGGGGGGGAGAGAGATTGATTGATTGATTTCAAAATTCATTGCCAACAGAACGAATCAAAATCTGCATAGTAGCCTCTTGGCTAAAACAACAATAGCACCATGCAGTACTTCACAAGGATGGAGGACTGTAACGCAAAAGTTACTAGGTCTTTGATTACCTGCTCAGAAAGACATATGAATCAGTAAAGGGTGAAAAACCTTAACCCACCCTGCTCCCAAGGCCAGGGCTTACCTTGCCTCTCAGGCAGTATGAATGTCACAATGGCTTAAAAGTTGACATAAGTCTTTATTTTCTAAGGTTAGAATAACAAATTTTAATGTATATTTATCATGTCAGCACTGGCCAGACATATCCACTTTCGCCTTCAAAATTTTCTGCAAAAAAGTAGCCCTTGATGCAACATCTTTGGTGAATCGACCAAATGTAGCAACAGTAGCTGTAGTGCTCGCAATTTGCTTTACACCTCGCAAGACCATGCATAAATGACTTGCTTCTACTACAACCATGACTCCTCCCAAACTACAACTGGGCAAAAGAGTTTCAGCGACTTGCTTTGTAAGCCTTTCCTGTACCTGAAGTCTTCTGCTGTATAATTGAACAATCTTCAACACCATGGTTCTCTCTATTGGAGGGCTTCTTTTGCTATGGAAATAGCCCACATGTGCAATTCCCGAGAAAGGTAATAGGTGATGCTCACACTGTGAGCAAAAGGGGATTGAAAACTCACAAGCGATTTCCATGTCCAGCTGATCAACAAAATCAACCACAGGAGAATGAACGAAGCCATTAGCTGCTGTGCCATTGCCATTTTTGTATTTCTGAAAAAGGTTAGATGATGGATTTCTACTCCCTTGAGTTGAAGCCAACAGCCAGAGAACATAACGCATTGATGTATACTCAAGTTCCTGTGAATTAGGATCTTGACCTACAGCACGGAGTAGCGAATCTACTGCTGTTATCATTGCTGGAACAAAGGCCACACTCCTATCATAGCTATTTTCTGCTTTTGACAATTCTTCTGGTGCCTTTTTTATCCCACCATTGGTTGGAAACCGAAATCCTGGCAGTCCATTGCACCTTGCAGGAAGTAAGGGAAAATTCCAAGAGGTCTTGAAGTCCGATGATAAGAAAGGACAACTTCCTATTCTCCTCACGTCTCCAAGAGATTCCATTAGGGCTGAGAAATGAATTTGAATCCCTTGAAACTGCAATACTGCAATCAGCTCATCCCATAGGGCAGAGGACTTGTCAGCAAAACTTCCTTTGCCTGCAAAAGCTTGGCAAGGAATCCAAGCAGCCTTGTCTTCAACACTGGCCTTTGACCTGTCAATATAGCATCCTTTGCTCGCATAAGCTCGGGAAGGAATCCAAGCAGCCTCGTCTTCAAAACCAGCTTTTGTGATACCATTCCCACTAGTGACAGCAGGCCACTGCAGGTGCCAACTTTCAACAACAACTGCTACTCCAAGAGGTTTAATGCTGTCAGATAAAGCTTGAGCAACTCCATCTGCAAACTCATGAGGGGTCTGCAGTCTGCTTGAATAAATTTCAGCAACTCGAGGGAGCTTGCTCAATCCTACAACTCGCCCACCAGCAGGAATGTATGCAATATGGCAGCAAATTTTAAAGGGCAAAAGGCAAGCTCGACAAGTAGCAAAGAGATCAATGTTGCGAGCAATGACCATTCCTCCAGAGCCCCCTCCAAATCCATTTGGATCTTGGGGACCTGGTTCACAAAAAAGAGCATCACCAATAACATCCTCAGCTGACATTTGATAACCTGCAAGAAGAGCTCAACTATGTTAATTTTATGTAAAGAGAAATTTGTATGATACATGGAGTTCTGGAATGCTTTCTCCAATCATTGCTACATCTCAAAGACAAATGAGAGGTGTGCTTTAACGTTCTTAATTTTGATGTATGACTCTGTTTAGAATCAGGCACTCAGTTGCTTTGCATTGAGGATCAGTCAAATTTCACTCCATCTATAAAGAGACGAATCTTTTAGCACTAGAACTACTAGTTACTAAAATAGCTTGATGTGTTTCTTGAGAGCTCTGTTACTGATAGATTGGTAAAATAAATGATTCTAAAATCATTTCATTGCACTCAGAGAGCAGGCCAAATTGTGATTATGATTGAATGCCACCAATATGTACACTCTAAAAACATCTATGGCAACTCTCCTCGATTAAAACGCTTTAGCTTGAAATTCTCAGTCCTTGTCACAAACATGCTGGAAAGTAGGGCTAAATGCATTAAAAAGACATAACTCATCATACTTTGAAAAGATAACACTATTGTATACATACACATGACTACACATGTCTTTACTGATAAAGGCCGAGTCCATAAGCCGCATTGAGATAATATTCGTATTTCACATACAGCTTCAGTGAAGCTATACATGTCCATCGAGTGGACAAACCATACGTCGTCCTTTTTCCTGTATCTCAAGCAGCAGGGGCTACGGTTTACTCTGACAGACGTTCATGAGTAGTTAATGCCAGATGCCAGGGTTCCACGTTCTGAAGCAAAGTCTTTTGAAGCTCATTGGTACTGTTAACAATTAGCAGCCGTCTAGGTCAACAGATTAACGGTTCTATATCGCAACCTTCACAATAAATTATAAACTGAAATTAACTTTTAGAATGTGCATAACTGTTGAAATAACCAGTTTATCAACATAAAAACAATCCTCCAGTTGAACAGTTCACAGTTTAAGAACCTGACTGTAATGGTAAAGAGCTTGGCCTTATGAAATGAAAATAACTTTGAGATTAAGCTTCCTGCATATAATCCCAAGGTTTGAAGAGAAAGTCGCTGCGAAGTAGCACTACAGGCCAGACAATTATTCCATACAGATCAAGATTTCAGATTAGATCCTCATGACCTTATAAACTAATAATAACATTAAACTTCGGCTCCCAGCAAAAGCTCCTACAAAGAAGCACCGCAATCCCATTCAAGAAGGCCAATATACCTTCTAAACTGTCAATCAATGATTTTACTAGCCCTTGTTTGATACTACAACTCTTGCTGAAACGAACGAGCACTTTCCAGCTTACCTTTCATGGCAGATAGAAATGCCCTGGCAACACGCAGAGGCGTCTTGAGGAGGCCATCTCGCTGCAGGTCTTCCCCCAGGCCCTGCAGCAGAACCCTGACGGCCGCTACCATTCCGCCCGCATCTCCTTCCTCATCAGGGCCTTGCTCCTCCAGGCAGCCATCATCAGCGCACACGAATCCAAGCATTTTCGCAATTGCTCCTCTCTCTCTGTATCTGCCCTGAAAGCAGAACACAAATCTAATGGATCCAACGAAGCTCTCCTCGTCGATCACGATCCATCTCCATTTTCACGATCCATCTCCATTTTCTCGATCCACAAACGCTTATGTATTTCTGATCGCAGAATCTTGATGCCACTACAACTTCGACGCTCACCCGGCCGGATGCTCGCCGCGTGTCAGAGCAGCCACTCGGAGGCTTTTGAACGGTTGTAATTCAAGACGTGGCAAGATCTCTGGTGCTTTTGAGATATCCAACGGTGGCTGGCCTAGAATCTTAGCGTTTCGCTAAGACACGAGTAAAAGAAGAAAAGTATATGCGTATTTGGGGTGAAGGATACGCTTTGGCGTAGATATGGTGGTGGTAGGTATGTGTCTTGTTACTGGGCTGGTAGTTGGTTTGACCACAACTTTGTTTGCCAATATTATAGTCCCACTATCTAGCTTTTCTAGTCCTTTTGATTGAGTCCATATCTTTCGACTCCTTATCTCCTGCATCGATCCGACACCCAAATGGTGATGATTGATTCTGCATCAATCCGACACCCAAATGGTGATGATTGATTCTGCATCAATTTGACACCGAGATGGTGACGATTGATCCTGCCTTCTGTAGCATGAGAGTCGATTTTCGACCTTGCCTTGCTAGGGCAGTAGTAGTACCACATGACCAGGTTGGTCACTAAAGTTCATAAAAAAAAGTCAACATTGCTACTAGGTGGTCTTGAAATCTATACCATGTGAAGGACGATCTTACTATCGAGGATTGTTCTTTTTCTGTTTTCACTTCAAACATTTATAGAATCTCAAAACACCATTATATCAAGGCCTTTTTAGTATGCAATGGTCTTCCTTTTTAGAATACTGCAATGGTATCAAATTACTCTAGCATCATTATATACTATACTAACACGTTGCATCAAGCCGAGAGTTTCAACTACATATCAGGTAAGCATTTCCTCAATCCATCACAAAGCTCGTAAGCTTTGGAGTCCATCATCGCTGAGGTTTCCCTTTCACATGCAAACTAGGATGATTGTTTGGGTTTTCATTACAACTTGAACACTCTTATCTAACTTGGCTATGACTAAGGACTCAATCATCTGTAGCTTGCCAATGTTTTAATATATTTCAAGCTAGTGATAATCTTTTTTGGCACTTGTAAGACAAGATCATGTGTTCAAGCACTCAACATAAGTCTAGAAGCGGCCTAAGTTTAAACGATTGTATGAACAAAAAAATACGTGTTCTAGGAAAGTATGAGAATGCATACATACATAATAATGCATGCAATGGAAAGATTAGTATGCTCCTCCAAAAATGGATTAGCATTATGTCATAGAAAATGGATGCTTAATAAAGCAATGCATGTCACACACTCATATATCGAGCCTATATATTTATTACATTGCAACCATCATATCATTGTTATCATAGAGATCAAGATCATGCAAATGTTACAATCTCACTCATTTACAATCAAACTATCATGTGCCAATCATAGCATTCTAACATTTAGTCCATTCATAAGTGTCAAATTAGCATGGTAAAACAAGATACCAAGAAAATAACAATCAAGAAACTACACAAATTGTATAAAGCTTCACCAGATTAGGCAAAGGTATATAGAATTCTCTATTAAGTGATCGCTCATTACTTTAGGGCCTTTAAGCTAGAGCATAATCAATGTGAAGGAAGGCACATGAAACACCAAACACGAAAAGCCATATCTCTCAAGAAGAGAAGCTTCCAAACTCAGTAAAGAGAGTTTCAATTTAGTGAGTGTAGAATTGCCCCTAAGATTTAGCACGACCTCATCTATTTATAATGATCCTTTGTGCCTCTAATATGAGTATTGGGACCTTATTTCACGAAGTTAGGCCTTCCAAACATTACTATAAAGCTCACCATTAACAAAGATAGCGCAAGTGTTTATGCGCTCTTATTAACTACAATAGACATGGATTTGCCTTTTCATGCACCTCCACCAATCATAATTGCACAATAATACAATTGGGTAATTGGATTCCTAGGATCGCATGAGATTTCACTGCTTGATTTGAACCAAAGGCTACAATTTTTAGAAAATTTCCTTACTTTGTTGTGATTGATGCTAGGTATGCCAAATCTCCTACAAACATTGTGGCTCGACTTATAGTTGTGTAATCTGCAAACTTTGTGCTTTTGTCCTTGAAGGACATACCCTTCAGATTGATGGATACAATTCTTCTTGTTCATGCCCATTCAAAAAGGTTGTTTGGACATCCATTTGGTGGATTTCCAAGTCTTTTTTTGCTGCTATGGCCAATAGAGCCTTCCAATGGAAGAATATCCATTTGATATCAATAATCTTTGCTTTGGCTGGAGGCATAACAAGGCTTAGGTCTTGTTCTTCATCAAAGATGCATATCCATTCTCCATTGTGTGCTGCCATTTGTCTACATCATAGCTAGTAAGGACCTCAAATACAATAGTAGGCTCATAATAAAACATGAATACTTGAAAAACGTATCAAGTTCATGCCTAGATTGTGTTGATCCTCTTGATGTAGAAACAAGTTGTTGTGGAGGTGGAACCTTTGGTTGCAAAAGTGGATAATTCTGAGCTAATGGTGCAAGCATTTAGGATTCAAATCTGAAATGAAATAGTGTAGTAGTTGGGACATATTCCTACATTACTTGCCTTTGCTTGAATCTTAAAACTTGAAGATAATGTCTATATTGATAGAACCTTGACCATCGGAAGGATCATAAATCCTATACGCTCTATGATCGATTAAATAGCCAATAAAAATGCATTTACAGTTGATAGGGTAGAGTTTCTTTCTCAAGTTAGTAGGTATTTGCACAAAGCACAAATATTAAAACACTCTAAAGTGTTTCAAATTCAATATGTGACCATGGTAGGTTTCAAATGGAGTTTTAGAATCAAATGCTTTTGGGCTAGAATAGTTTTTGAAAATAGCAAACAGTAGAAATCTCTTCAGCCCAAAATTTCTTGGACAATTGAGTGTTTACTAGCCAACCTTGTAGCATCCAATAAGTGTTGGAAATTAAGTCCACAGTTGTCTCCTTGGTGAATGACTAATTTCTATTTCAAGATTCTTCCTGCACGTTTATTGATCGTTGATCTAGGGTTAGGTGAAACCAACTTTGGTTCTACGTCTGCTCATTTGATACCTGCGGGAATCATCACTTAGACAGCCAAATTATTTGAAGAATGTCTACAATGGGCTTCCGGCTAATCTCCAACAAAGGGTAACTAATCCTATCATATTTCAAGTTCAGATGTTAAGTTCCATATTTTGAAGATCACTAAAGACTTGGCCATCTTCAAGAACTTCCACAAATTAGCATTTAGAACAACTCTAATACACTAAGTGTCGCAACAATCTACAGAAATACACTAAGTGTCGCAACAGTCTGCAGAAATGAACTATGTTTTTTTGCAGTGTTGGCTTTCCCCAAATGTGACGGTGTCAGCTCTTTCCGAAATGCGACAATGTCGGCTTTTTCCAAAATGCGACACTTCAGCATAGTTCAACAATTCAACTATTTTTTCAACAGTGTCGGCTTTTTCACATTTCCCTGAAATGCGACAGTGTCGACTTTTTTTGCACTTTCCTGAAAAATGCGACACTTGGCTTCAGCTTCTTCCTTTCAACTATTTTGAAGAAGTTAAACTGTTTTAAAGACACTGTCATCTTTTTAAGGGCACCTTCGTATTTTTATAGGCACAAAGATGATGATGTCGTTATGACCTTGCTTTCTTCTCTTTCAAAGTCGTATGAACACTTTGTGGCGATGATCTCCACACAACCTGACCTCACTCTTAAAAAGGTGATCAGTCACTTACTTCAAGAAGAAATGCGGAGAAAGACCAGCGGACTGTCCATCAAAGACAAGTCCTTGGCCCTATACACCGAGAAGAAAAACTATTCCAAGGGCAAGAATCAAGTGCAACAACAACATCAGAAGCCTCATATTCAAGCTGAGAATAATGGATCACGCAAGAAGCTTTTCTGTAGATATTGCAAGAGAGTACGTACTCTCTAATTTAGTTGCATTATAAAAATGTAAAGGATAATGCTATTCTGTGGCATAGTCGATTTGGACACGTGAATACAAGATCACTTTCCTATACGCGTTGTAATAATTTAATGGATGGATTATATTTTCCTTCTTCATTATATTGAGCGAGTCAAACATCTACGATCCGAGTGCAGTGCAGTCCTAACTCCCAATCATGCGGTGATCATGTGGTTCATTGCGGGGTTACCAAGTAACATCAAGAGAGAATTGAAACGACGGGAGCAATACGCTACTCTGCAAGAAGCTATGGAGGATGCCATCAAGGAAGAGGATGAGGGATCAGACGACGAATATCCAACCACCCATACTCCTACTCCCTCGATAGCATCATCATCATCAGATGCTTTCATAGAACTACTATTGGAACATATGACAAAATTACACAAACAACAGATGGAGCAACTTATGGCATAGTTTGATCAGAAATTGAAAGCCTTACAAGGAGCTGTAGCAACAACACCCAATCTACCGGAATAAAACCAGCTACAATATCCCCATCGTGAAAATGTATGGTGTTCAGTATGCACACAAAACCATACAACGAACGAGTGTCCCGTCCTAAAGCAAAATCTGAGACTGACCTAGAGATTTTGTCATTTGTGCAACACAACATCGCATGATATGGCCTTTTGCCCATTTAACCCTTGGATTGTCCAATAGAAGAGGAGTCCTTATCAAACCTCTTATCCATATCATCAAGGGGCACCAAATGCGGCACCGAGGTATGGCGCGCCAATTAATCAACAACGCATGGCCTTACCTGCACCACCAGGACTAGCTAATCAACAAGTGGCCCACGTAAACTTGACAACAGTAGAACCAGAGATGCCAGTACCACACAGAAGAAAAGTGTTGGCTAAATCCAAAGATTGAATGCATTCATTGTCATAAATGGGGTCATGCAACAATAGACTGTTATTAGAATCGCAGAAACAAAAAGGAGCAGTATTGAAGCGAACCTTCAGATTCAAACTATGTCGAAGACAAAACAGAATGCTCCAGAATAGTAGAAGACGAGGAAACAAGGAACTCAACAGCTTATGTTAGTGCTGATCTATGATGTTCATCTAATTCAATTCGATAAGTAGTACTTGATTCGGGAGCCACCTCACATTTTGTTTCCTCAAAGCAGGTTTTGTCTAAGTACAAGAAGATGAACTATGCGAGATTCATTATACTTGGAGACGGTTCTAAGCACATGGTTCATGGAACTGGTGTACTATGGCTGGACACGAATCAGGGTGACAAGAAACTGGAGGAAGTTCTCTATGTCCCTATTCTTGATAAAAATCTTCTATCCATAGCTTAGATAGTCAATAGAGGCATGTCAGTAACCTTCACAAAAAACTCTTGTAAACTGTTCAAGGAAGATTCTGATAACCTAGTTGCTAAAGGCAACAGAGAAGAAAATTTTTATCACTTCAACATTCGAACTAGAATCGACAACCGAATCAAACTCAGGAACCCACAAATATACTGTGGCACAAGAGGCTATGTCACATGAAATGGAAGTCTTGTACCAAGCCAAAAAAAGTCAGAGAATTCAAGGAGTCGAAATCAAAAGTATAGATATTCGAACTACCTACGAATTCTATCTTAAAGGCAAGATGACTAGAACACCTTTCAGTAAGAATGTTCATAAAGCAACTAAGGTACTTAAAATTGTGCATTCTAATATTTGTGGACCATTCGGAGTATTGTCGTTGGGTGATGCAAAGTACTTCATAACGTTTATTGATAAATTCAGCAAGTTCGATGTGGTATACATTATACATACTAAATCTGAAGCTTTCAAGAAATTTGTTGACTATACGAATTGGGATGAGAAGCAGACATGCAATAAGTTGAAGCATATTCACACAGATCGTGGAGGTGAGTATATTTCCAACGAATTTAAGGCGTACTGTACTAGTTGAGATATTATGTATACAAAGACTGCATCATACAGACCTTAGCACAATGGAATAGCTGAACAAAAGAATCGTACACTTATGAAAGCTGCTAGGTGTATGATGGCTCATGCAAAAGCACAAAAATAGTTGCGGACAGAAGCAGTGGCTACATCAGATTATCTTCAGAATCATATTCTGAAATCTCGGATATCGGATAAAACTCCTCATGAGATATGGTGGAAGTTGAAGCCAAATCTAACACATGTTCGGACATTCGGATGCGTAGTGTATATGCACATATCTAATAAGCTGAGAAAAAAACTCGATGAAAAGATAGAACAAGGTTTTTTGGTAGGATTCGAGTTACATTTGTCATATTATCGTGTCTATGTACCCAAAACTGGCAAGATAAAATTTGTTCAAGATGTTAAATTTGATGAGTCGAAATACATAGCAGACAGTGATATAGTCGGCTATGAAATTTTCAAAAACTATTATGAGCTACCAACGACAACAGAAGTAAAACAAGTAGAAGATGAAAGAGAATTACCATATTCAAAGAGAGGTCAAGATCGAGTACCTGACAGACTCGAATTGCCAGTTCAAATTCTAGCAGAAAAGTTTGAATCAGAATCGAACTCGAAACCTGCAAAATTGAACTCGAAACCACATGTGAGAAGATCTGACAAACAACGAAAACACCAAAAAGGTATGGTCAAGATGTTTTTAATACAGTCATCAAAATTTGTGGTTTCTCTGACGAATCTCAAACATTCGAGGAAGCTGTTGATGGACCAGATACAGATCGTTGGATTCAAGCAATGGAGGATGAAATGTCATCCATGTATAAAAACAATGTATGGACACTTGCACCTATACCTGATGGCAGAAAACCAGTCAAGTGCAAGTGGATCTACAAGATCAAAACAGATCCTGATGGAGAAAACATCAGATACAAAAAAGCAAGGTTAGTTGCTAAAGGATTTTCACAGAAGTATGAGATCGACTACACTGATACTTTCTCACCAAAAGTCAAACATACATGAATTTGCTTGTTATTTACGAATGCAGTGGCTCATGATCTAAAAATCCATATTGTGGATGAGAAGGCTGTATTCTTGCACGCAGAATTGGAAAAAGACTTATTCATGGACCAACCACTTGGTTTTGTAAGCCAAGAATATCTAGAATATGGATGTCACATGAATAAAAGCATTTATGGTCTGAAACAAGCAGCAAGACAATGGTATAGAAAGAAGGATGAAGCACTACATTCCTTAGGCTTCCAACGTCTATTTGCTGAATCAAATGTCTATATCAAGCATGTCCAAAATGAAATAATCATTCTAGCTATTTATGTTGATGACACACTTATTTTCTCAAGAAGAGATAAGTTAATTTCAGATGTCAAGAGAGACATTTCTGAAATATTTGAGATCACTAACTTCGGAGAGCTAAAATCTATCTAGGCTTGCAGATCGTGAGAGACTTTGAGGGTGGTAAGTTGTATCTTCACCAACAAAAGTACACCCAAAAGATCATTGAAGACTTCAACATGCTCAAATGGAAAGGTGTGCATACTCCCATGATACTTAGAACAATACTGAGCAAGGCAAATTGTCCGCAAACTCTCAAGGAAGAGGAAGGAATGGCCAAAACATCATATCATAGGCTGATTGGATCATTGTTATATCTAGCAGACAACACCAGACCTGATATAGCATTTGCAGTATACAGGCTGAGCGAATATAACCAGAACCCAAGATCGTTGCATTGGAAGTTGGCAAAAAGAGTACTATAGTATCTCCAGGAAACGAAAGACTATGCATTGTGTTATTCGAAGGAAGCTGGATTTCACATCGAATCTTATAGTGACGCAAGTTGGGCATCCATGAAGGATGATAACAAAAGTATTTCAAGAGGTTGTACTCTACTATCTAGCGCAACCATACTCTGGATAAGCAAGAAGCAAACAACAATATCTTAATCTTCTTGTGAAGCGAAATATATAGCAACAGCCAAGATGGCAAACGAGCTGATCTGGATCAAACAGATGTGTCGTAAAATATTCTGTTTCTTGTTCAAATCTCAAATGTTGCGAAATTGTCGTGAACAATTCGCAAAATCTTTTGGATTCTTCTTCAAACTCACTCAATCAGAGACACAACAGTGAGATAAGACAGCAAGAGATGTATACTAATTCAGATTCAGAATTATAAATTTGTTTTTGATCAATAGTTTCTGTTTGTCTAAAATTGTCTTATGTTGTCTCTTTATTCCGCATATTATTTCCGCATGCATATTCAATCAGAGCAAATACTGTTCTATTAGTACATAGATCAGAAAGAGACATGATTGAAGACACTGATATTAGTTTGATTTATTCAAACTTTTATCGTGTTTTCTGTGGAAGAATAATTACTATTTCTCCTACAATTCATCAGCTTGTCCTTTGGTGCTTTGCTGATATTAATTTGTCTCCATGGAAGAAGAAGAATCAAAATTAGTAGCTCTCAATAAAGGTATTCCTCACTTCCTCAAAACCATCAACGTCTTGGTCAAAATATTTCAATCGATATTTGACTTTGGCTTGGAAGATTATCCTTGGTTTATAGGAAACATCGTTGTGAGGTCATCAACATACGTACCAAAATAAGGATTGGCACTTATGGATGGCAAAGAACTAATATTGGTTTTACCCAAATCAACATTAGCATCTAGTATTTGTGACATGTTAGGGAGTGTAGAATTACAGTTTGACATCAATATCGACATCTGGTCTTGGAATTCCACAATTGTAATTTCTTTTTTTGGTACTTTGTTGTATGGCATATATGACATTTTTCCATTTAGCAAAAAGTTTGTTCAATGTTTTCTTTGTGCCAATGTTCGCCTCACTGGTAGTAGAGTCTACAATATTGCTCATTTTTTCATGAATATTGACTTGTTGTCGTTGAGTTGATGTTGTTTGACTTCCCACAAGGACTAGAAACTATCACTTCATTTGCCACACTAGAATTACTTTCCTCTTGAAAATTATTTGTGTCGGGAAATGACTTATCCATCTGAGAAGGACCAATAATACCTGTAGTGAATAAAGAGAACATTTTTCATTCCCATCAAATTCTTCACTCTCATAGGCGTCTTGATAGGCCTCATAGTCAATGTTATCATCTTCATTATGATTGAAATGTTGTTCTGCACCGTAGTTCTTATGTACCATAACGGTATGTTCTTCAGTGATAGCCTCTCAAGGGGCAAGACGCACGCAGGTCTGGCATTATCGACATATTTTGGTGCCACGTGTCACCATCCTAGGTGGTCATGTGTCGCCAGTAGGACCGTGCTTGATATATATAGTGGTGGGGCATCCCTTTGACATTCACTCGGTCTACCCAGGAGTTGGTGGATGGAGAGCACGTGTAGTAGCCAGGATGTATCTCCAGGCCAGTGGATGTGTGCTAGGGAGAGCCAAGGGCGATGGCCGATGGTATGGGACACTGGTCATCGTTGGAGGCTTGAATAGGCATGTGGATGTCGATAGCTCTAGTGCATGGGGGTGGGTCGGTAGTGACCCTATGGATGTGCAGATACACTGCGTCGTCACTGGTATGGGGTGTGTGTCAACCATCAAGGCAATCGGAGATCTAGGGAGTTGTACATTTGGTATCAGAACCATCGATTCCTTTTGTTAGGTGCACACACCCCTTTGTCGCTCTTTCAGTTTGTTAGTTCTTTAAGGAATGTGGTTGTAGTTTTAATTTTCATAATCTTATGAGTTTGTTGCTAAGAAAGGAACTAATTTTTTTGGCAATAGTCTTTCTTTCCCTTGAAACCTTTAAAACCTTTTTGATTTTAACTTTTCTTGGTTCTTTAGTTAAGGTGTATAAAACTATTTATGAGTTTCTTTATAAACTATAAGTTTTAAGGAAATGATTTCTTTGTAAATTGTGGCACAAAGTTTATGTTTTTATTTCTGAACCTGCTGTCAACTGTTGTTGGCTAAACCTCTTACAAAAAAAAATAAAAAGTAAACTAGTGCGACGACTGGCAGAGTCTGCCGCTGTCCTAGTACGGCTCAGTCGTTGGTAGGGGTGGGGGCAAAGGTAATACCTTCTTCTTGATTTGATGGGGGACAAGAGGAGCATGGCTTCTGGACTTCCTCCCCATGCCTTACTTTTTAAGCATAATAAACTTGAAGTTGAAAATCCAAAAGTGGTTTGAGTCCTAATCTTTTCTTAAAAGATTGAACCAAGCTTTTGTGGGGCTCTTTCTTGCCCTAGCCTCAACCTTGTTGAAATATTGGAAAAATCTATCTAATGTTGTAAGTAGGGGGTCCTAAAACTGCCAAAGATGAATTGAGCTCTTTTGGCTTAATAAAGACCCATCTTAGAATAAAATATTCAAGGTAGGTAGAAGTAGAAACTCAAGCTACCATAGGAATTGCCATTTGTACTTTGCATGCCACATTTAATGCATGAAAATACTAGGTGGCACAATTAGACATATTGAGGTGGCTTGAATAAGTCTAGATAGCTTGAGAGGTGGATTCATAACTCCAATTCAACTCAAAGTAGGAGGAGAGTCCATGGATCTATATATATGTGATGCACTCTCATTGAGAGATGATGATTTTTGTGTGTAATGCAAAATTGGAGACTAAGCTCTTTGTGCCTTCTCTCTCTACTCAAGTTTGTACTTTCATATTCTCTCTCTAGCTGAGTTGAGGCATTTATTGTACTTAGTTTCATGCTTTGTTGACAGATCTTGCTTGTAACACAATAATATTTCTTGTATGATCAGCTTTCCTATTGTCAATCAATTGTACATAATTTCAAGTGCATGCACGTGTGAAATCCGCCCATTTTCAGTTTGGTGGTTCTCTCTCACCTTAGATCCAAATTTCATGCAAATTGGCCCACTAGAAAGCTAGAAATGTGTAGAATCTGATGCAATTCGAATCATGATAGTTGGATAAGCCAATCAAAAGCTATAAGCTTTTGAATAGTCGTAGGTAGGGTTTGCTTAATCTTACATAGGATTTGGTTTTTTACCCTTGATTGGTTCCTATAGTGAGAAGATAAGCAATTTTTTCATCCATCTTTTTTTATTTCCATGACACCTTATGAAGGAGCCAAGAAGTCCATCTACACAGCAAGTGATCATGAGTGTGCTATTGAAGGCATAGGGACCATTCCTTTAAAGCTTTCATCATCAAAAGTTCTTTATCTGTCTAAAGTACTTTTTGTTCCTAAGTTAACAAAAAATCTTGTTAGTATTGGGCAATTGTTTGATAGTGGACTAGATGTGAATTTCAATGTTGATACATGTACAATCAAGAAGCATGATGAGATCCTTGCATTTGGGTCTAGATATGGTGGAATCTACAAGCTTGATCCCAAAGAGTATGCTAACTCTTGTGATGGTGTTTTTGCTTCTCATATTTCTTTGGAGGAACTTTGGCATAGAAGGTTGGGGCATCCTAACTATAGTTCCATGGTGTCCATGGTCAAGAAAGCCAAAGCCATTGGCTTGCCTAATCTTATCTCCAAGAATTTCAAGCCATGTGAGGCTTGTGCCATATCTAAATCTCATAAGAAGCCTTTTTAAAAGTCATCTATCAAGACTACACATCCATTTGAGCTCATACACTCGGATGTGCACTTTTCATCTTCAAAGAGCAAGGGTGGTGCTACTTGCTTTGTAACTTTCATTGATGATTTCACAAGATTTACTTGGTTATATCTTTTAGCTTCAAAGTCTATGGTGTTTGACTATTTCCTAAAGTTCAAAGCTCTAGTTGAAAAGCAATTTTCATACAAAATCAAGATTCTTAGAAGTGATGGAGGTGTTGAGTAGACTTCCAATAAATTTTATGATTATTGTGAGCTTGAAGGCATTAAAAGAGAGTTTTCTTATGCATATACACCATCTCAAAATGGGGTGGCTGAAAGAAAGAATAGAACCTTGTGTGAATGTGCCAAAACCATTAGAATTGAGGCATCCTTTCCAAAAGACTTTTGGGGTGAGGCCATCAATTGTTCAAACTATTTATGCAATCGACTCCCTCATGTTGCACTTGGAGCAAAGTCACCATATGAAGCACTTTATTTGAAGAAACCTAAGGTTGATCAACTTAGAGTATTTGGATGCATATGCTTTGTCCATATTTCCTTGGAAATGAGAAAGAAGGATGATCCTTGTGCAAGCAAAGGAGTAATGGTTGGATATTTATCCAACAAGAAAGCCTATCGAATCTACATGCTCTCTACCTCTAAAGTAATTGAAAGTAGAGATGTAGTTTTTCATGAAGAAGAAAAGTACAATCTTGGAGGGGCCGAGATCAAGCAACCTCAAAATCTATCACCTTTTGTTATTGAAGACAATCAACATATGGAGGGGTCGAGATTTGAAGATGGAAGTCCTCGGATTTTCACTCCTAGAAGATCCATGAGGGAGAGATTCGAGCCTAAGAGGCTCACTTATGATGACAAAGGAAAACAAGTGGATCTTGATTTCAGTTATGCTTATTTTGTTTCTCATGAGGAGCCCAAAGATGTCCAAGAAGCCCTCAATACCAAGGAGTGGTATGAGGCCATGAAGATTGAACATGATGTCTTGATCACCAACCACACATGGGAGCTAGTGGATCCACCACCTAACATGCACATCATTGGATGCAAGTGGGTGTTTAAGATCAAGTACAATCATGATGGCTCCATCAACAAGTACAAGGCAAGATTATGTGCTATAGGCTTTGCACAAATATATGGCCTTGACTATGAAGAAACCTTTGCTCCTATAGCAAAGATGGTGACAATAAGAATCATAATCTCTCTTGCCCTATTTTTTAAGTGGAAATTGTATCAACTTGATGTCTCCAACGCTTTTTTGAATGGCTATCTTGAGGAGGAGATATACATGGAACAACCTCAAGGATTCATCAAGGATAAATCTAAGGTGTGTTTGCTATTTAGAAGTCTTTATGGCTTGAAGCAAGCACCTAGATCATGGTATTCAAGACTCAACAACTTTCTACTTTCATTAGGATTTGTGCTTAGTGACTATGATCCTTCTATGTACTTAAAGTTTGATGGTAGTAATATTATCATTCTTCTAATCTATGTAGATGACATTATTCTTAGTGGAAGTTGTTTGATGCCAGTTCAAGAAACTAAGGACGCATTAGGAGGATAATTTAAAATGCAAGATCTAGGAGAGATCCATTACATTTTAGGCCTTGAGATTGATTTTCATGAAGAGTATGCTTTTATTTGTCAATCTAGATATGTCTTTTCTATGTTGAGAAAATTCAATATGCAAAATTGTAAAGGCATAGATACTCCCATGGAGCAACATGTAAAAGACCCTATTAAAGGTGATGAAAGATCCTTCGAGGACATCACACTTTATAGGAGTCTTATAGGCTCCTTAATTTGGCTTACTATCACTAGATCCGATTTGAGCTATTATGTGCACAAATTGAGTCAATTTATGCAAGATCCTAAGATCCAACATTGGAAGATGGCCAAGAGAGTTCTAAGATATGTATCTTCTACTCAAGATTATGGTTTATTGTACAAGAATGAAGATCTAATTATTGTTGGCTATTCGGATTCCGATTTTGCAAGTGATAAAATGGATCGAAAGTCCATTAATGCATATACTATCTTTCTTGGAGGCAATCTTGTGTCTTGGCTTTCAAAGAAGCAAGATACTATATCCCTATCTTCTTGTGAGGCCGAGTACAAAGCACTCACTACAACAACTAAAGAGGTGCTTTGGATCAAGAGGTTAATCATGGAGCTAAAGTGCATCAAAGAGGATGATCTTTTCTTGATCAGATGTGACAACATATCGGCCCAAGATCTTGCAAACAATCCGATTTTTCATGCAAGAAGCAAGCATATAGAAGTGGCACACCATTTTGTAAGGGAAAAGCTCATTGGAGGTGAAATCAACTTGGAACATGTCGACACATCTTCATGTATTGCTGATCTTCTCACAAAGCCACTTTGCAAAAGTGCCTTCTCAAAGCATAGATCTAATCTTGGTCTTATCTCAAGATCGATGCTTGATCCACATTAGATACATTTTTAGGAGAAGTGTTGAAATATTGGAAAAATCTATCTAATGTTGTAAGTAGGGGTCCTAAAAATGCCAAAGATGAATTAAGATCTTTTGGCTTAGTAAAGACCCATCTTAGAATAAAATACTCAAGGTAGGTAGAAGTAGAAACTTGAGCTACCATAGGAATTGCCATTTGTACTTTGCATGCCACATTTAATGCATGAAAATACTAGGTGGCACAATTAGACATATTGAGGTGGCTTGAATAATTCTAGATAGCTTGAGAGGTGGATTCATAACTCCAATTCAACTCAAAGTAGGAGGAGAGTCCATGGATCTATATATATGTGATGTACTCTCATTGAGAAGATGATGATTTTTGTGTGTAATGCAAATTTGGAGACTAAGCTCTTTGTGCCCTCTCTCTCTACTCAAGTTTGTACTTTCATATTCTCTCTCTAGTTGAGTTGAGGCATTTATTGTACTTAGTTTCATGTTTTGTTGACAGATCTTGCTTGTAACACAATAATATTTCTTGTATGATCAGTTTTCCTATTGTCAATCAACGCTAGTTTGATCTTTATGGTATTATTGGGCTCAGGAGATCAAAAGTACATGTGTAGGGCATCCCACACGTGTGAATTCAACAAACCCAAGTTCCAAGCACACAATTATCAAGGAGATGAGGTTAGATATCACGTGGAGGTTTGATCCCATAAGAGCGATAGCATAAATCAAAATCCAGCATGCATTGATGATCTACAATTAACACTAAGATCCATTACACTAAATCCACAAAGATAGAAGCTTACTCTTCTCTCTCCCTCCCTTTCTTTCTCACAAAAAGCATAAAAATTAGCAATCCCAATAATTATCAAATCCAACAATTAGCAAACACAAAGAAAGCATGAGAGATGGAGGAAAAGAGTTAGAGAGCAAGGACATTCCACATCCATTCCATAAGAGGGCCAACCTAATTGTATTGGAATGAAGAGAGAACATGTACAATGATTCGAAATTGCCACTTATATAGTGGATTGAGGAGATGGGTGCCTCAATTCCTATTGGCTAATTCTAACCTAAATATTTAAAAACTGGAGGGAGCCCATTCATTAATTGGAGGACCCAATTTGAAAATGAATTTTGGTGAGAAGCCCCACTTTATTCACTAACTTGACTTTTAGGCCTTGCGACATTAAAAGTCCAGCAAAAAGGCCTAAAGTCCTTTTATTGACTTTCTAATTAATCAGGTTGCCTTGGGATCCGCAAACCCTCCAACAGTATCCCTCACCAAAATAGGTGGCGATCCCACGACACCTCGCGAGATCATTTACTCCCGGCTTTGGCTTACCTTGATAAGGCGATGTTGCACTTTTTCCATGAATTTCAAATGATCGGTGTTGAAATCCTTCTTGTGCATATAGTGGGTTTCTTTCCTTGCCTAACCTGAATCCAAGATCTAGTCAATCTAGCATCGAAGAGACGAAGTTAGTTGTCACGCGTAGGTTCGTTCCCACGAGAGCGATAGTTTAGTTCAGATTTCAACATTAATGGAGGATTCACATCTATCTCTACGTTAATTAACCCTACTCTTTAACACTACACATCCCTTAACACTACACATCCACAACAGAGATAGCTTACTCTTTCTCTCTCTCTCTTTCTCTCTCATAGAAAGTATAATAACATACAATCCCAACTCAGATCCAACAATTAGCAAAATCCAAATAAGCATGAGAGATGGAGAAAAAGTGATAGAGAGCAAGGACATTCATCAATCCATTTCTATCTGCTTTATTGAAATGAGGAAATGAACATGAGGAGCAACTTGAGTTGGTCCCTTCTTATAGTAGAGAGGAGGACCCTGGCCTCTGAATCCTATTGGTCCAGTCTTGCCTCTCTTTTTATTCAAATTTACAAAAAGTGTGGGAACCATCAAAATTGGAGGGAAACCCAACTTTACTCACTAACTTGACATTTAGGCCCTACGACATTAAAAGTCCCGCAAAAAGGCCTAAAGTCCTTTTATTAGCTTTTAATTAATCAATCAAATAACTGTGTGATCATCGGGTTGGACTTGCACACGCAGGGTGCCAAATCCCTCTCACTTATTAACTAGGGTTAGGGTTGCCTTGAGATCCGCAAACCCTCCAACAGTATCCTCCACCAATACTGGTGGCGGTCCCACGACACCTGCAATATGCAGTTATTGGGGACTTTTATTGGCTTCGAGCCGAATCTTGATTAGATGATGCTGCACCTTCTCCATAAAATCGAGACGTGCAGTATTAAAATCCAAATTGTGTGGCAAGAAACAACGGTGGGCTCCGACAATCCACTTGGAGGTTGTCCATGATGTGAAGCGTGATCCCCAGGAGCCTCCCATCATTGACACACAAAAATATAAACGAGCAACTGACAACTGATCTTTGATTTGCTCTGAGGCCATCGACTTATTTGGATCGAATGCCAGAGGAAGAAGACAATCGTCCCATCTGGTTGCCACTTACGCCAATAGAGTTAGATCTTTAGCAAACATTGCCGATTGTCGCACCGTTGGATCTGGAGAGTGGACATACTCTCGTTGATAGGTTAATTGATAAGGTTGAGTCTTATGAATCAATTGTCTCTTCTGTACTTTTGTCAGGGAGTCATTTGATTGTCCTAGCATCAGGTACTCAACAATATCTGCTGCCCACTCAGGTATTGCTTCAACATAGAACAATGCAGCATCTGGCACTTCATCATCCACTTCAGTATTAACTGGTGCAGATTCAATTCGCAAAACGTGATCGGCTAGATGATGTTGCTTGCCCTTTCGAACTACAATTCGAAAGTCAAATTCAGTCAATAACAATAACCATCTTGCAATACATCCAGTATTGCATGTCTTGTTTACCAAGTAAAGTAACGGTTGATGATCCGTATAAAATGCAAAGTGCGTTTCCATGAGGTAGTGACGAAATTTCCAAACAGAAAAAATCATGGCTAATACCTCACGTTCTGTTGTTGAATAATTCTTTTCTGGATCTGTAAGCTATCTGCTTGCAAATCGTATAGGATAATCTTTCTTATAGTCACCTGGTTGTGTTAAAACTGATCCAATGCGTATTTTGAGGCATCTGTATGAACATGAAACTCTATCGTCCAATCTAGAGAACACAGTATTGGTGCTGAAGTTAAGGCTTTTTTTAATTTTTCAAAGGCTTCTAACGCTTCTACTGTCCAAATAGGAACAATAGTCAGTTTGTATATAGGTCATGCTAAATCCACAAAAAAGATAATAAAGATTCGATAGTAGTTCGCATGACCCGTAAACACGTAAACTCCACGAATTGTTGCTGGCGGTGGCAATTCCACAATAACTTTGATTTTAGAATAATCCGTGGCAATACCATGTCTTGATATCACATGTCCAAGCACAACTTGTTGGGAAACCCATATCTGACATTTTTCGGATTTAAAAAAATCTGATATTTGTGGCATCATTCAAATACTTTCTCCAATCGGTCCAGGTGGTCTGTATCTGTACTATGAACCCCCAAGTCGTCTAAGTAAATTTCAAGAAATTTCTACTGATAATCTTTAAAAGCAGATTCCATTACTCTTTGGAATGAACTTGGTGCATTATAGAGTCCAAACGACATTACTTTGTAAGTATAGGTGTCCCATTCTGTTGCAAAAGCAGTTTTATGGCGATCGGCAAGTACAATCTTAACCTGGTTGTAACCACTAAGTCCATCCAGGAAACTATAAGCTTCTGCTCCAGCAAGCCCATCCAAAATGCTTTCAGTAAAAGGTAACGAAAAGTGATCCTTTCGTGTCACTTTGTTCAACGCTTTGAGATTCACATAGATTCGCAATTTTCCATTTTTCTTAGGAACAATGACAATCGGTGAAATCCATTGAGTATGCTCGATCTCATAAATAAAATCGGTGCCAAGCAATCTCTTAAAGTTCTTTCTTTATCAGGTCCGCCACATTAGGATTATAGCGATAGAACTTTGTAACCTTTGGAACTGCATCAGGTACTAAAGGTATGGTATGTTCAATCACTGATGTCGGAATACCCTTCAAATCTTGATAAGTCCATGCAAAACAATCTTGGTACTTAATAAGTAACAAGCGGAGTGCTTGATACTGTTCAGGAGTAAGTTGTAATCCAACTTGTACAATCTTTTCTAGTTCTCCTGGTTCGACAAGATTCATTGGCTACGTCCTAGCTGGGCCATCGTAAACCTCTTTAGATTCCGGCATATGTTCTTCAGGTTCACGATGTGCTTTAGGTAACATAATAACCACATCATCCAGTGTATAACGTTTAAAATGTTCAAGCATATCATGCTGGACTACATCTGTTTGTTTTTATTTGAAAGGACTTGTCTTGGATCTTCACTTAGCCTTCTTAGCAGGAATTGATCGTGAAGGTGATGACTTTCGAGATGATAAATTTTTTTTCACAGGTTAAGACTTCCTAGATGATGATGTTTTACTAGAAATCTGACTTGAAGAATCATCCTCGACTTTTCCTTTGCCTTTATCCAATAAGGGTGGCACTTTCTCTGAATCAATCTTTCGAGGGAGATTTTCTCATTTTATGACCCTATTATAATGTTGCTTAGCTTGTTTCTTCGTCATCGATCCTGTGATCCTGTCTTCCTTTAATATAACTGCTTTGGGCGGTTTTACTGTGAGTTCATCAGGAACATTACGCACTCCAAATCTGGTCGGATCCATATGATTTAGAATCTGCTCATCCGTAAGTTCTGCATTGCCATCATAAGTCAAGGCATGACTCACAGGAATGAGTTCATCCTCAATCGGATCTGGTATAGGTTCTGTTGATATCCAAGCTACATCTAGCACATTCAGTGGAAACGTGATTGGTGTATCCAAAGTTCGATCTAATAAGGAAATCTCACTCAAACCTGATTGATTATCTTATTGACACATATATCCTGCTGTACAGTCAATTGTTACAAGAGCTTCATTCCAATTGACAGTATTAGTTTGAGAATCGTAATGAACTCCCAAATTTCTCTCTAGTCGATCACAAGTATGATCTGTTGTTGACGAATTGTCATCCTCTTTTTGAACCACTGGTTTGATAGTCCAAGTTGTAGGATCAATTTTAACTACACGTTCACAATTTTTAAAAGTGATTTTTCCTGTACCCCAGTTACGAATTCTTGCGCAACTCGTAACCATGGACGTCCTAATAGAATTTGGTAGACATTTGGCGCTACTGGTAAGTCCATCACTACGAAAGTAATGACGAACTGTACTCCTGCAATTCTGACAGATATATCTTCCACCATTCCTCGTGGACGAACTGTCGTTTGATCAGCTAGCTTAATAGCAAAAGTAGCAGCCTTAATCTTTGTAAGGCCTCATCTTGCACATAGCTTTGTATAAATCAGGTTACTCCTGAACCTCCATCTATCACAGCTGCTTCTTTAGGAAATTGTCTATGCTGTATTGGTAGAGTGATATTATTTTGTTCACTTTTCCAAGCGCTCCAACATAGAGTACTTCGTTAGATTCTTCAAATTCAGCACAAAAAGCGGCTCCTAATGGACTTCTGGTTCTTCTTGAGCTAACTTTTGCGCTAAGACTTCTTTTGCTTTTGGCACCAACTTCAGGAACTCTCCCAATAAAATATTGATCTTGCTAGACAAAATGTTCATGAGTAGTTCTATATGTGGTGCTTCCGGTTCAGTCATCTTGAAGGGTTCTTCAAGATGATGTAACTGATCATTCATATCCATACGTAAATTCCTTGGTGGCTGCAATGGCGAAGACTAAACTTCAGCTGTTGCTTTAGCAGCTTCAAGCTCCTCTTCTTCTTGCAGATGTTTACTCCATTGTCTCATATTCTGATATCTTCGTTTTTCTGTATTAAGATTTGGATAGACTCCCGATGCTGTTGGTATATCAGTCAATGGTATAGAATCAGCAGGTACCGGATCCATTACTGGTTCTTTCTGCTTATGTGCTCTGGTGACCACCATCAAGGGTGCGCTTGGTTTATTCAGAGGTACTGGTCTTTGCTTGATTGCTGTCAAATTTACAAGTGTTGTAGCTGGTGGTGGCTTCGGTCTTGCTGGACAGTCTTTATAGAAATGCCCGTAACCACAGTCACGACAGAATGGTACAAATTTCTCTTTATTTGGACATTTTGCAACTCTGTGATTTTCTCCACATGCAAAGCATCCGAGTGGTGCTCTGGTCCAATTTCTGGAGGCTTGTTGTTGAGCAACAGCATAAATGGCATATTGTTCTGAAGATCCACCTGAAGATCCACTTGCTTGATCATTTCCATAGTTCCATTGCTCAGCATTTCCATAAGGTTCTGGTTCCATCAAATTGGCTGGAGGAGCGGAGTGCTTTGGTGGGGCAGGTAAAGCTAAACGTTTCGGGTATCCAAGAACAGATTGTCCCGGTCTTATTGTTGGATTACCTCCATACTGTGATTCTCGATATCCCATCTGGGCACACCATTGTTGAATTATCTGAGGGTTGAAGTTGCAAAAAGAAGTCTCATGATCAAGTGAATTACACAGATGACAAACACTGATTTCCATTCGTTTTTTCAATTGAGGACACTCATTCACTGTGTGGTTTCGTGTACAAATAGAACACCAAACATTTTCCCTGGTAGGAAAAGTCTTTGCAAGCTTTTCAGGTTCCTTGTTTGCTTCCTCGTGAAATTTTTCAATGCTTTGATCTTCTTATCAAATTACAACTGCAACTTTTCCATCTGTTTCTGCTGGTTCTTCCCAAGTTTCTCGAACTCATTGAGCATCATTTCTGCAATAGCATTGGCATTCGTTGATGCAATAGTGGTGGATGTCGTAGTAGTCTACCCTGCTGTATAAGGCAACATACTGATATTTGGCTCCTCATCTGAATCTTCATCCTCCTCTGAATTGCATCGTCCATAGCATTTTGCAAGAGTGCATACTCATTATGGCGTTTCAACTCACGTCTGATCTGTTTAGGTAGACTTGACAAAAACCATATAATCATGGCATTTTCGTTAATCAACTCAAGTTCGCATTCAGATCTAAGATGTTTCTCCCGTTCAATGTAATCTCGAACCATTTCCTGCTTTCCCATTTTAATTTTACTTAAAAGTAGAAAAGGATCTTCCATAAACTTTCGTGGTTTGAACCGTGTGATCAGGACTCGCTTAACAACATCCCAATCTGTACGCTCAGTTTCATCTTGATTATAGTACCAATCTTGTGTTGTGCCTGTTAAGGCCATAGAAAACCGCTTAAGTTTATCTTGAGGATAAATCTCACCATAGACTTCACATGATTCAACATAGATATGAAGAAATCTAACTAGATCTGTTAATCCATTATATTTGAGGAGCAGCCATCTTCACAAATCTAGATCAAATAGATAATGAGATTGGATCTAGATTTTTTAAAAAACTTTCTCAAATTAGATCTACTAGATCTTTTCCGCTTTTCAAAAATATGATTCTATATGATGAAATTTTTTTCGAAATTCGATCAATCGATACTTCTCAAAATGATAATTTCTCAGATTCCAAATCAGAATATATCAGATTTGATCCAAATTCTGATAGAGACTTGATCTGGAAAATCAGAAACTAAAAATAGGACTGGCGAAGGTTCACTAGGCGAAAGTTGTCTCGGCGAAAGTTCAACGATGCTATTTTGAAAAAAAAAAAAAAAAACTCTCTGAACACTTTTCTGGCAATTTATAGGGAAATAACCTTCGCCAACCTCTCAGGTGAAGGATCTGACACAGATACAACCCTGGAAAATTGGACGAAGGTTTCTGACACAAGAAATTATAGTTTCTGTAGTCTGGCGAGGGTAAAATTCAAGAATTTCTGTGATCTGATCAAGAAGAATCTTAACCGAACTCAAAAATAGTATTTTATTATAAATAGAATGTATTGGAAACTCAGCGAAGGTTCAAGAGTGATACTTGTATTTTTGCAAAAAAGTGACTTTTTGGCAAAAATATGACAATATGACAATTGATCCTATGAAAACCTTTCTATTTTTGGTATTATTCTTTGCCGACCTGTCAGTAGATAGATCTGAATCACACCTAAGCACAGTGAATCAGGCGAAGGTTTTTTTTTTCTGTATTTTTAGGGTTTTGGTGATTTTTCGGTGTTTTTTGACGGTTTTTTTGATGTTTCTAGAAATTTGCTGGGAATTAATCTTCGCCCTTCAAACTAAAGGTTTTTTAAACAAAACCAAAGGTGTTTGCAACTCGATAAAGGTTTTTTGAAATAGGGTAAAAAGTTATCAGCTCTGATGACGCTTTTTGTCTCTTTTTTGACCAAACCTGACAGATTTTACCGATTTTTGTTATTTTATTTGATATCTCATATTCAAATGGATCTTAACATTGGTGATCTGAATGGCTTTTCCTATTTATCAATCAGATTAGATTTCAAACAAGCCAATCCACTCAAATCAAGCAAAGTGAATCCTGAACTAATCTTAAAATGCAGATCTAACACTATTCATGCCACGACAAGATGCCTAATGCAAGCTAACTATCCAACAATCATGCTACAACTGAAAGATTGGCGTAGCTCTTCGGCAACGACGCCAAAATTGTAGTGGGTTTCTTTCCTTGCCTAACCTGAATCCAAGATTTAGTCAATCTAGCATCAAAGAGACGGAGTTAGTTGTTACGCGTAGGTTCGTTTCCATGAGAGCAGTTATTTAGTTCAGATTTCAGCATTAATGGAGGATTCACATCTATCTCTACATTCATTAACCCTACTCTTTAGTACTACACATCCCTTAACACTACACATCCACAACAGAGATAGCTTACTCTTTCTCTCTCTCCTTTTCTCTCTCATAAAAAGTATAATAACATACAATCCCAATAACACTCAGATCCAACAATTAGCAAAATCCAAATAAGCATGAGAGATGGAGGAAAAGTGATAGAGAGCAAGGACATTCATCAATCCATTTCTAAAGAGAACCAATCTGCTTTATTGAAATGAGAAAATGAACATGAGGAGCAACTCGAGTTGGTCCCTTCTTATAGTAGAGAGGAGGACCCTGGCCTCTAAATCCTATTGGTCCAGTCTTGCCTCTCTTTTTATTCAAATTTAAAAAAGTGTGGGAACCATCAAAATTGGAGGGAAACCCAACTTTATTCACTAACTTGACATTTAATCCCTGCAGCATTAAAAGTCTCGCAAAAAAGCCTAAAGTCCTTTTATTAACTTTTAACTAATCAATCAAATAACTGTGTGATCATCGGGTTGGAGTTACACGTGCAGGGTGCCAAATCTCTCTCACTTATTAACTAGGGTTAGGGTTGTCTTGAGATCCGCAAACCCTCCAACAGTGCGGTAAAAAGCACTTATTCGTGCCTGCAATCCATTTTGAGGTGGTCCATGCGGTGAATCTGGACTCTCATGCGTCGCCCAACATTGCAGCACGATAGTATAACCTGGCTAGTGGCAACTGATCTTGAATTCTGTCAGACGCTATCGGTGCATATATCAAAGACTCCCAAATCAGTCATATTCGATCTGCTCAGACAACCAAGGATGTCTGAGACATTCTAGAAACATTTATGACACCAGAGATGTCACATCTAAACTCCATTTGAGGAAGAAAATTTTCACATTGAAGATGTCTGATGTAGACACTATTTCTAGCCATCTTAATATCTTCAAAAATCTCATGGAGCAAATGACTGCAATTGGATCGAACATTGAAGATTCAAATGCAGTAATGACTCTTCTATCGACTCTCCCTAATGCCTATGAAACATGGGTCATGGCTATTTCGACCCAACAACAACTTACTCTATCAAGAGTTATTTCAAGCTGCTACAAGAGGAGATAAGAAGAAAAGCTTCCTCCTCAGGCTCAGGATCTCATCCTCAGGCTCTTTACACAAAGAGAAATCAGAAGTTCATGTCAAAGAAATCCACAAAATCTGATTATTAAGGGAAAAAGAGCAACATGCAGCCTGGATCAAATTTTGGCTCTGGGTCGAATTTTGGCTCAAGGTCGAATTCAGGCCCAGGATCGAATTCTTCATCATCCCAAACTATGCAAAAACTATTTTGCAAATATTGTAAGAGGACTGGTCATCTCATCAAGGTCTGCAGAACACTCAAATACAACAATGAAAAGAAGAAGCAGTTCCAACAACAAGCAAATGCTGCATCAACCAGTCACTCGATCCAACATGAAGAGGAGGAAAGATGCCTTTATGACCAAGGTCGGAAATTTTTAGGATATCGATTCCTGGTACTTGGACTTTGGAGCAACTCAACACATGACCCATCATCAAGATTGGTTCCAAAACTACAAGCCTTTCACCCATTATAGAGTTGTGCAGCTTGGAGACAGCTTAGCACATTCCATTAAAGGTGAAGGGACAATAAGGGTCGAATTTCAGAGAGGTGCCAATGTCCTGTATATTTTGAACCTTACAAAGAATCTGCTTTACACATGATCATAGGTAGATCATTTTCTTTGATTATCTTTAGCTCCACTAGCAACCTCTTGATCCAAAGCACTTCTTTTGTTGTAGTAGTGAGTGCCTTATATTCAGCTTCACAAGATGAGAGTGACATCATATCTTGCTTTTTGGAAAGCCAAGATATCAAGTTTCCTCCAAGATATATGACATATGCACTTGTAGATTTCCGATCTGTTTTATCACTTGCAAAATCCGAGTCAAAATGGCCAACTATAGAAAGATCTTCACTTTTATATAACAAACCATAATCATAAGTTGAAGATATGTATCTAAGTACTCTTTTGGCCATTTTCCAATGATGAATAGTAGGATTTTGCATAGCTTGCCTCAACTTATGAACACTAAAACTTATATCAGACCTAGTTACAGTGAGCCAAAATAAGGAGCCTATAAGACTCCTAAAAAGAGTGATGTCCACGAAGGATCTTTCATCACCTTTGTTAGGGTCTTTTACAATTTGCTCCATAGGAGTTTCAATACTCTTATAATCTAGCATATTGAACTTTTTTAACATTGAAAGAGCATCCTTGGATTGACATACAAAAGCTTTTTTTATTATGGAAGTCAATCTCTAATCCTAATATGTAATGACTTTTTTCAAGATCTTGCATCTTGAATTCTTTTCCAAGTGCAACTTTGGTTTCCTCAACTAACTTGATACAACTTCCTGTTCGTATGATATCATCAACATAAATGAGAAGAATGACAATATCTCTACCATAAAACTTGACATACAAGGAAGGATCATAGTTACTAAGACTAAATCCTAGTGAATCAAGAAAAGTGTTAAGTCGAGAATACCACGATTTTGAAACTTGCTTTAGTCCATAGGGACTTTTGAAGAGCAAGCAAACTTTGCTCTTGTCTTGGATGAACCCAATAGGTTGATCCATATAAATCTCTTCTTCTAGATATCCATTTAATAATGCATTAGAGAAACTTGCCATTTGAAAAAACATGCAATAGAAATTATTATTCTAATTGATACCATCTTTGCAACTGGAACAAAAGTCTCCTCATAATCAAGTCCATAAACCTGAGCAAAACTCTTTGCACAAAGTCTTGCCTTGTACTTGTTGATTGTGCCATCTTGATTATATTTGACTCGAAAAACTCATTTGCAACCAATGGTTTGCTTGTTGGATGGAAGATCCACAAGCTCTTATATCTTGTTGGCCATCAAAGCATCATATTCCTCCTTCATGTCTAGAAACCATTCCTTTGAATTGATTGATCATATACATCCTTTGGCTCCTCATGTGAAACAAAATAAGCACAATTAGTGGAGTTGAGTTCCACTTGTTTGCCTTTATCTCCATATGTAAGCCTCCTAGGCTCGGATCTTTCTCTTTGTGATCTCCTTGGTGAAAAGATTCGAGGTGACTCCTCCTCAATTCTCGGCCCCATCTCTCTCCATGATAATATTCAAGGGTGATGATAGGAGAATCCTTTTGAGAATCTTTGATGTCGGCCTCCTCAAAGATGTATTTTTGATTCTCATGGAAAATAACATCCCTACTCTTAATTGTAACTGAGGTAGAGGGAACATAAATTCTGTAAGCCTTCTTGTTGGATGAATATCCAACCATGATCCCTTTGACAAAATTAGGATCATCTCTTTTCCTTGTTTCCAAAGGTACATGAACAAAGCAAGCACATCCAAAAACTCTAAGGTGATCAACCTTAGGTTTCTTCTTAAACAAGACTTCATATGATGATCTTCCTGCAAGTGCATTGTGAGGTAATCTAGTTTCAATCTTCATAACCAACTCCTTTCAAGGAGGATATGATGGACCTTAAATTTTTTCTCAGGACTTGTCCATAGGGGACCCTTTTGGGACAAATTACATAGGGACCTTTCTTCATTGTAAATGTACAACTCTAATACGACATGTCATACAAATAGTGCACGCACATTTTTGAGGTTGCTTAAAAAGCATAATGTGCTAATTTTTAAGGGCACACGGGCAAATAAATTGAAGTGCTATAATATATGGCAAAATTTCACACTGTAAAAAATACACGTCTATTTCATGTTATAATCTAAATTTCTGTTTCCTACTCATCATGTGAGATGAATCCATACACAATGTATTACACAATTGAAGCTATTGGGCACATCACAATCTTCTCAATTTGTACTCCCAAAAAAATGTAGCAAATTATTTTGGTAGTCCTTACCAAGCAGGATGTCATTTTAATTTAACCGTTTTTTTGTTATTTAAATTGATGCAAACTAGCTCAGATCGAAATCACAAATAAATATTGTTTCAGAGGGAGCGCGCAGTGGAAAAGAAGGAAACTGAAAATTTGGTCAATGGCTCTGAAATGAATTGACAATGTGATGATAACAACCATTGACAAGTGCTCTTATCCTCTTCCATAGTGAAAACTTTTGCCTACCTTTAGTTCAACATCGGCCATGTGCTATACTTCTCACATGTGTGGCCTTCCCTTCACATGTGTGTATATGAAAGATTATAGTTTTTCTTTTATGTAGGGTTTAGTATTAAGGTACAACCTTATGTACTTTCAAACATATAGATTTCTAGTTGTACGCAACTTACAAGCCTCTCCTATCACACAGGCGGACTGTCTGACAGATGGGATAAAACCATCCATTTTTTTATTATGAAGCTTAGTGGGTTCTTTGCTGCAACACTTTTATTGACTAGTTTTTATTGTTAGAAACAATGCACATTTCAAATGGTTGGCTTTTGCAGTTTCATTGCATGAATAGAGATTAGACTCCAAGCATGTAGAGATTGGACTCAATTGAATTGAAAGTGGACTAAAGATACATGGAGGCATGCATGTAGTTTGAAAATGAATTTGATAATATATAGATGAGGCCCTGGTAGGATACTAGGATGTAGCTGGCAGAGAAGAGATGATGCTTATGAGAGCTCACTAATTTTGTCTTGTGGATCATTCATCATTTGATAGCATGATCTGTTTTTCACAAGGAAAATGCTTGCCTATGGTGTTCTGCATACGACTTATAACAAGCATCTACTGGTTTCTTTGATTTTATCATCTTTATGATTGATAGCCATATTATGGGCTTGTCTTTCTGTTGAAATGATTAATTTTGTGTGCTTTTTGGTTGTTTGATGGATATGGCCAAGCTTATGGAAGCTTGGTAATTGCGTGTGATAGCTTTTATAGAAATACCTTTTATAGACTCACACATGGTAGGCTGTAGATTGATCTATACAAGGTACTGTTACTGATCTCTTTGATCAAGGTTGTCGACTCGAGCGTCAAAATGGTTTGACACTCACTTATTTTTATAGAGAATCATGCACAAAATTGGTCATTTTATTGTGCATACGAGTGATGTTGTCAGTGAGTGCATGCAGGCAGTACTATCAACAGATATTCTAGGATTGTCAGCACACACAAGGGATTGAAAACTGATTCCAGTATCAGTCTTTGATCCTGAAAATATGTATCTGCAATGTCCCAGCAGAGATCAAGTAGTTCACAGTTTGTGGATTGAGTGACCTATCGATGAGCAGGCAAAAGCCCAAAAGAACAGCATAAAGCAGTGGACTGAAGCAGTACCTACAAGTGAACAAGTGAACAAGTGTGTGAAACCTTCGGACAGCTCACAGGCTGCATCCGCGAGACAAGCGGCAGAATACCCAAGCTTGAAGGCATCAAGGTGCTGGATGGTTTCAGCAACCACCGTACTCAGAAAATACTGATGGCTGTGGATAGCAAGCAGGTGCTACTCTGGCCTATATCACAAGCAGCACTGACATACCAAACAGCGGCAGCTTGAATTAACACCAAGGCATGACGAGAAGAAAAAAATGTGTTGATATCAGCAGCGGAGTTCAGGGCTAGAGCATTCAATGGCGTTGCAAGAACTCAAATCTTTCTTCATGCATATCAGTGTTTGTTTGGTTTGGTCATGATACAAAGACACAATGCAGTGTGTTTTGTTAGCAAACTGTTGTTCTAACAGTAACAACTTACTTCAACTAGCATTTTGTAGCTGCTTATTGTTTGTTAAACTGCTAGCAATTTTTACGCATTTGTTGTTGTCAGGGAGCTTGAAGATTGTGTTAATGCAATCTCTATCTGATTGGCGCTGAGTTGTCTTCATTTTTGCAATAGTTCTGGTCATGGCCAGAAGTAAACACATGCTGTCAGCGATATTTGCAGCTATTAGCATGAAATGTGGAACAATTATTCTGTCAGACATGTGAGCAGAGAAGATAGATGTGTAGAATTTGATCATCTGTGTTTTGCAGGTCAATATCAAAGGGCCACGAGTCTTTTTTTGGAATGAAATCAATTAAGTCGAAAGTGTGTGTACAGTCTGAGTGCATTCAGATGCGTGATCTTTCTGAAACAATACTCTGGAAGTCAGAGAGAAAGATCAAATAGTGCGCTCTGAGTCTAGTCTAATTGATTTATTGATCGATCAACTTTTACACTGATGTGCTATCGAATATTCATACATGGAAGCTGTGCAATTACAAGGATGCTTAATCGATACATTTACAAATTGGATTAAGGCACTACGTGTTGTTAGCAGTCGCTATTAGATAGAATCTATTCTGTAGGAGATTCTGCCCGGTCGTGAACAGTGCTGAGTGGTCGAAGTAGTCGAGTCGATGGAAGGTCTTTCGACAGTTCGACTCAATAGTATATTCGATAATCATCTTCAATAGTGATACTTGATAGTTTGACTCGATAGTGTCCTTCGACCGTGCGATTTGATATTGTCGACACCTATTATTGATTCCCTTGTATTTCTGCAGACTATTAGCAATCCAGTGTATTCCTTCAGACTGTGTGACTGTACAAGTATTTACTTACAGCAAATGAATGGATCTAGATTAGTTGTGAGATTAGGGATGGAGAGGATTGAAATCCAACACTTCGAGAGACAACATAATGTCTAACATCAGCTTTTACTTGTACATGGAGCAAGGGTGCATGGAGGCTATACAAGCAAATATCAATGTTATGTCTAATAATACCCCGCATAACAAGAGGTGTGCGATCTTCACCCTATGAAATTTACCCACCAAGTCTCAAACCATCAACTTTTCATGCATAACACAGACCACCAAATGGTACATCCCTAATCACTTCATTAATGCCAAAGAGGAGTAGGTCACATGCACAAACATATGTTCACATTGGAATTTATACGTTTGTAGAAAAAGCAATGTACTGAGGTTCTTGCACTCCTCTGAAGATTAAGGGCAAAGCGAAGAGTGAGTTTCTTAAGTCCCCTATGTGCCCTTCCTAGCCTAGGACACATTGTCAACTACTGTTGGCCAAGTCACTAACCAAAAATCCGTGTTTTGATTTGATTTGGAAGGTGCTGTGACTATTGACAGGCACCATCGCAGCTGACCACTCTAACCAAGTTAGAAAAGCCAATTTTTATTTTTATGTTGTTGGACCTTTATACGACTAATGCTTAGCTTATTGAATCGCCTTCTGAGTCAAACCTTAGGTATGAGTCAATGGCTAATGCGTTCATGTTGTTAATTAAGTTATTAATTAAGATGATTTAGGATGCCAATGGAGCCCTACTACCTACCATTGACACAAGAGGTTTACAAGCTCCCAAATAAGGGGAGCATATTATAGTCACCCCCAACAAACAAGCTACAAAGATAAGACAATCGATTCCATGATTACTTAAGGGAGCAACTGCAGTCAGTTTGATGATTTGAGTTAAGGAGACTAGAGTTCAAAAAGGCCAAAATCTTCCAAGAAAGGACGAATTTCCATAGCTATTGGCACATGTTGGCCATGGTTTTTTTATTCAAAAACTCTTTATGGCCATCTCTTATTATTGTACTACATTGGGTTAGGCCAGATACATTTGGGCCAAGACTCACAAGCAATGGTGGTGAAAAAGGATGTTATCATTGCTACATGTTATTTGCCTTTGGAGACTTCCTTATCGACAATCTAGTGAGACAGGCCTGTCTTCATGTGCAGATGGCAGATGCTTCAATGGACATTATCTCTATCTTTGAAAATAGATACGTTCTCTTCCTAAGTAATTTTAACAATCGGACAATAGATTGACAAGTGGATATACATGATGTTCAATGTCCATGCATGGGACAATGTTGAGATGGGTGTTTGTAGTGAATCAATAGATAGAGATGGACTTGCTATAGCCTATGGTGAGCACTTACCAAATCTAGGAGTGTTACATGAGCTGGTCCTTTATAATGGCCTAGACAGGTGACCATATCAAGTTATTTCACTTGCCACCCTGGAGGATGCCAAGCAGTTACGTATCTCATCGGTTCATTAACCTGCACCCCATAATCTCTAATTTGTCGATCTCTCCCATCACATGATTGGACACCTCCCCTCTTGTTTGGCTTGGGTAGATTATACATCAACCGTCACCATATGCCCCAAAATATACCTATGACACTCATCACATCTTTCTCTATCAAAACTCATTACAACCACTACTCAACCACATGCCCCTTGACGCTCCTTTGACACACATGCATGCTTTCTCACCCAAGCTTTCCATAAGCTACTTTCCTTGCCTTACCCTCTGAACATCACAAGAGAAATTTACATTACTAATTACCCCATAATACTTGGTACAATGAGAAGGGTCATCAATATCACCTTCATTTCCTTCAAATCCTCACATCCTTTCCACACCTCCTTCAAGAAACCAAACATCATTACATTTGAGATCTCTTACCATGAAAGAAAGCTACTGAAATATAAATCGAGAACCAAAGGCTTATTGACCTTGGTATAGTTCAGACTCACAATCTTTCTAGCATAAAAATCTTCCCCAAGCTCTTACTCCTTTTACTGAACTCCATGCTTGGACCCAACATGCCACCAGACTCTATACCGTACCAACTACCACCCCTAGGCCATCTAAGTATTCCTTCTTCAAACCAAAAATCATACATGAAGCCATGATCCGTCAAATGACTTAAATGGAACTGTGTCCATGACATTGGGTTCCTTGACTCTAAGTTCCTCACTCATGCATACAGCCGTCTCACACTGAGAAACTGTGCATATATATGCATAGCACTAACGTTGCAGCCGCAAAACATTGCATACAAATCCTTACCAATTTGTAAAAGCCATATGATCAGAATTGTCAAGCTCAAGGACTTCAAACAGGCATCTAAGCTCAGGTGCATGAGAAGTTGTCAACACACTCAGGCTAATCTTGGCTAAGCATATTTTGTGATAAAAGCTCATGAAAGGTCTACTGCATCTATTTGTTTAATTCAGAAAAATCTAATTACATAATAGCTTAATAGATTTCAACATGCTTTCACCTCCAGCACAATAATTTAATCCTTAGCTTAATCAAATGAATCCAATCTATGCATGTTTGAAGAACCACAAGGGGATGCTTTTAAAGCTATAAATTATTAGCGATAACATCCACATGTCAAATTACTGTGAACATACTTTCCCACAATAACAAACACATCTCAAAGGATAGGATTCTCATCTTATCTGGTCAGAACCATGCAATTCTGAAATACTGACTTTCCATTGAAGATTTTAAGGAAGAGAACTTTCAGATCAATATAATACATTTTAGGATAATACTCCACCTTTGATCTAAGACATTGTCCATCACATACACTCTGCTCACGCACTGCACAGCAAGCTAAATAATTTCTTGATTAAACACATATTTGCAATGCATATCTTAACTAAAATGAATATTTACTAATGGAATTCCTTGTACAAGGCTGGCAGGTATGGCATTTCTCTTCACAGAGGATATCTTTTGTGCCCCACCAAGAACACAAGTAAGTTCATTATTTAAACAAGGGATCATAAAAAGAGATTAAGTATGAACCTCACTTATGCTTGTCCAAAAAATCCTCAAGTACTCCGTGAGAGAAGCTAGAACTTCCATCGTGTTTATAGCGAGCAGAGAAGTAAAGGATCAACCACACAACAGTGAAGTAAATTTGTGCTCCCGAAATCAAAACAGCAGAGAGAACTGAACCTAAAAACTGCTGAAGAACCCAACGGCAACTTCTCCCGCAAAGGATGGCCTCAAGAAGTTTTATTGTAAGTACCTGCAACTCCATGCTTTTTACAAGCTTCCAACTCCGCTGAAGTGCTGAAAGTCCTGAATTGTCAGGCTCCAAGATTGTAACCCAACATGCCACAATGTAAACAGAATACGCAATTGCATCAAAAATGTAATCAAGGATTAAGAAGGTGCCTATTCGAAATGCCATTTCCCCATTGACTGCATCCTTGTCCTTAAATGGAGCTAGCAGAGAAAACGGCATTAAAGATAAACGTAGAATTAAACTCTCCATCTGCTCCATCTCTAAAGCACCTCTGAAAATTGTTTTGATGCAAAGTAGGCATTGCAATCCTCGTATTGTTCCATGAAGAATTGCCAGCCATATCAAGCGCATGATTCCTGACTTGAAGCCTGCTTTCAGTGCTCTCCTTACATTTACTCTCTTGCCCATGTATGTGTTCACCACACTGTAAGAGACTGCCCCCAGAATTGCAGCATGTTGAAATGCAACTACTCCAAGGATTCCAGCAAGCACTCCCGTCAGTATCAAGAGCATTAACAAAACCATCAATCCCATGTGTGGCATTGCTCCTCTATCTAAGGCTCTCCTGCCGAGCAACCTTGGACTTGAAAACCCTAAAAACTCATCCTCCTCCAAAATGCTTTCACTAGAATTTTTGGTACCGTTCCCCACATACTTTAATTTCAGAGCCGGCAAGGGTATTTCAACAAGCGCATGGTTATAAAGAGTATCTTCTGCTACTTCAACTTTCACTTCCGCCTCCTGTGGCCCTTCCACAGAATCATGTCTTTGTTCTGTACTTGGTCCATCCAACATATCCCTACCCGCTTCAGTGGTCAGGTCTTCTTCATAAATCGGAGCATGAGCTTGGTCTTTAGAAATTTCATTGCTTACATCACTACCCGCATTTCGCAGGTTAGGGTCATCACCAGAAGATGTATCGGCAGAGAGTGCAGGATCTAGACTCTCTAAAGATGCAAATTCTAATCCTTCCGGTACTGCTGATTGCTGAAGTCCACTGACATTATGTGGGCTCCTACCAGAGCTAAAAAATGAAGCGTAGCGCGAAAAAATATACCGATTCTTATCACCTTTACCAATCTTTGCAACATTCGACTGCTCCGCCGGCAATTTGCCCTGATGAGGTGCGGTGGAAGCAAATTTGACTTCCAGGGAGTAATGAAGAGCCGAACTGGCATTAGACGAAGAAGAAATGGTCAAACCTGGAAGAAGTGCGTACTTTTCCACAGCGCCTTCATAGAGTGCAGAAATCAGCGTCAACAGAAGAAACAGGCCAACACAGGAGCGGCAGCAATAACCTGCCCGCTGCAGTATGCCGATCACTCCATTCTGAAGGTGAAGATCCAACCTAGGCATATCTCTCGCCATCTCCAAACCAACAAAACAAAGCAAACAAACAAACAAACAAAACAAAGCAAAGCAATACTATATGGAACCCTGTGTCAGGATATCTCAAAACTGAAGCTCTCAGCCTCTCGTCCTGCCATCAAAGATTATCATATCGACCATAGCTTTTTCATTCATTGCTGCTGCTGCTGCTGCTGCCGCCATCTCCATCTCCTCGACTGATATCTGTCATCTGCTTCGATCCAAAACGTCAAAGAAGAGAAAGCGTCCCCTCCCCCCCCCCCCCCCCCCACCCCCCTTTGTGCCTTACAGGCACGAGATGATTTAAATTCCCTGCCGTTAGATTGCCTCACTAGCGGCCAACTTGCCACGTAGCAGTACTTCTCACCATTGAAAGCCGTTTGATGACAAGTTTTGAAACGTGTTCAGTATCTAACGGTGGAAAAATGAGCTCGTCGAGAGCCCGAGGGCCCTGCTTGGCCGTGGGCGGTCTTCGTAGAAGGGTATCTCGTTTCAGCCTTTAAATTGTAAAATAGATACCGTGTTAAAAGTGCTTCATATTTTTTGAGCTTTTCAAATGACAAGAATATGCCTCTATTTTTCGCCATGCCTCTTCGTGTGGAGTTGAGGGGAAGTCTGGCTTCCCAGTATCGCGAGGACTGGGAGTTGCCCTTAGGTGGCATTGAAAAGTGCCAGCGTGAGGTAAATCACGATGCCAAGCGATTACCCTAGCCATCTAGTACTCAGCGTATTTTGCACCACCATGCAGTGGCAGTGTTGATGTAGCAAACATCTAGTGGAAATACCATCTTTCTAAGATCGTGGTATATTTCCCCCACCCTTAGATCTGTGAGACCTTAGATCTAGGGGACACCACCATTATCACATTAGTGGTTGTGTGCAATACACTCATCTGCCATCTTTATAATTAACCCTGGAGCCTTTGATGGACCCTTTCTTTCGAAACCCTTTAATAAAAAATAGAAATGCCTTATCAAACCTTATATGATTAAAATTTAGGCATTAAATGGCCTTGCCTCCAAACATAAGGGGGTTTTACATGGAATGACATGGTCTTTTTAGATTGGGGGTAAGTGCTAATTTGAAATAGTCCTAGCCCCCTTCCATGTGAAACCACCCTTAGGGAATGTTATCTAAATCGTTACCCAAAATCTAACTTGCCAAAAACTTAGTTTGGTTGATTTTGTTGAGTTCTTGCAAGATATATTTCAATTGTGTTCTCTCTCTCTCTCTCTCTCTCTCTCTCTCTCTCTCTCTCTCTCTCTCTCTCTCTCTCTCTCTCTCTCTCTCTCTCTCTCTCCACTTACATTATTGCTATTTTTCATGTAAAAAAAAAAACTCTAAAAGATTAAAAAACAGCGCCTCTCTCTCTCCTATGCACATCTCTCCTTCTCTCTCTTGCCCTTTTATACCTTTCTCTCTTTCTAGAAACTTCTCTTTCTATGAATTTCTAAACTCACATGTTCTTTCTCTAGAAATTTCTAAAGTCACATGTCATTTTCAAGCATTTTAAATGCCCTTCAAATAAACTTTAGGACAAACGTGGCCCAATCAAAAGGCAAGAAACTCGTTTTCTCCATCACTGCTAACATTCTCTCTCTCTCTCTCTCTCTCTCTCTCTCTCTCTCTCTCTTCTCTCTCTCTCTCTCTCTCTCTCTCTCTCTCTCTCTCTCTCTCTCTCTCTCTCTCTCTCTCTCTCTCTCTCTCTCTCTCTCTCTCACACACACACACACACACACACACACACACACGGCAAATATAGGTTCCATGTCCTTCTAGAAGTTTCTGCGTGTATTCTCTCTCTAGAAGTTTCTAGAGCCACATGCCTTTCAACCACATTTCATAATATTTCAAATGCACTTCAAAGACGTTTTAGGGCACGTGTTGTAAGAATGCAAGAATCAGTTTTTCTCCATTATAGCCAACATTCTCATATGTACAAGATACAGATTGAAGTGATCGGATGTATGTAGATTAGAGCCCAAGATGTTGTTATCACATGAACATCTAGAGTACTATCTAGCATCGAACAAGAAACTATTGTTTAGTGAGACACTATTTCCTTGTGTGCCACAAGATGTTCAAGACAAACTGTAGCTTGGCCACAAAAATATCTTTAACCCTGTAAACAGTTCCAGGTTTTTAGTTGGTCCTAAAACTAACTGCACAAGTAGCTTTCGTAGGGCAGTCCGTTAGCATCAGTCCGGTTTGCAGGATAGGATCCATAACCTTGTTGCAGATTCTAGAGAGTTGTGTTTGATCTTTAGAATAGTTTTGAACTCATAACTAGGTGACAAACTAAACAGATAACTTTCAACCCTCGAGATTGCTGCTATGCTAGCACAAAGCAGTGGTAAAAAAATTCTTGAAAAGGTTCCTCTTTACTTTTTTGAAATACAGAGTTCTACTACATGAACCTTTATTTACCGGATTTGCCATGGAAGGTAATGAGCATGTTTTTCGCTATTTGAAGACTTTAGCTTAGGCCGCTTGATTTACTTAATTACCACAAGTCTTTTTAGTTTTTCCTTCTTTCGAGATCTTGTTGCAGCTATATCTTAAGAACAAATGACCTCTAGTGCTCAAGGGTTCAAGCTCACTCTCTCAAAGTAATGAACCATGGTTGTTGCTAACCTACAAGTATTTGGCTACAATAGCTGCATATGTAAGCTATTGTCTAACTCCTGGATACTAACAAACATTTTTGACAGACCCTTGGCCAATGAAGTGTTTCTGGTGTGAGAGTTGGTCCCATCAAGCCTGAGTTCAAAGAACCTTATGACACTGAAAATAAAGTGAGGCAGCAATCCAGACAGGTCACGTAAACTAAGGAGATGTGTCCGCTATGTGCTTGCCATAAAGGTAATCAAAATAAACATCCAGTGCAGTGGCCTGGACCTACGTAGACAGTCTGAGTATTAGTCAAAGATATGAGATATTAGAGCAACATATGGATAAGACAATGAGTCTGTTTTGAAGGATCTGATTGACTGGGCTCTTATACACCATGAAGATCTTAAGTTTGTGGTGGTGAGATGACTTTCTTGAATCTAATCTTTGATTGTCTGAGACTTTGCGGTTGGATTCCCTATGGTACATATCCCTTTATATGTCAGGTATTATCATAGATGTAAATTGAAATTATTCTTGTATTTGATCGTCTCTTGACAGTTATTGGTGGAATTGGTCTCATGGGTCACATGTTCTTAAAATTTCATTACACTGACCATTGTGTAGAGAGGTTATGATGGCCCGTGTTATATATAAACCTGTTTGTATTTTTTTTTAAGGTCTTTAAAAACTTGATGTTTCAAATGTGTTTGCAAGCTTAAAGTTCTAGACCTTTCTCTTTCAGCTCCCAAGGCCCCAAAAAATTTGTAGTTTCGGTGAGCATTTTTTAGGCACATATGTTTTTTAGTCAACATTAAACAAAACAATGGAAAGCAGTAGACATCTAGAGACAAGATAGTTTTCAGCACTACAATTTCTGCTAGATAAATATATGTGTGTGAGAGAGAGAGAGATACAAGACCGCACTTAGTTCCCCTTGACAAAGCAAGACTAAAATCTTTTAAAGCCTTTATTCATAATCCAACAAGGTAAAGTATAGCTGAAAAGTAAAATACAGTACTACAAAGCACCATAAATCATAACCACTCTCAAGACGTCCAACTGATACCTGTCACCATCCTACAAAACAACACTGCTTGAGTTAGTTTGGTGAGGAAGACATGTGTCATGGCTGAGCAATGTTGGTGATGCTTCTTGTGAAATTTCAGAGAAATGGACTCAATTTGATCTACAAAATATCAATAAGAGTGATTGGTAACTTGGAATCTTGATCTACATCAAAACTAGCATCCAAATCTAGCTTCTACTTGACAATTTCTATATATCCAAGCAAGAACAACAAAAAATAATGATCCAAAGGCTTCACACGTGTAAAGTACAAACAGTCCCGATAACAGCAAATAAATCCTAAGCATTCATCCACAAAGAACTTGCTTAAGAGAGTGAAAACACCAAGATTGCTCCCAAATCAATGTTTCTCATCATTAATATCCGAAAAAAAACTATATACAATGGATCTGAACTTAATACTTGATATTTCCCACGTGGGAGACCACTCCTACCCATGTGATATAGCATTTTCTACCACTAGAATGGTGCCAAGTGGCATAATACTACTAAACTAGTTTTTGGCCAATTTAACCACTAGTTTTCCAAATTAAATGAGATGTACCACCTATATGATCTATTTAAATGACTTAGGCATAGATTTCACAGGTGGGGAATAGGCTCCACACATGTACAATGATGATAGGTACAAGTCATTATGGTATTGTTGCGAATACATCGAACACTTCTCGATTCTCTGTTGACACCTTAATCAGCTAGAGTGTAGTACTGCTATACTACTTTGATAACATCTCATCTGCATAACGCGTTTCGTTCGATTTGATAGAGGCCAGATTGTTGTTCTGAAATTATCAACACAACACACCCCAAATATAAGTAATACTGGTTACTTTTTAATGTCTGTCGACAACCAGAAGAACACTCGAAACCACTTATCATAAATTGTACCAAAAACATAACTTTCTAACGTTGTCCTCTGTGGGAACGACACTATTTACTACAAAATCTATATTAACCTTGTTGGTATAGTACGACATATACCAATTTTTGGCACCGTTACCGGGGATAATTTAGGAAAATCATAAGAAATCTGACACATCCATCTCCATCTCTAGTGTATGTCAGGTAGAGATTCCAGATTAGAACGATACCGTAAGCTTAGAGAGAAATTTTTATGAAGACAGAGTGAGAGTACTAGTCGAAGAAATCTAGACGAAATCATTGCCCAGTTACTTGAACTCCTAATTAGCTTCGGTGTGGAGGGTCCTGCTGCACGTTTCACTTCTATCTCAAAAATTAAGTACAATTATTTTAAAGGGACTTCTTCTGATGATGCAGATAGCTATGTCTCACAATTTGAGTCAATCGCTAATGCGAATAACAAAGGTACTGACATTGACAAACTACGAATCTTCCCTGGTCTGCTAAGAAAGCAGACGCGCATATGGTACAGTCAGGTTGAACCAAGCCATGTAGGAACTTGGTACTTGCTGCTGAAAGATGCGTTTCTGAACTAGTTCAGAGAAATCGGTTACAAATCTAGAATTCTCGGACGTCTGAACAATGTTCAGAAGAAGAGTAAAGAATCACTTCGCAAATATACACGAAAGGTAAAAAACCTCATAGGAAAACTAATTGGTGTATCTCCGTTGATATACAGATCGAATGGTTTTTGGCTAGTGTACTACCAAAAATTGATCGGTATTGCAGACAAGGGGAAATGACCTCCTTAGTAGCAGTAATAGCTAGTGCCGAAAAATTTGAGACCTCAAAACTAGCACGAAAGAGATGATCAACTAAAAGATCTCGAAAGTCTAAGACTGATTCCAGTGATAGTGATGATGATTTAGATTCTGACTCAAGTACCAGTTCTTCAAGCTCGGAATTTGAAAGCAACGATTTATTAGAATCAGAAGCTGATAAAGGAGAGAGAAAGAATAAACGACGATCCAAATGAAAGGACGACACGAAAGTTGTCGAGGATAAGTCGTCAACTTCTAAAGTTGAAAAGCTTTGGAAGAGTAATATGGCTGACCTTAATAAAAAGTTTAATGACTTGAAAGTGCAGATCTCTGAAGTTGCAGATAAAAGATCGAAAGCATCTTCTTCCAACTCAGGAATGTGGTGTACAAAATGTGGAACTTCAGGATACACTAAGGAAGACTGCACCACTATGAATGTCAAATATATTGAAGATCCTACCCAGGAGGTACTTTTTATTTTTCAGAATGATGCGACTACTAACTATGTTTAGGGTCTGCAGCATCAGCCCAGCAGGACAGACCCAAGTTTGCACCAAGAAGACATAATCCTCCTGAATTTGTTGGACCAGTGAAGTCTCAAACCGCGACTAAACCAGTTTCAAGCAACTGCTACAACTGTAGAGAGCCGGGACATTTTTCTCTTGACCGTCCTCAACCACGAAAGCCGATTGGTTATGTACCGTTATGCTCAAATTGCAGAGATCCTGGCCACAAGTATCCTGACTGCCCTCAGCCGTAGAAGCCGCGACCCAAATATCAGTATGTAGCAACACCAGCTGCTGCAGACACGAAAGCGAAAGCTTCGACTAATGTTGTTGTGCAGAGAATTGACGTTATTGAAGGAAAATTGGCAAAGACAGAAGATCAGTCCTGGCCAAGTGACGTGGAAAAGATTTTCAAAGTCACAAGGAGAAGCAAAAGCTCCTCGAAACCTGAATAGAAATCTTCGATGAGGCATAGAAAATCCCCGAAGAAGAAATCTCTCCTCGGCTACCATCACAAATTGGTTAGGATCAACAAAAGCATCAAGCTTAAATAACCTCCCAAATCTTGTTCCCCTTGCTATGATCATCCCACTTGTCTTGATGTTGCATACATTAGTAGATAACTCCACAATGAAGCCATGATCTAAAAGTTGACCAACACTAAGCAAATTCTTAGTGATGTAAGGAATGAAGAGAACACCATCTATCTTAGTCTTCTTGGAAGATTCTAAACATAAGAGAATGGATCCCACACATTCAACTTTACATTCATGATCATTTGCTATAAAAATGGACTTTACATAAGGTGTTAGTTGAGAGAAATATCTTTTGAAGAGCCTTCAAATGCTAGTGAAGCCTTAGAATCAAAGTAGTGGTTTCAAGCTATGTGTGATGAGTACAATACATTGATGGTGCATGTTTCAAAGTCACTTGGAGAATCGGAGTTGGCGGAATTCACTGAATTATTGAAGGAGTATCAAGATGTTTTTGCCTAGTTGTTCGACGGTTTGAAAGGTATACCTGCAGAATTCGGAGAGCACCGTATTGATCTTGAGGAAGATGTTGTACCTGTTCGACAGAGACAATATCGTCTCAATCCTAAGTACTCTCTCATGGTTAAGGACAAACTCAACAAGCACCTTAAGGCAGATAATATCTATCTCGTCTCAAGCAGTGAATGGGTTTTACCCATTGTTGTCGTCCCAAAGAAGAAGACTGGCAAAATACGAATATGTCAAGATTTCTGCAAACTCGATGCTGCCACAAGGAACCATCATTCTCTGTCCTTCACTGATTCCATCTTAGATCAGGTTGCTGGTCAAGAGCGTTACAGTTTCTGTGACAGATTTTTTGGATATAATCAGGTTGGAGTGCGAAAGGAGGATCATTCAAAGACCACATTCATTACGGATTGGAACACTTATGCCTACAAAAAAATGCCCTTTGGCCTTTGTAACGCTCCAACGACTTTTCAGCGAATCATGATGTTAATTTTCGCTGCCTTCCTAAGAACTTTTCTCGAAATATTCATTGATGATTTCTGTGTATATAGTGATATCAAGACACACCTGCAAAAGCTGAGATTAACATTGCAACGGTGTCGAGATACTTGTTTATCCCTTCATCCAGAGAAATGTTTTTTTGGTATGAAAGAAGGAATGCTACTCGGACATAGAATATCTAACAGAGGAATAGAAGTCGACAAAGATAAAGTCGAGCTTATAAAGAATCTCCAGATACCAGCCAATTTACATGAACTAAGAGCTTTCTTAGGACATGTCGGTTATTATTGGAGTTTTATTCAAAATCATGCATCTATTGCTGCCTATTTTACACATCTACTGAAGAAACAAGTGGAATACTTGTGGACGAATGAACAGCAGAAAGCATTCGAAGAACTTAAGCAAAGGTTGATCAATGCTCCTATTCTGAGACCACCCAACTGGGCTATTTTATTTCATAGTTATGTTGATGTTTCTGCATTTGCTATTGGCGTCTATCTGAGCCAGAAGGACGACCAGAAGAAGGACCATCTCATCTACTATGCGAGTCGACGGCTCAGTGCCTCAAAAAAGAGTTATTCAGCTACAGAAAGGGAAGCACTTGGCATGATTTCCACTATAAAGAAATTTTGGCATTATTTGATGGGATATGCATTTATTTTTCATGTTGATCATTATGCTCTTAAGTATCTTGTAAATAAACCAAATCTATCAGGATGAATCGCTCGATGGGTTCTACTTCTGCAGGAATTCACTTATCAAGTAGAGCTTTGTCAAGGAAAGTATCATACAAATGTTGATTATAGTATCACGACTCAGCACGGAAAAAATTGAAGAACCTATCAATGATGATTTTCCAAACGAACATCTATTTGAAATTTCTTCCACCAATTCGTTATATTCTGATATCATTACTTATCTCAAGGATCAGATATATCCGGATGGTTATGATTTGGAGCAAAAGACAGTTTTTCAATATAAGGTAGCACCTTATACGATTATTAACAATGTTCTGTACAAGCTTGGTGTTAACCATCAACTACGAAGATATCTCAAAACTGAAGACAAAAAAATAGTTGTTAAAGCTTTGCACTCAGAAGATGTTGGAGGACACTTTGCCCTAGAGAACACAGTTAATAAAATATTGGCTGCCAAGTATTGGTGTCCAACAATGTTCAAGGATGTATCAAATTTTATTCGTTCGTGCGATCCATGCCAGAGATCTGGTAAGCCTACAAAAGCAATGAATTGGCCATTGACACCAATCCTGCCTCTTGCACCATTTGAGAAGTAGGGGATTGACTTTGTCGGTCCAATCAAACCTGTGACTCGACATACAAAATGTCGTTATATTCTAGTTGCAATGGATTATGCTACAAAGAACGTTGAAGCAGAGGCAACGAAACGAAACGATGCGAAAACTGTCGCGACATTCTTATTCAAAAGTATAATCACAAGATATGGTTGTCCACTTGAACTAGTAAGTGACCAAGGTGGTACACATTTTCTAAATGACACTATACGGTTGCTGACAACATATTTTTTGATCAAACACAGATAAAATTACACCCTATAATCCAAAAGCAAACGGGTTGACAGAGAGAGCTAATGGAATTTTATGTAAGATCCTGAACAAAATTACTATTGCTCATGCAACGGATTGGGATCAGAAACTACCATCAGTTCTCTGGGCTTATCGTAATACAGAATAAATCACGACGAAGCAGACACCATATTTCCTTACGTATGGTATGCATCCTATTTTGCCTATTGAATTTGAGGTGAAAACTTTTCGTATTCAAACTCAACGAACAGATGAAGACTGTATTAACGAAAGGTTGACAAATATTAAAGAACTAGTTGAAGCTTGTGAGAAATCACAAAAATCAACAGAGAAAATCCAAGAACAAAAGAAGAAGAAGTATGACAGTCGTATCAGAAAATGTGATCTTAAAACTGAGGACTTTGCGTTGATATATGACAGTCGACATCAAAAGTTCCCCGGAAAACTCCATATGCGATGGCTTGGACCGTATAAAGTTATAGAGGTGTTTGGGAATGGTTCCGAACAATTTCAATCACTTGAAGGTGAACTGTTACCTACACATGTTAATGGGTCCAGACTGAAGAAATACTACCTTTGACCAGAAATTTTTTTTATCCTTATTCTTTTCTAGTATTTTTTTTGAATTGATCGCAAACTTTTATTTATCTTTTCTGGTATTTTTCTCTACTTTTCTTTTATCTTTTCTTGAAATTTTCGTAAAATTTTCTACTGCCTTCCAACATTTTTCAAGACTTTTATCTAAAATCTTTTCAAGCATTTTTCGAGATATTTTCGTAAGTTTCTATATCATTTTCTAGGTTCATGTGAGAAGTTTTCGCGAATCTTTCTAGAATTTTTCTAGCATATTTTTGAGAATCTTTCGAGAATCTCTCGACCTACTTTTTGTATCCCTCCATTAAAAATGATGGCCACGTGATCATCATTATTCACACGTGTGTACGCTCACATATCAAAACAAATATTGTTTCTTCTTAATTTATTTCTTTTCTTTTCACAAACGGTCTTCCGTCATTACGATCGATATCTGTCAAATCATAATTTGAAACTCTGAGCCATGCACGTCCTCCATAAATGGAAATGACAGATGTCATGTCACCATGCCACGTCATCACCCTCTTCACGCCGCTACACTTTATCATAAGTTATTTTCTATTTTTCTTCCTTACACTTTCTTCCTGCGATTACATGCTTTCCTACGCTCATTCTCTTTGTGATCAAAGCACTCTCATACAAACTCAGTGTGATCTACGGAGCTGTTGTCAAACATTCGACCAATGGCTTCTGGATCGAGCTCAAATTCTACTATCATTTGGAAACTTGCACACGCAGGAATCCACCTGTCATCCATCCAGTCCTTTTTGGATCGATGCAGGTTGGGTGATCTGAAAGTGGACCCTTTCATAATCCTGTCAGACGTCAGTACTGAATTTGTGAACTCTATCCATTCAGTTTCTGAGGTGGACTTCAAAGTTCACATACGAGGCAAATTCTTCACTATCTCTGAAGACCTGTTCTGCACAGCCCTTGGATTACCAGTGGATGGGAAGATGGTTTTGACAAATAAAGATTCAGTGGATGAAGTGGCCCACTTCCTAAGCAACTGCTTTGTACCCACGAAGGGGTACAAAATCTCCATGATTCAAGATACAACATTTAAGCTGTTTTGTAAATACGCAAACCAGACAATATTTTTGACAAATGCGGATGCAACAATTTTGATTCAAAATTTTGGTTACATATTGGACGTGCTAGCGGGTAATCTAGTTTGCTTCAGCGTTATTACATACAAGGCTTTTTTGCGCTGGATTAAACATCAAAAGTTTTCTAGAGTTGGAGCCCATGTTTCTCGACTGTGCGCTCATTTTGAAATTTTGACTGAGCAAGAGAAAACCATGCTGACGGGAAGGTTGTTGGCTCCAAAGCCAATTGATCTTTCCAGTCTCCTGACTGTTCCCAACCCGACTACATCAGATGCTGCACCAGCAGTCGACGTAGCAGCTACCACTGCTATGGACATTGATGCTGCACAATCCCAATCAAATACAATTCTAGATGTGGCCATGGATACTGATGGAGTTGCTGCTGCTGCTGATTCTTCAAAGCTAGCATCTGCTTTCACATCTCAGAAGCAACAGAGTGCATCCACCTCTGATGATGATGCAACCCAGTCCGACACATCAGACAAAGGACGAACAGCTGTAGAAGGCAACATTGGGGCACCTATTGAAGATGAAACGAACCAAACAACCAACCCCAGTGGTTTCGCACCATGACAGAGAAAGCCAAGAATCTAGTGGCTGAAGTATATGAGTTGGACAAGTACCATCAAAAGATTACCATGGAGTTTGTTAACTCAGAAAGGAGATGCCAAGAGGATCTAAAGGCATCCTACGAGAAGATTGATTCACTCGAATCAGACAACATGAAGCTGACTGAATGAAATCGTTCTCTCGAAACACAGCTTCAGACGGTAATAAACGAAGCTAATTCTTTGAGGAAAACAAATAAGAAGATTGAGGCCAAGTTTGACAATTTTTAGACTCAAAATAATTCTTTGAAGCAACAACTTTTGGCTGCGAATCAACATAATGTCGCTCTCCAGAAATATTTGCAGGAGGAGCACATGATGTGAATAAAGACAGAAGCTGCTCTTTCTCTGAGCACCAATGCAGGGTCAATCACAGTGGACCTCACGAAGCTGCACCAGCTCCAAGGCTAGATGCTCAAAAATTTTTGAGTCAAGTTCTTGCAACCACTCAAGGAATCGAAGGCACTTGTCGAGGAAGAGTTGGCTGAGCTGAAGGAGCTCTCGAGTGAAGCCACCCCATCTTGCAGCGGGCCCGATTCACATGAAGAATATCTTCAGGCCCTGCTTCGCATTGATGACCTTACACAACAACATCAAGCTGTGCCATCCTGTTCCGGAGCCTCAGACCATCCAGAGTATTTGGAGGCTGTCGTGAATCTCGACAAGCTCGAACAGGAGCTGTCAAATCTCAGGTAGCAATTGGAAGATCGAAAGCTGGCTGCTGAGTTACAAACTCAAGATTTGGCAACTGCATCTACACAGCCAAAGCGAACACGACGCAATCAGTTGAAGGTATGTGCTGACAGATTTCGTGCATTTGCTGAACGCTTCTGGAAATGGTGTCCACATGCATTTAATATTGAATTGTAATGGCATGTGGATTACATGATGCTACCAGGCTCAGTAGGAATCGCCTTCGACAAATGGAAGCGACCTTGGGAGAAGGACTACTTTCTCTGGTTATGGGCCCAGCTATCTATTGAACAGAAAGGATGTCTCTATTGGGGCATAATCTAGGAGTTGCAAGTTGTGCCTTTTGGATCAGCAGAGTTATACATAGGCTCTTCGGCTATGTATGCTCTAGAATATATTCGAATCAAAGAATTCCAATTTTTGAGGAACGAAGACAATAAGCGACATTTTTGGAAGCGAAAGCCGCAGTTTCAACTGTACAAACCACAAGTTGTTGAGGATCTAGGCAAATTTGATGATGCCGGGTTGCTGATTAATGTAAATATGGCTTATCCAGAACTATTTAGCCTTTATGTGGATTGAGAGCAAAATCTTGCAGATTATTTTGCGGAAATTTGACACAATCTGCAAGACAGAAGGAAGTCATTTCATTACAAGCAGTTCTGTACATATTCATTTTGGCAGTTTGGAACTTTCATGGCAAAGACATTATTTTTCATTCAAAATCTTTATGTTAAAAGCTCTTTTATTAGATTTTCAGCTCGTTATTGTAAAGGAATCACCCTACGTAGTGATCAGACGAAGATACAAAGTTAACCCAGGAGCTGTTCGATGGAACATTGCTCCCGGTTAAACTGGAAGAATTCGGCAACCTCCCAGTTGGCCGTTACACAAAATCCAAAGAAGACTTGCTATTGATCGAAGCTCAACAAAACTTGGAGTTTGTTCAGAAATTATATGAAGAATTGAATCGTTCATAAACATTCATTGATGCCTTTGTCGTGCTGATGTTTCTATGGGATGCTGAATTTTTGAAGTTTAGGAATCAACTCAAAACAACCTATTCAATTAAAGAAACATCAAGACACATATTCTTTAAGACGAAGAAATATCTAAAGGACGAATAATATGAAGAAATATCTTTTCGTCTTAACGAACATCTGAAGAACAAGAATGTTTTGCGAATAATCCTCGAAATGAAGATGATATGTTCACGAGGACGTTTCACATTTGAGGAAGGGGATATGTGATGTCATGAAATTATTCAATAATAAATATCAACGTAAATGTGGCATGATATACTCGGAAATGAAGATATGAGCCGGATAAGTATAAATCATGAAGAGGCCTAAGTCATTTTTTGAGAATATATCTCCTAAGTACTTGCCTTATAATAAAGGACAAGACCTTTAAAAGGAAAGACATTGCCTTGGATAACCTTTACTAGGTTGTCCATACGAAACAACTAGATATGGAAAGACATGTTAAACTAGAGTAATCTTAACTCTTAGTTAAATATACTTTTCATGGTATAATTGAACGTATCTTCAATCTAATTGTTAACTAGACCCTTTTCGTGGGAGAGATGCACTTGTTGTTTTAGAGGTGTGTTTGTTCGCCCCGTAGAACATATATTGATCTCACACTTCAGTCTCAAGCATTGAGAGAGAAGAGTTTATGCATATGTAAGAGGTTGAAGAAGTGAATAGAGTTCTGTGAGTTATTCTCCCTTATCTCTATTCTTCGCACTGTTGAGTGTGAGTGATCTTGAGTCTACTAGCAATCTCTACCGCATTACATGAATTACTCTCTGATCAGACAGACTCTCTAGCGCATTACAGTTGTTTGTTGTGTGTATCCATAAATCATGCTCTAAAGAACTGTCTTAAAACCATCTTATTCGTCTGTCGCGAATACTTTCTTTTCGGCACTCGAATAACGGCTATCTTTGGTACAATCTAGCACGATCATTGAATAAAGCTGTATGTATACAAATGAGATGACAGTCCCTGTCTGAAGAATTGAGTCTTTGATCTGTTGGCTGTAACTGACATAAGTTTCTAACGTGCTCTAAAACTATTCGTGTTCTTTAACCATTAATTTGAACTTTAGTTGTTGAGGACTTCTGTCTAGAAACGAACAGTTTGCGAACATGATTAATTAATTGTCTGCACAATTGTGAATACATCAAACACTTCTCGATTCTCTGTTGACACCTTAATAAGCCAGAGTGTAGTACTGCTATACTACTCTGATAACATCTCATTGTAGCGCGTTTCGTTCGATTCGATAGAGGCCAGATTGTTGTTCTGAAATTATCAACACAACACACTCCAAATATAAGTAGTACTGGTTACTTTTTAATGTCTGTCGTATCATAAATTGTACCAAAAACATAACTTTCTAACGTTGTCCTTTGTGGGAACGACACTATTTACTACAAAATCTATATTAACCTTGTTGGTATAGTACAACAAGAGTAATCATCAATAAAAGATACATACATTAATGCACTTCCCTTAGATTCTTGTGAAAAAGAGTGCACATCACTATGAATGAGATCTAATGACTTAGAAGATCTAGTAGAAGAGTTAGCAAATGGTTGCTTGTGAGCCTTTGAGAGGCTGCAAGCATCACAACTCTTTCCACACTTTGAAAATGCTTTTGGAAGGCCGAGTGCAAGCTTCTTTGTGCATAGGATCTCCATTGATTTGTAGTTGTGGCCCAACATCTTATGCCAAAGCTCCACTTGTGTAAGTTCCTCCTTAGCCATGTTCACACTTCCAAGAAATACATTAGCATCAAGCTTAAATAGCCTCCCTTGCTTGAATACCTTTACAATGCAAGTGTCATTCATCATAAAAGAGCAAATACCTTGCTTAAAATGGACGTCTGAAGCACTATCCATTAGTTGGAGTACATTTTCTAGATCCAATCTTTAAAGATATTGTTCCCACTCCATATATTCTACATTCTTGATCACTTGATGTTAGAATAGACTTTCTACAACCTACAAAAGGTACAAGAGTTGAGAAGAAATCCTTTTGGAATGTCATGTGGGAACTAGCCCCACTATCAATCCACCACGTGTCATTGGAGTAGCTCTTGCTTGTTGGAGTAGCTGCCATCAAGGATGAATCAATTTCATCCTCATAATCCTCCTCCTCCTCAAGGGTAAGGTTGCCTTGCTTGCTCTCACTTTGTGCATTCTTCTTTTTGTAGCACTCGGATGCAAAGTGCCCCTTCTTTCCACAAAAGAAGCACTTTTGTTTGGCCTTGTCTTTTTTCTTTCCTTTAAAACTTGATGAATCATCATCACTCTCACCCTCCATGCTTTGGATCTTCTTCTTGGACTTCATTTTGCCATTGCTTGATGTTGTACTTTTAGAGTCTTTCTATATTCTTATGGTGGTCTCTCATCTAATAGAATTAGAATGATCCTAAAATGCGTTGTGTAGCATGAGGATGAGTAGGATCCACTCTATTCATGGGTTCTATTGTTTGTCTATGGTTCTTCTATGGCGGTCTCCGAACTAAAAGAAAACCAAAAATGGAGGAATGAATAAACCACACCAAGGCGGTCTCCCTACTAGTGTAATGCAAGGGACTAAACAAATCCTAAACTAACTCCACAAGGGAATGGAAGCAAAGTGAATGAAAGATAATCTCATAATAACACTCACATAAATTAACCAAATGAATAAAGCTTAGTGGGGCTCGAGCACCTACCACCAAGTATTCTATCCACAAGTGGGAACACAAGTGGCATGCATAAAATATCACAAAAAAGTTTTTATTATCACAATGCTTATACAAAGTGTTGTTGGAGGCCAAAATCCACTCCCATATATGGAAAGAGTGGTGGGCCTAAGCTTAAACATGCTTATGGGACTAAGTCCAAACTTAAAGCGAATTAACTTAATTGCCCTTCGCCAAGCTGGTTGTGGATCTAAGGCTTGCACCTTCGCTTTATGTGTGTGGCACATCTTTAGATCGGGCAAGGTAAACCCGCCGCGCTCTTCGTCCTTACGATACTTTGCCTTGAACTTTGTAGATTCTAGCATGTCCCGACCTGGATTTCGGATTGTCACTCGATGTCGTCCAGGTGGTACCACTGCGGGTGGTGGAGGGTTTGGAGAGGAGAGTGGTTGAAAGAGTTTTGGAGGAAGGCGAGGAAATCGGGTTCGGAAATATGAATGGTGAGGGTTAGAGGAGGTTGAAATGGAAGAAGGTGGAGGGGGGAAATGTTAGAAGGTGGAGGAGATGAGGCGTTAGATTGTTGTGTTGTCCCTCATTGGTTGAGGTTTTGAGGTGCTTCCTCTTCTTGTGAATCAGGCCCTTGTTGTTGGTGTGCGTTTGACTATCCATAGTTGTGGCTGCAGAACCGTCAAAGTATTCGTCTCCTTGATCATCTCGTGGTTGTGGCCAGATATGAAATTGTTGGTGCTGGACATGATCCGGAGGTGATATTTCTTGTAATTGTTTGAGTTGTTCTTCCAGGTGCTGGATTTGATTGTTGAGAGCAGCCATTTGTGATGTGGTATGTTGTTGTAATTGTTGCGCCTTGGCCTGGACTGCTTTTAGCTTTTGCCCTAGCTGTTGGTATGCTGAATGTGGAATTACCATGCCCTCTGGGATAGGAAGTGGAGAAAATTGTTGAAAATTAATCTGATTGATTTGACCCATCATAGCAGCACATAATTGTTGGTTGGTACTAGTTTCAACATCCAAGCATTGCTGGAGTTGGCTTAGCTGGGTGTCCTTCTGGTTGACCTCTGCTTGAAGCTAGTCCATGTGCTCTTGTAGTTTGTCTATTGGTCGTAAGTGAGTTCTTCATCCCGACGTCGCGTGGTGCTTGTTTGTTGGCTTCGTTCACAGCTTGTGCCACTTCTTGTAGTTGTCTGGTCAACACAAGATTTTCTTGCAGCGTCATGCCCCAGAATGATTGATAGTCAGCAATGGATTGAGCAACGTAAGTTTGAGCATCATGATTAGCCCAAATTGCCTTTTGCACTGAAGGGGAGAGATGCTCCCAAGGATCCAAGAAAGGAAGGGGTTCATTCCCATCTGAGTAGTGTGGTGAAATATTAGTGAAAGGAGGAATATCAGTGAATGGAGGGGCGTAGGGATCATGTCGTGGTGGGAGTTGTGAAGAGCTAGGTTGATCATGGATAGGGATTTGAGTGGTGATAGGTGTGGAAGAAATTGTGGTAATGGGTGTTTGTAGGAGTTGAGCGGCGAAAGAATCAGATCATCATTGAAAGTGGTTGTGCGAATTTGTGCAAGTTTGTAACAACTCTTTTTGGCTTGAATTCCACTTGAATCTGATTTTGACAAAAATAGCGACTCATCAAAATTCGTCGAAGCTATATTTAGCATTTTGTCACTATGGGCAAATTTCTGAGTGGTTGTACGAATTCTGTTGGATTGCTTTTCATTCTGTACGAGTTTTGTACTTGGATTTTCTATGCTTTTCTTTACTAATTTTTGAAAGTTGTCAGAAAAAATTCGCACAGGTGTCAGATAATATCTGATTGGCCTAAAAAGGTCTATTTCAGTACTAGCAAATTTTGTTTGGGACAAAAATCACAATTTTTTAAGTATTTTGTCAAAATTTGATGAATTTGCATTGTATTCACAATGTTGACCTAATTTTTGGTTGGACAAAACTCGCCCTAGTGATAGATGTGTTTTGAATGATGACTCATGTCTAAGTCGACTTCCATTCACTACATAATCTAAGGGGATTCCATCAAGTGTTTTAAGGCGGGCATATCTTATGAAAATTTTTGCCTCAATCAAATATGGCCCTTGCCCCATGAATTTCAACTTCCCCTTATGTGCCTTAGCTTGATATAGGAGGACCTTATCCCCCTCTTTAAACTCCTTGAGCTTAATTAAACGATCATACCAATCTTTTTGTCTACGCTTGTGATCCTGTTGCACATAAACACTGATGGTACGTGTTTCACAGAGTTTTTCAAGATGAAATAGGCAATTGCTAAGATGTGTTTGGAGTCTACTTGCAGGTCATAAGCTAGTCGTAAGGATGGGATATAAAATTCAACTGCCATAACTACTTTTTGGCCATAAGCCAACTGAAACGGGGTAGACCCAGTGGATTTCTTGGGAGTTGTGCGATAAGCCCAAAGAGCAGCATGTAATTTTAGTTCCCAATAAGATCTACTGGCTTGTACGGTCTTAGTAAGGATTCCGCATAAGATCTTATTAGTGGACTCAGCTTGGCTATTACAACGCGGGTAATAAAGGGCACTTTTCTTATGGACTAGTAAGAAGGTGGATAGTAAGTGTTCGATCACGGCATTTAACCCCTATCAGTAACGATCTCTAGTGGACAACCAAAACGCATTATAATTTGCTCGTAAAGGAATTTGGTGGTGGACTTTGCATCGGCAGATTTGACCGCCCGAGCTTCAGCCCACTTGGTGCAATAGTCGATGGCTACTATAATATATCGAGATTGTGTGAATCTAGCAGTCAGGATAATCGGTCCTACATAGTCGATTCCCCATTCAAAAAATGCTTGGTTTCACAATATGATATTTAATGCATAAAATCCTTGAATTGGGGCCGTTTTGCACGTTGACATACATCGCATGCCACTACAAATGTATGGGTATCCTTGAATAAGGCTGGCCACTAGAATCCAGCCAATTATATTTTTCTCGATGTTGTCTCAGATGAGAAATGTCCACTGCCGTTTCCTTCATGGGTTAGGGAAATGATGGGGGTTGTTTCTCCCTCTGTGAGACATCTACAAATAATTTTGTTATACACAAATTTAGTACTCCTTACTATCCCAGAGGGAATGGCCAAGCTGAATCTTCCAATAAGATTCTCTGAACTATTATGACAAAGATAGTTGAAGCGAATCGGTCTAATTGGGAACATAAACTGTATGCAGCGTTATGGGCATTTAGAGCCGCTTACAAAAATAGTACAAATCAAACACCCTTTTAACTGGTTTATGGTCAAGATGTTATCATGCCGATTGAATTTTTTAATCCCATCTTTACGCATAGCGACAACATAATGGTTAAATGATGATAAGTCTTTACAACTCCGTCATGAAGCGTTGCACAAATTATGTGAAACACAATTGATGGCAGTTCATGCGTTAGCAACAAAGAAATCCCGCCGCAAGGCATGGCACGATTGTCGATTGCACAAAAAGGATCTGAAAGCAGGAGATCTTGCATTGATGTACAAAACCAAGATGATCAAGAGAAAATTGAAGTTTACCGATGAAGGCCCGTATAAAGTAAATTAAATCATGAACTATGGGCCAATAATTCTTGAGCACTTGGACGGAAAACGATTTGATACTTCGGTGAATGGCAGCCGATTACACAAGTTTTGGAAACATGTTCTGCCAGTTCAACAAGCATGATCTAAATGATTTTTTAATCTTATTTGTTTTTAGAATTTTTTGTTTTCACTACTTAATTGTTAATTTTGTTTGGAAAAGATAATAAAAGAAAAAAAGAAGAAAGAAAGAGAAAAAATGAGGAAAAGACTGATGAGCAAAAGTCAGAAAAGTCATTAGCATGGAAAAAGAGGAAGGACAATATTTTTGATGGAAAATGACTTATAAAATCACTGTTTCGATCATATGTTGCCTATACAGTATCAGAAACCTTTGCTGAGCTTCCAGACTATACATCCACTTATCTATATTGAGTTGGGCAAAGTTTTTTTTCAGAAACAGTACCTTTTTTGAGTCAGGCGAATGATCAACAATATTCCATTTTGAAAACCTTCGTCGAGCACCTTACTCTCCTTAGGAACCTTCGCTGAGATGCTAGATGGTCTTAAAATGTCAAAATTAGGTTGGCCATAGCTTCAGATTTTGAAAAATTGCATTTATGACAGTACTTGGGTGAAGGACCCTCTTGGGCGAAGGTTCATCCTTCGCCAACCTTGGAAAACGTTCGCTGGATAGGTTTAGAGCCTCAGAAACCTTCATCGAGATTTTTATAGCCTATTTTCACAGTACCTTACATGCCTGTAAAATTTTGTTCAGAACTGATCAGCCAAACTAGTATTCAGTGTAATGGACCCTCCAAACTCACCTATAAGTTGGCTGAATTTGATTCATTCCTCACTTGTGCTAGCGAAGCTCTTGCCAATTTTTCCAGCGACCAAAGCATTCCAAACTTTCTGAACTGTTTTCTATTATACACTCGCACATATTACTTTTCATTTTTGATCATCATGTCTTCCATAGATACATCCCAGTCGCCTCGTTATGGCAGAGCAAGATTGCACATGTCTCCAAGATGAATTGGATGCCACCACCTTTGAGCGTGATGCGTATCTCCAGACACAAATACCAGATCATCTGGTAACTCTAATGGAGATCGCGTATTTGTTCAAAAAAGTTGAGACTTACAAAGTGGCGCTTTAGGGATTCCAAGGCTGCTTTGACAGATTCAAAGGAGTAGCTTCAACTGAGTTGGCAAAGGCTAAAGCAATCATCAGTGCCTATGAAAAAGCTACAGCTCAAGTGTTGGAAGCTGGACCTCAAATCCTAGTGCCGGTCATGCTGCAATTCCCCCTACGCACCAAACCGAAGTCCCAATGGATACAGGGCTGGATTCGGGCATGGACCAGGGTGGAGCTCCAAAAATTGAAGCACAACAGCCAGTTCCATAGGCAGTGCAACAGGGTCCATCTTCATCATGAACCACACCATTATTCAAAAGGCCAATCAGGGTCGAGGACCAGATTCAGAGTTTTTTAGCGCAACATCTGCATGAGTCCTTGCGTGGTGGTTGGGTCCTTAAGTTTAAGACTTCTGAGATAGAGACCGACAAAGAATTGTATAAAATACTCGCATTGGGAGAACAGCCGGCTTGGAGAGTTACCATTTTTGAGAAAACTCCGGAATCTATCAGGAGTTATGTGGCCAACCCTCGCCAATTGCGGGTAGATCCATATTATGTACCAATGCTGCGAAGAAATAGGTGGAAGGATTTGGGATTGGCCATGGACAAAATTACAATCCATATGTCGAATTGGCCAATCATCCATCAACCTTTCAATTGGACAATATTAGTGGATTTCCATCGGGCCTTACAAGCGTACCAGCGGGAGTATATACACTCTCCCGATCCGATAGTGAGACAATCGACGATTTTTGCGAAAGACTTGACTCTGTTAGCATTAGTGGCAACAAGATGGGATGATTGTCTTCCTCCTTTGGCATTCGATCCAAATAAGCCAATGGCTTCAGAGAATATCGAGGATCAGCTATCGGTTGCTCGACTGTATTTCCGTGCAGCAATGATGGGAGGCTCCTGGGAATCTCGCTTCACGTCCTGGACAACTTCAAAGTGGATTGCTGGAGCCCATCGTTGTTTTTTGCCGAATAATTTGGATTTTAACACTGTTCGACTCGATTTTATGGAGAAGGTGCAGTATCATTTAATAAAGATTCATCGCGAAGCCAATAAAAGTCCCTAGTAACTGCATCTCGCAGGTGTCATGGGACCGCCACCAATTTTGGTGGGGGATACTGTTGGAGGGTTTGCGGATCCCAAGGCAACCCAAACTCTAGTTAATAAGTGAGAGGGATTTGGCACCCTGCGTGTGTAAGTCCAACCCGATGATCACATAGTTATTTGATTAATTAGAAAGTCAATAAAAGGACTTTAGGTCTTTTTTATGGAAATTTTAATGTCGCAGAGCCTAAATATCAAATTAGTGAATAAAGTTGGGTTTTCCTCCAATTTGGATGGTTCTCACTCTTTTTTAAATTTGAATAGTTAGGGAGGCAAAAATGGACCAATAGGATTCAGAGGCCAGGGTCCTCCTCTCTACTATAAAAAGGGACCAACTCGAGTTCCTACATATGCTTATTTCTTCATTTCAATAAAGCAGATTGGTTCTCTTGTGAAATGGATTGATGAATGTCCTTGCTCTATATCACTTTTCCTCCATCTCTCATGCTTTATTTGTGTTTTGCTAATTGTTGGATCTGATTGTTATTGAGATTGCATGTTTTTATATTTTTTATGAGACAGAAAGAGTAAGCTATCTTCATTGTGGATCTAGTGTTAATGGATGTAGTGTTAATGCTTAGGGTTAATGGATGTTAGAGTTAGATGTGAATCTTCCATTCATGCTGAAATTTGAACTATACTATCGCTCTCATGGGAACGAATCTACGTGTGACAACTAACTTCATCTCTTTGATGCTAGATTGATTAGATCTTGGATTGAGGTTAGGCAAGGAAAGAAACCCACTACAATTCCTATCAATAATTATGCATTGATCAAATTCGAATTCTACCTTATGACCTAAATTTGTAATTCTACTTACTGATAACAGATTTGTAGAGAGTTTAGGAACATATAAGACCTTTGATAGTAGTTTGAATTGATCATGCTGGAATCGTAATCTTACAGTACCTTTACCTCAATAGTGTAAGTACTATTGTCACCAAAATGAACAAATTTCTTCATGCTATAAGACGTGTAGGAGTTGAAGATCTCACGTTGATTACTCATGTGTTGAGTTGGTCTAGAATCCAGAAACCGTGAATCATCCAAAAATGTGCTTTGATCTTTGACCATGAATGCGCCTTCGTCCACTTCGACCTGGAGAGATGATGAAACTGTGTTTGCTTGTTGATCAGGTTGCTTGGCTGCGTTCTTCGCTTGGAGACTTTGGCAATCCTTGATCTCATGGTTATTGCGATTACAATACTTGCAAAACATCTTCTTCTTCTACTGTGGATTTGATGATTGTTCTTGACTTTGAGTCGGCTTCTGATTCGTTGTAGCCTTCTTGGAGCTTTTCTGCTTCTGTCGCTTAGAGCCTTTGTTGACATATAGAGCCTGAGAGGAGGAAGTAGACGAAGTGTCTTGACTTCTTCTATTGTCTTCTTGCAGCAACATAGTGATAACTCTAGTAAGAGTTAAATCTGAGTGTGTCGATATGTATTAGAGCTTTCGCTCTGATATCGAAATAGTATTAGGTCCTGAAGAAGAATCAACGTTTTGATATCATGTAGGTATGCTAAGATACCATAATATAATGCTTTGATACCATGTCGGAAATAGGATAGATAATAGTAGCGAAAACTTCCTACTTCCAATGCATGACTAGGCCTATCAAACATTGAACAAAGCAGTAGTGATGGAAATCACATTTAATCTTTAGCAACTAACTTTGAAGTCGCTAGATACTAAGTGATTACGTAGCCAAACATGAAGTATTGAATTCTCAGACAATTTCTATCAATTACAAAAGCAATACATAGATGCATGCATTCTGACATATACTGAATGCAATAAGAAGATAGTATCGATTCTAAAAAACAAAATCAGATGCTAATGAGTGCAAGACAATAGCAAGTAGAAACCGCGCACTCTAAGTTGTCTCTGAGTAACTGAGAATAAGTCTGATAATAAGCAGCTCTGCTAATAAGCAGTAGCGCAATAGCAGATTTAAAATAAATCTCTAAAAGACTGAGCTAGAATGCTCAAGAGAGTTTAAGCTTGAAAGCTTGATAGAGAGCAAACTACAATACTTGCTGATCGTGAGAACTTCTTGACTTCGATGATAAGATGTATAACAAAGGCAACACTTGTGAGAGAAACGTGAGAATTGGGAGATGGTGGGGTCAGGCTTTTGAAAGGAGTACTTGTTGTAGATTGAAGGGTACCATCATTAGAGAAAAAAAGGGCCCGCACTATTTTCAATGCAAACCAATCTAACTATTGTAGTCACATCAGAAATAATTTATGCTTAACCACAATTCAAACGTCGAAATACTTCCCTTCCAAAATTTGGAATAATTTGAAAACCAACATTTATAAACAATAAAGTTGAAAATTTAAGAAATTAGCACCACTTCAAAAATGTGGCTACTACCATCTCCAAAGATGAACATTTGCTTTATGTCATCTCCATCTCCAGAGATGAACATTTTTATCATTTTGAACATGGTAGCATATGCTTCTCTAACTATTACTAGAAAAATCGCATGCACCTTGAACTAAAGTACTGTTTGTCTAGTATTTTTCCAACCTCGTTCATAATGTTCTCAGTAATACTACCTTTTATTTTACTCATTCTATTGGTGCTCATACTAGTGCTCAACATTGATTTGTGTTGACTTAGAAGTCAGAAAAGAACCTAATGACTTCCCAGTGGAATTGTCATTTGTCAAATGGTCTTGAGTAACCAACGTAGATATGTACAACGAATATCATTGTTAGAAGAAGGTTGGTTAGAAAATTTGTGAAATTACTTTATTCATTTTAGCACAATGCTAAAACTCCTAAGAAATGGAGACAAATATCTGACATAATTCGTGATTGTGTTGACGCAAAAAATATCAAACTACATTGTGGACAAATAGTAACGTTAACACTTATGTGAATGCACGAATCTTTCTTTTTTTGTGACCTCCTCTCGATGAAAGATCACAATTATCCTTTGTTGGCAATCGTCTTTTTTTATTACTTTTTGTCTTCTTATTTATCAAGTCCATATTTTTAACTAGAGACAAGTATAAGATTCGCATGGATTGAAATGCAACTTTCATCTCATCATTTATACTATTTGTAAGCTCGCTCAAAGAAGTTTGTAATATTTCAATTTGTTTCTTTAGGACTTCATTTTCCTCCAAACAATTTTTCAAATTCACTTGTGTTTCATGATACTCCCTTGATAAGTGCTTCAATTTTTCTTCTAAAAAAAAATTTATTTGTATTGAACACGCATTATTGTATATTTTCAAGCCCTCACAATAACCTAAAAGACCACTTTTTCCATGGCAAATAAATTATCAACTCAGTAATGAATGGAAATCAGGATGTTTTAAGGATTGTGGATCACTAGAATACACTGTTCCCAATGACCATAAATCCAAATGTTTTAGTTTTTGTTCCTTCTTTTGAATTCCTTGTCCTAAGCAGACCATGCTCTGCAGGAAAATCCACATGAAAATCATAATGCTTAGGCATCATAGTAAAAATAGATATAAACAGTACAATGATAGTAAAATATGAATTTCAAAAAGTAAAATAAGATCCAAATAGTAAAAAAACTCATCTGAATATATGGACATGCCATATTAAAAAATGGTGCAAGTAAGTATTAAGAAATTTCCGATTCCACGACCCCTTCATTTGAAAATAAAAAGAGACATGTTGAACCAAGGCATGCAAAAGATAGTGGGTATTTGATTTTCATATCAATGAAGTATATTGCTCAAAGGGAGAATCTTTACATTATGACGGTTCAAACAATTAGTTTATTGATATTAATGTTAAGATTCTTAATAGAATTTAAGAGCATTACAAATGAGAAAGTGAATAGTAAATTGATAATGATTGGTAAATTTGGATGAATCTGAGATTATTAACCACGAGGGAGTGTTTGGATCAATATACAATTCTGATTGCAGTCCAATTGGCATGGGCCTCATCAGCCATAAACCCTTTGAATGGCACTTGACATAACTCTATCGAGAAGTGTCCAAAATAGTATTGGTGCTTTCACATCTAGCGCTTTCATCTCACATATGGCAATTGTCTACATGGAGTGCATCCTATAAAAAAAGCAACGCTTCATTTTAACTTCACAAAACTTCCACACATTTGTATGAAGACTAGCAATAAAGTAAAGCCAATCAAACAAAATAATTTGGCCATAACTTGGATAATGAGAGCCACATCTCTCAAATGGTATTTCTTTGCATGCACTAGAGATTTTCTATGTTGCTACTTTCTGTGTAGTTCTCTTGGTCTATTCAAGTTGTTATATCATTTCAAGATTAGCAAACATAATTCTATTTTTGTAGCTTCTACTACACCATACAAATTTTTAAAGCTACTAGATATAAATAGCAAGTGTATTATGTTCCTACTTTCATAGGACTAAATGTTGTGGGGTCATCTTGATTATGGTAGCAACACATGTTCACAATCCAACAATATCTTCTTTAATCTACACTTGATAGAATGTCTTTTTTTGGAGGGAGATACCATGGACCATTTATAGACAACATCTTGAGCTTTGAGCCCCATAGTACAGTTTGACATAATACCTTATGCTTCAGGCACTTAGACCACATTTAGAATGACCACATTATTGGATCTCTTGAAAATATCAAATCCTAGGTTAACCGAGACCTAACTTGTGGGTCCTCCAACAACCATCATATACATGGATTGATTGGATGGATGATTCTTCACCCTCTCTAGAGATAGCTTGTAGTTGGGTAGCTTTAGTAGAAAACAACTTACAAGAGCATCAGATGGTATAAATAGACTATATAGTTACGAGAAATTATTACTCTCCATTTGATCCTTGATGTACTTTAGGCTTTAGCAACTATTGAGCTTCCTCTAACACAAATTACATTATTTTTCTCAAGACATACCCCATTGTAAAACAATAAGTGCACTACTAAAAAAAAAGGATTTCAAAGTTGTAAACCATGAAACCTAATCCCTCATTGCTAAAAAAGTGCTCTAGTACCCAGTTACACATAAAATCATACATAAAACAGTGCATAATTTCATATAATCAAGTTATTGACTTATAGTGATGAAGGCTAGCACTAAAGAACAAAGACAATCAAATGAAAGCTCTACTTCATCATAGAAATTACATATTATTACTTTGCTCAAAAGAAAAGATCTAGAAAAGGTAGCTTGGAAAATTGCATCACAAAAAATACCCTCAATTAGAACAAACCAGCTGCCAATCCGAATCAATAGTAAGTCAAACCTTGGCACTCTATTACAATGGGGATGCTAGCAAATGGAACACTTCAAACTGCCCACTCAAAAAAATTCTGATTCCTGCCAAATCAGCTCAAATTTGCGAGAACAGAACCTCAAAGGATAGCCTCAACAAAGATCAGAATGCAAATTATGTTGCTACTTTGATGCTGCTGATTATCTTTGCCCATTGAAATAAAAGTTTTAAACTGACTTTTAATACAACAATGATCTACTAACATCATACAAACTTGAAACTCTTTATATTAGCTTCTCCATAAGAGAAGGCTGGTTGATCCAAGCAGAAGGTCAGGAGCTCAATTGACTATCTTGTAGCAGAAATGGCTAAGGAGATAAACTTGCCTCATGATATTTTTTCTCGAGTTAAGTAAAATATATACCCTGTAAATCCGCATAGGCTTTGCCAAGATTGGAGCACACGGCTCCAAGGTATCCCTATTCTGCAGCAGCCGAGACTCAGGCATGCTCCTTTGCAACCAGTCCCCTTTGATTAGCTTGGGGAGGGGGGAAGCCGGATATATGGGAAAAAGATCAGTGTTATCTCATACTTATCATCTCATTTTCAAAATAGAGAGCATATTTGGAAAAGAGAGCTGAGAGCAGACACAGTAGAGCAACTGTAAATGCAACCCTGTTCCCCTCCCTTACAACCCTCTTCAATGTGCTGATAGACAACTCCACTGCCATTTTGCTTCCATCCTCCACTATCACCTCTTGCCTTCCATGGCCTCTGCCAAATATGAACTCAAATACCAATGCCGTGGTCCAGGTCATGATCATTCTTGGGATCAATAAGACCAGCAACACAGCCATGGCCAAAAGCCCTACTTCTGTGCCCACTACAATTGAAGCCTCCCATGAAGACCTCTCGGTGGCCACCCGGCTGTACACGTTCAGCCTCCAAAGGAAAGTGAACCTGATGATGAGAAATATACCCCAAAACAGGGCTGCAAGCACGGCCATGTGCCCCCCCAGCCATGTCAGCTTGCAAAGCCCTACCATCAATGCATCCTCAGAGTAGTAGCACGTGATCGCTGCCTCCCCATCTTTTATTTCAAACATGCTCTCCTCCTTAACCACCTCTTCATCTTCATCATCATCATCATCTTCTTCTTCTTCTTCTTCTTCTTTCTCCTCTGTTGTTGTATCTGATTCCATCATCTTACTTACCGATTTGACAAACCATAAACTGAAATTTGTAAGAGAAACCCACAAAAAATTGATATGAAAAAGGCTTAGATCCTACATGGAATGATCGGATTAGCAAGAATTATGTGTGTCTATCTGTGTGCACTTGTAAGTAACAGCAAAACCTGCTTTCATTTCATTTAGAAAGGATGGAAAATCCATAATATGTGTGATAGAAGAGAAACAAGGACTGGCATGATAATATTTCAGACTATTTGTCACAACTGCCATTTGGAATTGCTACTGATGGGCACGTGGAAGAAGCTGAAGGCTGTCAAACATTAAGCCTTAAAGCCATAAAGTAAGTAGATAATATCTATAACACACACACACACCCCCACACACAAACTCACATATTGTATGCACAAAAATCACACTTCACACCTGAACAACTTAGAAACGCACACTTTATTTCACACTTATTGTCCTCATTTATCATTTATTAGTTGATCCCCTATAATAAAAACTTGGTTTCTCTCAAATATCTATAGGGTCAATTCATATTGGGGTTTTAACCCTCTCCACAAGGAGAGTGTTAGCCGACGGAAACTCGAGCTTTGATAGACAGCGATTTTCACAATTTTATAAAAACCAACGTGTAAAACCTGACTATTTATGATAAAAATTTTGCATCAAATTGCCTATAAATAGGGGTCCCAGCCCGTCCAAAATGTGTTAGAGGAAATTTTGCGGCTTTCAAATTGGCCTGTAAAACTATTTTATGGCCTTAGAATTTGCCCAAATGTGTAAATTGTAATAGTCGGCACTACCAAGCTAAATTTATCACTGAATCTATGCACAACTTATCTATGTTATAGCTACCTTCTTAGCTCTCTGTTGTGTTGTTGGAATCCCTACTATGGCACACTAGATATCTGCGCTAGGCTACTCAACTTTGTGCTGCTATGTTGTTGTCTTCTACGCAATCTATTTACCTGTCTCGACTGCTATTTGTCTGTGCGTTGTGATTTGCGCTAACATATGCAATGTGTTGATCAACTGCTATTTGTCTGTGAGTTGTGATCTGTGCTAATACCTGCAATGTGTTGATCAACTGCTACCTACATTGTTGTTATACTCCTCTACACCATCACTCTATGCTACTAGCGTGCTTACCAGCTACAGTACTGCTAACGTTGTTTTTAGTAGTGCCGAATTACTTGGATCTCGGGGTGCAAGGCATATGGTAGGTAAAAACTCTATTAAACAATGGAACAAAGGCGACACACTTATGAATAGGATATTTCTATAGCATACCATTTTTTTCACATATGAGGTATGTGAAAAAATCAGATCCAAATGATCTAATTATTCCCCTTGATCATTACCAAATTTGGAGAGCACACTACCTTCATTACCAATGTAGAAATTGTGCATCAGCTACACATAGAAGTGAGATATTTTTCATAAGAATGAATGAGAGAGGTGAATCTCTCCCATGCTTTTATGCCTATTTATAATAGCCTCTTGACCTATTTGGATGATCTTGCCTTTTCATGGCTTATCAACTTATGGAAGTATCTAGGTACTTGTCAAAAATGTAGACTAACTTGACTAGATTCAATGTATCTCATCTAACCAATTAGAGTAGGTCCACTGATTATGACCTAATCCACCTATATACTTGTTGGAAATAATAAGGATACTATTTTTAACTATCTCTAGTTGTTATGTACAATTGGCCTCAATATGCCAAATAACAAATGACCAACCCTAGTTGATTTTCTTCACACTCCCACTTCAACTAGTTTTAGCATAGTAGCTCGAGCTAGTTAGGTTGTTTACAAGTGTCAAAGATAGATTTGATGAGTGATCAAAGAGTTGAGAATATGATTTAAAACCTGACCAAATCAATCACCACATCACAACGTTAAGTGCAACAAGACAAGACAAGACAGAATTGCTCTCCCACACTGCATATTCACACTAATTAGCAAGTACAAGGATAAAATTACTTAAGAGCACTCAAAGGGCTCGTAAAAGGAAGATGGCATGATAATTCTAGAACTGGGCACATGTGGTACCGTCGAAAATTAGAAAGCACTATATAGTTGATCATTGCTATTTTAACTCTCTCTCAATGATCAACGTTTCTCTTTCTTTTAAGGTTTACTCTATTCATGAAACATACCTCCATGATAGTATCATACGTAAAAGTTTTTTTTTTTAGATAACCAAATCTACGCCAAGTATAGCTCTAAAAGTTTGAAACTTATCTTTACTTAGATTCGTAAATATATCAGCAACTTGTAATGTCGTAGAACAGTGTGTAATATCTTCTGATTGTAGCTTTTCACGCACAAAGTGATATTTCACTTCAATATGTTTCGTTCTCGCATGAAAGACATGATTCTTAGCCAACTGTATTCCACTTTGGCGATCACAGAAAATAATAGTAGGATGTACTTGCTTCATGCCAACACTCAACAACTTACACAACCAAATAGTTTCCGGAGTAGCAGAACTTAACGCTTTATATTCAACTTCTGTAGAAGAAAGAGAAATGGTGTCCTGCCTACAGCTGCTCCTGCTACTGCTCCCTGTCCCTATCCCTGTCCCTGTCCTTGTCCTTGCTAGACCAAGAAAAACAACCACTACCAAAATTGAAAGCATAACCTGTTGTTGACTTTTTGTCATCTACATTTCCTACCCAATCAGCGTCAAATAGCCTTGCAACTTAGGTAAAGTACTTTGCCTTTTGTAGACCAAGCCAAGGTTAGGTGTACCTTTCACGTACCTCAAAATTCTTTTTGCGGCTTTCCAATGATCCATAGTGGGTGATGAAATGAATTGACTAATAAGACTTACAACATAGCAGATATCAGGACGTGTAGTCGTAAGATAAATTAAACTCCCAACTAGTTGACAAAATAAAGCAACGTCAATTTGTACACTATCATCAATACGAGATAACTTCTTATCAGTTTCGCAAGGAGTGATGGAAGGTTTGCACTCTGTCATGCAAAATCTCTCTAATATCTCGCGTACGTACTTGCTTTGACATAGTCTGATATCATGGCCATTTTGCCATACTTCGACACCCAAGCAATAGTGCATAAGATCTAAATCTGTCATCTCAAATTGCTTGCACAAGTTGGCTTTGATAGAATGAATGAGATTTTCATCATTGCTCATAATAATAATATCATCAACATAAAGTACAATCAAGGCAATGCTATCTTTGTTTATAAGAACATAAAGATCTGGATCTGAATTTGTCCTTACAAACTCATGAGAAAGAAAGTAATGATCAATCCGTCCATACCATGCACGTGGCGCTTGCTTAATGCCATAAATCACCATTCAAAAATGTGAACTTCACATCCATTTGATGGATCTTCCACCCAAAATGAGATGCTAAGGCAATGATAAGGAATAGCTAGTCCACTTAGCCACTGGAGCAAATGTCTCTTCATAGTCAATTCCCAAAAGCATCAGATTTCTTCTTCAAGAAATAAATCCATGTCCTCCTGGAGTAATCATCTATGAAAGTCATAAAATAATAGGCTCCCCCCATCAAGATGGTTTTCATTGGGCCGCATAGGTCGCTGTGAATAAGTTCCAGTGGTTTCTTGGCTCTTGCAGCTCCACCTTTCTTGAATGTCTCCCTATGATGCTTTCCCATAACACATCCTTCACATATGGCGTGATGATCATCCTGTAGTGCTGGTAATCCTGTTACCATCTTCAGCTTCGCCATCAATCTTAAGCTCCCATAGTTTAAGTGACTAAGTCTCCTGTGCCACAACTCAGATTGTGATGTTGAGGAGGTAGCCAAACTATATTCACCTGGTTTTGCAGCATCCAACTTATAAAGGCCACAATTACTATCCCGATAACCTTTTTCTACCACCTTATAGTTGTGGTCCATATCCTTCATTAGACATCCATCCTTGACAAACTCAACCTCTAAATGTTGATTTGCCATCACACCAACAGAAAGCAAACTCTTTTTGAGTCTAGTAACATAAAGCACATTGGGAATATTCTTGATCTTACCATCAGGAAACTGCACATGTACATTGCCAACATCCTATATCTGGCATTCCTCCCCATTGGCTTGTGTGACCTTGTCCCCATCATGGATTGGCGAGAATTTCTCAAATGATTCAATTGGATATAATTTTTTATTGGAAGATACAAATGAATTGAAACCAATTGCTACACAATCTACACTCTTCTGGCTTTCAAACAAGCTATCAAGCATGGAATTTGGATCTAAGTTGGAAGAGACCTATCCAAATGAACTTTGCTATCCATCACATGTGTCTGAGCATTTATTTTTGTACAGTACCAGATCTGATACAATCCTTATGATAATGAACCCTCTTGATCCAAAAATTTCAAAAATAGCATGGGAGATGAAATTAACACTCTCTAGATCTTGATTTTCATGAAAATTTTCAAGCTTATGATGAGAGATGCATTAAACACTTAGGTAGGCTCTGATACCATGTGAAAATTCACACGTGTGAAAATGTCCTAATGTGTGATTAAGATCTCCTAAGCTTTGTTTTTGCACTTTAGATCAACTATAGATTGAAAGCCAAGATTTATGTCAAATTTTAAGGCAAAGACACAAATCTACATGCATACATTCAACACCAAAGTACTTTCACACGTGTGGAAGGCACTCATGAAAAAAACTAAGAAAGAAGATTGATTGCTCTTGGGTAGAGAGATAAAGTGCCAATCAAGCCTCGGGTTGAGAGAGAGTGGTATACACACAAAATTGATCAATCTCCAATATGACTCAAAAACTCAATATAGATTATGAGGGAAATCAAAGTACTGTATATAGTATCTCGAGGTAGTCCAGGCTCAATTCCTATTGGACCCCTTTTGTAGCACCTCTTGCATCCTATTGGATGAGTGACTCAACATCTCTTGATCATGATTGGACCCTTCTAACAAATCTCTCACTTATGATTGGACCCTTGACTCTTTGCCAATACAATGACTTTGAGTTAAAATAGCAACGATCAACTCGACGGTACCACGTGTGTCCAGTTCTAGAATTATCGGGCCGTCTTTCTTGTATGAGCCCTTTGAGTGCTCTTAAGTAATTTTATCCTTCTAGTTGCTAATTAGTGTGAATATATAGTGTGGGAGAGCAATTATGTCTTGTCTTGTCTTGTTGCACTTGACGTTGTGTTGTGGTGATTGATTCGGTCAGGTTTTAAATCATATTCTCAACTTGGTATTAGAGTCCTTGGTAGCTACAATCACCGGACAAGGACGAAGAGTTGTGAATTCATGACAGTTTGCTTGCTGGGTAGCACAAATCAAGTTGTGGAAATTGGAAGAATTTGCTCGTAACTGTATTGTGGACAAAGAATTGTTGGCTGAATTGGAATAGAAGCTAAACCGAAGCCCAAAATTCCATAGGAAGGTTGCTTGGCATTTGTGATTGGCATAAATCCAATCGTATACCATTTGAAGAATGGTTTGAAACAAAAGATAGCTTACTATAGGGCAACCTCAGTGGGATAGGTAGTTGCAAAAAGTATCTCTGAAAGAGATTGAATAAAGTCCAATAAAAGCTCATCTTTCCTCCAGCTAGGGTTTCAAGCTGAGCAACTTTAAATCTTTCTTGTTTCTGAAGGATTTTGGAAGTTGTAAAATGGTGTTGGTGGGCACCCTAACTGGCCGAATCAACTCTTGAAGGGCCGTGAGCAGCCGCGCGCTAGCAAGAGAGCTGAATCGATGTTTGTAGATCAGACATAACTCTTTGTTTGAAAGCTTGCAAGTGAATTGGCCGTGAAGGAAGGGACAGAGCCTTGCGGGTCTGCTCACATGTGGAGAAGGAGCTCTCTCTCTCTCTCTCTCTCTCTCTCTCTCTCTCTCTCTCTCTCTCTCTCTCTCTCTCTCTCTCTCTCTGTGTGTGTGTGTGTGTATCTAGGGGTCCAGCGAACCTAAGAATGTGGATCAATGCACAGATGCTGAAAGGGCCGTCAGATCACACTTTGGAAGGATCGATGGTTGAGGCTTAGCCTATAGAATAAATCCTGGATTGTTAGATATCAAGCAACCGTTGGATTGCCTTGGGTCCATTTTAAACTTCAATTGCAAGGAATTGAAGTAAACTTGGGCCTTCAACTTTTTTAAAAATTTTCAATTTGAAATAGGAGTTGGGTCTTAACTTTTATGAAGAGTGAAGTCTTTTCAAGGTGAAAAGATAGTTCAAAATCTGAAAGTGCCTCTATTTTCACCTCCTTTAGCCTATTTTGGTCAAACGAAAGGCTATAGCCTCCAAACGAAGGGCACCCTGACTGTACCTGCAAGTATGATACATCAAAATAGAGTGAATGCCACGGAGAAAGTGTTCGGAGCGTGCCAAAAGTGATTTCACCATTCCATTGGGCACGTAGTTTGGAGTTGGTGACAAGGAGCATTTCGGAAGGCGACGCCGATTTGGCTTTCAATTTGGCGGAAAAGCGGCGGGTGGCCTGGTAAGCGGGAAATTGTAGGTCATTATTTTTTATTTCTGACATCATGATTGGCCTCGACATACAATTTATATAGCCCACAAGTGCAGTTTCAAGCATTTTGGAAATGGCAAATATCAATGAGGCAATTTTGGGCGATGCAAGCAAACTTGATGGGGCTTCTAACTACAACATCTGGAAATTCAAAATGAAGAGCATTTTGATGGAGGAGGAGTTATGGGACATTGTTGCGGGCATTGAAATCCGGCCTAATACCACTCCAGGTGATATGAGGGCCTTTGACAAGAAGACGCAGAGAGCATTGTCCTTGATCAATCTTTCAGTGAAAGACCATGTGATCACCCACATAAGTGATGCCACGATAGCTAGGGGAGCTTGGGAAGCTCTTAGAACGCAATTTCAAACTTGCAATCCAGCTCGAGCCATGTTCTTGAAGTCAAGATTGAACACAATCGGGATGAAAAAAGGTGAATCGGTGGGATCTTTCTTCATCAGGATAAAAGAGTTGAGAAATCAACTTGTGGCAATTGGAAAACCAATTAGGGACATTGAATTGGTACATACCACTATGAGCGGTGTTTCGAAAGGCCTACAATATTGGAATATGTAATATATTGTTTATTTGGTACATACTAGGTTACTAACCTAATAATGGTCTAAGTCCTAATTTGGTGACCTAACCCTAAAGTTGGTTATCATCAATTTTGTATACCTTTTCATTCTTTGTTCTCTATTATCATAATGAGGAAAGCAGAGATTGTAACGACAATGCTATGTCTTGTGTATTCTCATTGTCTGATTATGTTGTGATTGATGGCAGTAGGTGATAAGATCCTAGTTGCATTAATCCACTGTTTGTAATATGGTATCAGAGCCATTGTTAATGAGTGCCATGTTTCAATCCTTGTAAGAAAAGAGAGGATGTGAATGCTTGTGTGTAGATGTGTGAATGCCAAATAATGCATTGTTAATGTATGGTATTTGCTTGTATGCATTGATCTGTGGAGCGTTTGAATCCCACAAACTTGCTGCAAGAAAGCATTTCCCACAAACAGATGGTTTTCTCAAGCAGCCCGAGCAAGCAATCTGCAGAACAACCTCCATTTTCTACGACCCAACCTTGACTCAGATGGCTTTTGTAGATAGCTCGCTAGCTCACGGCAGTCTGAAGCTCCAATACACAGCCAAACAACATGGCTCTTCAATGATCTGACCTGATAAAGAGAGAATGAATCCCAGATTTGGACCTCAATGTTGTTTAGTTCAACCGCAATGTGTCTGTCATCAGGAGCCCAGCCCACGCTGGTAGTGGGACCCTCTTGATCATTGCGCCCTGCTCCATCAATTGCAATCTGTGTCCTTCACATTAATGCGTGCTTGAAGCTAAAAACGTGAAGGCCTCCATCCCTAATCCAAATGGCTGTTGTAATCTCTGCCACAAATGGGACGTTGGAACTGAGATTGGTGCAAACAATTGAGAGGTGCAGCAAATCGCGATCTTGATCCACGTGAAGAATGGACGTGTGAAGAAGAAGGTCTTCTTCGCTACCTGTTCGATTTGTACAGATTTCTAGAGAAGCCAGCATTACAGCGATCCTCTAATGCCAGCGAGAAGAAGAAGAAGCTTTCATTTTTCATTACAGTGATCCTCTAATGCCAGCGTGAAGAAAAAGAAGCTTTTATTTTTCATTACAGCGATCCTCTAATGTCACCATGAAGAAGAAGAAGCTTTCATTTTTCTTGGCTGACCCAACGGGGTTGGCTCAACTGGTTAGCTTGGCATCCAAAGTTTCTTTGGTCCCAGGTTCGAGCCTCTCCTTGGAAACCAAGAAGCATTTTTCTTGGCTGATGCGTGAAGGAGAACGTTGGAGGCAAAACGAGAGTGATGGGACCGACGGAGTTTCAGGTGCCCATGAAAATGCAAAGGTAATTTCTTTGATGGTTACCTTTCAAAGTTTTTAACGGTCTTTTCTAAAAAAAATTTGGGATTGGGTCCCTAAGGGCCACCCTTCAATCTTAGGACCATCCCTGTGTGTCAAAAAATGTGGAGAACAGAAAACAGAGGCTTAATTTCAGATGGACAGTCCATTTATATTCAAACAAAAACCATATAATCTCTTGCTACACTGGTAAGCTATGTTTTGAACCAAAAATATTTCAAAACGGAATTCAACAGAAAAAGTTATTGTCAATTGAAGCTAGTCATTTTTAAAATTTCTAAGGACAGTCTTCCATTTTGTTAACTAAACTTTGTTATTTTCTATTTGCGGTGACGTCTTATGCCCTCTCTCGCAAGTACGTGATTTAAAATTGTTTAGTTGTTAAAATGGGCGACCGTGACACTCTATTGATGCCGGAAAGCAGATGGCTTTTGAGTCTAAATCAAATCAAGATGTTTGGTATCTTGATTCCAGAGCTTCTTCACATATGACGTCACATAGAGAATGGATGACTGATTTTGAAAATGACTCTAATAATAATAAAGTCATATAGGGTGATAATAGCACCCATAATATTGAAGGAGTTGGTAATGTCAAAATACAACTCACTTCAAGTCGAAGTGCTAATGTTAAGAATGCACTACTGGTTCCCAATCTCGCAAAGAATTTACTATCTATAGGATGCCTAGCAGATCAAGGATTTAAAGTTGAATTCTTCAAAGATAAATTCTTTGTCAAAGATGTTAATGATTGTTTCAAGATTGTTGCAAAAGGCTCCAGGTGTGATAACAAATTGTTATGCTTGAGGCTGAATCACGACATCATGCTAATGTAACACATGAGGATCATCAAAGTATCTTATGGCATGAACTATAGTAGTTTGAAGCTATTTTATGATCAATCTATGGTGTTTGAAATTCCAAATATCAATGCTAATTCTAACCTTTGTGAAGCTTGTGTGATTGGCAAACATGCAAGACAACCATGAAAGGCAAGCACCTATAGAGCAAAAGATTTGTTGGAGCTTATACTTGTGACTTATGGGGCCTGCACAAATGATATCTATTGGAGGTTCATCCTATTTTCAGTCTTTTATTGATAATTATTCTCGTAAGTCATGGATTTATTTTCTAAAGAATACATCTGAAGCATTCTCTATCTATGTTGAGTTTAAGAAACTTGTTGAAACTCAAAGTGGAAAGAAAATCAAAACCCTAAGTTTGATGGAGGTGGTGAGTTCAAATCCAATGAACTAATTTTCTTCTGTAAAGAGAATGGTATAATACATCAATATATAGCTGCATATACTCCACAACAAAATGGAGTAGCTGAAAGGAAGAACCGTACTCTTATGGAATGTGCTAGAAGTATGCTTAAATCACGTGGCTTAGACAATGATTTATGGAGTGAAGTAATTCAAACAGCAACATATCTACATAATCGGTCTCCAACTAAAGCATCACAAGGTATAACACCTGAAGAGTCTTACAATGGTCGTAAACGTATTGTTGCTCGAGCATCTTCGAATTTTGGATGTAACACTTATGTGCATGTACCTGATGACATGAGAAAAAAGTTAGATCCAAAGTCCTTCAAGTGTATTTTTATTGGATATTCAACTACTTCCAAAGCATATAAGTTATTTGATCCAAATACTAGGAAGATTATTGTTAGTCATGACGTTATCTTTGACAAAGGCAAAAATGTTATTTTTCCTAATGAAGAAATATCTGATTATCAAATGCCTATTCATGGTGGTGATGCTGAGATTTCTCATTCTATGGCTACTAGAACACAAGTTTCAAGTGATGAGGTAATATCTAATCCACCAATTTCTCATGAAGAATCTATTGATGCTTCTAATTCAAGTGAACCAACTTATGTGAGAAAGCGTCCAAAATGGTATTACGATGTTGTTGGTAACAATGAAGTTTTGGATCAACCTGAATCAAATGAACAAGCTGCAAATAGAGTATTCAGGCAAAGAAAACCCATATCTTATGGTAACTTTGCTTTAATGACTTCTGTGTTGAATTCTAATGAACCTTGTTCTTATGAAGAAGCATCTAAGTCTAGACCTTGGAGAAATGCAATGAATAATGAGTATGATTCTATAATCAAGAATGACACTTGGGATCTTGTTGAGCTTCCCAAAGGAAAAAGGCCAATTGGAACCAAGTGGATTTATAAAGTCAAATATAAATCAGATGGTTCACCTGATAAATACAGAGCACGACTTGTGGCAAAAGGTTATGTTCAGAAAGGAGGTATTGACTACAAAGAAACCTTTGCTCCAGTTGCTAAAATGAATACTATTGGCCCTAGCATCTCATTTTGATTGGCATTTAGCGCAAATTGATGTTAAAAGTGCATTCTTGAATGGCGTCCTAGAAGAAGAAGTTTATATTTCTTAGCCTCAAGGCTTTATTGTCAAAGGCAAAGAACATCTTGTTTGCAAACTCAAGAAAGCGCTTTATGGATTGAAGCAATCTCCGAGAGCATGGTATTCTCGTATTGATTCTTACCTCTTGAAGCTTTGCAATTTGTAAAACAAATTGCCCCAAAGTAATTAAGACTTTCCTAGCTTCAAAGCACAGATAGACTTTAACGATTTAGAATTATTATTGATCAATATTCTGTTAGGATATTGTATGAATTTTGATTACTATAATGAATTGAGTAACAAGCATTGACACCTGTAGAACTAAGAATTTTCTATGAACCATGTTTTATGGTATTATGAACACTGACCTTTTTTTGAAGGGATGTGCAGGTACACACGAATGTACCTGAAGAATCTAAACAAGAATAAGAAGCCCTTTGGGCTTAAGGACTAATCTCTCTTTGAGGGTATGTGCAGGTACTCGAGAAAGTGCCAGACGAACAAGAATCGAAACAAGAAGCTCTCTAAGCTTAAAGACAGTATTAAGAAAGATTTTTGATAAAGTCTATAAAGAAGGCTCAGTAGAGTCTATAAACAAGGCTTATTACTAAGTCTATAATGAAGGCCCAGTGGAGTCTATAAAGAACTGGACAAGGCCTAGGGTCTGATCACCCTAGTGACTTTTTTCACCATGATTGAGGATGGGCAACTAGAAAAAAAGAAGTGCCAATGAACATGATTGAGGATGGGCAACCTCTAGAAAATATGTGCCTAGGAATTGATGGACATTATGCAAATACAAGATGGACATATACCTTGGCTCTTCCATGGGACATTTGCACTTGGTTGAATTTCCAAGTTATAACCATGTAAAATTATATGTAATTAAAAGTCAAGTTTGAACCTTGTACCACCTACCTCCCACCTACTTTTCCTCATGCATTCTAGACAATTTGACACCTAGAATGGGGCACCCCCCTACACTCTCACTTCATATGCCAAATCACCAAAATAACTCTCCCAAGCTAATACACATCACCATTCACCCTCTCCAACTAATACACCTCATCCATGCACTCCACTTCACCCTAAGTCCAATTGGAGTCTTCCTCACACCTCATGCACTTGAACTTGACACCTCACTCACTTTGGAAGAACTCTCCACTCTCTATATAAGTGGAAATGCGCCCCTATACCAGGAGGATTGAAGGATGATGCATCCAAACTCTGCCATTTTGTTGTTTGTTGTGTACAGGTCCTTTGGAGAAGGGGATTGAGGCATCACCTCAAGGAGACTATTGCAGGATTTTTGGAGCTCAAACCCTCAAATTTCTATCTCTCTTTCACATCGCACACAAATCCACACACACTCTCTCTCTCCCTCTCTCACTTTCACCTTCTGTCGAAACCAAGGTATGCTCTTGAAACTGTGTAACAATGGCTGATCAGTACTTTTGCATGTCGGGCTATCAGTGGCCTATTGTCTATGCATGTCAGATCTAGAGCTTGCATGTCATGCTATCAGTGGCCTATTGTCCATGCATGTCAGATTTAGCTTGCATGTCATAGCATCAGTGATCTATTGTCTATGCATGTCAGATCTAGAGCTTGCATGTCAGATTTAGAGCTTGCATGTCAGATTTGAAGCTTGCATGTCACACCATGCATTGCCAAATGACCATGCATGTCACCTCATGACTGTTGCATGTCAAGAATATATGAACCCTTATGATTGCATGTCAAGAATCTATGAACCCTTATGATTGCATGTCAAGAATCTAAGATCCATTTGGATTGCATGATAAGAATCTAAGATCCAACATGATTGCATGTCAGAAAGATTGAGACTGATGAAGAGATTTCTATGCTTTTGTTAAGCTAGATATGGAATTAAGATCATTGAATATGAATTAAGACTATGTTAAGTTGATGTCCTACATCTGAGACCCTATTGGAATCCATTGTATATGTAATTGGCATTGGCCTATTGGATTTGCATAATGATAAGAAAAGAATCCTGAGAGGGGGGGAGGTGGGTCCCCATCTTGACCCCTCAGTGCTTCCACTATTGTGTGAATGAATCTATGTGATGTAATGTTTTTCGAGCTTTGATTTAAAAATCTTAGTTGATTTTCATTAAGTTGATTCGAGACTAGCTTTATGTGAATGATAAGCCAACTAAATCTTTTGGCTTTAAGAACTTAGGACAGGCCTTCACCCCTCGAGTTCACAAGTTTGGTTTCTTGCAAAGTGATTGTGATAGTAATCTCTATATTATGCATAAAGCTAGTGAGATCCTTCTTCTAATTGTTTACGTGGATGATCTTATTATTACTGGAAGCAGTAGTAAGTTATTGGATAAAATAAGACGTAGTCTTTCTGTTGAATTTGATATGAAAGACTTGGGTGAAATTCACTATTGTCTTGGTATTGAAGTTTGGCATCATCAAGGCACTTTATTTCTTACTCAAGCAAAGTATGTAAAAGAATATATATGCTTGATTGTAAAGCTGTTTCCACACCCATGGAAGATAATTCAAAGCTTACAAGCTTTGATGATGAAGAAGTTGTAAATGAAACATTATTCAAACAGCTAGTTGGATCTCTTATATATATGACTATCCAGCAAAACGTGTGCTAAGGTATCTTATTCTTCGAGGATATTGTGATGCGATTGGGCCAGCAATATAGAAGACAAACATTCTATATCAGGTTATGTGTTCTTGTTTGGTTCTTCGACTATATCATGGAAAAGCAAGAAACAACCTACTATCGCTTTATCTTCTGCAGAAGTTGAGTATAATTTCGGCTAAGTATGTTGTTTGTGAAAGTATTTGGTTAAGAAGACTATTTGAAGAGTTAAAGCTTTTTCAAGATGCAGCAACAACCATTTATTGTGATAGTCAAAGTTGTATACAGATTTCTAAGAATCCAATGTTTCATGCTCGTACCAAGCATATCGAAACTCATTACCACTTTGTTCGTGAAAAAGTGAATTCTAAAGAAGTGGAATTGGTTTATTGCTCCACCAATGAGCAAGTTTTTTATGTATTGACAAAACCTCTTGCAAAAGGAAAATTTGAATACTTTCGAACCTTGATGAATGTTTGTGAAAATAAAGTAATCATTAAGGGGGAGTATTGGAATATGTAATATATTTTTTATTTGGTACATACTAGGTTACTGACCTAATAGTGGTCAAAACCCTAATTTGGTGACTTAACCCTAAAGTTGGTTATGTATACCTTTTCATTCTTTGTTCTTTATTATCATAATGAGGAAAGTAGAGATTGTAACGACAATGCTTTGTCTTGTGTATTCTCATTGTCTGCTTATGTTGTGATTGATGGCAGTAGGTGATAAGATCCTAGTTGCATTAATCCACTGTTTGTAATATACAAATGTTTGTAAGCGGCATTGCTTCGAGGGAGATATTGCCTACTTTTGAAGACTTGCATGGGATCATGTTGCAAGAGGAGCAACGTCGAGAAGTGGTGAAGTCAAGGCAAACCCCACAGGATAATCAAGCATTGCTCGCTAAAAGAAAGCAAAAAAGGTGGAAAAGAATTCCAAAGAAGTCCAAGGATGATGAGGACGAGGGAGAGTCGTCATCGAAGGCTAAAAGGAAGAAGAAGGGCAAATGTGGTTAGGGCACCCAACCTAGTTGGACACATGTGGTTTCATCTCTATCTTGTTTGATTGGTCCAAAAATTCATGAATAGGCTTGCAATCCCATTTATATGAGATCTAGTCATCTTTTTGAGGTCATGGCCACATTGTTTCATACAATTGAATTGTATTTGAGTGATTTGTGGATTCTTTGAGTGTTTCACACGTGACAAAGATAGTTTGACCCAAACTTTGCCTATACTCCACCTTTGAGTGAGAGGTTGATCTAGTTTGAGAGAGATTGGCAGAGCTTGTGAGATCCATCTCACATTTTGTTGCAAGAGTCTTGCATAGGAGTTGGTGTGAAAAATGCAAAAATAAGCTTGGTAGAGGCCAAAAATCTTGTATATAGGACAAACACACATGTGTGGAGCCTGTTCTCACGTGTAAAAATAGTGTACTTGTCATGTACCATAATCACATATGATTTAATTCAAGTTCTAGTGGCTAAAATGGCCAAAAACTAGTTTTCTAGATATATGACACATGGCATCAATCTATTGATTGCATGAGCCAAATACTTTTGATAGGTGTCATATCCCATGTGTAGAGGATAGCTCACACGTGTGGAAATAGTTGAAGTAGGCGAGTTTTTGCTTCTAGACTCGATTTCTATGAAGATCTCCATATAGTAGGAAATTGGACCAAAAATGCCCAAATAGAAAGTTTGATCCAAGTGTCAAAATTGCATGATGATGACAAGGCATCCTCACACGTGTGAGATCTGATGCATGATCAGTACCTCGAGCTCCAAGAAGTGTATATATAGAGGCATATTTGGCCACAATCAACATGAAACATCAATCTTGGTTTTGGAAGCAATTTTGTGTAATTCTCTCTATTTGTCTACATTTGTTTTGATTGTTTTGAAGTTCTATCATAGTGTACTTTATTTTCAGGTTGGAGTCCGTACTCTGACAGGGTTTCACACGTGTGAAATCAGCAAGTACATTTACCTTCAATAAATGATTGTTCTTGTTAAGATTTTATGTCTAAAATTGATCTAGATTGATCTTAATCTTTTGTAGATTGATAGATCAAGTAAATTTAACATCCAATCCCTGTTGAGGATCAGATTAGGATCCACTCTTGGTCCATTTTGTACTTTTTCCACACGGTATCAGAGCCAAGGATATAGGGTTGATCCAAATCAAAGCCAAAATTAGCAAGTTTTAGGAAACTAGACAAATTTTGGGTAGCGAGTTGGATTTGATAGATATCCTCAAAAATTTTGGACCAGAACTTGTGGTGGGCTGTAGGAACCCTTTTCACACGTTTGAGGCCATACAGCTCCAGTTTTGGCTGAGAAATTTCAAAAATTTGTACAATTTGACTCACACACCCAATTGAGTGTTTTTTTAGTGCAAAATCAAGCATTTTCTATAGAGAATCTAATCCCTTGACTAGTTCTTGGATTAGATCAGCCAAAAAAATAGATTTGAAGCTTGAATTAGGTGCATTAATTGATCTACTCTGATTTTTTGAGTGTATGTTGAAGTTGAAGAGAGATATTGCTAAAAATCATAGATTAAGGAGTGATTTTGCAAGTTTGAGACTAGAATCTAAATTTCTATCATTCTAGATTGGTTCATGAGTGATAGGATTGTGTCTATAAGCTTTCTAATTGCTAGAAGACTATAGGTTCAGATCTCTTAGAGAAACCATAAGAGTTTCTAGTGCTTTTTCACATTCAAAAATGGCATCAATGGGTGGTTTTTTGCTTGAAGCTAGTGAAAGACTTACATCCACTATAATATGCTACTTGGATAGTTCGAATGGAGTCTTTGCTTGTACTTCATGATCTTTATGACATACTACTTGAGGTGGAAGTAGAACCCCAAGGAGGAGTTGAATTGGCAAAGTACAAAAAGAGATGTAGAGTTGCATTCCATTGCATGAAGATGAATGTAAGTAATGAACTTTTGAAGGAAATCTCATCTTGTACCACATCCAAAGAGGCATGGGATTCATTACAAGCAATTTATGGATCCAAGAATACTTCAAGGATACTCATGCTTAGAAATCAAATCCTTCAAAGCATGAAAGGAAGTAGTGAAAGTGCCCAAAATTATGTCTTTAGGATCAAATCTTTGAATAAGGAGTTGTCTTCTATAGATGATAAAATCAAAGATGATGAACTAGTTCAAATCATTTTGAATGGATTAGGAGATGATTATTCCAATCTTGTTCAAACTTTTGCTATTCAAGATTCACTTCCTAGTATTGAAAAACTTCAAAGTGTGCTTGTAAGTGAAGAGAGTAGATTGCTCATATCAAAAGTAGGATGAGTTCCTTATCTTTGAATGATGGTGATGAAAAAGCTAACTTTTCCTTGAAAGGCAAGAAGAAGAAGTTTCCATCCAAGAAGACTCAAGACATGGAGATGGAGAGCAAAGATGGAGCATCAAGTTCCAAAGGCAAGAGCAAGAAGGACAAGAAGAAGCTAAAGTGTTTCTTTTGTGGAAAAAAGGGACATTTTGCATCCGAGTGCTACAAGAAGAAGAACGTCCAAGAGAAGGACAATCAAGGCAATCTTGTGCTTGAGGAGGAGGAAGAAGACAATCTATATTTGATGGTATCTTCACCACAAACATCTAATCAAGACACTTGGTGGATTGATAGTGGGGCAAGCTCTCACATGACTCACCAAAAAGACTACTTTTCTAATCTACTTTCTTACAATAGGTCTAAGAGATTTATCTTCACTGCAAGTGATCAAGAATGTGAGATTATAGGTGTTGGATCCATTCCTTTATGTCAAGGATCATCTAAAAAAGTAGATCTAGATAATGTTCTTTATGTACTTTCAATTACAAAGAACTTGTTGAGTGTAGGACAACTTATGGATAGTGGATTAGATGTACATTTCAAGCATGGAGCATGTTCTATCTTGAAAGATGAAAAATGTATTGCTAATGGTTTCAAGCAAGGGAGGTTATTCAAATTGGATGCTAATGTGATGGTTGGAAGTGTGAACATGGCAAGGGAGGAGCTCACTCAAGTGGAATTATGGCACAAAAGGTTAGGCCATCCTAACTACAAAGCTATGGAGACCATGGTGACAAAGGAGCTAGCAAGTGGACTTCCCAAAACCATAACCAAGTGTGGCAAGCTTTGTGAAGCTTGTGGACTCTCCAAATCATAAATACCTTTCATGAGATCTTTGACAAGATCTAACTCTCCTCTTGACCTTATACACTCGGATGTTCATTCATTTTCACATGAATCAAATGGTGGAGCTCTTATGTATGTCACTTTTATTGATGATAGATCAAGATACTCTTGGGTTTATCTCTTGTCTAAGAAAAGTGAAGTTTTATACTAGCTTGAAAGTATTAAGAAGTGATAATGGATGGGTTTTGTGATACTCTTTCTCCACTAGGATGAAAGAGTTTTGTGAAACTAATGGCATTAGGAGAGAGTTTACTTGCACATATACTCCACAACAAAATGGAGTAGTTGAGAGAAAGAATAGGACACTATGTGAGTGTGCTAAAGCTATGAGATTAGATGCATCCCTTCCTAGTTCATTTTGGAAAGAAGCTATTTTATGTGCAAACTTAATAGAATGACTAATAGTGCCATTAAAGGACTTACACCTTATGAAGTATTGTTTGGAAAAAAGCCAAATCTTAGTGATTTGAAGGTTTTGGATGTACTTGTTATGTACATATTCCTTTAGAAACAAGGAAAAAGGAAGATGCCACTTCTTTCAAAGGCATCTTTGTTGGTTATAGTGAAAGTAAGAAAGCTTATAGGATATTTGATCCTATTACCAATTAAATTGTTGTAAGTAGAGGTGTACTTTTTGATGAATCTCTCCAAGCCAAAAGAAAGGTGACTTCCAACAACACTCAACTTGTCAAGGATCATGTTATGGCTGAGGAGGAGCTTCATGAAGATGAAGACCGAGTGGAACTTACTCAAAGTCCAAGGGTGCCAAGAAGATCAACAAGGACAAGGATTGAGCCATCAAGGCTCACTTATAGTGACAAAGGGGAGCAAAGGGAAGATTCTCAACTACTCAACTCTTATCCTTTCTTGAATACTATGCTTGAAGGACCAACTAGTTTTGAGGAAGCAAATAAATCTCAATATTGGAGGAAAGCTATGCAAGTAGAGTTTGATGCACTAATCGAAAATCAAACTTGGAAGCTTGTTGATCTACCTTATGGAAAGAAGCCTCTTACTTGTAAATGGATATATAGATTGAAATATAATCAAGATGGTTCCATTCATAAGTATAAAGCTAGACTTGTAGCAAAAGGTTTTTTGCAAGTCAAAGGCATCGATTATGATGAAACCTTTGCACCTATTGCAAAGCTTGTGACCATTAGATTAATCATATGTCTTGCTACTTCTTTCAAATGGGAGCTCTTCCAACTTGATGTGACAAATGCTTTATTGAATGGATTCTTGGAAGAGAAAATCTACATGTGCCAACTCGAGGACTTCATCAAAGATGGAGAAGAAGACAAGGTGTGTTTCTTGAAGAAGGGTCTTTATGGACTCAAGCAAGCACCAAGAGCATGGTACTCTAGGTTGCATTCCTATCTTATTTCCATTAGATTTGTTGTAAGTTCTTATGAACCATCCATCATTGTACTACAAATGTAATGATGGGAAGATCATTATCTTAGTTTTATATGTTGATGACATTATACTCACAGGAAATGATCTAGATGCATCAAAAATGTAAAAATTTTCTTGTCTAGTGAATTTAGAATGGTAGATCTAGGACTTCTTAAAGTTATACTTGGAATAGAAGTCACTAGAAGTAATGATTTTACTTTCATATGTCAATCTAAGTATGTTAAGTCAATCTTAGCAAAATTTGGCATGATTGATTGTAAAGGAGTTGAAACTCCCATGGAACTAAGTGTAAAAGTTTCTAAGGAAAGTGATGAAAACCAACTTGTCATTTGCCAAATTTCTCTATGCCCCTCAACACAACTCTCATGGAATGCATAACTTCCGCCTATCTTGTTATATTTCAACTTGCAATCTATGAGTTGGTGGACTAATTAGGATGACCCAACGATTGTCATCGAGGACAACCATACATATGTCCAAGCTTGCTTCTAGAGTTTCAACAGACCACTTTTTTCAAGTAGACTCTAGCAGCCACACCTTCAATTATGTAACAAAAACTTGGCAAATCTGTAAGTATGATGTCAATGATATAAGTTGTCGCCTTTCCCTTCCTCACTCTCCTAAAAGCTTTTCGTGGCTTAGTATTTATGTATGTTTTCACCATGAGAACGACCTTTGGACTATGTTGGAATGAGCACTAAAATTTGAGATAGGTTTTCATTCATGAGAAAAAAAGACGAGAAGAAAAACAATTAACTAGAGAAGAAAGAGGACAAATGGGCCTAGAACGAATTCAGCATGCTTATATTAGTGAAATTTGTTAGATTTTACAATTTTTACCTTGTAAATGTAAGTAGTTTGATATCTATGTGGATCCACCTGTGTGAGGACGGACCTGTCCACACGTGTGAAATGTCAATCATAATAATTAGATCCATTGTAAAATGATTTTATTTGAGTCAAATGTCAAATCTTCTAAATTGTAGGAGTTATTTCATCATGAGCGGGACGAATTGGTAACATCTTTTTTTGCATCATTTATAGAGAGAGTTTTTCCTTTTCTTTGTTCAAAAAAGTTAATCTCTTGTCGATGTTTTTGTTGTTCTTGCATGTTTCTTGTTTACTTACTAGATGATTTTCCCCACAATGTATTTTGATTATATTGGCAAATGTGTGTTAATTTTTGTTTTTGTTATTTGTTGAATATGTAAGTGGTTGGTTGATCATTCAAGCTACTAGCCATATGGGAGAATGATTCCACTTAGTTTTGCTTGGGCTTATTGGGTGAGGTGAAAAGTCACTCCACCATTGGAACTTAGGAAATTTGGGATCAAGGTCTCTCTTTGTAAGAAACAATTGTGATCAAATTTCCACGAATGAGCTTGAGTAATTTTTTAGTTTCGATCGCTTGAGCTTGAGCAATTTTGTTATCAGTATCTGAGTCTGGAAAAGGATTGTGTGTGACTTCGGATGCTGAAAAGGTTTTGTATGTGAAGCTTTGATTGCAATCTGGGTTCATCCAGATCATCAAGAGCCTACATAACCTTAGACAGACAATCATGATCATGTGATTTCTCTTACTTTCTTATTCAAGTCTCATGATAAACTCTAACAAGGGATTTGCCGAGAAGACCTTGTCAATGTGCATATCTACAGACATCACCTCAGATCTCAGCACATCAGGGACTGATTTTGCTCTACAAAACTAAATGCAGTCGATTTTGGAGTTTGCTAGATTACTTCCAGTATTGCTCATCACTCGTCACTATAACATCGACATGAATATTTGGCAAGGGATTCATCTACAATTCACCTGATGTTTCCATGATGCAAAGAGGTATTTGGTGTGGTAGTATGACCTGAGATAATGTCTCACAGAAAAACAGAAAGACATACATGAGATACAGGCACGGGCCTTGGCAATCATCCAACATTTCTGACTTGTAATATCTGTAAAAACAAAGAATCACAGTACGATGCCTTATTATCAATTTTCTGAAAGTATTAGTCACTACAACATGTTCAATTCATAAAATACCTACCTCTTCCTTAGTCCTTCATCTGATGAAGCAAAAAAACAAGCCTCTCTCACATTTTCTTGAGTCTTAAACAATGGCTATTGTTTTCATTCCAGTCACTGCAGATCTGATTCACTCAGAACTGATACATCTCCACGTCCAGTGAAGTTCATACTGAGCAAGTCTTTATACAAGACAACAATCCATATGTAAACAGGGTCTTTGTAGCAGATATAACGCTGAATAAGCTATCCGCTTGCTTGCTACATGAGTTCAAAATTTCGGTCCCAAGAGGGTGCCCGGCTGGTCCTTGCTACTTCCCATAGTCAATAAGCAATTCCGGAGTCTTCTTCTTCATGCAATAAAAGCATGTACTCCTGTATGCCATATGTGCGCGACCTCCTTGCCAGCTTTGATGTGATCCAGGACCTCTGAAAGCTGCATGGAATTGAGAATCATCAATCCAAAAAAACTCGAGACTCGGTTTATCACCCCTATTTCCGGCATCCTTTCCTCCCATATTTGCAGAGTTCTGATCAATAGATTCACTTGTTGACTGGTCATTTCACACAAGAGGACCTCAGTCCCATCCCTTCTGTTTGTGATGGACTCCACATGCCATAACGTTATGTCTCTTTCAAGCCGGTTTGTCTTGATATTGATATCCAGCTCATTAACTACAAATCTATAGACACCCCGTAGCTCAGCCATCGTTTCCTCTTCAGTCTGTTCTGCATCGTCATCCAATGCTTTAAGGTATCCTCTTCTCAAGGTCATCAAAGACGGCCATAATTGGGCTGGGTTGCAAGAAGTTAAACCACACGCTTTGAAGGTGGCAGACGTGTACAAGGTCTTTCTTAGTTTGTAAAAAAATGGGCTTTTTCCTTGCAAAGCAACGCAGAGGACTAGCTTGTAAAGCAAATTGAAAAAGGCGAAGTTGTTCAGCCACTGAATTCCAATGGAAACAATGAAAAATGCTGTGAGACAATTTCTGGACCAGTAATCGTTGTGCTGAAGCAAAGCCGCGCAATAATTTGCCAAAGGCGGCCTTGAAAGGAATTGGCAAGAGCTGTCTAGGATTTCCTTTAGTGCTAGTACGAGCACCACATGCTGATAGATGATATAAGGCAAACTCAAAAACACCACCTTCAGGAGCCAGAAAACTCGGTCTGTTTTACCCATTTGTTAACAAGCGTCACATCTATCAGATCAAACTAATTTCTACAAGCAATCACGAAACAGATGATTTACACAAGCAATGCCAAAGAAAAATAGGAGCAACTGGAGGACACCGAAGCTGAATCTCCCTTGGTTGTGGCCAAAAATTTAAGATGAGCCCCAGCTGTTATTTTTGTGCACAGCTCCCCCTTCTATTCATGCAAAACCTCAGATACCTCTCCGTTAATCCTCACAAGAACCCATATTCTGTAAACCTAAAATTTATGGATTCACTCTGAAAATTTGACCAGCTTCCTGTAATTCCAGGCTTATTGAGGGTTACAGGGTCCGATCCTTTCTTCTGGCAAGAATGAAAAGACAGGTACAGAAATTCATCAAAAGAAAACACAAATCAGAGAGTATTGCTCCTTAGAAACCCAATTTTATCCATCTACTACCACTGCTTTCATGTCCAATTCTTCCTACAGCATGTACCAACTATCTCAAATCCCCATCTCTGTTCTCTATAGCAACAGATGCACAAAATTGTTTATGACCCTCATCATCAACTATACTTTACTACCACGGAAGATCATAAAAACATATGTATATATAGAGATTCACGATCCAAAAGCCACGGAAAGGAAAGCAGGCATTCCCAAATTCTGGGTTGTACGGTATACCTCGTGTGTGTACGGAAGATTTGTAGTCTCACTCGGTGTGCTTGGACTTTGACGAGAGCCGGTCTTGAGGTTTGTCCACCAAATACAGAGTCAGACCGATATACGCAACGCGGATATCCGCTGGATCTTGATTCATCTTTCCATAACCAGATTAGAACCCCTCCTCTCAAGGTTTCATTCAATATATTGCATTTTTTTTAGGTCATGTCTATTTTCCAAGCATATTGCCTTCTAAAGTAGGAATGCGAGAAGCTAATTTTTTCTTTGTATTTTGGAGTCACCTCAATATGTGATTCTGTTATGTTACTTTCGAGAATTTAAAGTTTTTAAATCTTCGTATCACAACTTTTGTGTGGATGCCCATGGCCAATGACGGGTTGCCACATGGCACATTCACATCTCGACAAAATGTACAGCTCATCAATTGGATGTATACAACAACATTATGTTGGTGAAAAAAATCTCAAGAATAAAGAATTGCAAAAAAAAAAATTCCCATGTATTCGTAGAGAAGGCGAGTGCCTTTAGCCTTATGTCATGCCCTTAGGCCAAGGACCTTGTAGAGGACCTTTCCTTTCACGTAAAGCACTTTTAAAAAAATTTGCTTTGTATTTTGAGATAACCTTAATTGGAAGAATATGACAGCTGTAACAACTTCATACATCAGAGGAACCTTACACTCTTAAGAAATTGATTTACCAGAGGTAAAAAATGATTGATGTTTTTACCAACAACAAATTTTTTTATACCTGATGTAACATTAAAACATCAATACATTATGCAAAAACAGCTCGAAAAAATATGTAATTTTTTGTTTGTGTATTTATCCCTTGCTTTGGTTGAATGAATCCAAGCAACTCTATTCTCGCAAAGTTTTGTAATCTGAGGAGCTGAGAAGCTCATTGCCATCCACTTCGAAGCAGTTTATCGTACATTTTCATGTTTCATATCTGAGATTGATGATTGGAGGGAGTGAATGAGGGCTACAACAAGCCTGCGTTGATATGTGATTTTGAGGTTGGATTGTTAATTGTTGCTAAAGAGCATGGCAGGGTTTACATGGTTTTCTTTTGCAAGCAATTTTGCACCTACGTTTGGAGGAGGCTTCGGCGCTGCCAGTGGCTCAGCCTCAGGAGCGAGCAGCAGCAACAACTCTCCCTTTGGAGGATCGGTCGCATCCGGAGGTCTGTTTGGGACGTCGAGTGACATTATAGAGATTGCTATTATATTGTATCTGCCATTATCTGGCACATGGCTTCGTTCAGAAAGAGGTGCTCTTGCAAAATCCATCTCGCCGAGCTCCATTCATCACGTCATTCTAGCATGAAGCGCACAAGGAATTCACCAGCTTGCCTGATCACGCCATAGCTAAGCTGCTAACACCAAGCAGTAAAAAACATCAAAGCTTATGGTAGAAACCTCGAAGGACGGGAAGGGGCGTGGTAAATCTAGAAGTTTCTAGAGAGGGAGAAAGTTTTTCAAAGTTGCTTTATGTTGGGGAAGGGCCCTTGCCCGAGAGCCTTCCTGCCTTGGGCCCGAGGGTGTGAGCCCCCGAGGGCCCAAGACCTTAAAATGAGGAAGGCCCTCGGGCAGGTGCCTTCCCCTATACTTTCAACTCAAAACTTTTGTCACTCAAAGTCTTGCTATCACCTAGCTTGTTGAGAAAATTAGCACATAAATCAAAGTGATCAAAAATCTTGAAGCCTTTTAGTATCAAGTATCACACTATTTTCTTTTCTACTATCATGATGAGCCACATGATTATACATTTAAAAATTATAAGTTTTATCCTTGTGTGTTACCACTTTCATTAAAATATGTAAATTTTTTATCGTTATTGATTTAAAATATTTTAAAAGCACCACTATGGACCATGATGGTCAATATTGGAGTCTAAGTAACAAGCACGTTCGTAAAGGGGAAAGGTCATCGCCTAAGGCCCTTTCATCAAGGGTGGTGGCCCCAGGCAAAAGGACCACAAATAGGGGGCCTTCCCTCACATAAAATCAGGCCCCAAGTTTTTCTTTCAATCTATTTCAATGGATGAAGCTCTTTTGCTTAGAAGGTTGAGTGATTTACACAGCATTCTTTGTGCAATACTTTTGCTAAAATTTTCACTAGGTGAGATCAGATTTTCACTAGGTGAGTTCAAACCGAATTGTTTAAAAAAAATGAGTAAGTAAGAAAGCTGAATGAAAAGGTCAAAGTTATCTAGAAGCCAAAGATTTCTAAGAAAGCCTTGGACTCTTTGCAAATTGCATTTAAGAGGCAAAATATGACTCCAATGCTCCTAGAAAATGATGGTCTTCCACATGAAGAATTTTGCATGCGGAATTCTGAAATTTCTGCATGCATGCAAGAGTCATTATTCAAAGCCACAGACAATGTGGGGCCTGGGCATACATTTTGTGTTCACTCTTTGACCACTTCTTCCTTTGAAAGATTTTCCCTGATGTTTGGATACCCAGAGTCAATAATTCCTGAGTGTTCTAGAAATTTCTTAGCCAGCAAAGATGATTGGAAAGACTATTTCCTTGCATAGAAACTTTTGGTTGATCAAGACTCCTGTGCCACTCAATACCAGTGTAGGCTGTGCTGTACAGATTTTTTTTTTCTTTTCTCTTTTTTCTTTTTGTTTTTTTTTCTCGGACACCGCCCATGTGTGGGCAGGGTTTGAACATGGGTGGTCAAGAACCCTCGACCACCACACCAGAGGGGCAGATGGTATACAGAATTTTCAAGCAACTTTCTCTTTGGAGAATTATTTACCACACCAGTGATTGTATTTCTGTCCACAATGAATGTGTTTCTAGATCATAAAACGGGCAGGCAAATTTCTATGAGAGAACTTTCTTGACAGGAAATGGATTTTCATTTTAATTTTTAAAAGAATGAGAAAAACTTTGTATTAATTCAGTGAGGTAAGTCTGTCATCAGTATGAGCCTCAATCCATATTGTGAAAAAGATTAACCAAGAAGTACATCAAGGAGATGGCATGTGAAAAAGATTAACCAACAAGTACATGAAGGAGATGGCAGGATAAGATCATGAAGGAGACAAGGGTCACAATAACGTTCAGAGCAGTCTCACAGTCCAGATACTCAGCATGTAACTTAGTACAGCGGCAGAAGTAAAGTTGCCTTCCCAAAATATTCCTTTATGTAGGTGAAATGTCCTGAGAGGTTACCCATCCTTGCATAGACATAAATATTAACCAACGATGCCTTCTAACTAAGCTGAATGATGATGTTCTGCCGAAAGACTAAAAGAACATTATTGATAGCAAAGAATGCAACAAAGAAATTTTGCATGATTGATTGATGTAGCCTAAATAGCATTACCTAAATAACATTAGTAGCTCAATATCAAGTAAGATTGTTACACTCAAATAATCAAGAAAATACAAACTTCTCATGCAAAAAAATAGAAAATGTATCAAATGTAGTTCAAAAAGTTTCTCAAACTGTTAGAAAGAACAATAGATAACAAGCTATTAAAAACAGGATTTTAGAATATTGCTACACTCCAGTGCTGCATCGAGAAACAAAAGTATATTCTAGCACAAAAAGTAGAAAATGTTGCAAATAACCCGGTTTTTTAGTATACTTGCTGCTAGATAGCAGATCAGTATATATCCAAAAAACACTAGTTAGCAACTCATTCTGTCAAAAAGTTGCAACAGAAAGTTCTACAAGAGTGACCTCTATAGCAGGCATCGTTGACCAGAGACAAGACCTGGAATACAATTAGAAAGTGTAGACAAAACTAGCTGAACAAAACATTGTTAAAACTTAAAACTGTACCATAAATAGTTCAGCCAACAGCAAGAAGCATAGTTTCTTAATTTGGGCAACTTTTTGCTTTTTTGCTATATTTTCATGTTTCGTGCTCGGAACTTTCAGATTCTGTAGTTAAAAACCAAGAATATATCACCTGACTTTGTTTTGTCAAGATTATTTGCCTTTATTTTGATGTTCTATTCATATAGGGAAAACATCAAAATATGAAAATGAATTTGCTATATTTCCCCAAAGTTGAAAAGCAAAACAAATTGCGCCGGTGTGATTTTTTTGCTGGTTTAAAATATTTTGAGATAAAAACACCTGGCAATCAGAAACCGCAACATAAAATGGGAAAAAATGACACAAACGGGGATACTCATTTCTAACCTGAAAACATATAAAGTAGATTAGCAGTATGTGTACAAGTCAAATATCGATGTTTAATATAGGACCAAATCCAAATATAGCATATAAGATTTGCAATATGATCTGTATAAAGTTTCCCATGATTACTGTTCTTTAAGTGGAGATTATATATCTAAGCCATTAAAAGATCTCGAAAGACAGAGATCATTTCAAACACAAAACACCCCAATTTCCTGTACATAGTAAGCCTCTGAAAAAAGGCTAATCAATATTATACAATAGCCAGCATATTTTGGCAGCAACTTAAGCCATGCTGTCGATCCAATTCCATTAGCTATCAGCAATATTTCCAAGATCCAATCTGGTCATAATGTCTATGACATTTAAGCAAGAGAATCAAGGAATTGGTGAAAATGCCACCTTCGGTAGCTTCTGGGTCCAGGGATCAGCCCAAATTACATGAGCCAGTTTCAAAAAGTTTGTGACATCATAGCACTTCTGTATAGGGCGTCGCACCCTAAATAAACTAGGAGGGACTAGACCAACATCAGCAATCTTGAAGGGTATCAGTGATCTCCGCAACAATCAACTGTATAAAAGCATTATACAATCAGCTGGGCTGAGCAGTGTAAGAGCTAAGATGCCCCACTTTACGAATCACTACAGAAGGCTTGATTTGTACTATGGACGACTCGTTTGAACCATTCTCGATCTGTTTGCGACCTGCCTCTAGAAAATGAGCCACTGCGTCTTCCACATAAGTATTGGCTTGTTTGACATTCATTGTCTTGCCAATATTGGGGTAGCTCTTGAGGACATGATCGCCATTTAATTGTGAAGCAAGTTGAACTAGCTCTTCCTGGAACTCAGTAAGTCGGGCATTTTCATTTGCTGCGGAGTGCCTCAATGACCATGGCGGACTAGGTAACTCATCTGTGCAAATGATACATACAATCAGGTCTAATAGACAGCTATCAAGTTAGAACAAAAAAATTGATTCATGCTAAATTGATGGGCAGCATTGCGCAAAGCCTGGAAGAAAATGTGAATTCTGAGTGAAATGACATTTAAAGCAGCAGAAAGTTAAAAAGGTCTAAAAATATGGATGGGAGCATTTCTATGCACTCAAATTTTTGCAAATGAATGAGAAGAAAGGGCTGGAAGCAATGCATTATAGGAAACTAGAAAATAAGGTTATGTAAAAATTTCAAGTAAATCATGTCGAAAATAAAGGTACGGATTGCAAATCATAATCCTCATGCGAAAGAGAGAGAGAGAGAGAGAGAGAGAGAGAGAGAGAGAGAGAGAGAGAGAGAGAGAGAGAGAGAGAACCAAAGCCAACACAGACAATCTGCGGTCAATTTCTGATCATCGTAACTCTTGAAGCACTTTTAAAAATAATAACTGGGCTGTGGAACAGAGATGCCCCACATGTCAAAAATAAGATTGAAAGTAAATCTTCCACAGAAAGCTCTAGGTGTTGGAAAATAAGCTGTGTGTGGCTTCTGAAAGAAGGGCATATTTACAACTGATGTAAAAATTAACCTACGTTATGCTCCAGCGACAATGCCTTAGAAATAGAGCTAACGAAAATTTATAACACAAGAAGGCGTATTGTGCAAGTTCGAAAATCTTCAAAATAATAGAGATCTTTGTTTAAGTTCCATAGGTAGTTTATGATAGAAATTGGAAATAAGAACAGGGTAATGTAGGTGAATACTGGGATGGCGGTAATGTTCTTACTGGAATAATGCAAAACTAAACCCAAATGACACATGTTGGACGATGCCATGCATTGCAGAAAATTTCAACGTTAAGACTCTAAACAACAAAAATACTTCCTTACAATTTCCTGAAACAAAGAAGTAACCCTAAAACCTTGTCAAAGTCACTAGGCAACAATCCTAGTCCTACTAATGCTGCTGATTCCATCCAACTAACTCATATTATATATAGGTGAAAATCTTTTAAGCACCTTCAGGTCCTTGGCATAAATTGTTCAAGTGGCTTCTATTGTAACATGCAACCCACCAAAAGTTTTGCTAGTATAAGTAATTATCGGATAAGATGTTGATTTCAAGCAAACCAAGCATATCTTCTGAAAGGTTGAAGACCTTTGACTCTGAATTAAAAACAAGGGGCATACTTTAGAGCAATTCTGCTAGCAAAACCATTTTAACAATCCTTGAAAAGCACTACAAACTACCAACAAACTTGGCCAAAGTCTCTTCTAAAAAGCATAATGGGTAAAAAGCTACAAAACTGCTTCTGTAGTTGGTCAAGTTCGTGGAGGCACTACTAGATACATCATCTTCCGGATGTTTCTTGAACCAAAAAGAAGACCATTACTTTCTCAGCTTATTCAAACAGCTGTGCATTGATCATTGTCAGTATAATACAGATAACTATATTAACAGAGTATAAACAAAAGGCTTTTGATACAAGCTCCACATAAAGGGAAGAACAATTTCAAAGAAATTGGAGAAACTAGAAGAATTGAAGAAATGCTTTGATAGGTTAGGATCCAGATTTCAATCCAGAATTATTTTGAATCAAATTAAAATCCAAAGAGTCAAGATTTGTACCAACCTTAAAAGCCTGTTCTGACCTATTCTGGCCGGCCGTTCTAAATTAGAAACAAATTTCTTTATCTGCCACATTCCTTTCCGGAACGGGCAACTATGGTACCAAGTTACCAACTATGACAGTTAGAAATATTTCAAATGTATCATTCCTTCCTGTACCCATAAAACTTCTTGACCTAATCACATTCCAAATTGTTCATCGTATGCCAGTTAGCTCCACCACATAAATAGATAAATCACCACCCAATGTTCAAAGCTACTTTCAAATCGTGGAAGATGGATATAAATACTTCCAATACAAGAACTTCAAGGTGAATAAGACCTTAAGAGCGAAAAAGATCCAGACAGAAAAGTTTACTGCAAGACCCCTGCCATTCTTAAACAGTCAACCAAATGGGGTTGGCTCAGTCAGTTACCTTGGCATCCCAAGTTTCTTTGATCCCAAGTTCGAGCCTCCCCTTGGAAACCAGACTCCAATTAAGTAGAGAATTTCAGGAGAAAAGATCCATACAGACAGATTTTGTTTAAATTTAAACTTTCCTTGTCAGTACACTCTCAAAACCTGTCATTTTGTTTTAATGCATATCAACAAACCTTTGGCCAAAAAGCAGCAAAGGCCTTTAATAAGGCAAGACTTATTTATTTTTTGTTATGCTTTCCAGATATGGAATTACACTCCAAGTGCCATACTACAATGACCACCAAACATGTTCAGATCATAATGGCATGCAACTATAAATTTACCAAGAAGTAAAGTGCTCACAATATGATCATGTGAAGATGATGTGCAGAGTCCATCATAAAGCTGGAGCCCACAGAACTCTTATTTCCAACACAAATAAGCATACCCACAGATACCTATCTACATTAATAGTCTCTCATAAGAAAAAGCCTATCTTGCTCCATACCTGGACAATCTGTTCTTGGTGTCTGGCGCTCAGATAAAATGCTTTCAAATGTGCCAGCCCAAGCGTCTCTTTTTGTTAAAAAATCGGAGTCCAGCTCAAAAATCTTTTTAATAGTTGCAGGCAATGATGAATGTTCATATTGAGAATGAGGTGTAGGTCCGTGTGGTTCATGGACAACTGCAATGGAAACAGCTATAAGACCCCAATTCCAAAACAATTTTTAAAGGATCTGTACTGTCCACTATTTACAAAAACTAACGATACAATGCACACATGAAAACAAAGGAAGAACAGCTAGAACTAAAGATAACAAGATGTGATGCTAAAAACTCTATGGAAACAATCTCTAGAAACAAAACTTCGCATTCATGCACCAAGCCACCAACTGCCATGCACTTCTTAAGAAACTACCCACTAAAGTTGTATACAGGGTGACTCTTGCAATCATGGAGATGCTATTTGCTAAATTTATTACTCATTCTTGAGAATATCGTGTTTGTTACAGATTCAAGAGTTCAAACACAAATATCACCACATAAAACTGCATAGCATAGTAATCACAAAAACATGCATGCCAGTTGAAAGTAAAAACTTTGAACCACAATTGGTTGATGTCAGATAAAAATATAAAAATTAGACATTAAATAAATAAAATTGTAAAAAGGAAGGTGTATAACATGCCAACTGCAATGGGCATCATGTACCCAGTTTATTGTCAGTTGACACCAGTGTAGCTTCATAATCAAAAGGTCTTTCAAAATTCAGAATCTTTGGACAATAACTTCAATGAGTTAAGCCAAGTTCAAAGTAGCTTATTTATCATTCAAAAGCATGCACATCCAAGGAAAGAGTAAATGGAAAAAGAATAGTGAAGGGGTGGACAAAGAACCAAAACAGAGCACCTGTTCCCTTGTTTATCCAAGGTGATACCATGATTGTAGGAACTCGGACTCCCAGCCTTTCAAACTCAAAATAGAAGGGGTCAGGCCCCATGCGACCATCTGGATTGGGCACATTTTGAAGAGGAGTAGGCACATGATCAAAAAATCCACCATGCTCATCATAGGTTATCACAAAGAGCATCTCTTTCCATTGAGGACTTGCTCTCAATATTTCATAGATCTCTTTCACAAGCTTCTGTCCTTCAGACACGTCGTGTGACGGGTGATCATCATTTGCAGGCAATTCTTTCAAATCAAAATACCTTTGCTCAATGACAGCAAGATTGGGCAACATGCCAAGCTTGGCATGCAACCTAAAGGAAAGTGAATATTGATGAAATTTTGTGACATACTTCAACTTTCGTAAATTTCGAAAGAATAGTGTTGCTGGTATATTCTGATAATAGATGCCAAATGACAATCCTGCTTCATGAACAGAGTCAAAAATTGTTTTCTGAGGGAAGCCCTCAACCAACTCATGCTTCACATTACTCATTGCCCCATGAGATGTGGCAGAATGGATGTAAAGCCTGTTTGGTTGAGTAGATGCTGGCACAGATGCAAACCATTTATCGAAGACAGCAAACTCCAGTGCAAGAGCTGTATATACAGGAATGACTTCTGGCCTGAAGCCACTCATCACTCTCTTTGAAAAACCTTTTGCCATGCTCTCTGCTTGCTGCGCAAAACCATTCATAGGAGCAACTTTAGCTGATGTATCATTACTTCCAAATATCTGCTCTCTGATGGCTTGGAAAGAATGACCTGGATCTGGATCTACAAACTCAGAATCATCAGAAATATGGACTTCGAAAGAATTTGGATCCTTAGTCGAAATTGGATTAGATTCTTTTCCAGTGAGTCCATCTACTTCTGGGTTGAGTCTCTTCAACCAACCAAGAACGTGATCGAAAGATCTGTTCTCCATCACAAGAACAACCACAGTCTTGATTGGACCTTTCATTGAATGCTTTGTGCGCCTTAAGGTTCCATTTGCTGGGGATATGACCAGGTGCAGAAGAAACAAAAACATAAGCATTGTGCGCCACCTTGACCATTTCGAAGCCTCCCTTTTGAAAATTCTGTCCATGCTCGAAACTGTGCTTTCTGCTGGCTTATATATCCCTAAATTCAGCCAAGGGTAATAATTCAAGGACAGAAAACAAGAAACTATAAAAAGCTACATGAAGCAGTGGGCATCATTCAATTCACCCCCTAAAATGAAAAAAAGCCCGCAAGAGAAACTAGATTTTTGCTTAAAGAATGACACCAGTCTCTTCACTACGAAAACAAGTTAACTTAAATGATCTCAAATTTCAATAAGCAACCATAATTTTTCAAGAAACAGCACGGATGTCTTCCTCCAAAAAGTAAGTGCAAATACAATTAAACAACCAGTCAGATGACAGACAATCGCAACAAACGATCATCTAAGAAGGACGAAAAGAGGGTCATGGAACGGAAGAAAGAAACACGATCAACAATGAAACTGGTTAACAAATTACTTACCAACTTGATAAAAAAGCAAGTCAATTGATCGGGGGAAAACACAACCAACCAAATGATGCAAGCCGCTAGCACCTGCCGGCCTGAATCGATCCCGTTACACCTCCTCGATCAATCAACGACGCAAAACCAGTCCGAAACCTCAAAGCACTTCTACAAAAAAGCAACTGCATATGCTAAGTCACCAAAGCAACGCATCCTGCCATGCCAGGGACAAGGATAAGATAGATATACGCAAAAGTTTCTCGCCAAAAGGACAGAAGTTTCTTGGCGACGATCAAGCCACCTTCCTAGAAGCCATAGCCAAAAGACAGATCGATCGACGACGAAAAGCCTCTCTCTCTCTCTCCCCCTCCCCCTCAGCAAGGTCCTAGGGTTAGGGCTAAGCTCCAACCAGGGTTAGGGGTGAGGAGGGTTGGTTGAACCTAACCCTACCGTAGCTCTATAAGAGCGATAACCTAATGGTCTTACAATCTACGTTAGGCGCAACAATTCCAACGCAATATGTAGCTCAGTTTACAGTGCTCATATTTCGCTAAGGGATAAATAGTACTCCTGGATACGTGTCATTTCAGAGCAGGTCCACGTTAGCAGGAGAGATTGAGCCACGTGGAAGACCCTTCTATCAGTTTCCTCAGCCTATTTTCGAGCATCACGAGGTTTTTTCTCTTATATTAGTACTATTTTATGCGAATGACGGGATTCGATCCCTTGAACTCGAGGAGGGGAAAGGATCCCTTTGCCAACGTGGCCAAATATTTGCATACCCCAAACGCCATGCGCCTAAAGTCCCCACCACCCCCGAAGCCGCCAGCTGCTCGGGACTGGTCACATCAACCACTCAGCAGCATCCACGTGGGTCCAGCACTCACTCACGTAGCACGTGTCGCGATTTGTTTGGACTAGAGTTAGTGCGCTTAGTGTCGCGTGCCTTGGCTGCCACATATAGGAGATTCTCCCGGTTAACTTTATGATACATAAACAAAATACTTTGTAATTTATATTTAGCATAAAAACAAACTCTTTTGGCCTAGGGCTAAAGTTCTATTGTCCACACGCGGAGGACTAAGTTGGCCCTTTTCGGCCTTTGCTTGCCAAGGCAATGTCAAATGCTAAAGTGGTCAATGCCAGCTAACATGAGCTATGGGTGGTTTCACGTGGAAGAGTCTAGGGCCATATAAATTTGCACTTACCCCTCTCTTTGAAAGCCCAGGGCTGCAAAGCATTTATTGTCAAAATTTAAATTAAGATAAAGAATCTGTGTTTTTTATTGGATTGGAGAGCAAGCCCACCACGTATCCCCCAATACTCCACGAGGCCCAAGGTACTCCCCTGGTATGTTGAGTTACCCTTCAATTCCACCTAGCCTCGCCAGTCTATAGTTATGAAATTAAAGCCACAATTAAGAGAAGGACATAGCATTCATGTTGATATAGCCATAAAACACAAATCACAAATAGAGCTTCATGGAATCATCAATTATAATTGAAGGGATGGAAGCAAATCAATGCAAAATGGGGATGAGATTCATGTCCATTGGCACATGAGACCTAGCAAGCTCTATTCCCAAGGCTCACATTCACAAAAAGGAAGCTAAGCTCTCTTATTTGCAAATGAGCTAAAAGATTCTCAAGATGATGTCTCTTCCCCTAACTTAACTAAACATAATTATCTTGAAGGGTAGTTAGACGTCGTTAAGTCTTATTAAATGTATTTAGGTCCTTGTTGGCCTTATATCCTTATTTGAATACTTTGGAAGACCTAAAGAGGAAATCGCCTTATTCTTAAGGCTAATAGCTCCTTTTGGACCTAACAAAGCTTACATTGGATATTATATTGCATTGATAAGCATTAATGTACTAAAAGTACATGACAAATTTCTTGTTTATGGTAGCAAACTTGCATATCAACAATTTTGAAAATGTTAATGAACATGAATGCATTAGCATATGGTGGAAACCCTACAAAAATATCCCCTAACAAGCAATCAAGAGCTATCCACTATTTCAAGTAATGAGAATAATTCCTTCTAGACTCACCTATCTTGAAAGGCTTGAGAAAGACATACTAGCCAAATGACATGCCTAAGTGATAGTCCATGGATTAAGTAGTGCCTTAGGCATTAGACATGATATGGGGCCCATGAATCTACAAAGGAAAGAATGGAAAGAGAGTGTAAAAGGTAGAAGAACCAAGAGGAGAAGGGAGAACCAAGGCATAAGCAAAGGAGAAGGGAAGAATAGACGAGAAAGGCGAGGGAAGGATAATCCAAGTACAAGATAATCAAGTAATGCTTTAAAGGTCATGTTTACCACAATATAAAGGAGAAGAATGAAAGGGAAAAGGGTAACATTATGGGGCTTTCATTATGTTTATTAACTAGCTACGCAATTTTGTCTTGATTAGAATTGAATAGGAATTTTAAAGGCAAGTGAATTGTATGAGATATTGACAATTGAATTTCGAGGTTGGTAGGAACCTTGTTTGTATAGTTATTGGAAGTTGGGCTTTTTAGGTGAAATGTCCCAAGCTTTCAGCATAAGACTCGAGAAACAATCGATACCCAACATTATTTTGAAACAACCTAAGTTACATGCTTCGCTTTCATGTCATGCCATATACGACAGTCGGCATGGAGCTAAGATTATTTTGCCTACGAAGGAGTCTATGTAAAATGAAGGTTTTTGGCTACCAAATGAATGTTGCTTTCGATTGTTGATTCTAAAATATTTTTACATGGTCACATTTGGTTTAAAGTTTTGCATTCCAAAACAATCAAATAAAGAGGTTTTGCTCTAAACTAGGATATTGCATGTTCTATGATATTTCATAACAATTCCAAAATGACTCTTTTGTAGCCGATTCAGAATATGTTGACAATTGTTATTACCAAAAATAAATAGGTTTTGCTCTAAGCTAGGATATTGCATGTTCTATAATATTCCATAACAATTCCAAAATGACTCTTTTGTAATAAATTCTGAAATTTGATGACATTTGCTATAATTACCAGAGAGTGATGTGATGCAAGCAAGTGTTCAAAAATAATTGATTGGTTAGAAAAATGATTTCAATGCCTGAGACTATACCTCAAAAGGTAATCTCGTATGACATGTCTTGACTTATATATATTTAATTTGGCATTATCAATGAATTGGTCTATAATTGTGTATTCATAAATCCAATAGAAGACATTGTAAAATGTTTTGACTTTTTATAGAAAAGGTTACTGATTGTTAGCAAGAATTAGTGGTTAGAACACCATCTTTCTAAGCATGCAAAAGTTGGTGCTTTGAGAGGCGGTGATTTTCCTCTCGAATGTATAAACTAGGAGATTCGCCTTTCTCCTGAATGAATGATGTGTGAAAATACCATTTGCAATTTGCCAAAATGTCAAAGAAATTACATAAATCTCCAACTTGTGTAAAATAAACAAATAAAATAAAATTTCGTTTCATTTTTTTTATCATTTCTTTTTCAATTGTAGAAATGAGTTCCAAGTTTTCAATTTTTTTATCAAAAAGATCGATAAAAAATTTGAAAATAATACAATCAAGTTATTAAGCACGAGAACAAATCAATCAGCATATGATACAAATCCAAAGTATCATCATTGTTTGTACGAATGCATAAGTAAAGAGTGAATATATTTAAATGCTCATCAATAACAATTAAATAGCGGTAAGTAGCTATAGAATTGTATCTATGAAAATGAACAAGATAACTTAAAAAGATGCAGTTGCGTTCTCTAAGTCTGATATAGTATGATATAGCAGTTTGTTCGAGATCTAACATACTACAACAAAAAGCACAAGCAAACACACGAGAGACATCGACCCTGGCCACAACAATCTGTAGTGTAAGACCAAGATCATCATATATTAATTGTCTGGTACAAGTGTATGAAAGATTCTGAAGAGTCCTAATCAACAAGATAGCTTGACATGTACTCAGTTCAGAAAAACTCAATTTGTTACTAACTCGTTTAGCTAACAACTAAGTTAAATGCACAACTTGGTCTTCATTGACTACCATCGTTCGCCATCCTGTAATCAATATCAAACTTGCAACACAACATAGACCAATACTCAGGATGCCCGATTTCGACAACACAAACAGAATAGGCACAACAATCAAAATAGTCATAAGAAAGAAAAAGAAATAGATAACAAACAAACTGAAGGCTTTCCTTTCCACTTTCAAGCTTATCGATTAGCGAAGATTTACTTTGAGAATGGACATATCATGCTACTTCAAAAGCCAATGTATAGAATTGACGGCGGTGCTCAATTTCATTTTAAATTTGGATTTATTTCAATTTCACAACTAGACATACATAAAAATATTGTTGATGTCAATTAGGAACCTTGATCATTTATCCTTACACATGGCAACTATTCAAATTGGCAAGGACTGATTTTGAAATAAACAAAGCTTTTTTGGAAGCTAGCTCGATGATTCAAAATGGTTGTACTTACTTTGTTGAAAAGTGTTACGTACCCATAAGGGTATGCAACATGAAACATGAGGTGACGGTCTTAGTTACGGGACGGAACGATGATCTGGAGCTATAGGTCTTTTGGGTGCCACATGTCAATATCTCATTGGCACGCGATGACTCGTTGTTATGGACCCGCATCAGTGTGCACAACTGCCGCGTGTCGTTCGTCATGCATGACTCCTATGGAGGGAGATGACCCACCTGGACTATGTATATAGAGGTGGATCTCCATGAGGTGGATATTGATTCTCTCCTAGAGAATGAAGAACTCTTCCACTGGTGGTCAGGTCAGGACGAGTATCTAGGCCTCAGGATGTAGGTAGGTGAGGGTCGAGGGTAAGGCATGGTGGTATGGGACACCATGGCTTACTTGAGATCCGAGCTTGTTTGATGGTGGTCTGCAGCTCCAGTGCACGGGGGTGAGGTGGCAGTACCTCTATGGTTGGGTGGGTACGTAGCGTTCGTCACTTGTTTGTGCTTTAGCAATGACCCGCATGACGATGGGGATTCTACAGAGTTGGTATCAGAGCCACCGATCATTGTGAATAAGGTGCAATCACTCTAACTTATGTTATTGGTTGGTTTGAGCTTTTAGCTGATGTTTTTGAAGGCTTAGTTGATTTTGTTGAATAGATTAGGTTTGAACAATCATAAGTCTAGGCCTATTGATGGTGAATGGAGTTGTTGGGACAAACTCCTGCATTTGATTCTTCTGCTTAAAATCATAGAATTTGTCTTCAAAAGGAAGACAATATCTCGGCTAATTGATATTTGACTAGTTTCGACTTCAAAGATGCGATATGCTTTATGTGATGTTGAGTAACCAATAAAAATATTCTTGCAGCCAATTGGGTCTAGTTTTTTTTTTTTTTTTTTCAGATCAGACGGTATTTGGGCATAGCTTTAGACTTGGTTTTTAACCATAGTAGGCTTCAAATGGAGTCTTAGAGTCACCTACCTTTGTGTTGAAATAATTTTGCAGATAGCAGGCTGTAGATATTGCTTCAGCCCAAAATTTCTTGGGTAACTGAGCATTGGTCATCATGGATTGTATCCGAAAGTGTTTGATTCTTTTTTTTAGCTACTTTGTACTGTTGTGGAGAGTAGCTGACAGTGAACTGATGGTGCATGCCACATGAAGATAGGTAATCTATGATTTCATCAAACATATACTCTCCCCATATTGTAGGTAATTTGCCATTTTATCAGACTGTAGGGTCTTGATCCTCTGACCAATTTGAGTCTCAACAAACTGTTAAAATATTTGAAACAGTTGAATTCCTTATATTTGTTCTTGATGAACATAATTCTGGTAAATCTGAAGAGCTCATCAATAAAGGTGATGAAATATAAAGCCTGACCCACATAAATCATAGGACCACATAAATCACTGTGGATTAATTCAAGAATAGACTTAATCCTTTTGGCTTGTCCTAGGTTGTTTTCCTAGTAAGCACATTTCTGATAATTTGTGGAGGCACCTAGTGTTGTTGCATCTTTTTTTTCGCTTCATTATGCTTGAGAATCCAACAATCCTTGATGTCATGATTGGTTCTCTTGCAATATTTGCAAAAGAGTTTGGTCTTGATAGTTTGTTGTCAATTGTGCTGTTGTTGTTGTGTTGAATCTATCTACTCAGCCTTTGTCTTATTATCCTTGAATTTATTCTTCTTGGATTGTTGCTTGTTGGAGTACAAGGCCATTGTCTTGTTGCTTGATGCAGATAAGCTTTTCTCCTTACTTCTTCCTGTAGTAGACTTGTTGTCAGCTTCTAGAGTGATAGTGCAAGAGTATTGCTCAAAAGCAATACTAGATTGTCGTACGAGGAAGGAAGAGTAGCAAGAAGAGACATAGTAGTATCTTCTTCCAAAATTGGCAAACCTATTGCAGCTAATTGATTCAACAATTGTTTGAACTCATTCAAATGATCACTAATTGAATTACCTTCACTCATTTTGGGAGTAAGGACATTCTTTCTCAGAAAGAGATGAGTCGATACATTTGATGTTTTCATAAATGCTTGTCAAAATATCCCATGCTTCTTTTGAAGTGGAACAATTTGATACATAAGTTGTCTGAGTATCTTTCATTTAAGGATACAATGGCAAGTGCTTTGCCATCCTTTGCTTCCCATATGGGTATCAGTTTCTGTTCAGCCGGTCTGGCTATTGAACAATTAATGTATCCCCATAGCTCATTTTTGATCAATATCATCCTCATCTTGAATTTTCACATGTGAAAATCATCTCCGTTGAACTTATTGATCAATTGGATTTCTGAGGTTGATCCTTTCATGAAGATCGAATAATAGAGATTGTACACGAATCAATTATAAACTAGCTCAAAAATATGAACCTATTTAGGTTATTTGTGCATCCAAACCATGCTCTGATACCACTCTAATGGGGCAATGAGGTCTAGGCTGCAGCGAAATTGAAGGCCATCGTCCTAGCAAAGAAAATAATGACAACAAAAAAAATGATTGTAGGATCTAGATTTATTGGAGAATTGAAGAATAGAGTAGTTCTGATTTGTGTTAATAACGAATATCAGTGTAGGTGTCGTAGACCACCATAAAGAAATGTGAAATGTTTAGGCAAATGAGACAGCCATGCAATTCTTTGTTAGTGATATTTTGGACATAAAGAAATGTGAATCATGTAGGTGTCTGTGACAACCATGCATTTCTTCATTACTAATATTTTGTTTTTCGACAATAGAGAAGGAAGAGTAAAAAAGTGAGAGGTATATCAGAATTTAGCATGAATGAAACTTAAAAAAAAATAGCGAATCTTATAATAAATGTTGTAGTAACAACAATCGGATCACAAGATGAAGGATTATAAAACGACCCCCAAATAGACTGCCAATCTAAGGAAATGATAACAGAAGTCATTCTATACCACAATTACAGCTCAAGCTCCATTGGGTATGGAGTCAAAAATAAGGCCGTTCATGATCATAGGCACTTTCAATGGCAATCGGCAAGGCAAATTTCAAACGGTCAACAGGCAATTTTCAGATAGCCTATGAAACTCTGAAATGGACAAGAACCATTTGCATAGGCTTCGGGAATACTCATTACTAGTGGTAGTATGATCTGCGATTAGACCATGAGCATAGTATTAAGTTCACAAGTTTGGAGTCACGAAGATCTCCAAAGCCATAATCTAGAGTCTCTCTCAAACACCATAAGACCAAACTTCAATAAGTGGCAAGCCGGGCAACGATGGGCAAAAGCAAAAAAAGGGTCATGGGGCATTGCCTCATGTAGAAAGCATGTGACTTAAACAAAGTTCAAACAACTCTCATCTCCTCACGAATAGCCCAAATGAAAGACACTCAAAGGCCTTATACATTGGGCACGGAGTCAATCAATAGCAAGGGTCTGACAGCTAAAAAAGCTCAATAAAGAGGTGGACTGTAATTGTTCTTATTGGAGGCACATAGGCTCAAAGACTTCACAAATTAGGTCAACAAGGAAATCGATTAGTTGTAACACTTGCATTCAAAGGCTAAGTAGCTTGATGAATGTTTTAGCAGCAAGACAGTTCTCCTTGTGATCATAATCTTCCAAGAGAAAGAAATGTTTCTTGGTTTCCAAGGGGAGGCTCGAACCTGAGACCAAAGGAACTTTGGATGTCAAGCTAACCAATTGAGCCAACCCCACTGGTAAGACCAAAGAAACTTTGGATGCCAAGCCAACCAACTGAGCCAACCCCAATGAAAGAACAAGAGAAGGAAATGGAATGAGACACACCTCATCGCTTGCAAGCGATTGACAAAGCTTTTGCTCTTAGGCCTTAGAGAGTCTTAACGAGCTTCCGTTCAGGGCTTATAAAAAACTAAAGGGAGTGCCTTCAAGAAATGATAGGCATGTTTCCAAAGACCATACCTTCCGTTACACTTCACACTAGAAGTATAAGCCTCAAAATACCAAGCACTTCCCTAATGCATTTGGGCACATTGGAGTATTCCAAATAGGTCACCTACTGTTTGGTAGCCAGACAATCTGCGGAGCAGCGTGAAACACCCGATAGCCATAGTCAAGGCAAAGTCAGAGATCAGCGGCCTTCCATAGGCCACTTCAGATCGTGATTGGGAGGCTTTTCCTAAGTAGATCAAGGCATTGCTGAGCAAGGACATTCAGACCCCGTCCACAATGTTTCCTCTGGTCTCAGGTTGCAGATCAAGGAAAGGGCCATGAACATCACAACCAAACTACCAAGCACCCTTTCAGATAGGGTAATTCGCAGGAAGAGGGAGAGCGAGCCACTGGTAGGAGAGGCAGGGCGCGAGAATTGGGCTGTAGAGAAGTCACAGGTCAGGTAAGGAGGGATAGGTCACAGGACAAGGTGGAAGGAGCCAGAGATAAGAGCGCAAATCAGGGAGTAGAGAGCGTATCGTTGCCAGAGAAAAAGGTGGCAGCAGGGCAGGGATAACGATGGACAGGTGGTCCGCAGATCAGAGGGGTGCAAACTAGGTTGCAAAGGCGCAGATCAAGATGGATGGGCACAAATAGCAGGCCTTAGTGAAGGAGCAAGCTACAGCGGTGGACTGGTAAGGGTTTGAGGATTAGAATTAGATAGAAGTGTCGTTGACAGATGGAGAGTGATCCAACGCAGATAGATAGCAGGTTTAGGTAGATGGCCATAGGTTAGGTAGGAGTGGTCTGCAAATGAGGAGTGGGCAGACAAATACAGCCCGCAACAAGTCACAAGGCATCGATGTAATGGACTGTTGGTGAAAATCATAAACAACTTTCTTTTCACGCAAACAGGGCAAAAATGAAACCCGCAGGCAGACAATATTTTTGTCCTCCCTAAGCATCGATTTACAACAAGAGAAGAAGCCCTCCTGTTCTATGATCTACCTGACTTGATAGTAATCTTCCTAACCCCGATTCTTGGCAAAGCAATGGGCCACCTATTCTTCGATGCACAGGTCAAGAAGATGCACTTGTTGTCAGCAATGGTTACCAAACCTATTGGCTTATTAGACAGCTCTAACAAGATAGGTAGGCAATTTAGGAACAAGCTTCAAGAAGCATAAAAGCACCATCCTACATAAAACAAGACACTCTCAGTATAACAAATTTTGAGTACGGAACAATCACAAATAATTCTTAGATTCCGCAGACTTAAAAACACAATTAATTACAAATAGAATCTTAAGAAAGCGATTCAAACAATTGTAAGGCAGAGAGTTAGAAATCTTCCAAGCCTCAGATCCTTCTAAGTAAGGTGGCAAAGCTTTCCACAATTCCACAATCTAAAAACCACAAAATTCAAGACTGCAAAAGCAAGTGGCACCAAATCTGATTCCACAAATGAAATGGTAATAACACAATGCTAAAGATCAAAGCAGTGAATCAATAGCAATGAAATATGAGCAGTTTGCAGCAAAGACCAAACATAGAAGTTAGAGTGGAAGGCACTAGGCAGATCAGCCTCTTCTCCTTTCCTCCTCCTTGCCTCTATGGAATCAAACAACAGAATGAGGGTGGAGGAGATGGGATGCAACAATTAACAGATGAATGATTGTTGTCCCACACCCCTCCCTGGTCATACGTAGGGGCTCAATGGGCTGGAGGTTATGACTTTTCAAAAAATTGCCTCTAAAAATAGGGCACTGGCCCAAATTCGTTTTTTAGCAACTAACTTGGCCTCAACTTGCAATTTCAAAGCCAAGTTGGGTCCTATTTACGGTTTCAGTTTTTATGGGCTCACGGCCAAGTTTTTAATTACTAAAACTGTATTACGAAAATACTTGGCACCTCTTAGTCCCGACAAACCCGGAAACTAGGGGCATAGGCTGCATAAATGGAATTTTCATACAACGTAAATTAGCAAATGAACAGTATTTTAATAGCAGTGCAACCGGCCATTATGGGCCATTTATGCGTCGTTTTTTAATAGTTTCACATTAGCATAATAGTGCGCGACGACGATTTTTCATCGAAAATAGCTTGAAAAAGGGGTCTTTTTCCCTGCAAATACAAGACAATTGCGCTGAGCACGCAATCCTACTTACAAAAACAAGTAATTGCTATAATTCAGAATATTTATTCTTTCTATGATCTCTAACTTTGAGGAGTCAGATAATGAGTCACCAATATGTGGATTTTCGCTCTTTCGATATGTTCTATTCTACTATCGTCTATCTCTAATCGATTATTTTTTTATATAGTTGTTTGATGATCTTGTGTTATTCTAATTTTACAATTACAAAATCATTAACAATTCTGTAGTTGATCGATAGATCAGTTATTCTCAGGAGCATGAAGACGTAGACAGGTCCTGTATGAAGTCTCGTGCAAATTCTCGCATTCCTCGCACCACCTTTGCAGCACCTCGGAGTCTGGAATTTTGAGATATTAGGTAGTATCACATTCCTCACAAAATGTTGTGTTCTTCAGTTGTTTGGAATGTTGAGTAGAACACTATTGTTGCATTCCTTGCCTGCTGAAGATTGCATGTAAAACAGTAGACTATGCGAGAAGTAGTTCATTTACGCAGACTATTTGTAAGAGAGTGATGTTTTTGGGAGAATTTAGAGGGCAGTTAGAGTGAGTAGGAGTAAGAACAACCACATCAAACACATGCATTGTGGAGGAGGTAATCGATCTCGTCCGTAGGATGCAATAGAGAATATCTTGACCATCGAAATTGGAGGTAAAGTCTATTGGAGAGTTTTTAAATTAAAAATACTTTTTTGAGTGCAAGAATCCACGGTTTAGATGACTTAGATACCACCCAGCAGAGGAAAGATAAATGAATGAAATGTAATTGAGTATCATTCATGTGTGTGTGTGTGTGTGTGTGTGTGTGTGTGTGAGAGAGAGAGAGAGAGAGAGAGAGAGAGAGAGAGAGATAACCCACCAACCGAACCCACAGTTAGTGAATCCCTCAGGGGTAGCCGCGCTCCCCCCCTAAGGGAAAGCTAACTGCCCACCATAAAAGTATAAATATTTGTAGGAAAATCGTTAGAATCTCCATCGTCATGCCGGTCATTGCTAAAGCACAAACAAGTGACGAACGCTATGTTATCACCCAACCATAGAGGTACTGCCACGTCACCCCCGTGCACTGGAGCTACAGGCCACCATCAAGCAAGCTCAAATCTCATGTAAGCCATGGTGTCCCATACCACCATGCCTTACCCTCGACCCTCACCTACCTACATCTTGAGGCCTAGATACTCGTCCTGACCTAACCACCAATGGAAAAGCTCTTCATTCTCCAAGAGAGAATGAATTCTCAGCTCATGGAGATCCCCCTCTATATAAATAGTCCAGGTGGGTCATCTCCCTCCATAGGAGTCATGCATGACTAACGACACATGACAGTTGTGCACACTGACGCAGGTCCATAACAACGAGTCACCGCGTGCCAATGAAACATTGACACGTGGCACCCAAAAGACCTATAGCTCCAGATCAATGTTCCGTCCCATAACTGAGACCATCACCTCAAGTTTCTTGTTGCGTACCCTTATGGGTACGTAACATTCCCTCCCCCTTTAAGAGTTTCCTCCTAATGGGAGCAAGCCCGGGAAGTTCAGTCTTAAATCTCCCAAGTGTCCTTGTCATCTGTCTCACCTTTCCAACGTACGAGAAACTCAGAAACCAAACAGTTTCTCAATTGGTGACGACGAACGTCAACAACTTTTTCAGGTACATTAGGCACAATGGTAGACAGATCCTCGAGCTCAACTAGTTCACCTTCCGAAATTAGGGAATCCTTCCTACTAAGTCGTTCTTTTAAACGACTTACATGGAAAACAAGATGAACCCCAACCCCAATCGGAAGATCTAGCTGATACGCGACCGGGTTGATTTTCTTTACAACCTTATAAGGTCCGCTATATCGAGGAGATAGCTTATGGCATTTTCCCGTCCGGAATACCTTCGAATCCTTAGGGATTTTAAGATACACCCAGGTTCCGACCTCAATATCCCGAGGTGAACGACTGCGATTAGCATAAAACTGAGCTCTATCTTGAGCGATTTTCATGCTTTCCTTAGCCACTAGCAGCATTTCTTGCATATCTTGCAGGAAATCTACTGCAACTTACACCTTGGGACCTTTGAGACCGACCGAAACTGGAAAACACAGCTGAAAGCCATACATCAACATAAAAGGACTAAATCCGGTGGCAGAATGCTTAGCACTATTGTGCGCAAACTCAACCAAAGGGAGATACTTTTCCCAGTCAGACTGTTGCTGAGAAACGTATGCTCTAAGCATATCCTCCAACGTCTGGTTGACTCGTTCAGTCTGCCCATCAAAACTAGTTGAAATCTCTCACACTCCCTCTTCAACTAGTTTTAGCATGGACTTTGATAACACTCCAAGTGATGTCCTATGCTTTATAAACAAGTCCTTTCCTAATGCTTTGGTGAAGATATCAGCTACACATTTTCTTGAAGAAACATCTTGAAGCTCCACCTCCTTTGCCATGACTTGCTCCCTCACAAAGTGACCTCGAAGTAGTTTGTATCTTGCTTTTGCTTTGGAGTGAGTCAATTAGTGTCATGCACATTGGTGGCCTGTCGCTCCTCTTCTAGAATTTGCTATCTTTTGCTTGTTGGCAGACTTTCATGCATAGCTCTCTACTTCTGCTATCGTGCCATGCCTTGCGGCATGCTTTCTCTGCTTCTAATGCATGAACTGCCATCAATCGGGTTTCACATAATTTGTGCAACGCTTCATGACGTAGTTGTAAAGACTTATCATCATTTAACTGTTGCCGCTATGCATAAAGATGGGATTAAAAATTCAATCGGCATGACAACATCTTGACCATAAACCAATTGAAAGGGTGTTTGATTTGTACTATTTTTGTAAGCGCTTCTGAATGCCCATAATGTTGCATGCAGTTTATGTTCCCAATCAGACCGACTCGCTTCAACTATCTTCGTCATAATAGTGCAAAGAATCTGATTGGAAGATTTAGCTTGGCCATTCCCTCTGGGATAGTAAGGAGTGCTAAATCTATGTATCACAAAAAAATCTTCCAGTAAATACTTTATTGTTTGATTAACAAAGTGTGTACCCTGGTCACTGACAATCTTGATCGAACATCCAAATCTGATTATAATATTTGCATAGAGAAACTTGGCCATAGATTTTGCATCAGCAACTTTGACAGCTTTGGCTTCAACCCACTTGGTCATATAATCAGTTGCTACGATAATGTATCTGGCCTGAGATCCTTGTGCGGCAAGATGAATAGGACCAACATAATCCAGTCCCCATTTTTCAAACGGTGCTTGTGATAAAACCGGATGCAAGGGTTCATAGTTCTGTCTAGTAGGCCGTCGTGCTCACTAGCAAACATCACATGTCTGAATAAAATTTTTTGTGTCCTTATGAAGCGTAGGCCACCAACAACCTGATTGCAAAAGTTTGCGAACAGTAATATCTTTAGAGAAGTGTCCTCCGCCCATGCCATCATGTGAAAACATGATTAAATCTGGCACTTCATGCGGTAAAACACATCTACATAGAATATTGGCTGATCCATGACGATACAATTGTCCTGCAATCAATTGATAAGGTTGAGCCTTATAAATCAATTGCTTCTGTACTTTTGTCAAAGAGTCATTTGGTTGTCCTAGCATCAGCTACTCAACAATATCCATTGCCCACTCAGGTACTGTTTCTACATAGAACAATGCAGCATCTGGTAATTCATCATCCACTTCAGTATTAATTGGTGCGGATTCGATTCACGAAACGTGATCGGCTAGATAATATTGCTTCCTCTTTCGAACCACAATTCGAAAGTCAAATTCAGTCAATAATAATAACCATCTTGCAATACGTCCAATATTGTATGTCTTGTTTACCAAGTAAAGTAACGACTGATGATTCGTATAAAATGCAAAGTGCGTTTCCATGAGATAGTGACGAAATTTCCGAACAGAAAAAATCATGGCTAACGCTTCACGTTCTGTTGTTGAATAATTCTTCTCCGGATCTATAAGTTCTATCGTACAGGATAATCTTTCTTATAATCACCTGGCTGCGTCAAAACTGATCCAATGGCATATTTCGAGACATCCGTGTGAACATGAAATTCACTCATCCAATCTGGAGAACACAGTATTGGTGCTGAAGTTAATGTTTTTTTTTAATTTTTCAAAGGCTTCTAACGCCTCTACTGTCCAAATAGGAACAATAGTCAGTTTGTATATAGGTCGTGCTAAATCCACGAAGAAGATAATAAAAATGCGATAGTAGTTTGCATGACCCATAAACACATAAACTCCACGAATTGTTGTTGGCGGTAGAAATTCCAAAATAATCTTGATTTTAGAATAATCGTGGCAATACCATGTCTTGATATCACATGGCCAAGTACAACTCCGTGGGAAACCCATATCTGGCATTTTTTTGGATTTAAAAAAATTTGATATTTGCGACATCTTTCAAATACTTTTTCCAATCGATCCAGGTGGTCTACATCTGTACTATGGACTCCCAGGTCATCCAAGTAAATTTCAAGAAATTTTTGTAGATAATCTTTAAAAGCAAATTGCATTACTCTTTGGAATGAACTTGGTGCATTACAGAGTCCAAATGGCATTACTTTGTAAGCATAGTGTCCATTCTGTTGCAAAAGCTGTTTTGTGACGATCTGCAGGTGCAATCTTAACCTGGTTGTAACCACTAAATCTATCCAGGAAACTATAAGCTTCCGCTCCAGCAAGGCGATCCAAAATGCTTTCAGTAAAAGGTAACAGAAAGTGATCCTTCCACATCACTTTGTTCAAAGCCTTGAGATTGACACAAATACTCAGTTTCCCATTCTTCTTAGGAACAATGACAATTGGTGAGATCCATTTAGTATGCTCGATCTCATAAATGAAATCGACGTCAAGCAGTCTCTGAAGTTCTTTCTTTATCAGATCCGCAACATTAGGATTACAGCGATAGAACTTTGTAACCTTTGGAACTGCATCAGGTACTAAAGGTATGGTATGTTCAATAACTGACGTTGGAATACCCTTCAGATCTTGATAAGTCCATGCAAAGCAATCTTGATACTTAATAAGTAACATGCGGAGTGCTTGATACTGTTCAGGATTAAGTTGTGAACCAACTTGCACAATCTTTTCTGGTTCTCCTGGCTCGGCAAGATTCATTGGCCGTGTCCTAGCTGGACCAACGTAAACATCTTTTGAGTCTGGCACGTGTTCTTCAGGTTCACGATGTGCTTTAGCTAACATGATAACCATTTCATATTTCAACATGAAAGGAGGATTCACATCTAACTCTAACATCCATTAACCCTACGATCCCTTAACACTACATCCATTAACACTACGCATCCACAACAAAGATAGCTTACTCTTTTTCTCTCTCCCTTTCTCTCTCATAAAAAGTCTAATAACATGCAATCCCAATAACAATCAGATCCAACAACTAGCAAAATCCAAAGAAAGCATGAGAGATGGAGTAAAAGTAATAGAGAGCAAGGACATTCATCAATCCATTTCTGAAGAGAACCAATCTGCTTTATTGAAATGAGAAAATGAACATGTGTAGGAACTCGAGTTGGTCCTTTTTTATAATAGAGAGGAGGGCCCTGGCCTTTGAATCCTATTGGTCCATTTTTGCCTCCCTAATTATTCAAATTTAAAAAAGAGTGAGAACCATCCAAATTGGAGGAAAACCCAACTTTATTCACTAACTTGACATTTAGGCCTTGCGACATTAAAAGTCCCACAAAAAGACCTTAAGTCCTTTTATTGACTTGTAACTAATCAAATCTCTTTGTGATCATCAGGTTGGACTTACACACGCAGGGTGCCAAATCCCTCTCACTTATTAACTAGGGTTAGGGTTGCCTTGGGATCCGCAAACCCTCCAACAAACAACTCTCAAGCCTTTGAATCACCACTTTTGTTTAGCTCAAAGAATGTTGTCAAAGTGGTACCTGAACACCCATCTATGACCTCCTCTAGATCCACTCCCTCGCTGAAGTACACCAATTCTTGTCCAGGAAAATGAACTGCCAATTGGGTCACCACGGGCTTATGAGCACCCATAGAAAGCCCCAACGATCGCCAACATGACTCATTGGCTGAGAAGTATTGAGCAGTAAGAAATTTCTCTATCTCATCCACCCGTCCTAATGTTGACCACCGCCCTCTACAGCACCCGCCGTAAACATATCAAGTCCCTTGTACAAGTACTTGTTCAAATACTTCACACTACATATATGTACACATACCTCCACGTTCAAGTAGCACTGAAAATGCAATGTTAGCCACCTATTGTACGGTACAACCTGTAGAAAGACGAGAGTCAAGGCACCAAGATCTAGCTATCAATCAATCTCCACAAGATACAAGAGAGGAGGCTGGGCGCCCTTCTCTGAGGGAGAGAGAGAGAGAGAGAGAGAGAGAGAGAGAGAGAGAGAGAGAGAGAGAGAGAGAGAGAGAGAGAGAGAGAGAGAGAGAGAGAGAGAGAGAGAGAGAGAGAGAGAGAAATAGCAACACAAATAATGGAGAGCAATGCTTAGCCAAAACTGAAAAATGTGACACAATAAGCCAATATGTACTCTACCTACTTACTGAATGTAAAGCGCCCCCAAAAGTCAAGATAGGGCCCCTAAACCAAATTAGACCTCTAAAGACCCATGAGTCAGTACATGACTAAAATTGGGCCCATTTCAAATTAAGACAAATTTAACATGGCCTAAATAACTAAATATCCATGCTTGCATAAATCTCGACCTTTTGGGGTTAATCATAGTCATTTATTTCTAACACCCTCCTTAAATGACAATGCATAAAATGAAATCTTCACTATGTAACAAAACCACCACGTGGTCTTAAATTTAAAGCTTTGACTTCTTGTTCCTTGAAGATATTGAAAGATCCTCTTCAACGCTTTCCAATGTGATGTCATCGGGGCATGCATGAACTAACACATGAGTGAGACACTATAAGAAATGTGCGGTTTTGAACTACATAGATAAATGAGACAGCCAATATGTCATGGCCATATTCGGTTAAGGACCTGGAATAGTCCTAATATGGTAGACCGGCCCTCCAGTGTTCGAGATTATTGGTCACGCCATGATTTAATTCCATGTCAAGGCCTGTTTGTGACTAACCTGATTTGAGGAGCTTCTAAGGATAGAAGCAGTTTAAGGAGGGAAGAAAGTCATGGCCATATTCGATTAAGGACCTGGAATAGTCCTAATATGGTAGACCCGCCCTCCAGTGTTCAAGATTATTGGTCACGCCATGATTTAGTTCCTTGTCAAGGCCTGTTTGTGACTAATTACCTTTAGAGGACCCAGACACTCTAATTGAGACATATGGAGTATTGCATGTCTGTGTGATGGATATAGGCAAGAAGACTGCATGAAGAGATGTGATTTATTTATAGTTGACCTGTGTGTAGGCCTAACAACCAACCGATATATGGAATTAGTGAAGATCCAACCCCCAACTATAGAAGAGCCAACCTCTATACTTGAAGTTAACAAAAGGCCTCAACAGCCATAGGAACACTCAAAGAACTACGTTATGAATGGAGTACACTTTGATCCACATAGATTCTGTTTGGTTTTACGTGTTTTAGGGCCCGTCAATATAGATATCATAGCATTTGACACCACAGTTCGAGAGGTTTGTATTGGAGACATTGTCGTAGATATAAACACTCATGGATTTCTCATCCTAACCACTGTTTACATACAAGAACATCATCGTTGGGTAGCACAGGCTGTCTATTCGTTGCAAATCAACAGCACACTAGCCGCCCTTGGATTTGTGTGAGCGCTGAGATGAAAATGATCACCCACTAGTCACATCTCTGAGAGCTTGAAATCTCTCATTGACCTGGGAGTATGGGGTGATCAGTGGGGCCCCCAGGATCAGACTTTGATTACTCTCGTAAGGACAGTGTGGGTTTTCCCTTACTAAGGCGTTTTGGCTGGACCAATCCCTGGTCAAAATTTGCACGAACATTGGTGCGTCTGCCGGGAGTGCAGAACTTGTAAAAGAAATATCGTTGGAAAGTATCTACCCATTGGTTGGAGAAGAATTTATCCATTTTGCACCTTTCTAATGAAGCTGATCCATTAGTAGTGAATTCCACCTAAACCCACCATTGTTGAGCATCATTTATCTTATCAGACACTAACATTGGTGCATCTATTGGGAGAAATTTAGAAAGACCTGTGTTAGCTACAAACGACTAATGGTTAACTCACACTGAGAGAGGCAATGAAACATGATGGAGTCAAGCTAAACACTATGGCTAGAATGTGGTTAATATCGCATGAAGAGTGCTAATCCCACAACTTCACCAAACAGAACAAATCGATGAGTAAACATAGGTCGCAAGCAGCAATTCTGTGGGCAGATAGGATCACCCTCTACAAAATACCTTGAAATATAGAATACCAAACTTAATAGAGGATGTTGCATTAGAAGAGGGAGTGACATCCGAATCAGACCAACTTCTGGAACACAGTATAGCCAGCAATGAAGAACTAGCAACTATAAGCGAGATTATCCCACCAACAATCATGGCAACAAGGGTAACAGAACCTATAGTTATACCAGTCAATTTAAAGCCATTGTCTAAATTCAGAGGTATGACCCCTGAATACCACGGGGCACCATATGAAGGGGCTGAAGATCATAAAAATGCCTTTTGGACAGCTAGTCATATAAACAGGATTTTGAACCCGTGCCAGTTAATGATCTATTTCGTGATCACCTTGACCGGAATAGCTAGGAAGTGGTATTATAGGCTTCCCAAAGAATCCATTGCAGATATCGATACCTTTCATAAGCGTGTAAGACAATATTTGCAATGGTTAACCGAATTATCTCGCCATGTAGGAGTCAAGGTAGCTCTTCCCCCAAAACTCCTATTGACATTTTTCTACGAGGATTGAAAAGTGACCTACAGCTGATAGTGAGACATACTAACCCCTAGACTATAGAAAAAGCCATGGAAAAAGCAGTAATAGCTAAGGAAACATAGATAACGATGGCTCAAGCATCAAAAATATTTCATGCAATAAACAGCCTGAACCTTAGAAGTGATATATGGGAAACACCCTCGAATATGGGATCTGGCCATTATGGACCATACATACCACCCGCACCACCAATAGTACAACACGCACAACAAAATAGATCCATTCCAATGAACTACCAGAGTGATGCATTAAACCAAAAGCAAGTTGCACTAGTCATTAGAAACACACACATAGAACAAGGATATGAAAGCACGGGATCTAATACAGAAATTGATTGTATAAAGAGAGAGAGAGGCCGTTAATGAAAGGTGATTGTGTTTTGAAGGGAAGGGCTGTGTTTGAAGGGCTTTTGAAAAATTAAGGTGGCCAATATGCATGCATGCATGGGGAGGGCCATGCATCCTGTTCCCCATACATGCATCCCCCTCCCATCATTTTTAGTGAAAAAAGTGTGTATGCATGGGTGTGGGGAGAGAGGATGCATGGGGTCCCTCACCCATGCAAAAAACTGTACGTAACTTTAAATATATATATATATATAGATATCTTTTCATCCTTTTGTTTCTTTTAAATCTTTTGTCCACCATCACACCCTCACCCCCAGCCATGTTTCCATCAAACTAATTTTCCATTTTCCATTTTTCATTTTAAATTATATTTTCACCATGTCCAAGAAACCCGATAAACCACCGACCCAAGCTCCCGACCCAAAACGAAGGCTAGCAAAGGCTTAGACCTCCACTACAAATGTGAAATATTTTGAAATGGATCAAACTCCTAAAAAATGATGACTATTTTTCAATTTTTAAACTTTTGTCCAAACATGTTTTTTCATTAGAAAAATTATCGAAAATCACAAAAATTTATACAAAAATTATGCAAACTGACCAAAGAAATAAATACATCATGTAAATACACAATTATTTATGATATTTAAATAGTCTAATTTAACTTTCGTAACAATAACTTGCATAATACATTTGTTGCTAATCACGCAAAATTCACAAATTTTGAAAATACTGAAAATACTTTTTGTCTTTTTTTTTACCATTCAATTTCCAAGAAATTTTATAGGCAAATTCTCATCTGAGTGAGCATTCAATGTTGACGAAAAATTGTGTATTGTGGCTTTGCTACATTGATACCGAGTTTAAGATGATGGTTGTGCACTTAACCCAAGGCGTTCTTGTAAAACAGATATATCGACTTTCGTAAATGGTTTGTCATTGTCAGCTTGAAATTAAATGCAAGCACAACCACATCTTGGAGACATTATCGACTCTTAGTTGATTATTTCTTAAATGCTTCCTCTTACTTTTTGAATCTAATCGCAATATTTCTAGCTCGTACTTGTTGCTGATGACCTTGTAAGTTCACTACTCATAGATCTCACACACCTATTAAACACCATGTAGTTGGATTTGGTGCACATTGTTGGCTGATTCTGACAAATCCCCAAGATACTCGACCAGAGCTAACCAAGAGCACCTCTCACCTTAGACCGAGGAGGTCTCTGAGAAGACAAGACGAACATAGACTGAGAGCCGAGTATGAGAGCCGAGAAGTACTAGTTAAGAATGACAAGCAAGAATTGTGCAAGCCTTATGGTGAATCCCAAAAGATAGAATGACCATGTAGGAACTAGTATTTCTAGGCTAATGCAATAAATGCAAGAAGACCCCTCTTAAAGAAAGTAGAGTGAGCCGCCTTTTGATGGTGACCTCTAGTGAAGAGCAATATTTTACCTGTAATTTGTGAAATGTAAAAATGCCACTAGGATGCCACCTAGGGAGCTCTCTTACTAGTTATCACTTTTAGATGTGGATGAAAGTAGGAGAGAGATGGTTCTACCTTGACCTACTCCAATCTCCATAAATATGTGTAGGCTCTCTCATAACTTTTGATGAAGAACCAAGCTTTGAAGCTATTCCATGTCAATTTGGATCTATCATATTGTTTGCTTGAATTGTGCTCTCTCTTTCTCTCTCTAAATCGAGTAGAGGATTATGCTAATGCATTAAATTCTTGTACTTCTCTTTTGATATTAAATGTAATCATTCTTTGATTATTAGCATGCTAGATTGTGCTTTGGCCATAAACTCTTGTACTAGATCTTGATATTCAATCTAGAATCAAATTATGTGCTAAACACAAAGCTTAACAAGATCATTCACACTTGAAGATTGTTCCCCACACGTGTGAATTTGCTGGAATTTTATCAAGAACTAGTATTTCTAGGCTAATGTGATAAATGCCACTAGGATGCCACCTAGGGAGCTCTCTTGCTTATTTAAGAGACTCACCCTTTGTAGAAGAGAAGCTGTTGTAAATGTATCTACTGCATGCTAAAATGAGAATATCTTCCATGAGTTTTGATGCATTCTTGAGCTCTTTGATCATTCTTGTTTCTTGAGTGATGCTTTAATGATCTTGCCCCTCCATCTTTGTTGTGTGTGGTTGTGGATCTAGACAGGACTAGCTTTTTTGTTTTCATAGATTAATTTGGGATTCAAAGTTGTGGTAATCTATCATGAGTTGGTTTGTGGTGTAGGTCTTGCAAATCCATTTGCATTCCATTTCTTGATGTTCTTGAAATCCAAGAATCAAGAAATGGTGTTTCTTCATCCTTGGAATTTCAAAATGCGTTAGATTAGTTCTTGTTCTCAATTTTGTGGATTAATGTATGTGTTAGATTAGTTTTTAGATTTCATTCAACTGCCCATTTTGATTTGCAATATTAAAGTAGGATTTCATGGCTATTCAGTCGAGAGACAAATTTGAGTTGTCCTCTAATAGGCAGGACATTACTACAACATAGATCTGTCCATTCTGACTGACTTTGTGCTTTAAACAAGAAAGAATAACTTAAACAAGAGCCTACTATCTCTGCTGACAAGCAAAAGAAGAAGTAAGAAGAACAAAAATAGGAAACATATCCTCCTAAGCAGAGAACCTGTCAAAACATACTTTCACTCCTTTCATGGATTCTATTCATCCTCCCACATCACAAATGGATATATGAAAAAAATGTGAGAAAAGGAGCACAAACAAATCCCAAATAGATTTTAAAACAATGGAGTTTGCACTTTGACCAAAGTTGTGGAGGCCTATGATTCCACATTATACAAGTTAATTGTATATAGTATAAATTTTTCGTGAAAGAGCAGAATGTCATTCCACTAACAAGCGAGACACTGACGATCTCGCTCTAAAAACTAAACTGATATTACAGTAGCTCTATTTTCGTGCATCTCCCTGTCTTGTGCTGTCATTTTGTCTTGATTGCTAGAAAAGAACGTGTCCTGTGATGTGTAGTCACGTATCTGGGATCCTGTAAACAACTTCCGGACAAAAAGAAAATTCAAAGACACAAAATTGTTTGCGAATAAGAAGACGAAGATGAAAAAAAAATAGCCTCGCTTCTGCGACAATTTTGTCCTCCATTGCTTGAATCCAACTATCTTTATCTGGTCCATCAATAGTTTTCTCGAATGTTTGAGGTTTGTCAAAGAAACCACAAAATGCGATGGCTATATTAAAAACATCCTGATGAGTTTGATTCTGATTTGAGCTTTTCTACTGGAATTCAAACTGGCGATTTGAGTCTTTCAGGTACTCAATCTTGACCTCCCTCTGAATCTGGTAATTCTCTTTTATCTTCTACCTGTTTTTCTTCTGTTGTGGTTGGTAGCTCATAATAGTTTTTGAGAATTTCATAGCCGACTAGATCACTGTCTGCTATGTATTTCAACTCATCAAATTTAACATCTCGAACAACTTTTATCTTGCCAGTTTCGGGTACATAGACACGATAATATGACCAACGTAACTCGAATCCTACAAGAAAACCTTGTTCTGTCTTTTCATCGAGTTTCTTTCTCAGCTTAGTTGATTGAAGCTTATTATGAGCTATTCAGAAAGAATAAAGAGCCTGAAGAAGCTCACATTGAGCTGACAAAGAAGGACACAACCCTAGAGGAAGGCAAAGGCATATTCGATGCTACTCTAGAGGTGTTGGAAGCAATGCAAGATCAATCAAATTAGTTTGAAAATGAGAATGCACTGCTTAAACAACAGTTGCAAACCCTCCAAGTTTTGTTACACCAGGAGAGACACAACCGAAGTACTCTCCAAGATCAGCTGAGTAATGGTACAGCTGAAAAAGATATGGCCGAAGCCAAGCTAAAGCAGTTGCAAGATACTGTCACAATTGTGACACTAAAGACATGTAACATTGTTTATAAAAACTAGGATGAAGAAGCAACATTGTGGCAAATCAGTGCCAAAAAAACTCTTGAAGCCTGTGTTTTCCACAAAAAATATAGGATCGACCCTGTAGCGTGGAAGGATGTCCAACAAAAAATTATTAAATCCTTCCAATTGCAGTATTTACAACCACAAATGGCTGAGTATGAGAAGTTGAAAGATGAACTGGAGGAGGCCAAGTACAATGCAAGCCAAGTCTAGATTTCTACTAAAGCACCAGTCCAGAGCTAGGATCAATTCACACAAACTGATACACCAGTTGTAGTTATATCAGAAACAATTCAAACTGATACAGTTTTCAGAAAGATAAAGCGAGATCAGTCTACACAGACTAATACTAATGTTGCAGAAAGCCCACACCAGATACCATCGACTATTGCAGTAGTACCAATTTCAGCTACATACTCCACAACAGAGCGAAGCTACACCAAGTGGCAGAACTTAAAAGAAGAACAAGGTAGCCTACTCAGAACTCCAATGGAGAATGGATTATCTATTCTTACCAAGAGTTTTTGGCTATACCAAAGAGCAATGGGAAAGTCCCTGGACTTTTGCCAACCTAAATTATGTTTGGGCCAAACTAACAACACACCAAAAGGTATCTTGGCCTTAGCCATTGTTCTTAATAAGTTCAATGTTTAATCCAGTTACATTCATGTGGTTACAGGATGTTTGTATATATGCATTCTTGAATATCTAAGGACATTTGAAAATAACATTTTCCCTGCTCTGGACGAGTATGTAAATAAACTAGAGACAATAAATATTTTTGATGTTCAAGGAATTGCTTCCATACCCATTTCTCCCAAATTTGCAAGCCAACTTCTTTTCCCTGATCTGTGGACAATCTACACAGATTGGGAAGCTAACTATTCTCAATATTTGAAAGAAGTAAAAGAAAACATTTTACTTCGATCCATAAATCCAAGTACCAAACCATATTATACAGACAATCATATGAATATTGCTTCTCTCATTTCCCATGCACTCCTATCTATCCAGCAGTTGTACATAAAAGAAAAATTTCCAGAATATTCATATGCAGCCCTATCCCTAACTGTTCCTTCTACTGAGATATCTGACATACTGACTGAGGATAGTTGGTATGATCATCTTGTGAATAATACTCTGATTCATAATCCACTTGGACCATTGGGAAATTGAGGAATGGGTGATTATCCCAATTTGTCATTTCAAGAAGACTACATGCAAAGGAACAATTATTTCCTTGCTACCAAAGGCAAGACACTTGAACAAGTTAATGCAGAGAATGATAGTGCCTAAATCAATGTAAAGACCTATTTGCATCTTGTAAATTCATTGTAATTAAAGAACTCATGACATTCTAGAGAGACGTGTAGTTGTTCCCAACCGATACCTTAAAAGTTGGTGTGCGACGCTAAGAGCCTGGTGTTCGTCTCTATAAGGGCGACACTAAGTGCCATTGTAATTATGCAGAGATTTAGCTATCAATAGAGAGAAGAGATCCAGGTTCTATAAGCCTATGCATTCCTTTCCTCTATCATCTACTACAGTTACACTCTGAGTTATTCTGTAACTGATCTTGATATGCATATGTCTGCGGCACATTCTTCACTTTTGTACTGAATTCCAAATTTCTAACGTGGATTTACAGGTGACATCCGGGAGCGACAATTCTAACTAATATGTGCAAGAAATTATCCAAAGCCTAAAAGTATAACTCTAAACAGAACTTCCTTTAATTCTGAATGAGCTATGTATTCTGATAAAGAATTGTGTGGTGACTCTACATTGGTTGATTGAGGTAAATTAGATTGATTGGAATCTTTTTTTACTTTTTTTTAGTCCTATTCTTGCTTCATGTTGATCAAGCTAAGTGACTTTTGTGGTAGCCTAGTCATTATAGATTTTCACAAAATCAGTGAAATATGTAGTATAAAAGGTTTTATCGTTTCCCAAGAGAGACAAAAATCTCCTCTTTCAGATGATAAGTATACAAAGATGATGGAGAGATGGTGATATAATATTCAGATTAGAATGCTACAATGACATATCTGGTTATCCACAGATATTGTGTAAAATTGGCATCCAGAAATACCAAGATGAAATGATTTGAGTTCCTATATTCTAGCCCACCGTATCCTAGGTTCATAATGATGATAAAAGATCATTGAATATATATATATGAATTATAAGACTCTTGGCCTTTCATACACGGTACCAAGTGAGCAAAGGCTAATTAGCTAAATTTTACCATTTTTCACATTATATCCATCCCACCACTCGTGTGGATGCTACTAATCCTTCTATCTCATGTACTCCATCAAGAAAAATAACATGACTTGGACATAGTTTGAGGTGATTTGAAAATGAAAAAATATAATAAAATGCTATGTACTATCGACTTGTACACAATAAATGTAGACATTCAGAAAATAGTCCATGAATTTTTTGTAGAATTGTATACCTTGTGAAAAACTCAAAAGTAGACAATAGATATCACCATTAAACTATAAATAAGATATCCATGTAGTACCACTGAAATATAATGAGAAAAATATGGTGGTCTTCAATCTCATGTTTGTAATAAATATTGTAAAAGTGACCTCAAGTGAACAAAGTTTTCATTGCCAATTATGATTACATGTTTCCATTCAAATTCAAATTTGGATGACAAATGATGTGATATATAGATGTTTTGAATTCAATGTCATTAATTTAGCAACATTTATGTTGTGTTCATGCAACATCATCACATAATTGTACATCCATTAGGATTTTCATCACTAAATGTAGTGCAGTTTGGAGGTCCTCTACAAATAAGATATGGCCTAGCACCAATATCAATCAACTCTTGTTTTTCTTCTTTTTTCTCTTCTTTCTTTTCTTCCTTTTTTTCCTCTTTGGCCTCAACTTTAGCTTCTTCCTTGGCCTCCCCTTTTTTCTCTTCCTTGGCCTCTTCTTTCTTTTCTTCCTTGGCCTCTTCTTTCTTCTCTTCCTTAGCCTCTTCTTTCTTCTCTTCTTTGGCCTCTTCTTTCTTTTCTTCCTTGGCCTCCTCTTTCTTCTCCTCTTTGGCACTTTCTTTTTTTTCTTCTGGTGGCGGTGGCACCAACACTGCGTACTTACCAGTTTCTAAAGCTCTTTGTAAAACTTTGTCTGGATCCATAGTTCCCGTCACAAACACTTTTTGCCCACAAAAATCCACCTTCACATCTTGAACACCTGCCAAAACGAATGTCAAAATAAAAGTAGAAAATTTGTAGATTCATAACAAAAGCTTGAAAGTTATGTATAAATCATAATTATATAAGGTAATGGAAATTATTTTCTATCAATTTTTTAGAAACTACAATTTATTAAAAGCTTGATGAGATCCAACAAAATATGCTTAACACAAATTGAAAAAAACTAAATAAACACACAACAATTTAAAGGAAATGATCTATACATTTTAATACACCATAGAACATGCAGACATTAGTTGATACCTGCTATTTTCTTGAAGAGACTAACTAATCAATACACACTTTCTATAGAGAAAACCTACAATGGCTCAATATGATGGCTTGAACTACAATCTTTACTTTCAATAAGGCAAATGCCATCTAGCACACAATCCCTAGTACAACGTTAAGGCCATAAATACCTCTACTTACAATGAGGCATATTATGTGCCTAATCAACTCAAATAATTTAGCTACTAACCTTACGTTCATGGTAAACTAGATGAGACTAGAGAAATAAGGGCTAACTTGGTATCAACTATCACAAGGATTAGTGTATTGATGGGAACTATGGTCATAGTTTGAACTGTCCATTAATGCAAACCTATCAATTGGATATAGGTGGTGAGATTTGGCTAACTATACAAAGATGTGTTATTTACAACCAATGGGTTTCTTGCCAACTGGTAAATTGAGTGCAAGAGTATGAGGTTGCGTAAATTGTCTTTTGATCCCACATTGATCACAAAGATCATTAAAGTCGTTAGACTCATACTCACCTCCACTATTTGATCTTAGAACTTTGATCTTTATACCTGTCTGATTTTCAACCAATGCTTTGAAGCTCTTGAAAGTGGCAAACGCATTCGATTTCTTCTTCAAGAAGTAAATCCATGTCTTACGTGACATATCATCAATGAAGATCATGAAATAGAAGGATTTACCTAAGGACATAGTCCTCATAGGCTCCACTTGTCTTTACGGCATCCAAAACGGAGCACAAACAGTGAAGAAATCACCAGTTATGTGTAGAAAGCCGTAACCCCAAACCGGTTTCAATTTTCAACTGGTTGCAAAATTGTCAATTTTCCACCAGATTTATCCTTGTTTGATGCTATGCACAGACTAATAAGCCCTCTGCTGAGCTTGGCAAACCTCTATAAACTAGAAACTGTGCAACACAGTGCTTTACTTTTTGTCTCCAACCCGCCGTAAACCCCAAACTTTCAGAAAACTCTTCTCCCGAAGCTCTCTTCAATGGCGACGCTGTATTGTGTACACTCCCTATACGGCTCTGATACCAATTTAGAATTTGCTTCGAACAGGAACACAGATCAAGCTACACAGTAACACAGACAGAAAACCACTCTCCACAACAAGCTCTCGTAGCAACTGTATTTCTCAAAATGAAAATACACTGTACATATAGTTCTTCACATGCAACCCATGCATGGCCCATGTTGCCATTGACGAGACGCGTGTCCCACTGACTCGCCTCGTGGCAAGGCCAACTGATCCTTATCTATTGATAGGACCCACATTATAGTAACACAATGATTCTACTTTAATTCTAACTCGTACCTCATATCAGAGATGTTGCTGGACCCAAGGAGGCTTGGGATATATTGAAGAACTTGTATGAGATGGTGAATCAGTCACGAATCTTTTTCTTGACTAATAAGCTACACACATTGAAGATGGGTACGAGTGAATCAATAACGGACTATTTACTTGGGTGAAAGATCTGAGAGGGCAACTTGTTGCGGTTGGAGAAAGTATATAAGATTCAGTCTTAGTATCCATTGTGCTTAATAGTCTACCTTTGGGTCTTCTTTCGATGAACTGAATGTCATATTACTACAGAAAGAAATGAGACGACAAGATATTGTCAACAAGGACGATTTCAAAGAATATGCATTCCTGGCAAAGAAGCAAGAGCAAAGTTCCAGGAGGGGTGAAAAAGGGAAGAAGAAGAAGAAGAAGCAATTAGATACAAAGGAGAATCAATCAAATTGATCAAAACATGAGAAAGTGGTTAGAAAAAATATTTGTTTTATTTATAGAAAATCTGGACATTATGAAAAGGAGTGCTAGCACAACAAGTTCAAGAAAAAACAGGACGAGAATTTTGCTGAAGAAGAATTTGAAGAAACATCTAATGCAAAATTGAGTGCTTTGGGTCTTGAAGACTATGAGTTGTTTTCGACATCAACATCTTCTGGTGGTGGCTTCTCGAAGGAAGAAGACTATTGGTTTATTGATTCAGGAGCTTCGAGGCATATGACACCTAGGCAAGAGTGGCTATCTAATTTTCAAAAATTAGATAATGGGTCAAATGTGAAGTTGGGAGACAACTACACATATGATATAAAAGGACTTGAAAAACTACAAGTTCAACTACCTTCAGGGAAGATTGGTGACATAAAAGACATGTTTTATGTACCAGGAATTAAGAAAAACTTACTCTTAGTATGAGCTATTGCTACAAACACATGGTGGTGCAGTTTGATGAAGAGTGGTGTCTCATCAAGAGGAAGGATAATGAAGTAGTTGAGGGCATTCTTGCAGGGCAGTTGTACAAACTTCAGGCTCAGGTGGTGGATCATCATGCAAGTGTTGCCAATATTAGATCAATGAGTAAGTTATGGCACGAAAGATTCGTGTTTAGCTTTTGAATCAAAGTCCTACATAGGTTGTAGAGAATCGGACTCTAGAGGAAGCTTACACAGATCGAAAGCTAGATGTAAGTCATTTGAGAGTATTTGATGGTATTGCTTATGCTCACATACCTTAGGATTCCAAAAGCACATTGGATTCTAAGGTGACCAAGTGTTTATTCCTTGGATATGATAGTCAAGAGAAGAGATACAAGTTATATGACTTAGAGGGTAAGAAAACATCATAAGTACGGATGTAATCTCTGATGAGGAGGCAACTCATAAAGATACATGGATTTCTTATGATAAGAATCAAGATGGAGGAATCTCTCTATTATGTGACGAGTTATTACAGGAGCTTGAATCAACACATCTATCGCCTACGCCAATCCAAGTACCTAGAGTGATTTTGGTTGAGAAAGGAACGAGGAAGGAGAGATCAAGTATATGAGATACATATTCACCTCCTACTTCACCAGGTAGAAAGCATATTCCTACATCAGAAGCTAGAAGATTTCCTAGATGGTACTATGAAACTATCAAGGATGGTGTTATTGTGGAACATGAAAAGTCCAATATACATGGGACTAGGAGATCGGCTAGACTTGAAAAGCAACATGAAGATCAAGATCAACAAGAGGATCGTCATGAAGATGGGGATGTACATTTTGCATATATGGCCACAATATTGGAAACCAAGGATTCATCTACTTTTAGAGAGGCTGAAAAAAAGGATATTCTAGGAAAGTTATGGATGAGGAGTACGATTCAATCATGAAGAACAAGACTTGGAGACCTGTTCAGTTACCTACAGGTAAATAGGCTATTGGATACAAGTGGGTCTATAACTAAGTACAAATCATATGGTTCTATAGATAAACATAAGGCAAGATTGGTGGCAAAAGGCTATGCTTAACATGAAGGGATTGACCAACGAACAATTTCTAACAAACTGTTTGAGCGCTTGAATCTATAGTATTGTATCAGACTTACCACAACAAAACTAGCAATATTTTATACAAATTCATCAATCTGATCAGTAAACCTGCAGGGAACAATAGCACTATGACAAGCAGCCTTCTAGTGATTTGTCCTCTAGCAAACAACCTGCAACAATGATCTTTCATAGAATTTCACCAAGATCTTCCCACAGATCCATGTTGTCCTCCTAGCAACGTTGACTCCATGCTGTGCTATCGTACAATAACCTGAAATATGAGGGAGTTTCCATAATCTCCGCTTGCAACTCAGCTCTTCTTTGTAGCGCCAAACCTTCTTTCACAAAGCTGCCATCCATGTAGATGAAGATAAAAAATTGTGAGATAGCTAGGGACACCACCTCCACACCTTGAAGATGATTGGATCAATCTCCATGTGATGATTGACTCCATTCATTGAGTATCCTCCTTGTTCTCTCAAATCTTTAACCATGTTCTGTTACCATGTCAGAATTTGTGATACAAATTCTAGATGGAGTTACTAGTCCTACTAGCACTCACACAAACCAAACATATAGATTAAAGAGCGAATAGTCGGTGAACCATTCTTGATGGCTCGTCATGTGTTGTGTCTCTCCAGAATCGAGGAACCATTCCTCTGATTTATTGACATGGTAGTCATTCACCATGAAGGCTTCGTACTCGTCGCCGTCTTCAACGTTCTGTTTTTTATTGATACTGCATTAGCTTGTTGATCCAGGTGTTTCTTTTTGTTGTTGAACTTCAAGATTCGGCAGTCCTGGATTTTATGATTCATCCTTTTGTAGTACTTATAAAACATTTTTTTCTTGTTCAGAGCAGGTTACGAATTCTAGGTTGTACTTTGCTTCTGCAATTGTTTTTGGTTGCCATTACTTTGCTTGGCATCTTCTAATTCTTCTTCATGTTCTTCTTTGAATACAGAGCCTAAAGTCGTTGATGGAGGATGAGGATGTTCCGTTCCTTCACGCTTCCTCCTGTAGCAACATACTCATGACTCTGGATAATGTGAGTGAAAATCATCATCACCCAATTTTCATAAGAGGATGGCATGCTAGAAAGTAAGGTCATAACAACGTATGAATCTTCAATCACTAACTCTATTGCTGCCATTTGCTCTGGTAGAGTCTTGAATTGATTAATGTGATCTTGAATAGACCTTTTGACATTCTGAGAGAGAAAAAAAACTTTCTCCTCAGATGCAGCTTCGAAGTGACATCTCTCATTTTATAAAGTGTGCCCAATATATCCCAATCTATGTGTCGAAGATGTTAAGAATGATCAATACAAACACCTTGCCATCCCTAAGCTTCCACTTGGAAATGGCCTGCTCACTGACATTGGGAATGAGTTCGATTCCAACGACTATTTTCCAAAGTTCCTTGGCCATCAAAACTACTCTCATTTTGAATTTCCATAAGTGGTAGTATAAACCATCGAGTTTGTCTACCATTAGAAAATACTGTGATTGTGAATCCATTTGGAAGTTCAAGATGAGCATATGTAGATAGTAGATTATATGACTGAAAACAATTATAATGAGTGTTTACTCTATACCGAACAATCGTTCTGAGACTATAAGCTCTATAAATGCTCTCATACCATGATGGGGATGAATGAAAATGGTGGTACGGAATGAAAGAGCCAAGATGGCAAGATTCCACTGATTCCACGTGAAGGGGCAATGGAGATGGAAGAACGCGAATGGAGAAGAGAGTAGGAATATTGCGGAACAGCTCTCCCATTATAGTCAACTGCTAGTAGCAAAAACAATCTAATCGAGAGCTTATGCTAAGTATAATTACAGCTTAAAGTATTCTAGTTGCCCAACATGATCTTAAAAATTAATTCATACTCTCAGAAACAAGAGTACAATCCACCGAAGAGATTAGAATGGTTTGTGTGTGGTATTACTGGAAATCAGATTCAATGTGAAGTTTGGTTCTAAAAGAGTAGTATGATATCACGAGTTCCTCAGGCGTCGAAGACAACCATCATCTGATAAAAAACTGAATAGTGGTAGACATCTGTGTTCTGATCAGAGTGAGTAAATAAGCACGATCAAACATCGATAAAGCACATTTAATCACAATAAGCATTCATCTACATTATGCACAGATAGAAAAGTTGTTGCTGCTATATTACACTGAAGCACAATACAAATAGCAATTACGACCAAAAATTGACGGTGTAATTGGGAGGCTCAAATAATACGTCTCATGGATGGAGCAACTAATAATCTGTGCTTGGATGATCTATTTATAGATTTCATCCGTGTATTAAGTACATTGAATGCTTGTCACCTAATCATGAAAGCCGTTGCACTTGGAAGTATATGGCTTTTGTGACAATTGTACATAGTATATACGGTCAACAAATCAGGATCGTTGACACGGACGAGGACATCGCAAAATCTCTCACTTTGCATTTTACGTGAAGTGGTTTTCTCTCACTTCGCAAATTTTGGAAAGTGGCTGGGAACGTTCCTTGTTCAAAAACAGACAATCTTCGGCATTTTACCTCTCCTTTCGGGTTTTTGCGAAAAAGCCAAAGGTGCCTTTAAACAAATTTTAAGATGCCCTTAGAAAGTTGAAGGTGCCCTTAAAAAACGAAAATCTCTTTAACAGTTCAACTATCTCGCTCTTTTCGGGAAAGCTGAAGGTGCCCTTAAAACAAGTTGAAGGTGCCCTTAAAAAGTTGGCGAAGGTGCCTTTAGCAGTTTAACCCTTAAAAATAGAGGACCTTCTGGAATTTTTTCTCTCTTCGCATTTTTCAAAAAAATGCAAAAAAAGGTGAAGGTGTTGAAAAAGTTAAACTATTGAACTGTGACCAAATTGACTTCTTAAAAAATAATTGAACGGAAGAGGTCGAAGGTAAGTGTCGCAGTTTTCGGAAAGTGCGAAAAATACGAACTGCGACACTTAGTGTATTTCTGTAGACTGTTTCAAAACTGATGTAAATATGCAGACTTGTTCTAAATGCAAGTTTGTGGAAGTCCTTGAAGATGGCCAAGTCATCAATGACTTCAAGTTATTAAACTTAACATGCTGGAGATCAGCCGGAAGTCCGTTGTAGACGTCCTTCAAATAAATTGGTTGTCTCAGTTATGATTCCAAAGAGGCAACTATGGGCTTGATTTCCAACAGTTCCCCTTAAGATCATGGTTGGTGCCTTGGTATCTTCGTCATGTTCAGCATGTTGAAGAACTAGTACTTCTGGTGCTTAATCCTGGGAAGCGCTTTGGTGAAGATGTCTGCATCCATTTTTGTTGTGGAGCAATATTGAAGGATCAGGCTTGCCCTGAGAAAACTTTCTCCCAAATGAAATGATAATGGAATTCTATGTGCTTGGATTTGCCATGAAATCTATGATTCAGTGACAATGAAATACAACTCAAGTTGTCACACAGAATGGTGGTAGCATTGAACTGAGTGTGATGTAAGTCGTGAAGTAATAACTTGATCCATACAGCTTCTTGGCATGCTACGATGTACTCTGTCTTTGTCAAAGAAAGCGCAACTGATTTTTGCTTCCTTGAGTTCCACGAAATCGGTCCCCCTGCCAAATAGAAATAGAACCTGGAGGTAGATTTTCTGGTAGAGACTATTCCTCCCCAATCTGAGTCGGAATAGCCTCGCAGGACGAGTGGGTTGATAGCATTTCCATCATAACATAAGATGTGATCTAAACTTCCCTAAATATATCTCATCACTCTCTTTAACACTTTCCAATTAGAGATCCTAGGATTAGACATGAATTGACCTAACGTGCTAATAGTGTATGCTAAATCTGGTCCTAGTACACAACATTGCATACATTGAAGATCCTATTAGTGAATGATAAGGGTACTTCGCTATGTCGAGTACTTCACTATCAGAATCAGCACAAGTAGATTTAGTCAATATTATAGTTGGATCCACTAGAGTATCAATGGGTTTGCAATCAGACATATGAAATTTTTCTAAAATGCCTTTTAGATATGTCTGTTGGCTAAGATAGATCTTCTTTGAAGCCTATTTCTAGTAATGTGAATTCCTAGCAAAGAATGGACAACTCCTAAATCAATCATGTCAAATTACTTTGACAGATCACTTTTAGTAGTGTGTAGTAGAGAAGTGTCGTTAGACAGAATAAATGCATCATCTACGTAAAGAGCTATGTGAACCGAATTGGTGCCTATATGCTTTGAACAAACATTACAGTCACCTGAATTGTTTGCAAATCCCAATTGAATGAGATAAGAATTGATTTTATTGAACCATGCTCTTGCGGCCTATTTCAGACCGTAGATTGCTTTGTGCAGCTTGCATACTTTGTGCTCTTGGCCTTTGACTTTGAATCCTTCCGGTTGGAAGGCGTACAGTTCCTCTTCGACATTGTCATTGAGAAATGTTGTCTTGACATCCATTTGGTGCATTTTGAGGTATTCCGCGGCTGCTAACACAATCAGAGTCCTGATTGACTGCATTTTGAAGACATGACTGAAAATTTCTTGATAATCCACTCCTTGGACTTGAGTGAATCCTTTAGCCACCAACCGTGCTTTCCATTTGGCAATGGAACCATCATTGTTGATAACTCTCTTGTGAGTGGGGAAGTCGACCAGTGTCCAGGTTTGATTCATCAAAAGTGAGTTGTATTCGCATTTCATAGCTTCTTGCCACTTCATAGCATCCTTGGACTTAATTGCTTCAGCTAGGCTCTTTGGTTCTTCTGATGAAGTCTAGAATGATTGAGGTGCATGCCTCTCAGGAACTATCCGAGTCTGTGAGAATCTATGGACATTTGGTTGACCAAAATGCGATGATGCTTCTTCTTTAATTTCTCCAGATTTGTTCGAGCTAGCTTGGTCTAGTCTGATGACATGTACTGTCAGCTGCTTGGCTTATGTAGCTGTAGCTGCAGGTTCTGTAGAAGGAACATCAACATTGGAAGAATTCATGCTACGTAAAATAGGATGAAATGACATAGCATCATTTATCGATGGTTGTTTGAAATCATAGTATGTATGTTCTTGAAATATTACATCCCTAGAGGAAAATACTACATTGGTGGATGGATCATAAACTTTATAATCTTTATGTTCATCAGGATAGCCAATGAAAATACATTTATTTGTCCTATGATCCAGCTTCTTCCTAAGCTATTTTGGAATGTGAACAAAACATATACAACCAAAGATTTTTAAATGGCTGGCACTAGGCTTGAACCCATGCCAAACTTCATAGGCAGTTTTGTTGTTGACGGCTTTGGTGCTGGATCTGTTCTGCACGTAACAGGATATGGCAGTAGCTTCTGCCCAAAACTTCGCAGGTAGGTGTGCTTGATGTAGCATGGATCTGGCTGAGTTGAGAAGAGTTCGATTCTTCCTTTCTGCAATCCCTTTCTGTTGAGGTGAATACGAGGTGGTGAATTGTCTTCTAATACCATGTTCAGCCATGTAGTCGGACATCTCGTTAGAGATGTATTCGCCGCCACCATCAGTTCGGAGTGCTTTCAGTTTTGTAGACGTTTGTGTCTCAACCATGGCCTTGAATCTCTTGAAGCATTCAAAGTCTTTAGATTTGTGCTTACTGAACATGACTGTAGACCATCTAGAATAATCATCTATGAAAGTGATAAAATAGATTGCATCTCCTAAGGACGGAGTTGGCATTGGACCACAAATATCGCCGTGTACAAGATCCAATACATGCCTTGTTTTGATAAAAGTGATTTTGGAAACTTGCTTCTAGAGTGCTTCCCATAGATGCATGATTCACAAAAGAAAGATTTCCTATCTATTGAAGAAGGGAAATTTAGTCCATCAACTAAATTATTGCAAAACATATAAGAAAGTGATCTTGTATTCATGTGTCCAAATCAACTACGCCACAAAATAGCACTGTCGTTTGTATTTTTATTAGAGATACTATCTAATGCAACTGAAATAGAGAGTACGTAAAGATTTTCGACTCTAGTGCACGTAGTCATAGTAGTATCTTCCTCGAGTATTGTACACTATTTAGATGAGAAAGTAACAGTGTAGCCCTCATCAGTTATCTATGTTCTAAGGAAAATTAGGCATTATCTCCTCCTCCTATATGAACATCCAAAGTGGGTACAAGAAGTGCCTTTTTATTCTTGAAGAAGGCCCTATCCCTGATCATTGATTACTGATTCTAATTGGCAAGGATTCTAATCCAAGCCCTTCATGAGAAATCCAATGGTTCCAAATAGGGAAGCGTGCCCCTCACATGAATCATGTGAGTTCAATTTGGAGTGAGAGGGGGTTCTCACATGAATCAGGTGAGATCCTCCAACTTAGAACCATATGAACTTGACTTTGGTAATTTTTAAATCTTTTATATCCAAGTCACTTATTCCTAGAAATTACAAGTCTACAAAAATAATCTGCATACTCATTGGATTGGGCTTATACATGCAGGAAGCTACTGCCCTCGGACTTATTACTCTAGCTGTACATTATTGTACTGTGGGGGCCCCACTTGGTAAGCTTAGCCAATAGCACTTTAGTGGTGGGACCCACTAAGTGTCCAACATTCGTGGATGCAAGAGCAAAAGCCCCAAGCACAGACAAAGCTTTGAGTAGATCAAGAAAGAACTCATTTATCCAAAATGTGAATAAGAAAAAAATGCAAACAACGTGTTTTTGAAATCCTAAAATGATATACGTGGCAAGCCCAAAAAAATTGTCCTACAAAAGAAAAAAAAAAATTTAATATAAAAGAAAAAGATTAAGAGAAAGAACACAAACAAGTTAATAGAAAACATGAACAAAATAAGATCCTGCCTACAACATGGCCAAAAAAGTGCTGGAAAAAAATTGATAGTGCTCAATAGAAAATTAGAAAGTCTAGATCACCATAGTTTTAGGAGCAAAACCAAAAACATTATTCATGTCATAACAATCCTCGAGTCAGGTAATGATTGACACCATCAACACATGTGCATAAGGACACAAGTCTTTGAGAGCAATCCACATGTTACAAAAAGGGCTTATTGTTCTATAAGCAGTACAAAACATACATCAACCAAATATATGAAATTTTTTACAGTTACTCTAACCATGGCATAGGTAGGGCATAGGCGTAGGCCTATGCTCACAAGGCTCACAAGTCACGCTTGAGCACTGCGTGGCCATTGCTAAATATGCTGGTCAATTCCTATACGTGAATGTGTGGTTGACATGCAATGAATTCTCATTATTCTGATGGTTAAACTTATTTTCGGTGTCAATAAACGAGAGAGAGAGAGAGAGAGAGAGAGAGAGAGAGAGAGAGAGAGAGAGAGAGAGAGAGAGAGAGAGAGAGAGAGAGAGAGAGAGAGAGAGAGAGAGAGAGAGAGAGAGAGAGAGAGAGAGAGAGAATTGTATTGAATAGATGAGAACATGCTACAAACTGAGAGTACTTAGACCCTAAGTAGATGTAGATTCCAAAAGGCATGATAGGCAACCTTTCAAACGACCGCTTGTTGTCCAAAGTCGATCTGTTTAGGCATACATGTGTTGAAAATTATAAAGTTTAGCTAGATGTATTTCTCTAATGATTCCACTTAGAAGGTATGGACCAATATTAAAGGCACTTGTATTATGCCTTGAGACATCATGCACCTTATTTTGAATGCATTTGGAGTCACATTGGATGTGCTTTGCAAATGTCCCCAAGTATCCAAGACAAAGTCCACTATGTAGCCTTGGATTCTACCCTAGAATCAAGAAAGGGTGAGCTACTTCATATATGTAGGTATGTATGTATACTCTCCATTTCAATAACAAGAAGTGCAAAAACCAATTATAACACAAAACAATGATAATGAGTCTCATACAAGTGCTATAATTTGTTAGGTTTCTATTGAAATTTTCAAAAAAGAAAGACTCATGATATCATAGCATGGTTGTCGTCTAGCATAGATACTACTAGTTTGATGATTCGATAGAAGAAAACTGTATGCAATCATCCTCATACTAGAAGTAGTCTTACATGTATGAATTGTGATATTCAAACAAGCATACATCATTCATAACATCTTCAAAGTACCAAAATCAGTAAGCATGCACAAAAGCAAAAAAGGCAATAAAGCATAATTTTGGCTTATATATAAATATCATTTCCTTGGATTTTACATTTGTAAGACATGCCATGAGCTTGAGTCACATGTTCCATGAGCGCAAACTCCACTAGAATTAGTGTTGCTTTGTGTTTATCACTTGTAGGACTAGTTCCAATACCACTACCACTAAAGTAAATCACCATAAATAACAAAAGAATGAGAATCGGTATAGTCCTCCATCAATAGAGTGGATTCATCTTCACCCATGTACTATGAGATTAGTTATGGCACTAACAAATATGTCTCATGAGTTCGGAGCCATCGTGACCAAGCCTAATCCAAGGATGCAAAACCCAAGTAGTAGATGATCTAGCAACCTGATCAACAAGCAAACACAGTTTCATCATCTCCCTAGGTCGAAGTGGATGAAGGCGCATTTATGGTCAAAGACCAAAGCATATTTTTGGATGATTCATGGTTTCTTGATTCTGGAGCAACTCAACACATGACCAATCAACATGAGATATTCAACTCCTACACGCTTTACAGCACGAAGAAATTTCTTCATCTTGGCGACAATAGTACTCACACTATTGAAGGTGAAGGTACTGTAAGATTGCGATTCTAGCATGATCAATTCAAACTACTATCAGAAGTTATATATGTTTCTAAGCTCTCTACAAATCTGTTATCAATAAGTAGAATTATAGATTTAGGTCATAAGGTAGAATTCGAATCTGATCAATGCAAAATTATCGATAGGAGTAATAAGATCCTTCCACTTGGCAAGAGGCAGTGTTACTTATATAGATTGGCACATTGTTATTCTGAGTCTAGTCAAGCCTTGAAAACCTGTGTTCTTGTCAATAAAGCATTACTATGGCATCATCGCTTAGGACACTTGAATTATGCATATGTTTTGAACATGTCTAGACAATCCTTCTGGTAAGGTCGATCTCCCTGTCTGTCATAGCTGCATCTTTGGAAAGCAAACTAGGATTCCTTTTAGATCGAGTCATAGGCATGTAGCAAAAGGTCTGTTAGATGTTGTTCATACAGGAATATATGTGGACCTATGCGAACTTCTTCATTACTAGATGCAAAGTATTTCATTACCTTTATTGACAAATTCTCCAAAAGAACAGTTGTTTATTTTATTAAACAAAAATCAGAGGCTTTCATCAAATTCAAACAATTCAAAGAGCATGTTGAGAATCAAACTGGTAAACGAATCAAAGCACTGAGGTTAGATAACAGAAGATAATACATCTCCACCGAATTCAAGGAGTATTGCCTTAACAATGGCATGGAGCAACAATACATTACCTCCTATTTGCCTCAGTCAAATAGTCTTGCTGAGAGAATGAACATAACCTTAGTTGAATCGGCAAAGTGCATGTTATCACATGTGACACTTCTGAAGTCCTTCTAGCCTGAATCTGTTTCAACAGCAATCTATATTCAGAACAAATGCCCTACTAAATGTCTTTCAAACAAAATACCATTCGAAGTTTGGACAGGTACCAAACCTTCTCTATCGAACTTATGAGTTTTTGGATGTACTATTTTTGCACAAATACCTCATAATCTCAAGAAGAAGCTCGACATCCAGAGTATCAAATGTATTTTCATCAGCTACACTACTTCAGATCAAGCCTACAAGTTGTTCGATCCCATCTAGTCAAAGATATTCACTAGTCGGGATGTCATCTTTATCGAAGATCCGTTTCAAGACCTCAAAAGAGAAGACACAGTGCTGATTTGTCGGATTCTCCTCTCTCGATGAACAACAAGTCAACGGAGAATCAGAATATGATGATGTTGCAGTTTAGCAACTATAGTATGATGGAAATGATCAACTTTCTCTATTACCCAGAAGATCTTCAAGAGCAAGCTGACCACCTAATCGGTATATCGACGAGTCTGTAGCCTACCTTGTTCACGAGCCGACGACTATCAAAGAAGCACTCAGTCAGCCTGATTCAGATCTTTGAAAAGAATCTATGGATAAAGAGTATTCATCTCTTACCAAAAAACCAGACATGGACAATTGTCGAATTACCTACTAGTAGATATGTAGTTGATTGCAATTGGATTTTCAAAGTCAAGTACAATGCAGATGGAAGCATCAATAGGAGAAAGGAACGACTTGTTGTCAGAGGATTTTCTCAAGTATACAACGTCGATTACACTGAGACCTTCGATCCAGTAGTCAAGCATTCTTCTATTTGACTTTTGCTATCATTTGCCACTGTAGCAGATTTGGAAATACATCAAATGGATGTATAGACAACATATCTCAATGGAGAGGACATTTATATGGTGCACCCCGAAGGCTATGTTATCGAGGGTAAACACAATCATGTGTGTAAACTCCATAAGGCACTTTATAGCTTGAAGCAATCTGCTTGAGCATGGTTTCAAAGAATCAATACTTTCCTTATTGATCACGGCTACATGCCAAGCTCTTCAGATTCTAATGTTTACTTCAAAGTAGTGCAACAGTCTTTTATCATCATCACTCTATATGTGGATGATACATTGCTTTTCAGCAACAATACCAATCTGGTAAAAGAGGCCAAGACATTGCTATCTTCCGAATTCGACATGACCGATCTAGGCGAAGCTCATTTCTACCTTGGTATACAAATCCACAGAGACAAAAAATAGAAGTTGGTCTACATTACACAACAAAAGTACATCTACAACATGTTAGTAATCTGATTAATTGCAAGTTAGCTCTCTCACCAATGGAATCAGGCCTCAAATTGTCAAAGGACTAGTGTTTACAAACAATTCAAGAGAAGTAGCAGATGTGTGAGTGCCATCACCATTCTATTATACAATCTCTTATGTATGCAATGATCTATGCCAGGCCAGACATAGCTTTTGCAGTCAGCTCTCTTAGTCAATTTATGACTAACCTTGATGTAACACATTGGAAGGCTCTTATTAGAGTCATGAGATATCTTTGAGCTACTATGGACTTTTGCATTTGTTATGGAATAGTCGAAAACGACAGACTCAATTTACTCAGTGGTTATACAGATGCAAGTTGGGAAGGAGATAAGACACTTGTAAATCCACTTCCGGATTTACATTCTTCCTCAACAATGGTCCAATTTCTTGGAACAATCACGACCAATCTTTGGTAGCTCTATCTTCCACTGAATCAGAGTATGTCGCAGCCTCTCAAGCTACAAAGGAAGCAATTTGGTTGAGGAACTTACTTTCAGATATCGGTCTAAATCAATCTACTCCGACATTATTATTTTGTGATAATTAAAGTGCCATTGCCTTATCAGCCAACCCTAGATTTCATTATAGGAGTAAGCACATTGAACTGAAGTATCATTATGTCAGAAGAAAAGTTCTCAACGAAGAGGTCAGATTGCAATACTGTCGAACGCAAGATATGACAGTACACATTTTTACCAAAGAATTAAGCTTGGAAGCGCACAAAAGATTCTGTGTAGAACTAAGTTTGAAGGTCAAGGCATTCAAGGATTCAGATTAAAAGGGAGTGTTGGATTATTCTTCTTCTTACTAATTGACTAATCCGTTTTAATCCTCATCCATTGTTTATCCAATTCTGCAGATTTTTCCGTGTTTTTATATAGTCTACAGAATTACAAGTGTTTTTACACAGTCTGTAGAAAGATACAGAGTTTGACAACAGTGCCGCATTTTTTCTCTACAATCCAGACAGTGTCGCTTGTCAAGAATTACGAGTAAAATTATAAATGTCGTATTTTTCGCATTTTTTACGACACTGTCACTTGTCAGGAATTACGTGTATAAATGCAGTGTCACCTTTTTTTGCCTTTTTTGCCTGTCAGGAATTGCGAGTAAAACTGCAGAGTTGCATTTTTTGCATTTTTCAAAGTGCCCCAAATGTTAAGGAAATGAATCTGGCAAACTGTGGAGGTACCCCAATATTAAGGAAATGAGATTTTATGACATTGTCACATTTTTCACAAAAAGTCGACAATGTCATCTGTTTGTGACACTTTCGCCTATGGCAGTTTTAGTTCATTTCTATAGAGAGTGACAGTTTTAGTTCATTTATGCAAACAGACTATTTACGGCCAATTTTCATCGCTTATCAGCAATCAATTTTTGAGAAGGAATTGGATGAATGCCAGCGGACTCCAACCAACTGGCAATCACATTTGAAGACCTAAAACACTTAGTATAAATCAGCTGTTCATACATCTCATTATCAATGTTCCAAATCTGAAAATGTTATTGTGAATTGTGAAGGAGTTGAGTGTTATTACACGACGCTTCCTGCACTCTTATCAAGCAGATCGTTCACAATAAAAAAGTATTGTAGTTAGCTCTCTATCAAGCTTTCAAGCTTGAACTCTCTTGAGCATTCTAGCCCAGTTTTTAGAGACTTATTTAGTCTAGTTGCTATTGCGCTACTGCGCTTATCAACAAAGCTGCTTATTATCAGACTTATTCTTAGTTACTAAGAGACAACTTAAAGTGCGCGGTTCTATTGTTTTGCACTCATTAGCATCTGATTTTATTTTTCTAAATCAATACTATTTCTTATTGCGTTCAGTATATGTCAGAATGCATCCATCTCTGTATTGCTTTTGTAACTGATAGAAATTGTTTGAGAATTTAATATTTTATGTTTGGCTACGTAATCACTTAGTATCTAGCGAAAGTTAGTTGCTAAAGATTGGACGTGATTTTCATCACTACTGCTTTGTTCAATTTTTGATAGGCGTAGTCATGCATTGGAAGTAGGAAGTTTCCCCTGTTACATTATCTATCCTATTTTTGACATATGATAGTGCAATTGGGAGTCTATTTAGGTTGACACTATACTTGCAATTCGTTAGAGGCTAAAGCTTTAATAGCTGGGTTGAAGATAGCTAGAAAACAATAGATTACCCACCTATCAGTATTTGGTGATCCTGTTTCAATATGTAACTATGTTCAAGAGATACACAGATTAATGAGGAAGCTTGTCTTTATCAAGATATCTCATGTACATTGGGAACATAATAGTAAAGTTGACTAGTTTTCCAAGTGGGCCTTTGACCATGACATGTTCTGTAATTGTGAGGCGGTACTAGAAGATGCTGAATTCCATATGAATGACCAAGATGTGTGGAAAACACTAAAACTCTATGCACATTTTGGGGTGCGTTGGTTGAAGGAAGCCATTGCCAGGTTGAGGTGTTTAAATCCCAAAGCTATAAAAGTTGTTTAGGTTTTGAGGACCTATTAGAATCTTGCACCATTTCACCATTCAATTGGCCCTTTGGAGAGTTTTTCCTAAATGATAATATGAATGTCAGATCGAATTGATTCCCTTATTAGCTCCATAGCCCAATGGTGATACAACAGCCTTGTTGTGAGCCAGAGATCTTGGATCCTTTGGGTATGGACTACCCACCCCAGTTGAGTCACGACTGTTAGGAAAAATCTCTTCTCTTTTTGTGCTTTTAAGAATGAAAATCTGCCTGATAGTGTTACCTATGTCGGTATCTTACCAATTGTTTGATTGGTAAACTGGGGGTTTTTATCCAAAATGTTTGGGGCACCAGCCCGATGCCTACACCACATGGCCCCTTCATGTTTTCCGTATTTTTTGCATCTGAAAGGGCACATTAAAGTGTGAATTCCAAACAACCTTTGTAGTTTTCATACTTTCACATTCAAGGGGGAGTCCTGAAGTGCGAATTCCAACTCCTTCGCATGACTTTTCACACTTTTTGCAAAATGAATTTAGTGAGTTTTGAAGTTGCACCAGTTTTTGGGATTCGAGGCAATGTTCATCGTATTTGTGAGAAGTATCAGTGAGAAACAAGCAAATCCTTAGTACATGTCTATCGTATTCAGATCAGATTCGAACGAATCAAATTCTGTCTTACTTGATCACAGCTTCGAAGTCACTGGATTGACCATAGCCATGCACAAATTCACTGAGTTGTAGATTACAGGACTAAGTGCCATGCGGATGGAAGTATAGCAAAGCACAAAGCTAGATTGGTAATCAATGGGTATGCATAAAGTAAAGGGATCGACTATGAAGAGACCTTTGTGTCAGTATATAAGTGGAATACTCTACGTCTACTTGTTGCTTTAGCTTCACATTTTGGTTGGCCTTTGCATCAAATGGATGTGAAATCTTCTTTTCTAAATGGTGAGCTAGAAGAAGAGGTGTTCGTGGATCAACCTAAAGGCTTTGTAGCGAAAGGACATGAGAATCAAGTATGTCGTTTGAAGAAAACACTGTATGGTTGCTTTGATTGCTCTTTATGTTGATGACTTGATTATTACGGAAAATAATCAAGAGATGATAGACATGATCAAGAAAGACCTCATGGAACAATTTGAGATGACAGATCTCAGCCTAATGCATTATTGCCTTGGAGTGGAGGTGTTGCAAAAAGGACACAAAGTGGGTCTAACATAGGTGAAGTATGTTAGAGAGTTGTTGCACAGGTTCAGGTTGCATGATTGCAAGCCAGTGAACAATCCTATTGAACCAAGTAAAAAGCTTTCTAAGCTTGATGAGTCACATCCATTTGATGCTACGCTATATAGGCAGCTGGTAGGGAGCTTGATTTACCTTACCATGACTAGACTAGATATATGTTATGTTGTTGGTATTGTAAGTCAGTTTGTGGTAGCACCTACGGAAATGCATGCAACAAGTCAGCTGTTGCACGTGTCAACCTCTCCAAACTCTTGCTTGCTCTCTTGAGTTGGGAGGGAACGGGCCAAACCATCCTTACCTGTTCAATAGGTAATACAATATGTGAAAAACATATCTTTGGTCAATGCATCTATTAGAGTAAGTTAATGGTAGTTGGTAGATTGGTTCAGTAGGTAAGAATGGGTGAAATGCATGGAGAATGGGTGGTGACTTGTAAAGTGGATTTGCAAGAACAGGTGGTGTGCTCCAAGGGAGGAATGACATCAAGAATGGATAATGGGTTTACATGTAAAGAGGCCTTTAGCAAGGGGCTCATCATTATGAGTCTAAATTCTTATATTGGTGGCAGATCCCTTTGCTTGACCCTTTGATTTGCCACCCATTTTTTGAATTTTGGCAAGTGAGTTGAAGGTGGACGGTGAGCAATTTTGGCAAGTGCTAAATGAAGGGTTAAAATCCGATTGGCCAGTTTGGATCCCTACGATTTTTGGTACATTTTTGTTAAGTTACCTCTAGCAACTCAACATGACGGGCAATGTTCGCAAGCTCAAAAAATGAGCTTGAGTTGCCTCTACATGGCATTGCTCTCATGCCACGTCATTTGCCACATGGTGGCAACTCAAGCTAAGTCTGAAAGGGGGATCTTAACCATTGGGAGACTCCATTTTAAATGTGGGACTTGCCAAGCAATATAATTTGAAACCACCATTATATAACTTTTTCATCCTTTTCCTACGCTTTGCTTTTCTAGCAAGAAGTTCATAGTAGTTGCCTTTCCAAGGCCCATTCTCCAAGAACAAAAGGGATGCTAAAAGGAGTTCGGTAGTTTTAGTTCTTTTCCTACTTTGCAGTGAAAACAAAGGGAATGAAGTGAAATTGAGCGTCGCAATGAGCCCTGCCATGGCGTATACATTCGATTTTGAAGTAGCACGGTAATCTCAAACTAAGTCTTCACTGACTATCCAGCCAAAGTGCAAATGTCGCAACGAAAAATAGAAACAGATTAGTGCTTACAGTAGATGGGGTAGCTGAGAAGAAGTTGAGGGCAATGCCTCATTGACCCCTCCGAATATTGAAATCGACTGTTCTACGCATGTAGCTGATATGGAATTCAATCCAAACCTCATCAACAGCTTGAAGGAACTCATTTTACTACATGGGCCTTTTATTGGCAGCAATAAAATTCAACTAACATCTTCAGATTTAGCATCATGCACTGCTCTCTCACCACCATAGCTGTTGTAGTGACTTCAATGGAGTCGAAGCAGGTTCTAAAGGATTTGTGGTCTTTGCACACTTGTCCGTGCGAGTGGTTTTGCTAAGATGATAAGGAAAAGCACGCTAATGAAGCTAGGTCATCGGTAAAGATTCAAGCCCTTCAACTACTAGTCCCCAATACAAAAGTCGAAGCCATTTCCACTGGTGTTACAAGTGGGCAATTGCAGAACCCTACCAGCAACAACGCTTGGGGAGCATGTATTCAAATGTGCAGCTGTCCTCAACATTTGTGAGTGATAATGCTAGGAACTTTTCCGGCTCGAATGTTACTTATAGGTTTCTTCACATTTTTTGCCGGGGGAGCGTAATATGGAATGCCTAGGTTTGATTGGTGAAACTTGGGCTCGTACGAAATAGAATTCAAATGATAGTATTTCAGTGAATTGTAACATTATCCCACATTAAAGTTGGGTTATACACAAGCCATCATCATGTGCTATTTCCTGAGGCTGCTTCTTGTATATTTTATGTACTATCAGAAAATGGTCGCAGGAAGTAATTTGTTCTCAGCTTTTTGGAAGCCACATTGTTGGTCCTCAGTGACAGTCGTCCAGTGTTCATGTATGATCGGTGATTACCCTTGAGGACAATAAGGATGTGATCAACTTCTGAATAATCATTATGTATATTCTTTTTGAGGCAAAAGATTTCATACTCACGCCTGGGTACATTGATTTTGTTTGTAAATTGTTGACATGCCTGGTCAACGCCCTTTGTTTATCAGCCTTGTTCATGATTTTTTTCATTAATGGCGTCTATGACTATTGCTCGTATTTCATAATCACATCTGCTTGTTTCAGATCAATCCAGCTAGCAGGACTTGCAAGAACTGGAAGTGCCTTGAGCTGAAGGAATAGGGCCAAAAAGGATAATGTATACACCTTAGAGAGAGAGAGAGAGAGAGAGAGAATGTATGCTGCTTTGGAGAAAAGATGAATCTGCATTTTCATTGGGCCATGTGTGCCCTAAAACGTCAATGACAAGCAGTTGAAGTGCGTAGCTGAAGGGCGACGGGCAGGTTTTTGAAACTTTCCAGAATCCAAAAAAGAGGCTGAAATTTCGTAGAGAGATAAAGATCTAGAAGTTTAGTTTCGTAGAGAGGAGATATATATGCGTGGAGACAGAAAGAGAGAGAGCGCTGAAGCTAGAGCGTGATCCAAAGTGATGGAGAGTTTTTTTTTAAAAAATTAGGGTTTTTTTAGGGGTACACTTTTTCTTAGGGTTTTAGATTGAGAAATAGCCATAATGTGAGAGAGAGAGAGAGAGAGAGAGAGAGAGAGAGAGAGAGAGAATCAGAATCAGAATCAGAATCAGAATCGGTTCTTGCATAAGTCCTAGTTTAATGTATAGATATATTTTGGTTGCCCTACCTCTCCTTCCTCGACATGCAATTAGATCCTTGAGTTTATAGTCAAATGGTAAGAAACATTGTCTGGTTTATGGTCATGTGTAAGTAGTAAGACCAACAAATGGGAAGAAACATTGTTTTGTGTGTAAATAGTAAGGTTTCAACAATCTTGGCCCTTTCAATTAGCAACTTTGAATTACCATTTTGTATGTTTGGATTTCTCCATAGATTAGAGTGCTTTAAGGGTGAAGTTTGTAGAACTGGCCTTTTTATTATTAATCCCTATGGGTCCACATAAAGAGCTTCTATCTTTTTAGAAAGCATCAGTAAGTTGACCCCATTAAAAGATGCATTTCCTAGCTAGAATTTGACAAGGTTTTTCTCTACTTTTGTAGTTGTTTGAAGTTGAGCATGATCATTATAGAGCAAGATCTTCTATGTTCACTTTATTACCACGAAGGTCTTTCAAGCATTACAAAGTTTGAGTATGAAATTTGTAGAGATTAGGCCTGTTTGTTTGAAGATATTCGAGTTTGGCTATAACTTGCACTATTTTTTCGTAGAAATTTTCTAAATAACAATTAGTCTCGCCGATGATATCCTTTAGTACTGCAAAATGATCAAGCTAGATTTTATCAAATCTTCACATATGGAAGGCACATAACGATTTGTTTTTTCTTTTTTCTAATTTTTATGTTTGCAAGTATAAAGCATGCTTACAATATTTTTGTCAAGATATTCACATTAAAGACTATATTCATGGCCTCTTTGTATGGTGGTGTGCCACCTTTTCTTTGGGGTGCTCTTTTTTGGGCCTCAATTCTACTTAGTCCATATGCTACTTGGGTGAGCTCTTTTATCTGGGGAATCCCACCCAGAAGAGTAACAAGCCTACTTTAATTTTAGCCTTCAAGTTATTTGCTTCAGCCTTGTTGGCATTATGAGCATTTTTTTTTTTCTATAATGAATAGTAAAAAGCAACTCTATCAAGTTTAGATTGAAGATATGTTTTGGTGGCCAATAGGAGCACGACCTATAGGAAGGATGTAGTAGCATTACATCAAATTGAATTCAACTAAAATGCTCAAAAACAAGGCATTATGTAGGCTGATAAACAAGAACATCCTTCCAATTGATGTATGAGAAATGGCCTTACCATGAGCCTTCAAATAAAATTTTATGCTCAAAATGTCATACATTTTCAATGCATGTTCACATTTTTTTTAATTATATTATGATATCATCTGTCATAGATTCATTCAATGAAGCTATATAGAACAACCCATCAACTCATCTTTTTGTAAGGGATAATTGATATTCAAAATAGTAGAATCAAAGTCTCAAAGTCTTGTTTTTGTCTACTATTCAAGAAGCTTTGGATATATTGTTACAAATTTTCATCAGTTATTATTATAATTAAGGAGTACTTTCAATGAAAAAAATGTCTATTCAAGGGAGATACCTTATTGCTAATATATTATAAATAAGTTTGACCTTTTATTAGCATGAAATGACTCTCAACTATGTGGCACATAGAGTCTTTTTCAATACAAAACATTCTTTAATCAAGCTATATTACAATGTTCTTTCTAGTGGTTGTAAAACAAAACTGGAAAATTTATAGTTTTTCAGATGTCAAACTTGAAAATCAATTTGAATTAAAAAGAATGGAATAGGAAAGTAATAAACGTACCTGAAAGTGCTCTGAGTGCCCTTTCAACTTTTCTCTTACAATGCTCACAATGCATCATCACCTTCAATGTCACTATCACAATCTAAGACAATAACTTAGGTCTTAGTATATTGAAAGAATCATATTTTTCAAGCATATCAATTGATTTCAATGAATCCAGAAGATGCACTTTGAAGTAGGCACTTCATAAATTGGAGTGACTAGAAAATAAATATGAATATCTAGTTTCTATTCTCAATGCAAAAATGAGGTCAAATCAATAGCTTTTTTTCTAGGTAGGTTGCAATCAAGGTCACGCAAATTCTATTCAATCTATAGTCATTTTAGAATAAGTCAAGTCAGAAGAGTTGAAATTGTGCCAAGATAGCCTATGCAAGGGGACATCTTGAGACTTGTGCTCGGCTCAACCCTTTCTCTTAAAGTATGAAATGTGTATACGAGAGCTACTTAAATTTACTACCTTTTGGAAAAAACTATGAAACAATTCAACAAGAATTGCATAGTCAAATCTTCATTTCTATAAACATGTATAAGAAAACCAAAATGTCAGAAGCCTTTTGACTAGGTACTGTCCACAACACACTTGGTATGAAAAATGAAAATTTCTCATGGTTGGTTGGTTATTTATGCAACAATGATTGTTTCAATGCACTTATTATGCTTCCATTCTATGTGCAAAATAAGTTGTGTCAAAAGTTTGTGAGGAGATCCTCATGCACAAACAAACATGCATGCACGACCTTATATATATGTGTGATAAATCTATGTTGAATCTAGTTAGTTGTAACCTTCATGAACATCAATCGTGATCACTAACTGGATTAGCATCTTTGTATAGAATATCTATATTCTAGATTCCCATCAGGCACAACTAGGTTTGAAACTCCAAGGCACCTAGGTGTCCACTAGGGCCACATGGTGTACATTGCACATAAGTGGGCTCCTATAACTTTTTAATGCAAGGACAAAGAGAAGTATTTTGAAAGATTCTCACAAAGTGGAAGACATTTTGGCACTCATAGGGCGTACCCTAGTAATCCACATATGTTCATCAAACAATCTTCCATCACATGCCTTAAAATTGTCCAATCAATACACATCATCAACACAACACTTAGGTCATATGTAACTAGCTTGTCGACATGTTCTCACCACAACACTTGTCATATGTAACCGACTTGTCGACACATCCTCACTGCAACGCTTGTCTCATATGTAACCGACTTGTAGACACATCCTCACGACGTGTCTGTAAGAGACCTTGTGATGACATCATCATTAAAAGGGTTGTTTTTGTGATGACATCATCATTTGTAACTGAGTTTGTGATCATCAAAATGACAGTGTGTTTCTAATTCATCTTGTGATGACATCATCTTTATTCGACTTAGGGCCATTGCATACTATTGCCAGTATCCTTTGCCTGGCCCTTTGACATGTTGCCCATTTTTTGAACCTTGGCAAGTGAGTTGACGGGCAATAAACTATCCTTCTTTCAAGCTTGTCTTGAATGGAGGGCCATAATTTGATTGGTTAGTTTGAATCCTTGCCATATCATTGGTCCAATTTTCTTAACTTGCCCTTGACAACTCAACACCCAGGTCCAAAGAGCTTTGAGTTGTGGCAAGGGTCCCATGCCACCTCATTGGGGTGATTCAGTGTAAGTGTGAAAGGAGAGGATGCCCATTTTTACTCCCTAGACCAATAGGAGAACTCCATTTTGAATTTCAAACTTGCTAGGGAGTGTAATGTAAGATGGCCCTTAATGTCATCTTCAATTCAAAATTGAAGGATGACTCTTAATGTATTATGGAATGGGCCGGGTACACGCCATTCTGCCCGGTAAGGATTTCCAAAAGAATTTTAGGCGAGGCCCGGAGGGACCGAGCCTAAATTTTTAAATTGGAAAGCCGAACTTGGAATGTGCCCGACGCATTCCACTGCGAAATGGATACTTGGAAAATTTCCACATGCTCGTTATGAAGCATAATGAGCAATTTGACTTTTTTCAACCACTTTGACTTCGCCACATGGAAAGGCACAAAGTATCCATTTCGTTTTTTTTTATAAAAAAACTCAAAATTGACATCAAAAGGAGAAAAAGTTGAAAAGTGAAATTGAAATCCTTGTGGGGTGCAAGGGTTGGGGCATTGACCTAGAGGCATGTTGCACCATCACAATTGTGGAGGACGTGATAAATATACCTACCTACCCCTTTTTAAGGTCAAAGCATAAGAAGTGGGGTCCCTATATATATATATGTAATGGAAGCAACGTGGCTTCCTTACAATACCATCATCCTCCTTCCTTGCTGCTGCGATCGCCATCGTCATCAGCATCATCGTGCAAAAAGGAAGCAGGTAGAACGCGCACGATCGCGATCATAATAAGAAACTATTGCCAGCAGCATCAATCAAGGTAATAAAAAACTCAAATTCGGAGAATATAGTATGTACTCTCTTCACGATCACTCACAACATTGCCCAACAATTTCTTCAATTTGGTATGTCTTTCATCAGCTGCAGCTGCACGGAGTTGCTATATATACAGCTAGCTGGGAATAGAGATAACTGGAGGTGGACTTGGAGGAGATCTTCGTTGGCAAAGAATGTTAGGTGGTTTAGTTACTTGGTGATTGATCATTAGAAGAGAGAGCGGTGCTAATTGCCTCCAGTCATTTGGACAGGATGACTTGTTACCAAACCGATTCAGGTAGGTTTCACACACAATTGTCACTGAGTACTTGTGTCCCGCCACTATGTCAACAGGGGGATGACTAGTGATCGCGACTCTTAACAGCAAACTCATATGCCATCACAGATTTTCCATCACTGCATTCTCTTAGAAGTAGCAAATTGAGAGTGATAAGACAGAATTCATCAGTACCTTTGGAGGATCTGGTGGTTTGGGTGGCTCGGAGGGCTCCTTCGGAGGCTCCTGTGGCTTCTGTTCTATTGGTACAAGCTCCAGAATCGCGGCCGACTTCCCTGTTTTCCTAACCGCTTTTAACACCTCATTTGAGTCGAAATTTCCCTTCACAATGACTTTCTGCGTCCTAAGATCTGGTGTAACCTCATAAACGCCTATTACACAAAACGTAATCAATACATTTAAGGGTATACAATCACAACATACCAGGTCTCGCGTCTAAGTTTTAGCGTTATTCAGAACACTCTAAATCATTACCGTACTACTGACCGATGTGCAACTGATGTTAATAGATTACGACTTCAATATATTGTGCCCATTGCCAGGTTATGGATACTGTAGAAGGTACGGTACTGTACCTGAAAGGCAACCAACAGCATTGCACACTTTTCGTTTGCAGGCATCACAATGCATCCCCACTCTCAGAACTACGGTTTGAGCGTCCTGCGTGCATCAACATGGTAAAAAATTTCAGTCCTCAAAGATTATGTACAATGAAGAACCAGAACTATACTTGACTGGTAGTAACAAAAGAGGCACATAAATCTCAATTATCAGTTTGTCCATGAGCTATTGGAATTACGGCTAAGTATTCTCTTTGCTATGCTTAAAACGAGTTCTGACAAAAATTGAAAAGAGTTCTATTTCGCACTTGTTTGTATATCTTATCCGCGTTCTTATGCAACAAATTATTCCTATCATTCTTGCTTACGTGTAGGAACTGGCTCGGTTATAATTCTCTCATCCTTGCTCAAGTATTGCGCTTGAATTACGAACTTCTATCGTACTTTGTGGTTAGTCATTCTACAGCATGAGTGATGTCCTTTAACTCGATCCAAGAGAACTTATCATGTGGCAAACGCGCGTGGATCAAATAGTTGCAAGAAATCTAATCTACAAGCGGTTACTGTTACTGTAACACATAGTCGTGCAGTAAATCTATGAAAGTAGAAGCAAATCAACAGGTAAGGAGTAGATCAAGGCATGAATTTGTGGTGAAATCATTAACTGGATCTTAAGAATGAAAGTTCAACCCTGCATGGATACAGAAATGGATCGCTTCCATGCAGAATCGTGTAGTACCTTTGTTACCGTTGTACATGCTATGTGAGGGAGAGAGAGAGAGAGAGAGAGAGAGAGAGAGAGAGAGAGAGAGAGAGAGAGAGAGAGAGAGAGAGACCTCCGGCATTGTGTGACTGCAGATAACAACCCGCTCCTCTAGAAAGTTCTGAAACTGATCAATGTTTTGCCGTTGATCAGGACATCACAACCTGAATTCCTTCTTCCAAGTCTGTGCATGCATGTGGTGGCACTGGCCATGACAGATCCAGCTCACACAAAACCTACACCAAGGTGGTGCTTCACGGGAGATGGCTGTCACACAAATTCGAAACAGAAATCCGATCGCAGCAGGACAACTTGCAACATGAGTCTGGAGCCCTCAACTACGATCTAGATAGACAGATGCAGGGATTGATTCAGATAGATAGATAGATCGATGATTGATTCAGATCCTGGAATGGAATCAGGAAGAGGTGTAGCGGCCTTCAGACGGAAGCCAGACAACGGTTACCAGTGGCCACAGTATCAGACTGGGATTGTAAATTCTCATACCTACATCCATACCAGGGTCTACAGAAATTATCAGACTGGGATTGTAAATCCTCATACTTACACCCAGACAACAGTTTTATCTGAAACAAAGAGCAACCACCTCCGCCAACTATGAACTATGAACACAAACTGCACATTAGACTGCAACCCATCTCGAGCATGAGATGGGGCGAGCAGATGATCAGCTGTAAGCAACCACGTCACCTGATGTGCAGAGGGGGGATGAATGATTGAGCTATTTTTCCAGTCTTCTTGCATGAGTTGGAGTCTGGGAAGGAATCAAACGCTTGTATTATTTTATATGTAACGTTTGTGCATGCGGTCCCATATAAGCCATGTCTGGGTCTACACTGCCCACATCACCACCCAAGTCCATTACTCCATCCTTTGGCAATGGACACAGCCACATCCATCTAATCCATAAGCATCTCCTTTTGTACGTGGTGTTTTATGGGTTTGATCCTGGGTTTAACGAGGAAGGACGAGCACCATCTTAATAATGTTTCATTACTAACTATGTGGTATCTCCATGTGGGACCTCAATTATGTAGTGTGCAAATCCATCTCCACACCCCACCCTCCATTCCCCCAACTTGAGCTTAATAATTTGACACTAGATCCTACAATAAACCAAATTTAAAATAGCACCTTCTATTTTGCAATGTGGAAAATGAAAAATGAAAAGTATATCCTAATTGAAAAAAAACCCATTTTTCAACTCAAACCATGTCACCTTTAAAAAAATCATCATAGCATACCTATAGTACCTATCGCTATCTTGACAAACCTAACAGCTAGACTCTTTTCTTTCATTACTTTAAATTATAAAAAAAAAAAACTTTTGTTTCATTGTTCTATTCATGCTACAACTTCCTAGTCCCTAGATGAGACTTTAAGGCTATAGGTTTTTTTATTTATTGATTTATGAAATTGAATAGTTGCTTTTAAGACATCTATTCTCGTCACTAGTGAGGGAGAGACTTCAAGACACTAGGTTTTATTATATTGTTATTTATAGAATTCCTCAATGGATTTTGAGATTTCTATTTTTTGTACTTTCTCATAAAACTGATAGCCAAAGCACCTATTTAATACAAAGAGTGTGATATTTTTCCTTTGTAAAAGTTGTCCCAATGGCTTTTGAGATTTTTATTCTTGCTTTTGTAAATTTCGTAGTGAGAATAGATTTCCTAGAAAGACAAAAAACAGTAATGTCAATGGCCATTATTTTTTCTTTCTAGCAATGTGGTATCTTACTAATCTTACATTTGTAATCTTAACAAGGTCCTTTGCTCAAATATTCACCCACATGTAGGTAAGAAATAGAGCTTGGGTAACCCAAGCATGCTATCACAACACCACATGTGGGCCAATACTACTTTCATCATTGAAAGATACAGGTGCATCATGGCATGTCACATTATTGCATAACCATTACGTGCCTAGGCGTTCCTTTAAGTATTTGCATTGGTCCTTTAATATTTTTATTTGGCTAGTGCAAAAGCCTGAATGTAGAATGATGCAATGGAACGATAACATTCTTTGTAATCATAACAAGAGTTTTTGTGTTCTTCTTTTGAAACCGCTTGTGCACCACTTCTAGTAATAACATTCACTTATCACGTGTCAATCATAGCATCCTAACGCTATATGAACCATCCGATAAGCATCAAGTTAATATAATAAAAAAGCAAAAAATCAAGAAATTGGTTAAAGAGTCAAGAAACAAGATACCTTTTATATAGCTTCACCAAATTAAGCAAAGATAGATGGATGTCTCCATTACTTGATCATCCACTACATCATAAGGGCTTATTGCTAGAGCATGATCAAGCTCTCTTGTGTCGGTATTGGCACATGAACCACCAAGAGCAAAAGCCATAGTTCTCATTAAAGAGAAGCTCCCAATTTGCAAGTTCATATGTTTTTTGGCTATAATTTTAATTTTTTCGGTAGAAAATGATAGTATTTAAGGGTCAAAATCCAAAAACTTATAGCCTAACTCTTAAATTTCAAAATGTATTAAATATATTAAATCTCAAAATATTTAGCCTTAATTTTGATTATTTTACTATTATATACATGGTTTTAGTACCTATAAGAAACTAGATTCACCTAACTTTGCGATATTTTATATTTCAAAAATGAATAAATTGCCTACTTAGTTTATATTTTGAAATAAGAAGATATGGATGAATGTAGAATGGCTCTGCTGATAAGCTTATGCTTAACAAGTTACATCCACCTGATACGCTTATCTCGCCTAGTTGCTTTGGAAAAATTTGATTATGAGTTTCAATCTAAACCCGCCTAAGGCCAGTAATTTACTTGATTGCTTATGTGAATATAGTTTACAGGAAGTTGAATCAGATGATTGTCTGCATTCGACTGATAGTGGATCTGCTAAGAGTCCATTGTTAGATGCTGAGGTTGACAACAATTTATTCAGGCTTGATATTGAATTAGCTATTCTCCAAAGATTTCAGATTTTAGTAGTAGAATATCTGGAAGTTCTCCTATAGAAAATTGCCAATCAGTTCCTCTTTTACCGCCTACTCAAGAACCTTCTCAGAATCCCTCCTTGCATGACGACATGCTGGAAGTGGACATGAATGAGGGGGATGAAAATGAAAAAATATCATTAAACCTTTTTGAGTTTAGGCAGTGGGTAGTGGAAACATATGATCATCTTAAAAAATTAGAAGAGTTTGTTGAAGAGCAAGCCAAAACTCAACAAGAAACTAATGAAAGGCTTTCCAGACTCGAAGGACTAGTACGTGATAGTGTTCAAAGCCTTAGTGCTTTAAAACAAGCTATTTTAGCACAGTATCGAGTGAATCCTGCTATCCACGGTAGTAGTCCTCCTGTCCCGCCATCACCCCATAAGGTAGTACCTAAGGATTTCCGCCTTCCCACCTTTGGTGGAGAAGAAAAAGACCGTAACTGAGATTCGGTTGTTGCCTTTCTCGTTAAGCATGATGATGCTTTTCGATTAAAAGGGACTCCTGATGAGGATCGGCCTTTAGAGGCTAGCATCTCCCTAACGGGAAAAGCCTTTAGGTGGTGGATAAATCTGCGAGAAAGTGGTTCAGAACCAAAGACTTGGGATAGTTTTTAGGATTTGTTCAAGAAAAACTTTCTCCTTGAAAATGAAACCGATAGAAACTGGGAAGATTGGGAAACCTGTTGCATGGGAAACCATCCTCTTACCCAATACATCGCCAGTTATCGGGATGCTACCATGAAACTGTCTAACTTAGATGATTATAATCAGGTAAGGGGATTCATTCGAGGTTTGCAAGCCGAATACCAAAAGTATCTTTGGCCCTTGAAGCCTAAAACATTGGAAACTGCTACCACCCTAGCTCAGACTTATGATGACATAGTTCGCCCAAAAGGTAAAAGAATTGTAGAAGACACCTGACCGACCTAAGTCCTCCAAGCATGGAGAGAAGCAAAAAATTCCGACATCTAATTCTTCGAATAAAAAGATGTACAAATTGTCGAGAAGTGACATAGAAAAAGCCAAGAGGGAGCACTTGTGCTTCATTTGTATGGGAAAAGGTCATAATAAGAGTCAGTGTCGTAGGTTGCAACACAAAGGGAATGTTGGCGAAACTCCCGGTAAGAGCCAAAACGGTTTTTTTTAAGAAACCAGAGAAGCAAGTTCACACTATTCAAGTTTTGCCTTTGGGAAGGTCTCCCAAGGTAAAGTCTGTTCATGTGTCTCATGTAAATGAGGCACATACCTATTTAGTTATTGCCAACATTTGGCAACCTGTAGACCTCATACTATTTTCCGACTGTTAGGAAGTATTAATGGCTAGATCGGATAATGGTGGATGATGGGGCAACCCACAACTTTCTAAACCATTCTTTGGTGATGAAGTTGAAGTTAGAGCAAAAAAAAAGTGATCATCAATACGTGATTACACTTGCCGATGGTCAGCGTAAAGATATTTATGATACCTTTGTTCCACAAGTTCCCATACAAATCCAAGACTATCAAGATACTTTAGACTTTCAAGTAATGAGCTTGGTCTTGGCAGATGTAATACTTGGTCGTGAATGGTTGTTTATGTTAGAAACTACTGGTTGTCTTGTTCGTAGTTATGTTGATAACACTTTGGAGTTCATTCACAGAGGTCAGAAAGTTAAGTTGATTGGAAATGCAAGTGTGTCGGCTTCGCCAGTTGTTTCTTCTGTGCAGTTGAAGCGGCTAGTGTGGAAATGAAAAGTTGAAAAGGTATTTTTTTGTTCCTTACTTATGAAACTTTTTCAAGTAATTCAAGTTTATCTTTTCCGTATCCAAAGAAATGTGAACTATTTTGAATGATTTTAAGGACATCTTTCCTAGGGATTTACCTTCTGGGTTACCCCCGAGAAGAGAGGTAGATCATCCTATAGAACTAATACCTGGGACTAAACCTATTAGTAAGCCTCCTTATAGGTTGAGCCATTCAGAACACTTAGAGGTAGAGCAGCAGCTGCAAGAATATTTAGCTAAATTGTTTATACGCCCCAGTAAATCACCATGGACCGCTCACATTTGTTGGTTAAGAAAAAAGATGGGTCTATGTGTATGTGCATAGACTATAGGGCTTTAAATAAACTCACTATTTAGGATAAGTATCCTTTGCCCAGGATAGATGAGGTCTTTGATCAACTCAAAGGGGCAAAGTATTTTACTAGATCTTAGGTCTGGATATCATCAGGTACGTATTAAAGAAGATGACGTTCCATTAACGGCTTTTCGTTCACAGAAAGGTCGTTATGAGTTTTTAACTGATCTTCGATGAAGATGACATCTCGGCTAGTGAATATCTTCGACTCGATGGGGTCGAACAACTTGTAGGCTTGATTTGAAGTAGTGTAGGTGATGAAAACACATTTGATACTCGAAAGTCGAGCTTCTTCCTGAGATCACGAGGTATCTGCACAAAAGCAGTACATCAAAAAACTCATAAGTTTGATAAAGAAGGTTTGGTACATGTCCAAACTTTGAATGGTGTCTTGTCTGAGAGACCTTTAGTAGGACATCTGTTTTGAATATAGATTGTTGTTGAAACAACTTCAACCTAGAAGCACTTCGGAAGTGTCGCAAGTGATAACATGCACTTTGAAAGCTCCAAGAAGGCTGCAACAAATCAAAAATAGACTCAAAGTCAAGCACAATCATCAGATCCACAATCGAAGAAGAAGACGTTTTACAGGTATTGCAAGCGCAATAACCATGAGATCAAGGATTGTCGAATTCTCCAAGCGAAGAACGTAGCCAAGCAACCTGATCAACAAGCAAACACAGTTTCATCATCTCCCCAGGTTGAAGTGGACGAAGGCGCATTCATGGTCAAAGATCAAAGCGCATTTTTGGATGATTCATGGTTTCTGGATTCTGGAGCAACTCAACACATGACCAATCAACGTGAGATCTTCAACTCCTACACGTCTTACAACACAAAGAAATTTTTTTATCTTGGTGACAATAATACTTACACTATTGAAGGTGAAGGTACTGTAAGATTGCGATTTTAGCATGATCAATTCAAACTACTATCAAAGGTCTTATATGTTCCTAAACTCTCTACAAATCTGTTATCAATAAGTAGAATTACGGATTTAGGTCATAAGGTAGAATTCGAATCTGATCAACGCAAAATTATTGATAGGAGTAATAAGATCCTTGCACTCGACAAGAGGCATGGTTATTATATAGATTGATGCATTGTTATTCTGAGTCTAGTCAAGTCTTGAAAATCTTTGTTCCAGTCAATAAAACATTATGGCATCATCGCTTAGGACACTTGAATTATGCATCTGTTTTGAACATGTCCAAACAATCCATGGTTCTTGATCTCGACTATCCTTCTAGTAAGGTCGATCTCCATGTCTACCATAGTTGCATATTTGGAAAGCAGGCTAGGATTCCTTTTAGATCAAACCATAGGCATGCAGCAAAAGATCTGTTAGATGTTGTTCATACATATATATGTGGACCTATGCAAACTCTTTCAATTATATTAGATGCAAAGTATTTCATCACTTTCATTGACAAGTTCTCCAGAAGAACAGCTATTTATTTCATTAAACAGAAATCAGAGGCTTTCATAAAATTCAGACAATTAAAAGAGCATGCTGAGAATCAAACTGGCAAACGAATCAAAGCACTAAGGTCAGATAACCGGGGGGGGGGGAATACATATCCACCAAATTCAAGGAGTATTGCCTTAACAACGACATTGAGCAACAATATATTACCTCCTATTCGCCTCAGTCAAATGGTCTTGCTGAGAGAAAGATTAGAACCTTAGTCGAATCGCTGCTTCTGTCGCTTAGAGCCTTTGTTGACATGTAGAGCTTGAGAGGAGGAAATAGACGAAGTGTCTTGACTTCTTCAATTGTCTTCTTGCAGCAACATAGTGATAACTCTAGTAAGAGTTAAATCTGAGTGTCTCGATATGATCATTACCTAGTTCTCAGATGTAGAGGGCAAGCTTGAAAGCAATGTCATAATTGCGTATTGATCGTTTATGACTGATCCGACAGTGGCCATCTATTGCAAGAGACTCTTAAACTGGCTAATGTGACTCTGAAGAGAATCACTAGTAGACATCTTGAATGTGAAGAATTTTCTCGTAGATGTAACTTAGTAGTTACGTCCCTCATGTCATATAGTGAGTTCAAGATGTCCCAAACGTCTCTTGACCTTTTAGCTTCAGCTATGTGTCCAATCTGTGTATATGATATATTGAGGATAATAAGTGCGAAGGCTTTATTTTCCTTCGATTTTCACTTTGAGTCGTCGTCTTCAAGTTTTACTTCTATACCTGTAACAACATCCTATAATTCGGAGGAAGCATAAAAGCGTCTAGGAAAGTTGATTATAATAATGAATTTGACTTATGCTATCAGTCACACGCATAGTTTAATCTATGAATAATTTATCTGCAAGCATAAATCTATTTGAACATGAATAAAATAAGCATTCAATCAGAACATACACGACTTAGATTTATGGAACGAATATCAATTAGTCATGAATGATAACAGTTTGAATGCAGATAGAGTCACGTTCTTTCTAAGACAATACTCTGTAGTAGCAGAGAGAAAGGATAGAACAATTGCGCTCTAGATGTTCAATTACTGATACAACCCTTTGAGTGTTCAATGTTCGATTCTTGTGTAACCTTACAACTGATAAGTTGATGGATATTTGTATAGATGGCTAGCTAATTAAAAGAATGGGTAATCTGTACATTGCAAATTAGATTAATCCACTATGTGTTGTTGTTAGTCGATTTCGGATAGTATCCGAGTCCATTGGAGATCTTGCTCGGTTGTGATGATGGTGGGGTTGAGCCGCCTTTTGATCTCGGCTTGAGTGACAGATGTGTGAAAAATGCAAAAATAAGCTTGGTAGAGGACAAAAATCTTGTATATAAATGAATACACATGTGTGGAGCCTGTTCTCACGTGTAAAACTAGTGTACTTGTCATGTACCATAATCATATATGTTGTACATATGATTTAATTCAAGTTCTAGTCGCTAAAATGGCCAAAAACTAGTTTTCTAGACATATGACACATGGCATCAATCTATTGATTCATGAGCCACATCCTTTGGTTAGGTGTCATATCCCATGTGTAGAGGACAACTCACACGTGTGGAATAAGCTGAAGTAGGCGAATTTTGACTTCTAGAAGATTTCCAAGTAGATCTCCATATAGAAGGAAAATGGACCAAAAGTGCTCACAATAGAAGGTTTTGTCCAAGTGTCAATTTTGCATGATGAATCATCATATGACAAAGCACCTTCACACATGTGGGATCAGAGGGATGATCAGTACCACGAGCTCCCACTTATTGTATATATAGAGTCACATTTGGCCATAATCATTGAGAGACACCAATCTTGGTTTTGGAAGCAATTTTGAGTGATTCTCTCCATTTGTCTACATTTGTTTTGATTGTTTTGAGGTTCTATCAATGTGTACTTGATTTTCAGGTTGGATTCCGTACTCCTACCTTCAATCAAACGTGTGAAACCATAAAGTACACCTACCTTCAATTAATGATTGTTCTTGTTAGGATTTTGTGTCTAGAATTGATCTAGATTGATCTTAATCTCAAGTAGATTGATAGATCAAGTAATCTGACAACCAATCCCTCTTGAGGATAAGATTAGGATCCACTCTTGGTCCTTTTTGTACTTTTTGCACATGGTATCAGAGCAGTACAAGAGGTTTTGTTGAAATTGATAGGGTTAATCCAAATCAAAGCCAAAATTAGCAATTTTTAGGAAACTAGTCAAATTTTGTGTAGCGAGTTGGATTTGATAGCTATCCTCAAAATTTTTGGTCCAGATCTTGTTGTGGGATGTAGGAACACTTTTCACACGTGTTAGGCCATACATCTCCAGTTTTGACTAAGAAATTTCAAAAATTTGTAGAATTTGACTCACATACCCAATTTGAGTGATTTTTGATGCGAAATCAGACATTTTCTATAGAGAATCTAATTTTTCTTGATTAGTTCTTGGACTAGATCAGCCAAGAAATTAAATTTGAAGCTTTAATTAGGTGCATTAATTGATTATCTCTGATTTTTTGAGTGCATGCTGAGGTTGAGAGAGATTTTACTAAAAATCATAGATTAAGGAGTGATATGCAAGGTGAGAGGTTGAAATCCATTGTAGCATCACTCTAGATTTGTTCAAGAGTGATAGAGTCAAGTTTAGAAGCATCAATTTGCTAGATAACATCCTTGGATCTGTCCTCCAAGTGAAACCTTTGAGAGTTTCTAGTGCATATAGAGCATCTATGCAAATCTTTTGTAGAATTTGACATAGATTGGCTTAAATTGAGAGTTCTAGAAAAGAGATTGAGATCCAAGTCACATTGTTCAACCCTACTCAATTTGTTTGAGTGATTGTAAGGTTTGAAAAGAGTCATTAAGGTGTCTATGGCAAATGTGTAGAGAGAGATCCAATTTTCTAAGAGTTCCTTCCTTTGTAGTGGGCAAGATCTAGAAGCTCATTTTGTGTTGTTATTGGTGGAGAGTTTGTCTTCTCCTAAGTGATCAAATCTCTCTAAGTGGCATTAGCTCTTTGAAGCACAATATCTTAGTGAGAAAAATCACAACTTTTGATTTTGAATTTCATTCCAATTCTTAAAAGGTAGAGTAATTGGTGGAATCCAATAGGAGTGATTGAATTCAATTTGTTGAGCAAAAATTGACATAGTATGTATGAAACTCAAATTAGTTCTATTCAACTTTCTTTGTGAGAGTGTGAGGGTCAATTTGTGATCCCATTGAAATGAGGAGGAGTCCATATTTGAGTATTCATGCATGGTTGAGATCTTTGTGAATCTCTAGTTGTCTAATTTTTTAAGCTTTGTAAAAAATTGGTGGTATAGTTTGTTTTCAAGTCAAATTAAATTCGTTCTAAATCTCAAGAGTGAGATTATTTGGGTCAAGAGTGAGTCCAAAAGAAGTGATTAAGTTTGATTTTCATGTGTTTGAAACAAAACCCATCTTTTGTTCAAGAATCTCAAGTGTTGAGAGAACTAGTCAAGTGAAAAGGAAAATCTAGGTGTCAAATCTTTTTATATCCATTTCAATTTTCAAAAGAAAGAGTAGATCTGGATTTTATTGTGATTTGATGAAGTTTGAAATGCAAATACAAGAAGGACAAGTCCAAGGAAAGGTGTTTCCTTTGTGGAAAGGTGAATGAGGCTTGGAGTCTCACAAGGACTTGCAAGATTTGTCTTCAAGAGTCCATCACAACACGTGTCAAATATTTTGAAATTTTTCATTTGGAAGTGCATTGTTTGGTTCAAGATGCAAAGATAGATGTCACTTTTATGAAAGTAACTTGGATTTATTTTATGTCCTTGGAAAGTATTTTGCTTGGAACTTTGGACAAGTTCAAACTTATTGTTATTATCCAAGAGAAATCAATCAATAATAAGGAGCAATCACAAAATGAAAATAGTTTCATTTATGCTCTCATGTCAACTTACGAAGAACCATTTTGCTTGGAAGAGATTTTTGTATCTCAAAGGTGGATTAAGGCAATACTAGTTGAGTGTGATGCCTTAAAAGATAGCAAAATATGTTTTCCTTGTAAGCTTACATTATTTATGAAGTCAAGGAAATGGAAATATCTTCATAATGTGGGATCTTTTGGTTTCAATAAGATCATGAATGATGTGTTCATTCATAAAGATGAAAATTGTAAGTTTTCAATCTTAAAGACAAGTTGTAAACTTCTTATGAGAATAAGTGAAGCATCCAAAGTGGACACTTATATCCATAAGCAAGTAGTTAGCCTTATTGAGATGGATATACCTTTTGATTTCAATATTGAAAAAATCATGCCAAGTTGTGGTGATTTTTGGACTTATGTTTCTAGCATAAGTAATCTTGATAATCATAGGAAGTGCATATTGAATGGTCATACTTGTTGTGATCATTATGAGACATGGAGGTCTCGGATTTCCATAAAAAAGGAGCACCATGAAGAGGATCTTAAGGAGTCATCTCAAGGTTCAAATGTGCCAAGGATTGAAGGGGAGAATCCTTCTCAAGGTTCAAGTGTGCCAAGGATTGAGGAGGAGAGACCTTCTCAAATTGTGATTCCAAAAAGAAACTCAAGAAATATGGTTGAGTCCATGTGGCTCATGTGAAAGATTTCAGATCCTTAAGATCCAATCTACTTGAATGATCTTTGGTTAGAATGAGAAATACACTACCAATTTCACCAATGTAGAAGAAAATCAGCATCTATACACAATTTGAGATGCAAACAATAATAGAACTTGATCAAACTTGAATGAAATGATTATGTACTGTTGCTGTCCGTACAAAATCAGCAAGCTACTGTATTTCACACGTGTGGATCCAAAAATAGCAAATATAGATCATTCTACACATAGAATTGCAAGCAATCACCAAGATAGTGCACCAATGGATAGTAGAACCCAAGAGAACCATGTATAAGCATGAAATGAGATAGAGAAGAGAGAAGATGACTCTCTCCATGAGTTACATCCTTTTATAACAGGTCCAAACCCTATTTGGCCACTTGGCTTTCCCACCAAAATGCTAACCCTACCAATTTTGGGTCTAGATTCAATGTACCCAACTTATTCAAATTGAATCTACTCAAACTCGCATTCTTCCCCACACTTTCAAAAAATGTTTATTTAAATGAAATTTAGACTAATAAACTTTGAAAAGTCAACCTCTAAGTCTAAAACAAGTTTTGGCCTCAATATGCCAAGTATGGAAATATTGCAAAATGTGATGAAACTAGTTGAATCTTTCACACTCCCTCTTCAACTAGTTTTAGCATAGACTTTGATAATACTCCAAGTGAAGTCCTATGCTTCATGAACAAGTCTTTTCCCAATCCTTTGGTGAAGATATCAGCTACACATTCCCTTGAAGACACATGTTGAAGCTCCACCTCCTTTGCAATGACTTGCTCCCTCACAAAGTGATATTGTATCTCAATATGCTTGCTCCTAGCATGAAAGATAGGATTGGATGCCATTCTTTGGGCTGATTGATTGTCACAAAAGATGATTGGGCTCTCTGAAAAATCCAGCAAGTGAAGATCCTTGATCATCCTTTTGATCCATACCATCTCCTTTGTGCAATGTGTAGGAGCTTTGTACTCGGTCTCACTAGATGACAATGAGATAGTGGCTTGTTTCTTTGACATCCATGATATAGCTCCATCACCTAAGAACTAATGGATTTCCTATCCATTATATCTCCAGCATAGTCCGAATCTGAAAATCCAAAAAGATTAGGTGATGATCCCTCATACAATATGCCAAAATCTCGAGTTCCAATGATGTACCTCAAAACTCGCTTTCCTAGCTTCCAATGCTCCTAGCATAGTTTTTGCCAATGGAACTTTGATCCATCATAAGAATGATCTTCTTACTAAGAATAGATCTCCTTTCAATGATCATGTAATGCTCAAAATAGAAACAACCATAATTGATATAGAGAATAGTGTCCACTTGGTATGCTTCACTATTTCTTACATCAATTTTACATGTAAAAATGTGACTAGAACATGAAGAATCAAATAGAATGTAAATGAAATGATTCCACCATGCTTCCAACTCTAAACTCTCTGGAAAAATACAGCAAACAAACAATAAATGTGAGTGATAAACTTTTGCTTGCATGTCCTCTCCTCCTTTGTCCTTTGTTGCCTTGTATCCACCATGATACTCCATGAATGAGCCTCCATCTTCATCTTGCCACAAGAAACCATCAAACCTTGGAAATCCATGAGTAGGTGAGTACATAGATGATGCAAATCCAGCACCACATGACTCCATAAACCAAGTAGTTTGCACTAGTCCATCTTCAAGATCTACTTGACACAAGAAAATGACCATGAATTCACCAAAAATTTGACAATCTCCAAGTATTGGCACCAAGTAGCTCAACACTTGAGAACTTAGCCATGGATGAGTGACATAATGAACCTCCAATAGCTTCATTTCCATCAGCAAAATCAGCCAAGAATGCTAGTACAAATCCAACATCAAAACAATGCTCACCAATGTAGCTAGTTTTACCATATCTTGACAATTTGCACACATCCACATGAAATTGCTCAAACATGAGATAGAACAAGTAAAGTAAACTTGAACAACACTTCCTTGCTGCTCCTTTGACCTTACTTAAGTCTTCAATATGTTGTAAAAACAGATCCATAACACTTTTTCCAATTACCTCTCCTTTGATGCTCTTGACTAGCTCCAAATTGCCAACTTCCCTTTTGACTAGTTGAAGTGCTTTGAGATCAATTTCTTGATCTTGAACTTGATTATCAAAGTCATTGAACAAATTTTTTTTTCCAGATCCATTACTTGATTTTACAGCAAGATAACATCCATCCACTTGCATAGCTCCATGTACACAAGAAGATCCTCCAAAAGATGTTCCATTCTTCATAAGAGATCGATACTCAAGATCCATTGGTTGGATCCACTCCTCTTCTTTCCTTGCTTGATCTACACTTGTAGGCTCATCCAAAGAGGTTAGGAAAGCAACATAATTTCCAGAAACTACTTGCTTACCCTTTTGATCATATGTGAGCCTTGAAGGTACTTGTCTTTCTCTTGATGTTCTCCTTGGCTTGTGACTTGATGAAGGTCCATCATCACCACCATCCAAGGAAGGATCCTTCTCATCAACATCAATAATGTTAGAACCATCTACTTTACCATCAATCATGCTTTAAGACACCTTTGGAATTTTTCCCTCATAAAAAATGACATCTCTACCAACAATCACTTTGTTAGTAGAAGGAATGTAAACCTTGTAGGCTTTACTCACCTCACTATATCCAACAAAAATACCTCTTCTTGAAAATGGATCCTCCTTGGTCTTATCATCAAGAGTAAACTTAAAAACTTACCTCACAACATTCTCTATTCCCGTATTACAAAAAGTTAGTAGAGCTTTCTGTACTGATGCTGATTGCCAAGAAGAATGAAAAATAACAGCTCTCCAAATTGGAGAAGTTGTGACTTCAAGAAAGCCCTGCATAAAACTATGGATTTTAGTGAATTTGAAAGGAAAATTATCATTTAACGTTTATTTCATCTGAAATCCATATGGTATATAGGCGATGCAGAGTGTATAAGATCTTTTTTTTTTTTAAATTTTGAAATTTCTCTACAATCGTCCTCCACAACCGAATAAAAGCATGGTTGATCATCGACACTTTTGGGAAGGTAGGTCTCTAATGGATCCTCCTCCGCAATGGTCTCACTCCGTGCCAATATCTCCCTGTCCTTTTTTTCTGCTTTTCCCTTCAGAATACGTCTCTTGAATTGCTCTAGAAGGACTTTGTTTTTCTTGTCTTCGGAGACTGAAATGGAAAAAGCTATGCTTAGCATGGGAGACGAAAAATATAAAATAGAATAGGAGACTTGACTTATCAAAAAAAAAATTAAATAAAGAAAAAGCTATGCTTAGCATAGGAGACATAGAATATAGAAAAGAAACAATTAATAAGCACCTATGCTAAGCATGGGTGAACTAAATACCATGTTTCTAAACAAAATCAGAAATGGACTCAAAGATTCATTTCGGTTGTTCAAAGGACAAAGCCTCTAGCACTCATCGAAATCTTGACAAATTAACCCTATCCCAAGGGCTTCTTGAACTTTCATAAATAATTTGTGCTTGGATTTAAAAAATATAATTGTTAAAAATTCAACCAAATTATGAAAATCACTTCATTACACAAGGTAACAAAAATATAAATATTTACATTATCACTATTACCTCTAAAATTCTTTTCTCATTTCTGTTAGAGAAAGTTGACCATCGACAACTCTAGAAAGAACACTTATTATTAGCTCTGAAGAGCTAATTTCTTGCATGTTCTTCCACTCTGATATTCTCATTTATGTGGAGATTGGCTTTAGAGTTTGAGTGCTCACAATTTTTTTTTTGACTTTGAGACACCTTGAGCAGGTTGGCCTTTTATTTGAAAAGTTTCTCATTTCTCAAAAATTTTATCAACAAGGGCCCACACCTGAAATAAAAAAAAAATTTATTTGATAAGGAACTTAGGGAAAATTAAAATTGAGTTCAAAATTTTAGTCCAATAAAAATAATTGAAAAAGATTATAACATATATTATGGCCAGAGCATTCCATGACGAGCATAACAAAACAAATTATCTGGCCACTACGCAAGCTGAAAAAAATTATCGTATTTTTTAAGACTCTGCATAGGATTTTTCGAATCAAAAGGTAGGCCTGTCTCTTGAGCACATAGTGCTTTTAGCACAAGTTGATTCAGTACTTAGTTTTATTCAAAATAGCAATCAAACAAAAGTACTACGTGTCCATTGGTTGCACACCACTTCAACGAATGTTTTTTTAGGAAGGTACGAACTCAAAATGTTGCAAGTAGATCCAAAGGGCAAGGGAAAGAGATTGTCAAAAAATCAACCAAGAGTCGACGATTTGAATGTACAGGATGTAGATGTCTTGGCATTTAATTTTAAATTAACAATGACCAATCATCTACGAAAGTCAACAATATCTATATTGAAAGAACGACTTGGATTACTTGAAAATCCATCATTCTCCACTCGTCATCAACAGAGAAAGGCTGATTTACAAGCTCTTTTGTCAACATTAGATGCGGATTCTGAGGAAGACATGTTAGTCGACTCTGATGAAGAAGACAGGTCTTCCACTTCATCAGCTGAAAACAAGAGTGTTGAGAATATATCAAGTTCTGAATTGAGAGGCATCAGTGAAGATTTCTTAGAAAATGTACTTTAAAAAAAATGTGTAAATATAATTTAAATTATTTTGTATTTCAATGGGATTTCGAGTTTCAAAAATCATTTGTTCTCTGGAATTATTATTTTATTTGTAATTATGATGGTTTTATAAAGTTTGCTACAAAAAACTTGTAGTTCGTTATTTAGAATATGTATTTTTTGGCTTTTTTCAAAAACAAAATTTAGAGATTTATTAAAAAAATCCATGATTTTGGCCTAAAAATAGGACCATTAAAAAGACACCAAAAAATATTACTCTTTTTGAGGTCAAAGTCCCAAAACAAATGTCATCGTGTTTTCTGGAAATCAGCCTCCTTTTCTCAGGTATCCTCCTCTTCTGATTTCCCTCTCCACCTGACTAAAAATTATCAAAGCAATCTACTCCATAGAGTCCTCTATCGATTATTAACAATCCCCTCGGGTTCAGGTGGTGCACTCACGGACTTATCGCGAAGAAGTTCCACTAGATCTTCCACAGGGATAAGGATCTCCCCAACCCCCAACGAGGGTTTCAACTTACTAACATGAAAAATATGATGAATTCTAATGTTAGTTGGAAGGTCTATTTGTATGCAACCTTGTTTATCACTTCGATAACCTTAAAAGTACCGCAATACCTAGACGCCAACTTAATAGTTTTCAAGCCCCGAGAGTGACTAGGGACTCTCAAAAACATGCAGTCGTTGACCATGAATACCTTGTGCTTTCGAGATAGATCAATATAGTGCCTTGCCCTGTCTCATATTGGTAACTCATCATCTTCATTATCCAACGAGGCTAGAATCATTGACAAGTTCAATGGTTCTAACTTCTGCATCTGGAAGTTAAAACTCCAGATGACGTTGATAGATAGAGATCTTTGGGATGTAGTAGAAGGTTCTGACCTGAAACCAGAAGATGGTGATCAAGCAAAGGCATGGAAGATCAAAGATCAGAAAGCCTTAGCATTTATCACACTCAATTTTACAAGTAGAGGTGAGGAAGTCCTCCAAATCCAAGGTAGAGCCGCCAAATGTCTTCGAAATAACCTGCAAGCTCCAAGATGCTCCCCAACTCCAAGCTAAGATGTTGCCACCTACAAGTAAGGATCTGCAAGCCTCCAAGGATCTCTCCTCTACATGTGTCCCTACTCTTAAACACAGAGATAGATAACAAGCTGGCCTCAAGTATTCACCACCCAACCATAGCTAGATCCAAGCTCCAAGCAAGACCTATCTAGCACCCCCTTGCTAACCATGAACAAATCACAAGCATACTACAACAGACTATAGCATACTCAAGAACCAAACCCTACTTATGTCCCATACCATAAGCAAGATCCAAATCCTAAGCATACTACACACAAGAAAGTACTCTACACACTAGCAATACTAGAGCATAAGCAAAGCAAGCAAGAGAGATCTCTCCTCCCTCCAATGGGCGCCCTACTACCCTCATATAGATGGCCCATGGACCCCTCCATGGAGTTCCATGCCCATCCAATGAGAGAGACGGAAGCCTAGGGGAGTTAAAGAACCTCCATAGGCTTATGGAAAGTCAAGAGACTCCTTCCATAACCTATGACTCTTTGAATGTCTTTCTTGTGGGAGTTGGAAACTCGTTGGACCCATTGGAAGTGTGCCCTACTACTAGGTCCCAAAGCCCAAGTTGTGCATATATATGTTGGTCCTAGACCATTAAAGTGATATGGTTCAAGGTTGAGATCCAAGGTTTAGAAAAATAGTCATCCAATGACTCTTTTTTTTGGAATTTTAAAAGTTTTCTAGATTACAATTCTTGTATTGAAAAAAATATTTTTTAAATTATGTTAAAAATTTGAATTAATATTTTTTTTAAAATTTTAAATTTTTGAAATTCTTTATTTATACCCACGTAAGTTTATTAAATATTTGAACATTGAATAAACGCAAATGAAATTACTTTACAATAATCGAGATTAAATGATTTGTGAAAATATTTAAATCACCTTGAAAAAAATCTAAAAAATCTTTTCATTTCTTAAAAATTTTAACAATATTTTGTTTTACAAAAAAAATTAAAAAGACACATATAAAATTAAAGTATTGTAAACTTGACAAATTGTTACAATTTTAATTTTTGATAATGATTATCAATGTTAAAATTTTAAAATATTTCAAATTCTTGATTTTAAATTGTTAAAAAAACAAATTTAAGAACATTAAAGCAATTAAGAGAAAGTTAGAACACAATACATCAAAAAATATAAACACAATTATTTTTTAAAACAAAAGAGAATTTTTTATTCCCAAAAATCATCGAGGTCATTTACATCTTTTTTTTTTGCTTTTTCTTGAGTAGCCACTGTACTTTCAAGTGGCACATCTTCTACAATTTTCTCGACTACCGTTACTACATTGTAATCTTGAACCAAAACATCAGCAAATTCTCATGTGTCTTCTAATTTTTCGCTAGTAGGAGGCTGAGGTTCCTTGGACAAGGAAATTATCCTTGTTGTCTAAACTCTTTCCCACCTCAGATAGTTCATGTGACAAAACTAAAAGAGATTTCATTCTCATTTTTACAAAATCAACTAAATTAGTATCTAAATCTACTACAGCAACATGTTTGCCTTTCTGAACAGCACATGCGCTCGTAGTGCCGCTATCGCTAAATAAATCTAAAATCCAATCAGCTGGGTGAGAAAAAAGATCAATTAAATGATTAATTAATTGTTGTGACTTTTGGTAGGGACAAGCCACGGAACCCTTCATTGGATTCTTTAATTTCTTTGTTATGGCTGGATACTGGAACAAGTTTCCAAAACTTGTCAGTCCGGAAGTGTTGTAATAAAGCATCGAGTGTTTGTCATCCAAAGAATAATAACCTATGGTTATGTATTCTATTTCAATGCAAAGTCGAGCTCCTTCCGAGTTTCTAACATTGGGCTTGTTTCTGACATGGAACATTACAAGTAAATAAGTTTTAAGATTTAACTTTAAAATAAAAAATTTTAAATAAAAATATGAATTAAAATACGAATTAATAATTCAGAAACTTAAAAACTTACCTCACATCATTCTCTATTCCCGTATTACAGAAAGTTAGTAGAGCTTTATGTACTAATGCTGATTGCCAAGAAAACTGAAAAATAACAACTCTCCAAATTGGAGAAGTTGTGACTTCAAGAAAGCCCTGCATAAAACTATGGATTTTAGTGAATTTAAAAGGAAAATCATTATTTAATGATTCCTTCATCTGAAATCCATATGGTATATAGGCGATGTAGAGTTTATAAGGTCTTTTTTTTTTTTAAAATTTTGAAATTTCTCTACAATCGCCCTCCTCAACCGAGTAAAAGCATGGTTGATCATCGACACTTTTGGAAAGGTAGGCCTCTAATGGATTCTCTTCCGCAATGGTCTCACTCCGTGCCAATCTCTCCCTATCTCTTTTTTCTGCTTTTGCCTTCAGAATACATCTCTTGAAATTGCTCTAGAAGGACTTTGTTTTTTTTGTCTTCAGGAGACTGAAAAGGAAAAAGCTATGCTTAGCATGGGAGACAAAAAATATAAAATAGAATAGGAGACTTAACTTATCAAAAAAAAAAAATTAAATAAAGGAAAAGCTATGCCTAGCATAGGAGACATAGAATATAGAAAAGAAGCAATTAATAAGCACCTATACCATGTCTCTAAACAAAATCAGAAATGGTCTCAAGGATTCATTTCGATTGCTCAAAGGATAAAACCTCTAGCACTCATCGAAATCTTGACAAATTAACCTTGTCACAAGGGCTTCTTGAACTTTCATAAATAATTTGTGCCTGCATTTAAAAAATATAATTGTTAAAAATCCAACCAAATTATGAAAATCACTTTATTACAAAAGATAACAAGAAAATAAATATTTAGATTATGACTATTACCTCTGAAATTCTTTTCTCATTTCTGCCAGAGAAAGTTGACCATCGGCAACTCTAGAAAGAACACTTATTATTAGTTCTGAAGAGCTAACTTCTTGCATGTTCTTCCACTCTAATATTCCCATTTATGTGAGGATTGGCTTTAGAGTTTGAGTGCTCAGAACTTCTTTTTTTTTTTTTTTTACTTTGAGACACCCTGAGCAGGTTGGTCTTTTATTTGAAAAGTTTTCCATTTATCAAAAAATTTATCAACAAGGGCCCGCACCTGAAATATAAAAAAAAAAATTATTTGATAAGGAACTTAGGAAATATTAAAATTGAGTTCAAAATTTCAGTCTAATAAAAACTATTTAAAAGGATTACAACATATATTATGGCTAGAGCATTCCATGACAAGCATAGCAAAACAAATTACCTGGTCACTGTAAAAAACAAGCTGAAAAAAATTATCGTATTTTTTAAGACTCTGCGTAGGATTTTTCGAATTAAAAGACAGGCCTGTCTCTTGAGCACATAGTGCTTTCAGCTCATGTTGATTCAATACTTGGTTTTATTCAAAATAACAATAAAACAAAAGTACTGTGTGTCCATTGGTTGCGCACCACTTCAACGAATGCTTTTTTGGGAAGGTACGAACTCAAAATGTTGCAAGTAGATCCAAAGGGCAAGAGAAAGAGATTGCCAACAAATCAACCAAGAGTCGATGATCTGAATCTATAGGATGTAGATGTCTTGGCATTTAATTTTGAATTAACAATGACCAATCATCTACAAAAGTCAACAATATCTATATTGAAAGAACGACTTGAATTACTTGAAAAACCATCATCCTCCACTCGTCATCAACAGACAAAAGCTGATTCATAAGGTCTTTTGTCAACATTTGATGCGAATTCTGAGGAAGACATGCTAGTCGACTCTGATGAAGAAGACGGGTCTTCCACTTCATCAACTGAAAACAAGAGTGCTAAGAATATATCAAGTTCTGAATTGAGAGGCATCAGTGAGAATTTCTTAGAAAATGTACTTAAAGAAAATGTACAAATATAATTTAAATTATTTTGTATTTCAATGGGATTTCGAGTTTCAAAAATCATTTGTTCTCTTGAATTATTATTTTATTTGTAATTATGATGGTTACATCAAAAAAGATTACTCTTTTTCAAGTCAAAGTCCCAAAACAAATGTCATTGTGTTTTTTGGAGATCAGCCTTCTTTTTCCAAGTATCCTCCTCTTCTAATTTTCCCCTCCACCTGACTAAAAATTCTCAAAGCACTCTACTCCGTAGAGTTCTCTACCGATTATTAACAATCGCCTAGGGTTCAGGTGGCCCACTCACGGACTTATCACGAAGAAGTTCCACTAGATCTTCCACAGAGACCAGGGTCTCCCCAACCCCCAATGAGGGTTTCAACTTACTAACGTGAAAAATGGGATGAATTCTAATGTTTGCTGGAAGGTCAATTTGTATGCGATCTTGTTTATCACTTTGATAACCTTAAAAGTACTGCAATACCTAGATGCCAACTTTGCACACTTAATAGTTTTCAAGCCTCTAGAGTGACTAGGGACTCTCAAAAACACCCAGTCGTTGACCATGAAGACCTTGTGCTTTCGAGATAGATCAACATAGTGCCTTGTCCTGTCTCATATTGGTAACTCATCATGTTCATTATCTAACGAGACTAGAATCATTGACAAGTTCAATGGTTCTAGCTTCTATATCTGGAAGTTAAAACTCCAGATGATGTTGATAGATAGAGATCTTTGGGATGTAGTAGAAGGTTCTGACCAGAAACCAGAAGATGGTGATCAAGCAAAGGCATGGAAGATTAAAGATCAGAAAGCCTTCACATTTATCACACTCAATTTTACAAGTAGAGGTGAGGAAGTCCGCCAAATCCAAGGTAGAGCCTCCAAATGTCTTCCAAGCAACCTGCAAGCTCCAAGATGCTCCCCAACTCCAAGCTAGGATGTCTCCACCTGCAAGTAAGGATCTGCAAGCTTCCAAGGATCTCTCTTCCACATGTGTCCCTACTCTTAAACACAAAAATAGATAACAAGCTGGCCTCAAATATTCACCACCCAACCATAGCTAGATCCAGACTCCAAGCAAGACCTATCTAGCACCCCCTTGCTAACCATAAACAAACCACAAGCATACCACAAAAGACTATATCATACTCAAGATCCAAACCCTACTTATGTCTCATACCATAAGCAAGATCCAAATCCTAAGCATACTACACACAAGAAAGTACTCTACACACTAGCAACACTAGAGCATAAGCAAGAGAGATCTATGTTCCCTCCAATGGGCGCCCTACTACCTCATATAGATGGCCCATGGACCCCTCCATGGAGTTCCATGCCCATCCAATGAGAGAGAGAGAGCCTAGGGGAGTTAAAGAACCTCCATAGGCTTATGGAATGTCAAGAGACTCCTTCCATAACCTATGACTCTTTGAATGTCTTTCTTGTGGGAGTTGGAAACTCGTTGGACCCATTGGAAGTGCGTCCTCCTACTAGGTCCCAATGCCCAAGATGTGCATGTATACTTTGGTCCTAGATCATTAAAGTGATACGGTTCAAGGTTGAGGCCCAAGGTTTAGAAAAATAGTCATCGAATGACTTTCTAACACCTCTCTAGGTTCCATACCTCCATCCAAGGCATAGACACCTACCTGTCCTTAACCAAGGACATTAGTACCTTAATCTAAGATAACTACCCTTAATCTTAAGGGTATCTCTTATCCAAGAGTCACGTGACTCCATACCTCTGACCAAGGTATAGTCACTTGCATGTCCTTATCCAAAGGCACATAAGTTAGAATTAAAGTAGAATTATTGTGTTACTGTATTGTGGGTCCTACCAGTGGAGAAGGATCAGTTGGCCGTGCCACGAGGCAAGTCAACGGGACACGCGTCCCGCCAACGGCAACCTGGGTCATGCATGGGTTGCCTGAGTGAACAACTATATGTACAGTGTAATTTCATTTTGAGAAATATAGTTGCTATGTGATCTTGCTGTGGAGAGTGTTTTCTGTCTGTGTTATTGTGTAGCATGATTTGTGTTCCTGTGCAAAGCAAATTTTAAGTTGGTACCAGAGCCGTACAAGGAGTGTACACAGTACAACATCGTCATTGAAGAGAGCTTCGGGAGAACTCTCTTCTGAGAGTTCGGGGTTAGCATCAGACATGGACAAATTTGGTGAAAAATTGACAATTTTGAAGCCAGTTGAAAATTGAAATCGGGTTTGGGGTTACGGTTTTATACATAACTAGTGATTTCTTTGCTGTTTGTGCACCGTTTTGGATGCCGTAAGGACAGGAAGGAAGCTAATCACATTGTCAACCATCCATGGAGAGATTATGAGGTTTATGTCAGAGATTTGTCTCCAGATAGTTAACCTAGTAGATTTGCAGTAAAAAGGTGACAAAAGCCACTTTGTCAAGTTGAGCTAAAATCACCGTTTCTCCACAGAATTTCTTGAGTGAACACTCTACAGACTTGGAATCAATAGGGCGACCTTGGTCTAGGCCTCAAATAGTGCTCAAATTGATCCACAGACGAGTTAAATCAAGAAAATTTGAGTGTGGGGAGGCGCGGCCATAGACAGGGAGGTCGCGGGCTGTTCGTGCGTGGAATGAAGGTGAGAGCGTAGCGTTTCGAAGTGGACAGTGTCTACAAGACTCTCCATTGGTGCACAGAAGTGTTCAGATCCGTTGGATAGAGGAGCTACAAGATCGACGGCTCAGATTGTGCTACCCAGAAGGGATATCCACAATTGGAACAGATTCAACCATTGGATGGAGTCTGAAGGGTTGTTGAAGAGGGCCCTGAAGAAGTGAAGTGCATTTTAGCCTTCAACTTCATTAAAAATTTTCATACTGAAATTGGAGTTGGGTCTCTTCACAAGTGAAGAGTGAAGTTTCTTCAATGTGAAGAAACAGTTCAAAAACTAGGGGGTGACGTCAAATCTGTCAAGAATCATATTTTTGAAGTCAAAGTTGAATAGTGTCCGCATGGAGCAAGGACAGCACATTCAGACGTACATGACCAGAATCAAGACAATGAGAGATGAACTGCATTCTATTGGTGAGCGCATACGTGATGTGGAGCTGGTGCACAATGCATTGTGTGGCATTGCAGAACCCTATCAAATGTCTGTGAGCAAAATAGCATCAAGAGAAAGATTGCCAACCTTTGACGAGCTCACAAGAATCTTGACGCAGGAAGAACAACAACAAGAAATTGTGAAGGCTAGACGTCAAAATACTGACGATTAGGCACTTGCAACACGCCAAAAACAAGGCAAGGGCAAGGGCAAGCAGAAGTCTAAGCAGCAATTTGTCAAGTCTCAGGAGGACGAGGGATCTTCCAGTAAAACTAAGAAGAAAGACAAGTGCTTCCATTGTGGTAAAAAGGGCCATTAGAAGAGTGAATGTCGCAAATTCCTGGCGAAACAAGACAAGGGAAAACCAAAACAAGCAGGTAACCTTGTCGATGAGGGTGAGATTAAAGATTCTAGCATTTTTATATCTGCATTGTCATCTAATCAAGATGATCAAGCATGGTATATTGACTCGGGAGCCACAAGACACATGACATGTAACAAAAATTGGTTTAGTAGTTTGAAGGTGTTGGATAATGGAACATCTGTTTCACAAGCAAATGGTGAGGTGTGCAAGATCAAGGGGATAGGCACCGTTTCAATCCAACTACCTGATGGCAAAAGCAGGATGATCAGGGAGGTACTTTATATATCATGTTTGAAAAAAAATCTACTTTCTGTTGGAGTAATTACTGATCGAAAGTTGAAAGTAGAATTCGCCCATGATCGTTGCTTTGTGAAGGATGTGAACCAAAAGCTCAAAGTTATTGCAGATGGAGTAAGAGAGCCCAATACAGAATTGTACAGATTGAATGCTACAATTAAGGGGAAACACGGACTTGTATCGTCCATTCCATCGCAAACTGAGTTGTGGCATAAGAGGCTTGGTCACTTGAACTTGGGAAGCCTCAGTTTGATGAGAAAATTGGAGATGGTAACAGGATTTCCTACCATAGAAGATCACTTGAAATCGATGTGCGAATCCTATGTATATGGGAAGCAGCATCGAGAGAAGTTCAATAAAGAGGGTGTTGCAAGAGCAAAGAACATCTTGGATTTAATCCACACAGACTTATGCGGGCCTATGAGGACCATGTCCTTAGGTAAAGCCTTCTATTTCATGACCTTTATTGATGATATGTCACGTAAGACGTGGATCCACTTCTTGAAGAAGAAATCAGATGCATTTGATAACTTCAAGAGCTTCAAAGCATTGGTAAAAAATCAGACAGGTAGGAAGATCAAAGTTCTAAGATCAGATAGTGGAGGTGAGTACAAGTCTAATGACTTCAATGATCTTTGTAATCAATGTGGGATTAAAAGACAATTTACGCAAGCTCATACTCCTGCTCTCAATGGTGTAGCTGAGCGCAAGAATCGTACAATTGTGGAAAGTGCCAGATCTATGCTAGCTGAGATGAAACTACCAAAAGATTTTTAATCAGAAGCATGTAGCATGACAGTCTATCTTCAAAATAGAAGTCCTACCATTGCCATACCAAAGATAACACCTGAGGAAGCATTCACGAAGAAGAAGCCAAAGGTGAACCACTTGCGAACCTTTGGATGTAAGGCCTTTGTACACATTCCTAAGGAAGAGAGACGTAAACTTGATGTAAAAGCTATCAAGTGCATATTCCTAGGATATGATGATCGTGTGAAGGGCTATAGATGTTTTGATCCAGTGGAAAACAAAATCCATGTAAGCTGTGATGTTATCTTTGATGAATCCAAGATGTATGAAGACGAGGATGTTGAGAAGATAGACACATCCAGTGGACAAGATGGTATGGTGAGGATACCACCTGATGATGATCTATTCATTGACCTTCCGAGTGATGAACATGAGGATACATCTCAAGATACTACTACTCAACCTCAAGAGACAGGTTGGAGAGGTAGGGACAAACCTTTTGGTGTAAGAAGGATTGAAGTTGCAGATGACAAACGCAAGGAGAAGGATGTACCGTGGGATACATTTTCACCAGGAAGCTGATCACCTAACATGAAGCTCCCCAAGTGGTTTGAGAGATTGTTGGAAAGCCGCGACATAGATGACTTTCCAGGATCATCTAGCCAAGGAGAGCTACGAAGATCAACAAGAGAGAAGACACTACCTAAAAGGTATGAAGCAAATTATGCTCTCTTATCTAGCATTATTCAAAGCAAAGAACCTTCGACTTATGGTGAAGCGAAGGATGATGGCATTTGGGTCAAGGCCATGGGAGAGGAGATGGAGTCAATTGCTAAGCATAACACATGGGACTTAGTAGAACCACCAGTTGGCAAGAAACCCATTGGTTGCAAATGGGTATACAGGACTAAGTACCATGCAGATGGAAGTATAGCAAAGCACAAGGCAAGATTAGTGATCAAAGGGTACGCACAAAATAAAGGCATCGACTATGAGGAGACCTTTGCGCCGGTTTATAAGTGGAATACTCTACATCTACTTATTGCTTTAGCTTCACATTTTGGTTGGCCTTTGCATTAGATGGATGTAAAATCTGCTTTTCTAAATGGTGATTTAGAAGAGGAAGTGTTCATGGATCAACCTGAAGGCTTTGTGGCGAAGGGACAGGAGAATAAAGTATGTCGCTTGAAGAAAGCGCTTTATGGTCTAGCAGGATTGATGCCTACTTTCGTTCAAAGGGGGTGGTGAGAACACATTCTGATCCAAATCTATATGTCTTATGCTTTTATGGTATGGTTGCTTTGATTGCTCTTTATCTTGATGACTTGATTATTACGGGAAATTATCAAGATATGATAAACATGATAAAAAACGACCTCATGGGACAATTCGAGATGACAGATCTCAGTCTGATGCATTATTGCCTTGGAATAGAAGTGTGGCAAAAGGACATGAAGTGGGTTTAACACAGGTGAAGTATGTCAAAGAGTTGCTGCACAGGTTTAGGTTGCAGGATTGCAAACCAGTAAACGCTCCTATTGAACCAGGTAAAAAATTTTCTAAGCTTGATGGGTCACAGTCATTTGATGTTGCGCTATATAGACAGTTAGTAGGGAGCTTGATTTACCTTAACATGACTAGACCAGGTATATGCTATGTTGTTGGCATTGTAAGTCAGTTTATGGCAGCACCTACGGAAACGCATTGGAAGGTAGCTAAACGCATTTTGCGTTATGTAAAAGGCACTTCAGAGTATGGCTTGATTTACAGGAAGCATGATGGTTTACCTAAGTTGTGTGGCTATGTGGATGTGGATTGGGGAGGTGACTATGATTATCGTAGATCCACCACAGGGTATGTATTCCAATTTTGTGGTAGTTGCTTTTCCTGGTCTAGTAAGAAGCAAAGTACAATTGCTCTTCCACCACAAAAGCAGAGTATAAGGCAATGTGTAGTGCAGCACAGGAGGCTATATGGTTGAGACAAATCTTGGAAGAAATTGGCATGAAGCAGAAAAATCCCATGACTTTACATAGCAACAGTCAGAGTGGCATTCAGCTAGCAAAGAATCCAGTGTTCCATGCGAGAACTAAACACATTGAGATTCAGTATCACTTCATACGTGAGAGGCTATTGAGTCCTGAAATTCATGTTGCTCATTGTAGCACAGAAGAACAACTAGCTGATATTTTCACTAAGCCACTTATTGGAGAAAAGTTTGATAAGTTTAGATCAAAGCTTTCTGTACTTAAAGTTTGTTGACTTTAAAGCTATGTATATGACTGTATAAAAAGTAGACTCTACTTTATAAGAGAGAGTTAGAATTAAAGTAGAATCATTGTGTTACTGTACTATGGGTCCTATCAGTGGATAAGGATCAGTTGGCCTTGCCACGAGGCAAGTCGACGGGACATGCGTCCCGCCAACGGCAACCTGGGTCATGCATGGGTTGCCTGAGTGAACAACTATATGTACAGTGTAATTTCATTTTGAGAAATACAGTTGCTATGTGAGCTTGCTGTGGAGAGTGTTTTTTGTCTGTGTTGCTGTGTAGCATGATCTGTGTTCCTGTGCAAAGCAAATTCTAAGTACATACCCTTAATCCTAAGGGTAATCCTTATCCAAGGACAACTTGACATTTGGCCCCCAACACTAAATGGACCGATAGGGATCTAAAGTACGACTAGTTACATAGGTATGTAACACTCAATCTGGTCAACTCTCAAATATCCCATGCTACCACGTGCAAAACCTCTAAGAAAGCACTGGATTTGTTTCAAGTCTATACGAGACTCAAGATGTAACCACTAAATTACACCTTAGAGAGGAAGTTCTTCACACTTAGCATGACTAATTCTACTGCCATCACTTCTCACATCAACAACTTTAAGTCTTTAATAGATCAGCTATCAGCTATAGAATGTGCTATTCAAGATGATGATGTCATTATGACCTTGCTTTCTATTCTTTCAAAGTCGTATGAACACTTTGTGGTGATGATCTCCACACAACATGACCTCACTCTTCAAAAGGTGATTGGTCATCTTTTTCAAGAAGAAATACGGAGAAAGATCAGCGGCCTGTCCATCAAAGACAAGTCCATGGCCCTGTACACCAAGAAGAAAGACTATTCCAAGGCCAAGAATCAAGTGCAGCAACAATAGAAGCCTCATACTCAAGGTGAGAGCAATGGATCGTGCAAGAAGCTCTTCTGTAGATATTTCAAGAGAGCTAATCATGACATCAAGGAATGTTGAATCCGCATCTCAAACGAGAAAAAGAAACAAAAACAACAACAATCCGATTCATCCAATGCAACGGAATTCAAGGAGCAAGATTCACACCTATTAATGTCTTACAACAGTGGCAACAAAGACCACGATAGTTGGTACCTGAACAGCAGCATTACCCAATACATGACCTCTCACAAGGAATGGTTTAGCGAGTATGCAGCTTACATTAGAGATCAATTCATCTACCTCGGAGATTCAAGCACCATACACGTGGAAGGCAAAGAGACAGTCAAGATCATGTTCAACAATGATCTTTTTATTTGTGTTCCCAATGTTTTCCACGTACCTCAACTATCAAAGAACCTCTTATCAGTATGTAAGATAACTGATGAGGGCTACACTGTTACTTTCTCTTCTAAGCAATGTACAATCTTCGATGAAGATACTACTCTGACTACATGTACTAGAGCTGGAAATCTATATCTACTCTCTAACTCAGTTGCATTAGCTAGTATCTCTCATGAAAATGTAAACAATAATGCCATTTTGTGGCATAGTCGATTTGGACACGTGAATACAAGATCACTTTCCTATATGGATTGTAATAATCTAGTTGATGGATTGTATTTTTGTTACATACCTATGTAACTAGCAGTACTTCAGGGATCCCTATATGTCCATTTAGTGTTGGGAGCTAAATGGCAAGTTACCCTCGAATAAGGGATACCCTTAGGATTAAGGATAGGTGCCTTTGAATAAGGGCAGGCAAGTGACTATACCTTGGTCGAAGGTATGGAATCTAGTTATCCTTGGATAAAAGGTACCCTTAGGATTAAGAATATGTGCCTTTAGATTAAGCTACTAGTGTCCTTGGTTAACGGCAGGTAGGTATCTATGCCTTGGTCGGAGGTATGGAACCTAGTGAGGTGCTAGCAAATCATTACCATGGGTGTAATGGCTACTTTTCTAAACCTTGGGCCTCAACCTTGAACCGTATCCATTTATTAGTCTTGGACCAAAGTATACAAGCACAACTTGGGCAATGGGACCTAGTAGGAGGGTGCCCTCCCAAGGTGTCCATCGAGTTCCCAACTCCCACAAGAAAGACATTCAAAGAGTCATAGGTTATGGAAAAAGTCTCTTGACCTTCCATAAGCCTATGAAGGTTCTTTAACTCCCCTAGGCCTCTCTCTTTCCCATTGGTTGTGCATGGAATTCCATAGTGCATTGGAGGGTGCCATAGGGCACCCATAGGCAGGGAGAGAGATCTCTCTTGTTTGCTATGCTTATGCTCTAGTGTGGCCACTAGAATATAGAGTGTTTTCTTGTGTATAGTATGCTTAGGGTTTGAATCTTGCTTATGGTATGGGACATAAGTAGGGTTTGGATCTTGAGTATGCTATCGTGTGGTGGTATGCTTGTGGTTAGTTATTGGCTAGCAAGGGGGTGCTAGATTAGCCTAGATGCTTTGATCCTCTTGTTTTTCAAGACTGTGTGACAGATCCACACAGTGCATTGGCGTGAGAGAAATACAATTCTCCCACGAATAATGTCTCGCTTACTAGCAAACTTCTTGGATCTACTGATCCTCTTGCAAAATTGTCTCGCTCACAGACGGACATGTAATCTATATATTTGCATCTTTCTGTTTTATGCATCAAGCAGAATGTATATAGTTTGCTAGCTTTTTCGTGTCGCGTCGAGTAACTTTTCTAATTAGACAGATTAAACATCTGTAACTAATCATGGATTACAAGAGTGGCAGATTAGCCACATCCTAAAGCACTTCTGCTGATGTCACAATATCAGATCAAATATTTGTACTTCATGGTACTTGGTTGATCTTGTTGGTCCTTTGTGGAGCATGAATGATTTTCTATCGTGAATAATTTCGTGTCGTGTGTCACAAAATGTTCACGAACATTTTCTCTTCGTGGGTTGAAAGCTAGCAAAGCTTTGGCAATTGAAAGCTTTTGTTTCTTCAGCTCTCTCTCAAAGCATGATAGCTAGATGACTCCAAGACTGCTCCTCTATTTCTCGAACAGACCTTTGTCTAAGACCTTTGTGAAAATGTCAGCAGCCATCTCCTTTATTCCAATAAAAGTAGTCTGCAACATCTTCTTCCCGATCAGATACCTTATCAAGTGGTACTTGATTGCAATGTGTTTCATCCTTGAGTGAAACACAGGGTCTTTTGTTAGATGTATTGCAGATGTGTTGTCCATCTGCAAAACTAGAGATTCATTTCTTGTTTTGCCCAGTTCATCAAGGAACTGTTTGAGCCAAATGATTTTACTGGCCATCTTTGCTGCTGCTACGTAATCTGCTTCGTAGGATGACTGAGCCACAATGGTCTGCTTCTTGCTGACCAAGAGAATTGCTGCTCTTGACACAATGGTGCATCCTCATGAGACACTTTTGTAGTCATCCTTGAGAGATGACCAGCTAGCATCACTGTAGGAAAGCATTTGGAACCCTGCAGCACGAGAATAACACAATCCAAAATCTTTCGTTAATTGAAGATATTGCAAAATTCGTTTTGCAATCTTCCAATGAGTCGTACAGAATTGTCTCATCCTGAACACGACATAAGCAATGCCAAGACATGTGTTATCTGCAAGATACATCAGAGATCCAATCAGCTTTCTGTATGGTGTCTATTGCATCAATTCTCTTTCTTCTTCAGTCTTTGGACAATCTTCATTCGTCAAGACTGTTCCTGCAAGCATTGGAGTATTCGCTCCTTTGCAATTTAGCATCCCGAAATCTTCTAAGATCTTATGGGTATATCTGGACTGATGAAGGTACAATTTACCTCCCTCATAGTCCCTGTCAATCTGTAAGCCAAGATAACATCTAGCTTCTCCCAGGTCTGCAATCTCGAAATGTTTTGAGATATCATACTTCACCTCATCAATAAGCTCCTCACTCTTGTAGAGTATCAGAGTGTCATCCACATATATAGCTACAATGATGATCTTTCCATCTGTAATTTTTACATAAACATTGGAATCAGCTATTAGTGGCTTGAATCCTAAGGATTTCAAGGCTTTCAGCATATTGAGGATTCTTTTACAATAACTAATAAGAAGAAAGGACCTCTGACATGTTTTCATTATCATCAAGGCAATAATATATTCTTAGATCTGGAAAAGATCCAAGCGATGATGATCCGACATTACAAAGTTAGAACAAATGGTAAGAACATTTATTGTGGATTTTGGTTTTCAATTGTATGCTTTTCTTCAACTAATATGTTTTCGTAATGAAATTTCTGTTTTACAAATTGCGGAGGTAAAGTTATATTTGTTATTAAGTTGGACGAAGTAGAAATCGTAAAAGGGCATAAACTTGAACGTGTCATAATCACCTTGATGAATCGTGAATTGCAACAGTTTGGCGGAAGTTATTGTAAAGAATTTAGCGTGCAATCCAAAAATCACATATGGTGGATAGCTATATTTGAAGGGGCCTAAGGAGTCTCACGAAGGCAAATTGCTCAATGTTGAAGGAGAAAGCTTTGCTGTAGAATGGCACCTAGCTACTGATTTGAAGACTTTGAAATGCATGTACGGTTGTGGTCTCGGTGCAAATGCAAAGAATTTTTGTATATATTGTATGTTTGAATCTGGGCGGAACAAAAGTATTTTGAATTGCAACCAACGTCTTGCACCAAATAGGCACAATCTAGACAAAGCTTGGAGTCCTGTGTTGAACATTCCTCTTGGAAGAGTCCTTTTTTGCACAATGCATGGTGAATTGCGAATATTGGACAAATTATTATTTTTGCATTGTTGTTACGCATGGAACATGCAGCCCAAATCAAGAGCATATGTTAGCATTAGAAATCTAGAGATAATTTTATCCGATATGGGATTGCATGGGGGCCATGTGAGTCTTACCAAAGACGTTGAGATGAGTGGAAAAACGCAAGATGTTCCAACAAAAGTTTCAATGGGTGGTGCGAAAGCGAGACACCTATTGTCAAATCATACTGCACGTGAAAGCAGTGTTGAATGGGAGCACTGGAAGAAAATATGTCAATGCACAACAAATATTGGCTCAGATCCTCGCATGGCAAGTACACGTGCTAAGGTTTGGCAAGCATTTGATGCCTTGTCACAAACTATCAACAAAAAGATTGTGAGAGATGAAGATTTGGATAGATACGCAAGAGAAGTCAAAACATTTACTGAATTGATGATCGATGCATGGGGAGAAACACACATAACTCACTATATGGTATGTGTGTCTCATATTTTTTACTTTCGTATTTATGTATTTGTAAAGATTTAAACTAATACAAATTTTCTATGAACAGCCCATCTTCTATGCTCATGGACCTTGGTTTATGAAAACCTACGGATCATTAGCTATTTGGAATATGCAAGGCATGGAAAAGAGTCATTACAGGGCAAAGGCTGCATATTTCAAAAATTCACGGCATGGCGGAGGAAAGGGTCTTAGCAATGCATTGGTTGAGATATTCCAATGGTTTTACAGAGGAGTTTTCGGTCGAGGACACTTTCAAAACACAAGAACTGAAGAGTTGAGTTCAATTATCTCCAATTCAAATTCAGTCAGAAAGACAGCATGGCAGTCCTCTAATGCTAGAACAAGGCATCAAGAATGGAGGATGTCTAGAGTCCGAGTTGGAAAGAGATGGATGCCAAGGACACCAACATCCAATGTTTTGGAAAACAGCGCTAGAGAAGCTACGGAAACTGATGAGATGGAATAGAAACAATTTATGTTGAATTGTAATTCGAATATTCCTTTGTGATAAATATTACTGGCGAATTGGATTGTTGCTATAAATAGAAATTGTTTTATTTTGTTTTATAATAATATCTATTTTTTAAAACACGTCCCTCTATATAAGAGTGGGGGTTTTCATTTTGTTGTCACTTCTTGCTCTGTTGAAATCTCTTTCCTCGTAATTTAGCTTGTCTTGTTCAATTAGACTACTAGTTTGTTGGTCAACTAGTGTTCTTAGTTGAATAACAATGTCATCCTCTAAAATAGAGTTGGCCAATCAGCTAGCCCCCACACAGTTTTTAGATCAGTTAGATCGTATTTATTTAATGTTTACTGGTAGAATAGGCACGCTTGCCACTCTACGAGCTAATACGGATGTATTCACGTATGTGAGTGAGTATATAGATGACACTTTGAAGCCTTATGCCATACAAATTTCTGGCTCAACTATCATGTGGATTCCATATAACTTGCTTAGTTATATATGGAAAGGAGATAGACCCTTTATCGCTCATCTCAACAGATTTATTAGTCACTTGGGTAACGATCATTACTTGGAGCTGACCAAGGATCAGCTGAAAACTTTTGATCTTGAAAGTGTAGGAAAAAAGTTTCTTTCCGGTGAGATTACTGTTATTTTTTCGCTTAATGAGTTTCTAGCGACTGTGGCCAACAACAAACACAATCCTAGTGAGCAGGTGAACGAGATGCACGACCCGGGTGAAGAGGAAGATTTATTTGCGGAGCACAAAGCAGTCTTGACTGCGCAAGAGGCAACAGGTGCATCCACATCAACGGAGCTAGAAGATATAGATGAGTCTGATGATGTCGTGCTTCGAATCCGTGGCCTTGCTCCAATCATCATTGACGGACAGAAGTATGTGTTCATGCATGACTTGCAACATATTATCGGCTTGCGAGAAGATGAGATGCTGGCAGCATTGGTAAATTTGCAGAATGGCAGTTCCACTTTCGACCACACCCAGCCCGACGACACGTATGAGAAGCTGATCGGGCATGACACGGACACCACCAAGCAAGCACTGGCAAGAGTGCTTTGCCAATTGAAAATGCTTCAAACACCACCAGTTCAAATGAGGCCATTTGAAGTACTCGAAGGAAAAACTGCTGACGTGAAGTACAAAGGCAAAGGAATTGACCTTGCGCAAACCGAAGACATTGATGAAGGGACCGAGACAAGTCTGACCCAACAATTCAACTTGTGTATTTTTTTTTTATGTTTGTTTGTCTTTGTTATACTCATTTTGCAATAATTTGAACCAAATGCAGGATGCAGTGGAGCTTGATGCATTTGCAATGCGAATGGGTGGCACTCGGGAGAAAGTTGAAGCATGAACTCTGGACAGGTCTATGGCCCACTACATTGGAAACTTGCCCAACAACTTTATTTTCTGCTTCAGCAACAAGTACAACCCAGATAAACCAACGGAGCTTCTTAAATGCAAAGCACTCTCCAAGCACATTGGTGAGGTGGAGTTGTCACCGTCAGCGCCAAAGGCTTATTGTGTCCTCTGAAAAGCCGTTTTGAATGATTTTTGCCTTGGATTCAAGACCCGGCTCATTCTCTCGAGTTTAATTGGCCCTTATGAGGATGAGAGTGATGCTTCTAAATTAACATTAGAAATGTTAAAACCAGTACTGTCATCAGAGAAGCTGAAGTCCTCTATGAAAAAAATGGATCAAATGTGAATAAAAATTTTGTCGTTTTTTTCTTGAGGACTCTCCTAATTTTCTATTGTAATTATATGATGTGCTTATTCATTGAATTTAGAATTTAAATTTTTTTTTTCTCTGATAAAGATTTCTTTTCTTTTTTCTGTGGCATGAAAATCAAGTCAGGGCGCGACCAGGGGCCGTTTGACCTAGTCAAACGGGCCCTGGTCACACCCTGGCATGAAGATCATGCCAAGGTGCGACCAGGGGACTTTTGACCTGGTCAAATGGCCCCTGGTTGCGCCCTGGCATGATTTTCATGCCATGGCATGGAAACCTATCTTAGCTACAACATGGTTAAAGAAACTACCATTCTCATAGTACTAAATATTTTAAATCACTGCATTCACATAGATGGTACTAAAATTTTCAAATGACTACATTCACATAAACAGTACTAAAATCAGATATTAAACTCAATCACAACAATTTGCATTCACATAACCTGAATTTCTGCAAGATACTTGACACCAAATCTTCAGTATATTATAAATAAAATCATGTACATGATATTTTAAATTGCGCTCTCTCCTTAGCCTTCTAGCTAGGTGGAGATTCTTTGGGAATATTGTGACTCTCTTCCCGTGCACTGCACACAAAAATGAGTCCTCAAAAAGCTGCGTTAGGTACATTTCCACAGACTCTTGTATTGCGGACACAGCATCTGCCGTAACTCTGTTCCCCAAGAAAAATTCATCGACTATTTTTTTTACAAGCCTCACAAAAGGGACCCTAGGGATAAGAAATTCTACGGACTTCTGATAGCTCCGTATATCCTGGAGCTACTTTGCGATCATGCACTTCCTACGAGGTCAAGGAGGTGGTGGCTACATCTTGCGGAGCTCCTTTCCAGCCCATGGTGCTGCACGAGGGGCCGACCTACCCCTACCACGCTCTACGGTCCTACTTGGGCCAGCTGCTGCAGAACTTGGAGGTGGTGGAAGTGGTGGTGGTGGAGGTGGTGGTGGAGGTGGTGGTAGTGGAGGTGGTCGAGGTGGAGGTGGAGGCGGTGGAGGCGGTGGAGGCGATGTTGGCGGTGTGGGCAGTGGTGATGGCTGCTGAGCTGCAGGGTTCCATCGCTTTGATGTAGAGCCTGCCTTGCGAGGATTCTTTCTCTTTCGCTCGTGTGCTCCTCTCTCTGACCATCTATGGGTCGCCTTCTGCTTCATACTTGTTGTGTGCGACATCGGGGTGCCCTCATCAGAACCACCCACCAGCAACGACATCATCGGACCCATCACCAAGCCGTGACTTGGAGGTGACACGGTGGGTGTGGTGTCCCCCGATTTGCCTAAATTTGCTATGTCCATGCCCATTGATGGTGGAAATGGATCAAAGAAAGAATCATTCAGAACCGACAACTCACCCGATGCCACAAGCTCCTCATTTAGGAACTTCATTGTTTCCTCCCACTCAGTTGCCATCGGGAAAGGGCTTTTTTGTCGTGGTGGCTGCTGCTGCTGCTGGTCCTCCTGCTGCTGCTGGTCTTCTTGCTGCTACTACTCAGTCTGGTCCTCCTGTGCAGCTGCTGTATGGGCCATGTCCTCTTCAGCTTCACGCTGAGTGGCCGGATATTCCTGAGATGCTATTGGGCTGCGACTCCTACTCTTGCTTCTACTCTCCCATCTCTCTCTCTCATCGAGGATGGCTAGTGCATTGTGAAAATTGTCAACATTTCCTTGTCTAGTTTTAGGCCAAAATTGCTAAAAATGGCACATAGTTTAGGATCTGACTTTTCACACGTGTGAAACAGGTCTAGATATTTTTAGTAAGTGTATTTTTTCAGTATGAAGAAGTGTCAAACTTCAAGACCTTCGAAATGAGTCCATTTTCATGTATTTTGGACATATATGCCAATTTTACCTATATAGGGCATATTTTAGGTAAGGAGGGTCTAGAGAGAGGAGAGAGAGTCATCTCTCTCAGCTATATATAGCAGGTAGGCCGTGGAGAAACAGGTTGGAGCAGATCCATTGTATTCATTTGCTTAATGAGAGATTTTTCTATTGGGTTCTCCTTCCATTGTTGGCATTGTGTAGTGATTGAGTTCAAGCTTTGTGTGTATGATCTTAGGTGCTTTCCAAAAGTGATAGGCTGATGTATTATGGACTGTATAATGCTATTTTGGGCCGCACTTGATGTTTATGGAAGTTTCCATTTGTGATAAATGCTTTTTGATCAAGTTCTTTGCATTCTAGGTAGCATAGAATGTGTTGCCAATTCCTAGCTTATGTAGTTTGGAGTGCAAGCATTCAAGCCAATGATCTTGGAGTTTAGATCCACTTAGGATCTGTAATTTTTCACATGGTATCAGAGCTGGTTGGCTTCTATTTACAGTAAGTATTCCATTTTTGGTGATATTTGGATGTTTGATCAAGTTCTAGCATGATTTTGCATTGCTTTGTTGATCAAATCTTACTAACCTTTGTTTTGTGAGTTGAACTTGTGGATCAAAAGCATATTTCAGGTCTATTGAAGATCAGAGGCTGAAAAGAAACTATTTTGGATCAGATCATAACACCTAATCATTTGTGATTGTGAGGCTTGTGCATATTCAATACTAACAATGTTCTTTTCAATCCTATTGTTGACAATCTCCATTCTTGGATGAACACTCTCCTTAAGTGGATGAAACTTCTCCTTAAGTGGATGACAAATGCTCTTTTGAGTGAGTTGTAATTCTCCTAAAGGCTGAGCAAAGCTCCCATTTGGATGAAAGATCCCCTTTTTTGGGTGAACATATTGTAAGCTCCATTGTGAAGAGCATATTGTAAAGATTGTCATCAATTTTGGCATAAATTTTGGTGTACTTTGTTGAGCATGTAAGTAACTCTCCTTATGTAATTTGATTGGAGCATTTGCTGGAAGGTGTTAACCATTATGCAAGTGTGTTTTCAGGTTCTTAACAGGTTGAGGAACATTCTCATGTGAAGTGATCTTAGATCTACATCTAAACACCAAGATTTGACAAGATAGTGAAGCTAGTCTTGTGATTCACTAAGTGTGCTCATTCATTCACCTCTAAATCTTGTATTTATCACTTGCTGGAGTTTATAAACTTTTAGAAGTGTGGTTTACATGTGGTTTTATAGGTTGAATCAATATCTTAGTGTGTTGATCATATGTTGATCAAGTTTGTTCATTACTAGGTAATCTTGGCATCCTAGTTTTGGGTATTTTCTAAGAATGCAAGTAACTCTTCACACCATAACTTGATTTGGTCACTTGCTGGAAAGTTTGAGAGCTTAAGCAAGAGTGTGTTCAGGTTGGTTTGATTTTGTAATCCATTCTTAGTGTGTGCAAAGTGTTGCATGTGTTTCAATCTTCCTTTCTATGCTTGGAAACCATCTAGGTTCAAGATAGAAGTGTTTTAGGGTCCTAAATCTTCATAGATCTCTTTATCTATCATTTGTTGAGAGAAAAGTGAGTGCTAAGTGCTTTAGGACAGAACCTAAAAGTTGAAGAAACATTAGAATCATGGCTTCCAATGGTGGGATCATGCTAGAGTCTAGTGAAAGGTTGAGTTCATCAAACTACTCTACTTGGAAAGTGAGGATGGAGTCCTTACTTGAGTTGAATGAACTCATGGACATAGTTGCAGAAATTGAAGAGAGACCTCTCACACTTCAAGAGCAACAAAGGTTTGATAAGAAGGCCAAAAGGGCTCTTCATATCATTAAAATGAATGTTACAAATGAACTTCTCAAGGAAGTTGGAAAGTGTCAAAGTGCAAGTGAGGCATGGAATGCCTTAAAGAAGCTCTTTGAATCAAAGTCCACATCTAGGGTATTGACCCTAAGGAGACAAATATTTTCTAGTAGGCAAAGAGAGGGTGAAAGTGCTCATGCATTTATCTTGAGAGTTAAGTCCCTAAGTGATGATTTAGCATGCATTGATGAGAACATAAAAGATGGTGAAATAGTCCAAGTTATGTTGAATGGTTTGCTAAATGAACATGCTAACCTTGTGCAAAGTTTTGCCATTCAAAGAGTCTTGCCAAGTGTGGTTGACTTGCAAGAAATCTTATTGGCTGAAGAACATAGGTTGCAATCAAAGCTTGATGGTGCATCCTTGCAAGGTGGAGGTGAAGAGGCTTTCTTCACAAAAGGCAAATTCAAGGGCAAAGGTAAAGGCAAAGGGAAATGGTCCAAAGGTGGTAACTTTGATCATGATGATCACTCTTCCTCTTCCTCTTCTACTAAGAACAATAAGTCAAAGTTCAAGTGCTTTTATTGTGGGATAAAAGGACATTTTGCAAATGAATGCCATAAGAAACAAAATGCTAGATCTAGGTTGAGATCTAATGTACTTCTTGGAGATGATAATTGTTGTGCTAACTTGGCAAGCTTTGGTGAATCTATGGTCAATTTTTTGGATCCATTGGATCTTGAAGATGCACTAGTGTTACCTACTAGTCATATGGAGTCATGTGGAGCTAAATTAGCATCATGTTTGTACTCTTCTACTCATGGACTTCCAAGGCTTGTTGGTTCTTCAATGGTGCTAGATGGCAAGTGCAAAAATGGAAAAGGTAAGGAAGGAGCTAACTTCATCAATGGAGTTGATGAAGATTCTTCTTTGGAAGTGATTGTTGCTAATGACTTGTTTGTTCATATGGAAAAAGATGGAGATGCTAAGTGTCATTCTTTGCAAGAAGATGGTTGTTCTTCTAATTCTTTTCATATTGATGTATGTAATCATGTGGGAAAAGATGATGGTGCTTTGAGCATGCTTGAAGGAAATGGTTCTTTTACATCTTTTTGTGATAAAGTCATTTGTGCAACAAGTGGTGTCACATTTCTTCATAAAAAGAGTAGATCAAAGGTTTCTATCATGAGACTTGGTGAGGGAGATCACAAGTCAAAAGGAAGAGAAGTATGTGAAGTGTTCAAAGTAGGATGTACTTTGAATGATGTTTTTATGAACGATAGTGAGGAAGAATCATTATCATATGACTCATTACCTAAATCATTGAGTAGAAGTTCATGTTTGAAAAGAGAGAGTACTTCAATCACTCTTATGTTGAAGGTACTAAGGATTCTTTTCTTGGCTTCTAATATTCAAGAGTCTTCTACTTCTTATGGTGCAACTATCAAGAGGGAGGTTTCTAACTTTTGTGGTGCTAGCATTAAGAGGGAGTCTTGTGAAGGAAAGGGCAATGGAAGAGTGGTTCTTGGGAAGATCCAAAGCATGGATCTAACATCTCTTCATCAACTCAAAGCATTCTATGATTGTGGTGGATTGTTCATTCATGGTCAAGATGGCAAAAGGTTGGTTGAAGAAGACTACATGGAGCAACTCAAGTGGCAACTTCTTCAAGGCAAGGGAGATATCATTGGTGAGCTTATTGAGGTTTGTTATGAACTCAAGAGGGCTGTTTTGATTAGGTTTGATACTCATCTTCACCTACTCTACTTCATGTTAAATGGAAATGTTGGAATCTATCTTTTGGTTTATGATGGTGGCATTGTTTTCACTAACTATAGTGAAGGGTCAAATTTGAGCATTGATGAGATCTTGTGGGATCTTAATCATGTGTTTGAGAGGGAGTATCTTCAGAGTTTCAGATCTGAAGATGTTCACATATGCAAGATCTTTGATGTCTTATTGGAAGATCAAGAGGTTGATCTTGGATTGCTTCATCAACACCAAGAGACAAGTGGCAATTCGAAGCTAGTGAAAAGCATCAAAGAAGAGACAAATGGTCAAGGCATTTTGGATCTGTTTTTACAGGTTCTTGAAGGTTCAAGTAAGGTCTTTGGAGCTGCAAGGAAGTGTCTTCTTACTCTACCTCACTTGCCTAATCTCATGTATGAACATTTTATGTCAATGTGTTGAAATTGTCAAATTTCAATAAAACTAGTTCCATAGTTTTGCATCCTTTGGATCTTGGAGATGGAATAGTTATCATTGCTGGTTTGTATGATCAAGTACATGAATTCATTCAGATCTTGAAAGGTATTGAAGTGGTCAATATGTTTTCTTTTGAACAAAGTTCAAGATCTAGTATTCTAGTGTTGGCAAATTGGCAACTTGTTGACATTGTAGGATCAAGCGTTGTGTGCAAATCTTGTGGAGGTACTTCAAGTATTTCAAGTTCAGGTTTTGGTCATTCAAATGGAGTAGGGAACACATCTTTTTGGCATTCATTCACTCAAAGGCTTTCATGGATTGAAGATCTACAAAGGCAAGGTGGTGATGGAAGTTCATTCATGGAGATACATGTTGCATTCACTATATGTATAGTGAAATGTGGAGGAGGCATGCAAACACTTGTTGATCACTTTCATTTACAACTTGTTTGCTGCTATTTTACAGAGAAACCAGAGATGGATACATGGAGGAATTCATTAATTGAGATTCTATGTTCTTTTACATGTACCATTTTTATGATTCTATGTAAAATTGATGTAAGAAATAGTGAAGCATCCTATATGGACACTATTATCTATATCAATTATGTTGTGTCCTATTTTGTACATATTAGGATCCTTGAGAAGAGATCTATTCTGATGATGGAGATCATTCTTAAGTTGGAACAAAGTAGTGTTGTAAAACTAGCAAGTTAAGTTGAAGAGGGAGTGTGAAAATTGTCAACATTTCCTTGTCTAGTTTTAGGCCAAAATTGCTAAAAATGGCACATAGTTTAGGATCTGACTTTTCACACGTGTGAAACAGGTCTAGATATTTTTAGTAAGTGTATTTTTTCAGTATGAAGAAGTGTCAAACTTCAAGACCTTCGAAATGAGTCCATTTTCATGTATTTTGGACATATATGCCAATTTTACCTATATAGGGCATATTTTAGGTAAGGAGGGTCTAGAGAGAGGAGAGAGAGTCATCTCTCTCAGCTATATATAGCAGGTAGGCCGTGGAGAAACAGGTTGGAGCAGATCCATTGTATTCATTTGCTTAATGAGAGATTTTTCTATTGGGTTCTCCTTCCATTGTTGGCATTGTGTAGTGATTGAGTTCAAGCTTTGTGTGTATGATCTTAGGTGCTTTCCAAAAGTGATAGGCTGATGTATTATGGACTGTATAATGCTATTTTGGGCCGCACTTGATGTTTATGGAAGTTTCCATTTGTGATAAATGCTTTTTGATCAAGTTCTTTGCATTCTAGGTAGCATAGAATGTGTTGCCAATTCCTAGCTTATGTAGTTTGGAGTGCAAGCATTCAAGCCAATGATCTTGGAGTTTAGATCCACTTAGGATCTGTATTTTTTCACATGCATCCCTATGGAGCAATGCAGTCACTCTGGGATCTCTAGCCGTTTGTTTTGTCCCTGCCATTTCCTCCGACATTGGTTAGCCTTTGAAAACGTATCAGAGAACACGAGAGATGAAAAACAGAGAATCTAAAAAAACTAACACTCTGACACTCAAGGGATGAAGTGGAGAAATGAGGACCCAAGCACCCTTATGTAGTGAAGGGTTCTATTTTTAGTAAGTGCTCCTATAACAATTTTGGCCTCTCTTCCAAATATAGTATGTTCTTGTCTAGGCTCATGAGTAAAAATCCTAATTGCCGGTTAGTGGAAACCTTCGAAGAAAACCAGTAATAGTATTAAAATGCATATCACTAAATGATTTAAACCGTAGTAAGTTTCAACCTTGGACATCTAGAAATGTAGTAATAGGCATATAAAATGTGACAACGCAAAAGTAAAGTTAAAACATAACCGAATATAATAGAATAGGGTCAAAACACAACCAACTAATTGTGTTTTCTATTTTTCATTAGATTAAATCCTTTATTCCCATTGGACTCCTAATGTCCCTGTTTGTAAAAATGAAACACATTTCTGATCTTTTTCGGCTCGTCTCCGTATCTGCAAAACCAGACACAGAATTAATAATCCTATATTTATTCAACATTACTATTTAAAATTCAGGAATCTGATGGAAATTAGAGACTCACATTTTGTCCATTACGAGTGAAGACAAAATCTATTGGCACATCAACAAAAGTCAATCCAAGCATATGCTGAAGATCTTCTAGGCTGCACTCCTTATTTATATGAATTTCTCGTATTTCATCATGGGACAAATGTATGGATATCTCCACTTCTTGCTGATTCGTCTCCGCGTCCAGAGGGCCCCATCGTTCGCGAAACTATTCTGTTCTAGAATAATTTATGTTTGAGAAGAATTCGCGAAACTTGAACGTGCTCTGATATTGATTTTCTTTTTCTCTGCAAAGATTAATCAGGCTCTGTAATGAAACGAAATGAAGTGAATTGAAACAAACTCTGATATTAATTACACAAAGATCCGTTGTGTAGCACAACGAGAAACAAAACGAAACAAAGTGAAGTGAAGTGAAACACGAAGTGAAAAACATTCGCGAAGAAAATCAGTTCGTGTGGAATTCAGATATGATTTTTGGTCACTACTGGCTATATCATTCCTACAATCCTCCAGAATGTAGACAGACACTGTTGATCTACATTATAGATTAATTCAACATTCAACAAGATTGAACCAGTGTGTGAAGTTGAATAAACAAGTGCACAAGATACATGAACAATAGCAGAAAAAAATTTATTCGAGATCATACAACAATAAGATTAATATGTGCATAACAGCTACAATATTATCTATTGATCCTCTTGTTTTTCAAGCACTATGTGACAGATTCACATAGTGCACTGGTGTGAGAGAAATACAATTTTCCCACGAATAACGTCTTGCTTACTAGCGGACTTCTTGGATCTGTTGATCCTCTTGCAAAATTGTCTCGCTCACAGGCGGACATATAATCTATATATTTTTGTCTTTCTATTTTATGCATCAAGCAAAATGTATATAGTTCACGAACTTTTTCGTGTCACGTCGAATAACTTTTCTAATTAGACAGATTAAACATCTATCATTAATCATGAATTATAAGAGTGACGGATTAGCCACGTCCTAAAGCACTTCTGCTGATGTCACAATATTAGATCAAATGTTTGTACTTCATGGTACTTGGCTGATCTTGTTGGTCCTTTGTGGAGCACAAATGTTTTTTTGTCGTGAATGATTTTCCGTCATGTGTCGCGAAATGTTCGCGAACATTTTCTCTTCATGGGTTGAAAGCTAGCAAAGCTTTGGCAATTGAAACCTTTTGTTTCTTCAAGATCTAAGGCAAAAAGACCATTCTTCATGCATTCATTCATTACCAAAACGAGTTTCACAAGTGTGGAAGACTTTATGAAATAAACTAAGTCCCAACAAGCTCCTCTCCTTGGGTAGAGAGAAAAAATACCACTTTTGGGCTCATCTAGAGAGAGAAGGCAATACAAGCAAAATTGGCAAATCTCCAAATTGACTCAAAAAACTCATAGATCTCTCATACATTATGATTGGAAAGAGGAGTACATATAAAACTCGTGGAGATCCTTCCTTTCATCCTATTGGACCCCTAATCCTAGCCTCTCTAATGCTATTGGATGAGTGATGCATCCATCTTGCAATTCTATTGGACCCTTCATGAAGATTTATCGATTTCTATTGGACCCCTTGACCAAAGCCAACACTATGACTTGATCACTCATCAAACCTAAAGTTGACATGTGTAAGAAACCTAACTATCTCAAGTTACATCATAGTCAAATTTTGGCCTAATCATGACAAAACATGTGTACTTGACCATTTGACCTCTAAAGCCAAAATTGGCCCTATCACCTAGTGACACCAAGATGCTTGATTAGCAATCTTTATGATACCCCTAAAATCAGAATTACAAGCTATTTCTAACTATTTTACACATGTGGGAACATGCTCCACACATGTGAAATGTACTCACAAACATAAAATCATAAAATAACCAAGATAGATTTTTGACAATTTTTCACACTCCTCAAAAACCAGCTTGGTAAGATCAAAGAGTTTGTGAAACCTTTTTGAGTGGATCCTTTGGTATGCATATGAAGTAAGAAACCAGAAAAAGGATCCATCATAGCAGCACCCTCACCATATCCATGATAAGATTTCTTTGGTAAAAATCATTTGCTAACACCTTTGAAGAGCATTCCACCAATTTGCCACTATATCCATGTGCTTCCTCCATGCTTGTTGATGATGATCTTTGATTTAAAAGTACCATTTGCATGAAGATGGCCGCACCATGATGAAAATCAGAGGCTTTCATGCCTCATAAAGATCACAGAGATCAAGATCATAAGATGAACAAAAGTGTTGATTATCAAGATTAAGCATTCTAGCTTGACTATCCATGATGGATCTAATCTTGAAATCAGATAGAATCTTGATTTTTTGAGGCTAAATACTTTCTCAAGGATGTAAGTGTCCTCTTTGGAGAGAAATTTACAAAATGCCTCAAACCATGTAAAAACATGATTTTTCAAACTATGAGTATCAAACTCAATTGTCAATATGGAAATTGACATCAAGACCACCATTACGTAATTGGCCAACACTTAAGAGATTCTTTGTAAGCTTGGAAACAAAAAGAACCTTGTGAAGAGATAGAACTTTTGATTATACAAGCTTCAAGGGAATAGTCCCTACTCCTTCAATGTTGCACTCCTGATCACTTGCAATATATATGGACTTCTTGATTCCTTCATAAGGCATAATAGATTAGGAAACCTTGGAGCTACACATATGTGAAGATGCTCCACTATCAATATACCAAGAGTCATCCATCTTGAAGGTGGAAGAGGAGAATTTTGATGTCATAAGTGAGCATTCTCCATCACTTGCAATAAAGTCTTCTTTCTCATGAGAGATGTTGGCTTGCTTGAATTGATTCTTCTTCTTGAAGCAATTGGTAGCATAGTGGCCTTTCTTGCCACAAAAGAAGCACTTAACATCTGTTTTCTTCTTCTTTGAAGTAGTATCTTGAGAGGAATCCTCCTCCTCTTCATCTCGATCTTTTGCTTTGTCCTTAGAGAAGTGTTGGTGTTGCTTTTTGCTCCTCCCTTTGTGCTTGGCAAATAAAACTTTATCATCACCATTATGATTGAGTGACAATTTGTCCATTCTTAATAGATTGTTCTCATGCCTTGATTCTTTAGCTATTAGCACTCCTTTCAAAGCCTCCAATGTTGGTAGCTCCTCCTTGATAGCATAGGATTGGACAAGATTCTCATATTCATCCTTCAAGCCATTGAGTATGACTTGGACTAGCTCACTATGTTTGATGGAATATCCAATACAAGCAAGCTCCCTATGAATGTCTTTCATTCTCAAAACATAATTACTGGCACTCTCATCACTCTTTTGACAACTTTGGAAGATTTTATTTCTAAGAGTGAGGAGCCTAGAGGTATTTTTGGCCTCATAGATTGCTTTGAGATCCTTGGCCAAAGTACAAGCACCAATCTCTCTCAAAATCTCATTAGAGACATTCATCTTGATATAATGGAGAGCCATCCTAGCTCTCTTCTTATACTTTTGTACTTCTTGAAGGACTTGAGGCTCCTCCTCAATCCCAAGTACAATGTCCATCACATCTTGGAGTATCAAATTTGACTTCATTCTAACCTTCCAAATAGAGTTGTTGGAGGTAGATAGTCTTTCACTAGATTCCAATAGGTAGGAGCCCATGGATGCCATCAAAAGTAGTGAAGACACCTTGTAATGAGACAATAAATTTTGCTTCTCTCTCACTATAGGATCCTTGAAAGGTGTACTACCAACTCCTATGCAAGATCTTGCAACAAAATGTGAGGTGGATCTCACTAACTCTACAATCGCTCTCAAACTAGATCAACCTCTCATCAATTGATGAAGTATAGGCAAATTTTGGGCCAAACTATCTTTGGCACATGTGAAATACTCCAAGAATCCAAAAATCACTCAAATACAAGCCAATTGTATGATAGAAAATGGCTATGACCTCAAAATGATGACTAGATCTCAAATAGATGACATTGGCAAGCCTCTTCTTGAATTTTTAGGTCAACATAGCAAGATATGATCAAACTAAATGTGTCCACACAGTTCTAGGTGCCCTACCTAACCCTCTTCAAAAGCTTATAACTTTTGACTGGCTCACCAAATGGATTGAAACAAATTGCTACAAAAACTAGACAAAACTAGCTTTCAAACAAGCTATCTAGCACCAAATTTGGATCTAACTTGGAAGAGAACTTTTCAAATGAATTTGGCTGTACTTCACATGTGCCTGAGCACTGAATTTCATACAGTACCTGAAATTATTCAATAATTATGATAATGAACCCTCTTGATCAAAATTTCCTTGAGATAGCATGGGAGATGCAATCAACACTCTCTAGATCTTGATTTTCATGAAATTTTTGAAACTTCGGATTAAACATGCATCAAATACTTAGGTAGGCTCTGATACCATGTGAACATTCACACATGTGGGAATGCCCTAATGTGTGAAATTGATCTCCTAAGCTTGGCTCATGCACTGTAGATCACCTATTGATTGAAATCCAAGATCAATGACAAGATCTAAGGCAAAAAGACCATTCTACTTGCATTCATTCATTACAAAAAGGTGTTTCACAAGTGTGGAAGACTTCATGAAATAAACTAAGTCCCAACAAGCTCCTCTCCTCGGGTAGAGAGAGAGAAAATACCACTTTTGGGCAAAGACAATACAAGCAAAATTGGCAAATCTCCAAATTGACTCAAAAAACTTATAGATCTCTCATACATTATGATTGGAGTACATATAAAACTTATGGAGATCCTTCCATGCATCCTATTGGACCCCTAATCCTAGCCTCTCTAATGCTATTGGATGAGTGATGCATCTATCTTGCAATTCTATTGGACCCTTCATGAAGATTTCTCAATTTCTATTGGACTCCTTGACCAAAGCCAACACTATGACTTGATCACTCATCAAACCTAAGCTTGACATGTGTAAGAAACCTAACTATCTCAAGTTACATCACAATTGAATTTTGGCCTAATCATGACAAAACATGTGTACTTGACCATTTGACCTCTAAAGCCAAAATTGGCCCTATCAACTAGTGACACCAAGATGCTTGACTAGCGATCCTTATGATACCCCTAAAGTCAAAATTATAAACTATTTCTAACTATTTTACACATGTGGGAACATTCTCCACACATGTGAAATGTACTCACAAACATAAAATCATAAAATAGCCAAGATAGATTTTTGACAATTTTTCATAGTAGATACATATCTTTTTGCAGATCATATTTTTCGATTGATATCTCAGTTCTTTATATAGTGTTGAAGTTGTATTGGGTTGTATCTTTATTGGGTATAGTAATTAATTCTATTTGATCCCAAACACCTTCATTTGCAGTTGAGTTTTCAAATAGGTGGTTATAGTTTTTACAATTTTTTTGAATTTTCTTTTGGAGTCTGATGTAAGTTTGTTGCCAAGTTTCTTTTTCCAGTTGGATGGTTGTTTCAAATGTTTGGAATGGTACATATAACATTATTTGTTCTCTATGGTAGTTATCAAAGTCTCTATGTTTGTTGAGCTTCACATGGCGTGTGATGAAATCTTTTTATGTATGCGTGAATTTACTATTCATTATCTTGTACTTTCATGCGATATTAGCTAAATATAAATCTTCTAAATTTGTTGGTGTTCTATTGTATTTGTCTATGATAGATGCACTTTGTACTTCTGTAGATTCATGATCCATGTTTTGTAAAACATGTTTTGGTTTCAAAACAAATGTGCGATTATCTTCTATGCATGTATTAATAAATAAAACTTTTCTAAAGAGGTATTGCAATGGAATCGATAGTGTAATGAAAGCTGGCAATTGAGTTGTGTTAGCCGATATTTTTGCACAAAAAATTGGCCTGTTTTTAGAGCAATTTCATAGTTTTGTATAAAAATCGGCATGTAGAATCCGACTATTATGGTAAAATCAGCACACAGTTGCCCGTAGAATGGGTCCCAGCCCACCCCTAAGTGGCTAGACCCAGTTTAGAAAGTGACCTTCGAAAAAACCGTCAAAAATCTTTCATAGACAATTTTTGTACAGAGTACCGGTCCACATAGGAATGGGTCCCAGCCCGCCCAAAATGTGGCTAGAGCAAATTTTGAGGCCTTAAAAATGGCCCATAGACTAGGTTACGGCCTTAGAATTGGCCCGATTATACTGATCGTCAAGGCCGAGCAAATTTTCAATGTACTCTGTTACTTTTATTAATGGAAAAATTGCCTACTGTGTTTTTCAGGGAACCGGTTGTCTTAAAAAAACCCCGAGTCATGAGTACTCGCCAGTAACAACACATCAAATTTCAGAGTTTATGGACTAAAATTGATCTACAAATGATCACAAAGAGTGATTGGTAGCTTGGGATCTTGATCTATATCAAGACTAGCTTCCAAATCTAGCTTCTACTTGACAATCTTTGTGTTTCCAAGCAAGAACAATAAAAAAAGATGATCCACGACTTCACACGTGTGAAGTACAGCTACTGTATGGCCTGATAACAGAGAAATAGTTTACTTATCATTTACAAAGCATTCATCCACAAAGAAAGTGCTTAAGAGAGTCAAAACACAATGATAGCTTCACAAACCAAGATTTTTCATCATAATGCTCAATAATAGATCCATCATGGATCAAGTACAAATTCACCATAATCTCTCTCTAAGCTGCATCCAGCACATGTAGGACAGCTCATTGTACTTATCCATATCCACTTTGGATAAGATCTATCAAGTTTGCCACATCATCCTACACGTACTTGCCATTTACACCGCCAACAAATGCAAAAGAGAAAAGTGGCTCACACAAGTGGTACCCCAGTACCAGTGACCCAAAACATCTTTTCAAAACAAAAGGGGGTACCACTTCAAGTCCAATCACAACTAAGAGCCATCTACAAAGCAGGACACTTTTCATGAAAGGCTTGAAGAAAGAAAGTATGGCATTATGAAGGGGAAGCTTTGAATGACCTCTATAAAAAGGAGTGGTCTTCTTGAGGTTGGGGTCCAGAGAGAAAATGAAAAATGTTGAAGGATAGAGGAGTTGAGAAAATAGTTGATGTTGGTCAACGTGTCTTTGACTCGAAGCACGAATGATTCGCGAATCATTCGTGAATCGCAAACACACCTCCAGGACCACAACATACTGGAGGTATAAACGGTCCTCTCTGGATCATAACAATAGGACGTGAATACATAGATCTGTAAGAGACAGAGAGAGACGTAGCGAATAGAGTAAGAAAGTAAAGATACCATAGTTGTGCATGAAAGTCTACCAACGAACAGAACACAGTGAAAGAGTAGAATGTCATTCCGCCAACGAGCGAGACACTGATAATAAAGTCACTCTATCTTCGTACATCTCGTCTTGTGTTGTGTATCATGATTGCTAGAATAGAATGTATTCTGTGATGTGTAGTCGAGTGTCTGGGATCTCGTAACAACTTCGCACAAAAGAAAATTTGAAGACAGAAAATTGTTCGTAATAAAGAAGACGAAGAGGACGAATATCAATCAGTCCTACACACGCGCTTTTGCGACATGGTATCAGAGCCAATAAGTTGTCACTACTGATATCCCAGCAGTGATTCTTCTAGACAACATAATATGGCTACGACAATCTAGACCAGAGTAGCAATCAGTCTTGATGGCGCAAATTACAGAATCAAAAAATTCAAAATCAAAACACTCTTGAAGGGCGAAGGCATCTGGTCGGTGACCGAGCTCTCAGAGGTGCAGCCTCCAGAGAGAGACCCGAGGAGAGCTGAATAGATCAGAAAGGATGAACGTGCAATAACGATCATTGTTTCGTCCATAAATGAAGATCTACTCATGCAGATTGAAGACTGCGAAAGCAGCCATGTAGCATGGGAAAGATTAAAGCAGAAGTATAAAGTGAGGACTGCAGCTTCATTCATGCACCTTCACAATCAACTGCAATCAATATGGTGGGACGGAAAGCAGTTGGATCAGTACGTTGAGAAGATCAGAACGATCTTCGCTCAACTCGCTGCATCATGACAAGAGCACCAGGTCCCAGCACCACAGCAACTGATGTACTTCATGAAATCTCTACTGACGTCCTATCAACCGCTGGGAATGCTCATACTGAGTCTACCAGATATGACATTCGACAAAGCAGTCAGTCTTGTCGCTGATGAGAGACTAATGAGAGATGAAGGAGAGGGAAGTAGTGATCAAGAGAAGGCTCTCTTTATGAAAGGAAAGAAGAAGAACAAAAACAAGCCAAGATTCGAGAAGACGGAGTCCTCAAATCAACAATCTTCTTCTTGCGATCACTGTCACAAACCAGGCCATATGGCCAACAAATGTCGGTTCAATTCAGCAATACCTTGCATGCATTGCAAGAAGAAAGGGCATTCTGCATATGACTGCAAATTCAACTCGAAAAAGAAAAACAAAGCTGAAAAGACAAACGTTGCATAATCATCTAAAGATGCAGAAAGAGGTGACGAAGCTTTCACGATACTTGACGAAGCTTCGACAAGCTACTCCGAACATGACTACAATGTGGTCATCGATTCAGGAGCAACATCTCACATAACCTACAAAAAGAAGATCTTGATCAACTTTCCTGAACTCGAAAATGACAGAGCGATGATTATAGGCGATGGAAGCAGACACGATGTCAAGGGCATCGGCTCTCTACAGCTACGAACACTGTCAGGCCAAGCAGAGCTGCCAGGAGCACTCTATGTGTCCTCACTCAAAAAATATTTGCTATCTATCTCCAAGATGGCAGATCTAGGCATTCGAGTTTTGTTCGATGGCAACACTTGTCGTATGATTGAGAAGACGACAAACGAGTTGTTGACGGTCGGATGCAGAGAAGAAAACCTCTACCAGGCCAAAATAATCAGCAACTTTGATAGCATATTAAATGCTTCAGAAAACGAAGATCGGCTCTGGCATAGGAGAATATATCATCTGAACATGCAGAGCTTGTACCAAGCACAAAGGATATTGTTACAGGTCTCAAAATATCAAGGCCCAAGGCTGAGTTCTGTGAAGCTTGTCAAAAAGGCAAGCAACATCGGAATCCATTCACACACGAAGGAAGAAGATCCAAGAGAATTCTTGAGCTTGTCCACTCTGATGTGTGTGGACCGATGAAAACAGATTTGCTCTTAGGTTCAAGATATTTTCTAGCATTCATAGATGATTACAGCCAAATGACCACGATCTACTACTTGAAGAATAAATCCGAAGTATTTGATTCTTTCAAGAAGTTCGTGGCATTCGTAGAGCGACACTCCTCAAAAAGGATACAGATCCTTAGATCTGACAATGGAGGTGAATACAAAAGCACAGAATTCTCAAGATTCTGTGAAGAACAGGGGATTGAACACCAGTTCACTCCTACATACACACCAGAATACAATGGTGTGGCAGAAAGAAAATCCATTTGAGCTTTTTGTCAGATTTTCATTTGATGTAGAAGTTCAGAAGACTGAGCAATATTATCAAACTTCGGGTGATTAGGACGGTCCGTATTCTTAGATTTCTTTTCACGATGGTCAATGTCATCTTCAGAACCTTCGTCTTCTTCACGGATAGCATCAGTCATCACATCTTTAAGTTGATCATAAAGGTCAACTGGTTTGAGTTCACGGCGGATATTTTTAGGCAATCCAACTAAGAATAGTTTTATGGCCATTTGTTCGGTGATATTTTCATCAACACATTCTACTTTGAGACGTTTAAAATGCTCAATTTAGTTTCGGACAGACTCTTCACGACGCATCTTGATATGAGTAATTTTAATGAACGGGCTCTGAGTCAGTTTGGATGGTTTGAAACGCTTGATGAGAGCGTCCTTGAGGGTGGTCCAAGAAGCAAGATCAGGAGTTTCGAGATTCAAGTACCACTCCTTGGCGGTGCCATAGAGTACCATGGAAAAAAAGATGAAGCTTTTCAGTTTCAGAGGTATCTCCATAAAACCGACATGCATTATCAAAGTCTTGGAGAAATTGGACTGGGTCAGATTCGCCATCGTACTTTGGTGCACCGATACATGGAATTCTTCGTTCTAGTTGTGGAGGAGTTGGATTAGAAGATTCGGCACAGTCACGAGACATGATGCAGAATACAGATGAGTAGATCAGTACTGTACTTGGCAAAAGGGTAGTTTGCTTGCAGAATGGATAGTGTAGAATAAAAACTGGTCTTTCTGGTCGTGATAGAATCTGCGGACAGGTTGAGAAATCGTGGAGAGACAGATAAATCTAACTATAATACTCACGAATTCTAACAGAGAGTTTTGAATGTCAGAATAGTGATTCTTTTAGATTTTTTGAGAAAAATGTAGTTTCAGAATTCGCGAGTAGGACAGGGAAATCGTACTCTTTGAGAATGAATTATGAGGCTTGATGGCGAATTCTAATAGAGAGTTTTGACTGGCAGAAAGGGAATATGGAAAAAATGTGATTTTTTGACAATAAACGGGTAAAATCTCTAAGATAGAATTCGTGGGGCTACTGGAGGACTGATCTTGATGAGATCTAGTCTCAGTGAAGCCGGCAAATTTTTGGACAAAGATTTGGGTGAGAAATAAGAGATTTTGACAGTATATCAGGCTGTTTTCTCAAAATCTGACCGTGGTCAGAATTCGTGGAGGTGATAAAATGAAAGATCAGGGTCTGTTAGGGCTGCAGACAGGCTAGCGAATTCTGATATACCTTTTTGGTTTTGAAAAAGGTCACTTGGATCAGTTCTTTTAAAGAAACTGCCCAAGTTAACTCTTTTGTTGCTTCCCCTCGGTTTGAGAAGTTGTTCCGCAGCTCGTGTAGGACCTGGAGACATGACGCGTGTTGTTTGTTGGTAGATAAAGACAAGCAATCAAGCAAACATACAACACGGAAGCAAAAAAAAAAAAAAAGGAGAAGCAGCTAGATAAAAAAAAATTAATTTGTTTTTCAACTTTTTTTTTCTAAAAAAAATTAAAATTTGTTTTTTTGTAAAAAATAAATCTTGGGTCTATCCGCCACGGCGGATGGAAGGGGCCATGCCTCACAATCAAAGTTTTTTTTTTTAATTTGTTTTTCTTAATTTTTTCTAAAAAAATTACAATTTATTTTTTTGAAAAAAAATATCTAGGGTCCATCCGCCGCGGTCGATGAAAGGGACCATGTCCCAATCAAATTTTTATAATTTTTTTTATTTTGCTCAACTTTTTAAAAAAAAATTATAATTAAAAAAAAAATCTGGATCCATCCGCCACGGCAGATAGAAGTGGTCAAGTCCCAATCAAAGTGTTGTTTTTTTCAAATTTGTTTTTCTCAACTTTTTTATAAGAAAACTGAAATTTATTTTACTGAAAAAAAAATTAAAATTTGGGGTCCATTCGCCGCGGCGGATGGAAGGGACCATGCCCCAATCATAGTGTTTTTTTTTCTATTTTATTTTTTTTAACTTTTTTGTATTAAAATATAGTTTTTTTTGAAAAAAATAATCTTGGATCCATGCGCCGCGTGGCAGATGGTTTCCAAGCACCCCTCAACACACACACACACACACACACACACACACACACACATTTTGAAATAAAATGACACCCACACATTTTGAAAGAATGTAACACATACAATCCTAAAACTATTTGAAATTTAAATTTTAGACACCCTATTTATGTTCCCTTGAGTCACTTTCTAAGATTGGTTATGATAATTAGTATGTCACGTGTCAGCACTGTGTCCATTTTTTACTTTAAGCTAAATCAAGTTGCCCTTTTCAATAAGACATTTTTCTAAGCTATATATAGAACCTTAAATTAGTCTTTTTTTCAAAAATTGTGGGCAAGGTTTTTATTGAAATGGGTCCCAAATTGTTTAACTAAATATGGAACCCAATAGTTTCTCCTCATACCTCCATCTTTCTACATTGTTTAAAATAGAAATAAAGGTTAAAAGCATAAATATAATGTCAAAATCTTGAGAAATACAAAAAAACTAAAAACTAACATAATAAAAAGATAAATAGTTAAAATTAAAAAAATAGTCAACAAAAAGTCAAAAAATTATAAAAGAAATCTAAAAATTAAAAAAATGAATAACAAAAAGTAAAAAAACTATGAATATATATATATATATATAAGTTAAATAAGAAATCTAAAAATTAAAAAATAAATCTAAAAATTAAAACATGAATAATAAAAAATCAAAAAAACTAAAAACAAACCAAAAATTTAAAAAATAAAACATAAGAAAAAGGAAATTTTAAAAATGTCAAATTGAAAAAATAAATAATAAAATTAAAAAATGAATAACAATAAGTAAAAGAACTATGAAATAAATTGTTGGAAGTATTTCTAGTTTACGCGATGGCTAGATCTACTTACGGGTGTAGTATAAAGATGTAGAGATTCATCCACTTTTTAAGTTTCTACAACAAGCTTTAACAGAATACGGAAAGAATCAACATGAATGAGAACACTAAGGCTTTCCCAACTAGTGCCCGTAACAAAAATAAGCTAATTAATGACAACAATAAAATTCCTTGCTAAGGCAAACCCAACTAGCAAGACTACTAAATCTTATGTAACATCCAAAGGGAGATAATAAGAATTGTGGCTAAACTAAGCAATAAACACTTAAAACCATGCCACAATTAAAGGCCAATGAAAGGAGGCAAGGGGAGGCCCGAGCACCTTCCCTCAAGCTATGCACCTTCCAACGGGAACACAATGAAATGCAAGATAATCACAATAGTAATTTTGCCTTAATCACAAAGTGTTGTTTACAATGCAAACACCTCTCCTTTTATGGCAAGGAGGGTCTTCCATAAGTGTCTACTAACTTATGGGACTAATCTGTTTCTAGCCTTTCTAGAACTTCTAACTTAGGATTTAGAACTTTAAAGTTCTTAACTTAGGAAAACTTAAGATAAAATATTTCTCATTTTACTTAAGTTTCCTAAGTCTAAATTCTAAATCTAAGTTTAAGCTATTTTATTATTATTTAAGCTTCTACTCATGGACTTACAAAACACATGCCATGGTTGAAGTTTATTGACAGATACTCATATGTGGTCTTACAAAACACATGCCACAGAGTTTTATTTCTTTCTTTTTTATTTTCTCTGTATTAGCACAGTTGCTAACATAAATCTAAAAATTAAAAAATGAATAGTAAAAATCAAAAAAACTAAAAGCAGATTAAAAATTAAAAAAAAAAAACAAAACATAATAAATTTTTTTTTAAATATATCAAAACTAGAAAATGAAAAATAAAAACTAAAAAATGAATAATAAAAAATCAAAAAACTATAAAATGAATCTAAAAATTAAACAACGAATAATAAAAAGTCAAAAAAATATAAAAAAAATCTATGTACATATATAAAACAGTGATGCGCGTCCGAGGAGTTTTGGGCATTTTTTGCGCCCGCATCCGCGTCCAACCCTCGAATGTGGGGTCGGCGAGTCCATTTTTTAAAAAAAAAAAAATACTCTAAATTTTTTTTTTTTAAAATGTGTGTCCACCCCGAACGCATCCACCCCCGGACTCATTCGGGCGCGGACGTGCGCGTCTGTATGCACGTCATTGCCTCCCATTCGTTTTTTTAAATATATATATATAAATTAAAAACTAAATCCAATAATTAAAAAAATGAATAATAAAAGGTCAAAAAAACTAAGTTATATATATATATATATAAGTTAAAATATAAATCTTAAAATCAACAGATAGTTAATAAAATAAATAAAAAGATAAAAGACTAATGACTAAGGATCAATGGCCAAGGGACACTAGCTAAGAGCTAAGGACTAAGGACCTAGGACCAAGGGACATATGCTAGGGTCTAAGGGCTTTAAAGGACTAAGGATAAGCGTCCTAGGACTAAGACTGAAAGGCCAAGGGCTATGGGTAAAGGACCAAGGGCTAACGACTAAGGCCCAAGTGCTTACGGCCAAGGACTAACAACTAATGGCTAAGGACTAACGACTAAGGCTAAGGGCAAAATTTAAGGGCCAAGAGCTAAGGTTAAGGGCCAAGGGTCGAGGGCTAAGGCTAAGGGCCAAGGGCTAGCTAAGGGCTACGGATGAAGGGATAAGCGCCTAGAGCCAAGTGCTAAAGGGCTAAGGGCTAAGGGCTAAGGGCTAAGAGCTAAGGGTTAAGGGCCAAGTGCTAAGGCTAACGTCCAAGGGCTAAAAGCTAAAGGTTAAGGGCCAAGTGCTAAGGGCATAGGGGCAAGGGCCGAGGGCTAAGGGCTAAGGGTTAAGGGCCAAGTGCTAATGCTAACGGCTGAGGAGTAAGGGCTAACGGTTAAGGGCCAAGTGCTAGCCAAGGGCTAAGGGCCTAGGGATAAGGGCCAAAGGCTAAGGATTAAGGGTGAAGTACTAAGGCTAAGGGCTATGGGCTAAGGGCCACCAGCTAAAGGCCAAGATCTAAGGGCTAGTGTTTTATAATTTTGTTACAGTTTTATAATTTTGTTAATTATACTTTTATTACAGTTTCATAATTTTGTTAATTATACTTTCAATAGCATTACATAAAGTGTATTTATAATTTTTTTCAAGGTCACTACATGGATTGCTTAAGAGAAGATGTTTCATTTGTTTTCTTTTTTTGGAGAGAGACGATTGCATTTGGAAATGTCTTAACTGCTGAATCAAATGGAACATGTTTTTTCAGAGAAGTTGGTACGGATAAAAGTGTGATCCTAATTTCAAAGGTATTTCAAATGGATTGTCCCTTGCCATACCCTCATGGTGATTTTAATCGCCTAGGAGATGTTTACAACTATATTTCCATCAATCTCATTGCGAAAAAGATCTTGTGGGATAATGCAGATATTGTTGACATGAATGAACTTGTTCTTGCGAACTGTCCAATATACAACATTGATGACGTTGTTGATTGTATGGATTTTCAAGGGGTAGTAGTTTGCATTGCTAAATTCAAAGGCTACTATACTAGTGAAAAAAAACTTGCTTGTTATTGTGAAGTTGACTTCAATTACAACAGAACCAAACAATGATTTGGTGTTTGTCAAAACTGTCTTTGCACTCTAAAAAGAGAAAACATGTATCATTTACTGAACCATTAACTAAGTGCTTTACATATTATTTTAATGGTTCAAATAAGAGCAACATCAAAAAAATTTGGGCAAGTCTTGTGGTTCAAAAAGGGGTAGCATCCAAAAAACGTCAACAAAATCAGTATATAATTCATATTATGTGAGTGGTGTAGAAGATGTCGAAAACATATCCGCTATTAGCGCTAGAGTCTTCCTTCACTGTTAGGGCTTCTTCTCTCTGCTTGCATCGATTCTACTACTCAAATAGCAGCAATTCTGTCTGCTATAGATTATGTGTATCGATTCTACTATGAGACTTGGATAGTTGAGACAGTTAGCTAAGACTCGGATATTCTATGGGTGTTCAAGCAGCAACTAATACAGAATCAGATTTACAATGGGCTCAGCCATACATGACTTCTTATCCGATTTGTCTACAGTATAATGGTATTGTGTTAGTGATGTTGTACCCACCTATCAAAGGCACAACTACGACCTGAATTAGATCCTTATTTGACAATGAATGCTCAACTTGAATTTCGGGCCTATCAGGAACTCGATTTTCCACTTTCTATAGTTTTGTTTTAGTTCTTGCTTTATTGTTTACAGTCTTCAGATTTATTACTAATCTATTCTACTCAAAAAATAGGACATTAATCTGATTCTACTCCTACTGAAATTATAGAAACATCAACACAAATTTTAACTAAACAATTGGGAATCCTACAGAGTGTGCTTGCTACAATTGTCACTCAACATTTGTAACAAAAACTCCTCAGGGAGCCGAAACTAGGAAATATCATAACTCAGTGGAATGGTAGATCAATATCCAAGTCCTGCACATCTACCTTATGCTAATCCCAAACCAATCCTTAAGAGAAAAAACCATCAACAAGCACATTCATACATCAGTACCCAAACAAAATGCATGAAGATGGAGCATGGAAGGAAATGGAAGTTGAATGATTTTCAATTAAGAAAGCAACATCATTTCAGTACAAACACATGCCCTAGAACTCATGGAGGAGGCTCCTATCTATACCCACGAGCTGTAGTTCCTCTTGGATCTTGTCAACGCTTTCTTTGAGTGCTGACACTTTCTTGTTGTTGTTGTCTTCTAAAATTTGATGGTTCCTCTTCAGGGCTTCATATTTCTGGATTAAAGATATATACTTTTCCATTTTTATTGCTGCTCCTGAAGACAGAACTGGAACTTTTATATCTTTTGGCCTGATTGGTTGCTTGACTGTTGCCATCATGTCAGTTAGTCTCTTATTATCTTGAGTCATGAGATCTAACCGATGCTTGAACTAGTTTTGCACCTCTTGGAGAGACTGGAGTTGATTTGAAAACTGGTTCTACTCTTCCAACCTCTCGGTCCTTTCACTTTGCAACTTTTCCATAATTGTCAACAATTTTGTGTCTTTTAACTGCAGGTCCTGCTTTGCCGTTCTGAGCTCATTTTTCTGTTGTGCTAGTTGGTCTACTATCCAATGAAGCTGGTATGAGGTCTCAGCATGCCACTTCAAGGATTCTTTGGCTCTTTCGGGCCGACTGTCATAGGTTGGAAGGATGGGAAACTCAGTAGGAAAACGATGATAAGTAGGAAAGGAAAATTGAGAGACTGTGGAATGAGATAGTAATGGAACGATTAGTTGAGTATTTACAACAGTATCAATGGAGGTGGTAAGAATGGTAGCAATAGGTATAAAGCCCTCAATCCAAGGATCTTATTCTAAGCATGCCAATCACAAGCAACACAAGAGAACCTGATGGTGGACAAACCAACCCAACCAAACCTAGATCGAACGGATCTAGCCCCCAAGATATGGATCAATCGCTCAAAGAGGAATGAGGCATTACGCCAGCAGCATCCTACCACCGGTCATGCTATCAAGCATACACTAGTGAGAGCCCAATAGGTATACTTATACCTTCCAAGGCCCATGCACCACTAGTAGTGCACTGTGACACCTCACCGGACACCTCTGCAGCCTATCTGGGCCACATCATCTAGTTTCTCAATGACTCACTGATAGACCCATACAAATCCACCATCAAGTATTTTAGGCCTACAACCCCAATTGATCTCCAAATCCAACATGCTCTCCTTCACGTAGACTCTTCTTGAGACGGCTAACATAAAATACGGATACACTTAAGATCCTTCCGGGAGTTCCAACTGGTAAACTAAGGAATCGATCTTTTTCAAGATCTTATACAGTCTTCTAATTTTTAGGGGACAATTAATAATGCTTGCCGGTACGCATTACACTTGAATCCTTCGGAATTCTCAAAAATACCCAATCCCCCACTTGGAAGTCTCTCGGTGATCTTTTCATATTTGCATAACGTCAGTCCCTATCCTGGGCACTCTGGACATTCTCACATGCAATTCGTAGCATTTCTTGCATATCATATAAAAAATTCACTAGTCTCTGAAACTTAATCGATTGAGTCTCTACCGCAATGGGTGACCTAGGCTTAAATCCGTACATAAGCATAAACGGGCTATAACCGGTAGTCGAATGTTTACTATAACTCAATCTTCATCAAGGATAACATCCTCTCTGAAGAGATTGCAAAAAATTTGAATACATATCTTAACTAATCTTTTGGTCATATAGTTAATCCTTTCTTTAAGCAATCAAGTATAACTAGAATCTGAACTATGATTCGTCAATCATAATTCATCGGATTCTTGTTCTATACTCAATAAAAGCGTAATGTATCATGAGCACAATCCTCTCCTATGAATTAGTTATTCCCTAGAATCTGAATTATGATTCACCAATCCCAACTCTCCAAATTCCCGAGACCATACCATATCATAAGAGTGTATTACAATTCTTAAAATGACACATGAGTTGCTCCAAAAAGTCCTTTCCATTTGAAAAGTTTCAGACTTTTCCAACTCACACACGATGTCAGTAAAAGGATTGTAATCACAAGAGTACACTCACTTTAGACATGGCCCAAATTCTCATTCCAAAGTTAGGGTCATAATCTAGAATACGTGTAGATTTTCCTCTTAAGTTCTAATCTAGAATAACTTAAGATTTACCGAAACCTCATTATGTGAAGTTCTAACTTTTGGCAGACTACAACTATCCAACTCTCTTGAGTCTTCCGAGATAGCATTCCATCAAAAGTTCTCGTGTATTTTACGCACACTCATCAATAAATGAATCCAAAATGACTCATGGACATTGTGACTTATAAGTAATACATTTCACCAATAATATCCCTAAGTAAGATTTCTATTGTTGATTAACAACAACTAACTCAGAAGTAGCGCTAGTCATGGAAGCGAGACTGTTTCTTTTTTGTCTTCGTCTTCTTATTCGTGAACAATTTTGTGTCTTTGAATTTTCTTTTTGCGCGAAAGTTGTATACAGGATCCCAGACACGCGACTACACATTACAGAACACATTCTATTCCAGCAATCAAGACAAAATGACAATACAAGACAAGGAGATGCACAAAAATAGAGCGACTGTATTATCAATTTAGTTTTTAGAGCGAGATCGTCAATGTATCACTCGTTGGCAGAATGACATTCTGCTCTTTCACTGTGTTTTGCTTGTTGGCAGACTTTCATGCACAGCTATAGTTTCTAGTATTTTTCTTTCTGCTCTACTCGCTCTCTCTCTGTCTCTTACAGATCTCTCTATTCAGATTATCTTTTTTCATTATTTTTTATGATCCAGAGAGGATCATTTATACCTCCACAATGTGGAGTTTTCAAGATGGCTAAACGTAGAATCACAAGACTAGTTAACGCCAATCAACTAGTTAGTTAGTCTCCGTCGTTGCCATTCGTTTCATCTGGACGTGAAGTCTAGACTCCAAGGCCGTTGAGCTACCAACTGGCAGCGTGAAAGATTTCTCTTTGTTTGTTTCATAATCTCCCATTTGCTTTCGTTTTGTTTGTCTCTTTCATAGTTTTTCGTTTTGCGCCCCTTTGCGGTTTGTGGTCCTAGAGGTGTGTTTACAATTCACGAATGATTCGCAAATCGTTCGTGCTTCGAGTCAAAGGCATGTTGACTGTCGCGAATTGTTCTCATTCGACCTTCGTTTCTTGTTCGTGCTGCGACAAAGTTGCAGGAGTTCACCATTTCTAACACTCCCTCTTGAACCTTGCAGCTTTGTACGTTTAATCCAATTGTCTTTCTTTGCTTGGCAAAGAGTGGCTTGTCGAGCGGTTTCATGAGTAGATCTGCAATCATATTTTCTGATTTTATATACTGGACTTGGAGCTCTCCTTTCGAGATCAAATCTCGAATGTGATGGTACTTCAGAGGTATGTGCTTTGTCTTTGAATGGAAGATAGGATCTTGGGACAGATAGATGGCACTTTGAGAGTCCATCATCATCGTGCTTGGCCCCTCTTGTGGTATCCCGATTGCCTCCAGCATCACCTGTAGCCACACTACCTCATTCGTGACCTTTGAAGCTGCGACATATTCAGCTTCGCAAGATGATTGAGCCACCAAGGTTTGTTTTTTGCATATCCAACTGATTGCAGCTCCGCATGCTATTGTACATCCTCCAGTAATGGACTTGTTGTCATCTTTGCAGCTTGCCCAACTTGCATCACTGTAGTGATGCAGCTCGAATCCTTTTTCTTCGTTCTCAGCTATGTAGGTTAATCTAGTATTCTGGGTACCCTGCAGATACTGTAGGATTTGTTTTGCCATTTGCCAATGTGCCATGCCAGGATTGGAAGAGAATTGGCTCAAGGCATAAATAGAGAAAGCCAGATCGGGTCTAGTACAAATTGTCAGGTACATCAGACTACCAATTAAGTTCTGGTAGGGTATACCTGTCATCCTCTGTTCTTCTTCTTCCATTTTTGGAAAATCTTGCTTCGTGAGCTTGGCTCCAGCTATCATTGGTGTGGCATTTTCTTTGCAGTCCATCATGTGGTACTACTTTAGTACCTTTCTGACATATTCTGACTGACTCAAGTGCATTTCACCCTTTGTTCAATCTCTTCTGATCTCCAGCCCTAGGCATTTTGTTGCTTCTCCTAGATCTGTGATTTCCTAGCTTTCATAAATCTGACTTTTCGTGTCTTTGATCAGCATCAAGGAGTTTTCTATCATCAGCGAATCATCCACGAAAATGGTCAGTATTAAGACCATCAAGCTTTTTATACCAGGCTTGTGATGCCTGTTTTAGACCGTAGATGCATCTCCGCAATTGACAGACATATTGTCTGTTGTCGGGGTCTTCATAGCCTTCAGGTTGCTTCATGAAGATTTCCTCCTCTAGATCTCCATGAAGAAAGGTTGCTTTCACATCAATCTGGTGAATTTTCAGATTGTACTGTGTGGCGTATGCAAGGAGTAGCCTTATGCTTGTCATCTGGGCTGTGCATGAAAGTTTGCCAACAAGCAAAACACATCTGTTATCAGCCACTTTCTACCGTGAGAGTACTTTCTAAATTTCCCCCCTTTAAATCTTCAAACTAGATATCTACTATAATCCATAAAGGATTTCTGTAATATCTAAATATCCTATCATTTTCGATTATAAAAACAGGTTCATCATCAATATAACAAATTCCTCTTGGAATCATTGACTGATGTTCCTCCTTGATAATTTTCTGTTCTTCTTACTTCTCTCTCTTTTTAAGAGGAAACAACACGAGTTTCCAAGGGGCGCATATCCTTCGAGATTTTCCCAGGAGAACTTTCAAAGAAAAGATCCAAGAAAATCGAGAAAGTCAAAGAAGTATTGCATCTAATACAGATAATGTCTCAACATGATGACTTAACCAAAGATCTTCTTCGTTACCAACTTGAAAATTGACCCATAAATCAAAAAAAGATTTTTTAAAGATTTAAACAAGGAAAAGAATTTTTAGAAAACAGTTCCATTAACCAATGTAAAGTATCTAAAAATCAAACCGATTGTATACCTGGTATGCACTTACCACACAATCGATCACACAAGAAAATCAACAAGAATCATAATCCGCACTTTCAGCACATCATTGCTTAGTCCACTGAATTCTCGAAAAAGTGTCAAGATTCCATATCACACAACGAAAAAATCCCCACAATTCGAGATTTCTCTTGAACACAAATCAATGGCAAAAACGTGCTCAGAATTGGCTCTGATACCAATATAAAGTCCTCAATCCAAGGATCCTATTCTAAGCATGCCAATCACAAGCAACACAAGATAACGTGATGGTGGACAAACCAACCCAACCAAACCTAGATCAAACGGATCTAGCTCCCAAGCTATGGATAAATCGCTCAAAGAGGAATGAGGCATCATGCCAGCAGCATCCTGCCACCGGTCATGCTATCATAGCATACACTAGTGAGAGCCCAATAGGTATACTTATATCCTCCAAGGCCCATGCACCACTAGTAGTGCATTGTGACACCTCACTGGACACCTCTGCAGCCTATCTGGGCCACGTCATCCAGTTTTCCAATGCCTCACTGATAGACCCATACAAATCCACCATCACGTGTATTAGGCCTACAACCATTAATTATGACCATGTACACATAAGAGCCCCAATTCCCTTATAGTCATAATTAACTTACGGGTTGTTGGTCTACCGGTCCCTAGCGTGGACACGCTACCTGAGACCAGTCATGGGCATGACAATAGGGGTAGGAGAGATGGTAACGGGTGTGGTATCAACAGTGGTGGTGGAAGTTAGTGTTGTGACTGGTGCAACTGTCTCTGAAACCGTCTCCACCTCCTCTTCTACAAGATCGTCTTCATCGAAGTATTTAAGAGTGTCTACATCGATGAAGTTGTCTTGCTTTAGAGTAGAGGGGTCTTCAACTTTCTCTTCGGCCATTGGGCTTTTTTGGACTTCCACTATTATTTGAGTTGCTTGATCTTGGTCTTCTACCTTTGTTTCTTGATCAGGTTTAGTTTCTCTTATCTCTTCTATTGTGTCTTCGTGAATGGAATCAGCTGCAATTGTGTCTTTTGCTCGTGTAGCTGCATGCAACTTCCTTTCTCTCTCTCCGAAAACTGTTGCCTATGGGTGGATGGCCACCACAGAAGCTATAGTCGACTGGACACAAGAGAGTGATGTAATAGCTTGAGGTGGTTCCGATGGGGACTGAGATCTGGAGCGTCGAACAGGTGATTGTATTGGTAGCTGTTGGGTGTCCATGATTTAGAGCTGAGGTGAGATTCGTCGTTGTCTGGTGCATCTTGGTTGGAGGATACCTTCTTCTTCATCTTCATTGTCTTCACTGCTAGATGGAACATCTTCGTACCCAACCATCTTCTTCTTCTGTTTCCTTGGAGTTAGCTGCTTGGTCGTAGATGACGATGGGTTATCTTAGTCCGTCTCGAATTCAGGAGCCGGTTTGCTGGCGGTCATTTTCATCCTCTGCTTCTTCGGTGGTGGTGTAGTATCAGCAAGTTGAGAGGGTGGTGGTGATGATCGGTCGTGTCTCTTCTTGATGCGACATTCATGAGCTGCAGCAGCTTGTGGAGAAGATGTAGTTGAAGCTATGGATGGTGTATATCCTCTGCTAGCAGCAACATCTCATGGAAGCAATGCAAGCCTCAAGTTGATAGAGGATTGACTTCGAGCAAGATTGAAAAAGATGTAGCGCAATAATGTTACTGGGGCCCTCTTTCGTAATGTATGGATCAATTGTCTGGAGATAAATCCTACCCAATTATACAGGTTGTGGTGGGCGTCATAGAATTCTCTAAGCATAGAAAAAATCTAGAGTGAATCCGCAACAGATGTGCCTTGCATGTAAATGTGTACCTGGTGAGGTAGGCACAAGCAGATCCTAATTCCTTGGATTTGATGGCTTCGAGCAGGATGCCATCCTTGTTCTTCCACTTGTCGACTGAGGTGTCAAGGAGCTTGGCATAGGATTGTTGCATCACGTTGGTCAGCTTCACCGGTTTTTCTTTATGACCACTTGGGAAGCTGAAGGTAGTAAGACTGCTAACAGCCAAGTAGACATAGAGCTGAAGATTGGAAATATCAGTGTGGAACATCATCTCTTTGGCTGAAAAATTTTCATAAGCCTGGTACATCAGATAGAGGTTCTGATGTCCCTTCCACTTAGGAGTTTTGAGATCAAGCATTTGGAAGAGCGTCTCTGCTTGTGTGTGCCACTGGAGCATGGCGCTATGTTCACATGGAACCAATTTCAATTGCGTAGGCATACTGGTACTTCAGCACTATGATCAGAATCGGATTTTACCATTTCTACTTTGTGAGTACCAAAATGGACTCCGTCCTCACCTTCCAAATAGCATAATTGGAAGTGTTCAATCGGTAGTGGTGAGGAGACTTGAAAAAGGAAGTGTATTGAAAAAGTTGAAAAAAACTCGAAAAAATGCAGGGTATTGAAAAGTGTTCAAACTTGAAAAATACATAAACTCGAAAAAGCAAGCAGACTTGGATAAACAAGCAGGCTTGAAAAATTGTGAAACTTGAAGAAAAACAAACTGACTCGAAAAGATGGTGGCGAATACAATAAAAAGAAAAAAGTAGGATGTCGAATCATTAGCTTTCGGGAGAAGAAGTGACAATCTTTACAAGCTCAGCCACTGTTATTCTTCCAACAGTCAAGCTCTTCACACTTCTACTTCTGAATCAAATGATATGCTTTGGCATTTCAGAATAGGCCATTTGAATTTCAATAGTATTCAACAAATGTCAATTCAAAGACTAATATAAGATCTGTCTTCTATCAGCAAGCCAACTTCTCCATGTGAAAGCTGTATTATCAGCAAACATGCTAGAAGTCCTTTCAAATCTAACTCAGTTCATACTTCCAAAGGCTTGCTAGATCTTGTACATAGCGCCATCTGTGGCCTGATGCAGACTACTTCCGTAGGGGGAGCACTACTTCCTAACCTTCATCGATGACTTCTCTCAAAATACTGCAACCTATTTTCTGAAGAACAAATCAAAGGCATTCAAGTTCTTCAAGCAGTTCAAGACTTCTACTGAAAATCAAACCCAGAGGAAGATCATAGCACTACGCACAGATGGAGGGGAGAATTTATCTCCATAGAGTTTAAAGAATTCTACAAGGCCAACAGAATATATCAACAATTCACAACGAGCTACTCACCTCAGTCCAATGGTGTAGCAGAAAGGAAGAATCGGACACTCATCAAAAGTGCTAAGAGCATGTTGGCCCATGCCTCTCTTCCAAAGAAATTTTGGGCAGAAGCTGTTACCATAGCCGCCTACCTACAAAATCGATCCATCACCAAAGTCCTGAATGGCAAGACTAGACAGAATCGAAACCATCACTCAAAAACATTAGAGTGTTTGGTTGCATTGCTTATGCTTAGATCCCTGAAGATCTCAAGAAGAAGTGGACAATACAAGCAAAAAATCAATTCTCATTGACTACTCTCCAAATCAGAAGGCATATAAGCTCTACAAACTGAACATAGAAAAAGCCTTCACGAGTAGAGATGTCATTTTTCTGGAGGACAAATTTTTCGACCCCAAGGGAAAGCCTGCAAAAATTTCTAACCCTAGGGTCGAACAACAGAGATTCGAACCAAGAGTCAAACAACCAAATTTTGATCTTGGGTCGAAAATCAGGAAATCAATACTAGCTTAGAAAATGAAGATGAACAGTAGAGGGTCGAAATTCAGCCAAGAAGGTCGAATCGACCCAGACAGCCTCCATCTAGATTTATGGATGATGCAGCTTGCTACTTCGTGCAGGAACCAAACATAGTTTTAGAGGCAATGTCTACACCTAATGCTAAACATTGAAAAGCAACAATGGACACAGAATTCGATTCTTTGATGGAGAATCAAACGTGGACGGTCACTAAGCTAACAAAAGATAGAGTTAATCCGATTCCATGCAAATGGATATTCAAGGCGAAGCATGATGCTGAAGGTAGGCTAAATCGATACAAAGCCATGATGGTTGTCAAAGGCTATTCTCAAATTTCAGATCTGGACTATTCTAAGACCTTCAGCCTAGTTGTCAAGCATGCTTCAATCCATCTATTATTCTCCTTTGCAACTACATTAGATCTTGAAGTCCATCAAATGGATGTCCAGATTGCTTTCCTCAACGGGACCATTGAAGAAGAAATTTATGTCACAGCCAAAAGCATACAAACTGAGGGGTAGGCAACACCTTGTATGCAGAATTCACAAGGCACTCTATGGGATAAAACAGTCACCCAGAGTTTGGTTCCAAAAAATAAATGTATTTCTTATTGAAAATGGTTTTATCCCAAGCTCAACAGACTTGAATGTCTACTTCAAATCTGTATCACATTTCTTCATCATCATCACTCTTTATGTTGATGATACTCTATTATTCAGTAACGATCTGAATCTGATGACAAACACCAAATGCATGCTGGCCAAGGAGTACAAAATGATTGATATGGGTCTAGTTCACTATTGTCTCGAAATCTTAAAATCAATACATGACATAAAACTCTCGATCTTCGAGGGTTATTACGAGCTTGCTACCCCTCATAAAACTCTCGATCTTCGAGGGTTATTACGAGCTTGCTACCCCTTTAAAACAAGGCGGAGAGCAAATGCAAAATTTGCAATCTGTTCTATATGTCCTATACAATGCAGATGCACCAAGTGATTTGAATGCATGTGTGCATAGTAAACTCAAATTTTTGAATTTGTGTTTTGGCGATAAAGGGAAGGTGTCTAAAAATTTGTGACCTGTAGTCCAACAGTTAAAAATAGAGCAAAACATTGGGAAGGCATCAACTCCATTGTTTAGTCTTTCTCTGCTCCTCAATGGTTGGTCTGCTTGTTCAGGTTATCTTACTATGTGGTGTCTTATTGTGTGGTGTCGTTATTAAATGTCATGGGTCGCAAACTTACATGTGTCAACACTCTGAAAAATATCGGGTAGACTAAGTCTTATCTCGATGTTGTAAGATCTTTGCAGTCGTGTTCTGAAAGCCAGTCTTTCGGAGAACCGTAGTCGAAGTATGTGGGTTCTCACGATGTAGATTTAGATTCAGGTTTAGATAATACTTAGGGCAATGCATAGATGCATATATTTTGCCCCAAGCGGTAGGGATTATTATTGTCATTTTCCAAAATATAATAGACAAATTCATTTTCAAAATCAGTTATTTTGGATTTTTGTTGAATGTCTCATAAGATGTTTGAACATTTTCATTTGAATGTGAGATTGAAAATCAGTTGTGATGGATGTTTGTTGGATCGCATAAGATGTTTGAATATATTTGTTAATATAAATGATATTTTTATCATTAGATGATACCAATTTATATAGATGAATCAAAGTATCAATTATATCAAAAATATGTTTAATTCGGTGTGTTGTAAAGTCTCGAGTCCATTTCTGAAAATGGACTTTGAAAAAGTCTAAAATTAATTTAGATAGTGTGCATTATAAATATTTCAATTCAATTTCTTTAAAAAAATGATGAATACTATCAAAATCGATTACATTATAAAGATTTCAATTTTTTGAAACATGAAAACAAAACAATTATTTTCTTTGAAAATAAACGCATCTAAGTCTTTTAAATTTTTTTAAAGATTTTTTGTAAATCATATAATTTGACTACTTGAAAGCAATTTATTTTGCAATCGTTATCTGTACTAGGTTTAATATTTGGATGTTTGTTTAGATTAAAAGTATTGAGTCTTTAAATTTTTGTGATTTGTTACTTTAAAAAAAAATATTTGACGATTTTAAAACTTTTTTTAATAAAAGTATTTTATATTAAAAACATCAATTTTGATCAACATTTTTTTTAAAATAATATTCTAAACAAGTAAAACTAAAAATTTTATTATTTTAGTGGTTGTATAATTAATGATTTTTTTAAATCGATTTATTTTAAATAAGTGCTTACTTGAAAATTTTAATAATTATCCATCTTTTAAATCTTTTAGCCTAATTATAATTTTCGTCAAAATTAGATATTTTTTTCGTATAACAATATATTTTTGTAAAGCATTTTGAATATTGGCCTTTTTTTTGAAAAAAATTAAATTTTTTAAAAAAATGAGTCTTCATGTCATTTCTTTTTTTTTTGGTCATTATGTTTTGGCCTTTTTGGACATTTTAGAAGCCAAACTTGTAAATGTTGTACATAAGACTTCTCACACATGGGTAGGTTATTAAGATAGTATTATTCACTATCTTTAGATAGTTCTTAGGAGTCATGGACCTTAAGTCCTCACAAAATGGTCTTTACTTGATGAAATTTGGCCATATAGACTAAAATTGGTAGGTTAGGATTTATATTTCTATTCTAGGGCTATACGACTCTAGAGAGAGAGAGAGAGAGAGAGAGAGAGAGAGAGAGAGAGAGAGAGAGAGAGAGAGAGAGAGAGAGAGAGAGAGAGAGAGAGAGAGCTGTAAATAGGTTGAAAGGTGTGGAGAACATAGAACCATTGTCCCATTTTCATTTGTCATGTATTATCAATTTTAGATCTAAGCATGGTTTTTATATCTTTTGGTTCTATTTCCAATTGGTAGGTGATCAATCTAGCAAGCAAGTGAATGACTAGGTGCTATCAATCTTGGCCTAGATCTAATTTTAGGATCATCATTTGATTCGATTTTTCATATTTTTTTGTGTAATTTTAGCTTTGATATGGGTTCAAAGTGGAGTGTAACTAAATTTTATTGAGATCTAAATGGAAAATCAAGAGCTCTTGCCAATAAGCTCATTGTTGGATTTCTAGTTTGGCAATTTGTTTAAATTTATGCAAGTGCAATATCTTATGCATTGACCTTGTTTGGGCATTCGAAGAGTTTAAGGTCTTTGACTTTTCAGCAGTTATTATAGCACATCTTTTGAGACTTTCTTCAAGGAATTTGAAGTATATTGATTAATTCTTGTGATGAAGAGAGCTTTGAATCTTGGATGCATTTCTTTTTGAAAATCTCAATTGCCATTAAGGTATATAACAATGGTTGCTAACTTTTTTTAAAGATTTGTGCACAATACTGTTTTTCTATTTTTAGTTTGACCTAACGTCAATCTTTTGTACTGTTTTTTGTTCTTTGAAGTTTGAGCCATCATCTTTGAGTTGGCATGATATACGCAAATTGTTTGAAAGAAAACAAACTTGGAAATTTTTTGTTTGATTATTATGGTTAGAATGCAATAAGGACTAAAATCACAATCTTCTGTATGCTACCAAGCTTTATCAATTGTTGAGTGATCATTTTCCCACACTGTGAGTCATTCAAATTTGCATAGTGGAAGGAAGATATATATCTACACACACACACACACACACACACATATATATGTTTCCATAGGTTGAGATTTACATAGAAATCTCAATTCTTAAAAAAGTGTATAATAGCTCCTTTAATGATTTGTATATAATTTCATTAGTTCAATGAAACAAATTCACAAATTTTTTAAGCACTTAACAACAAAATTTAATCAATTTTGAACCACTACCTTCAAGAGCTCAACTTTTTCAACAAATCCCTTGGACCATTGTGACCCCATGCCAAAGCCTTGTCTTTGCAAGAAGACAAGAGAAGCCAAAGAACAAAAGAGAAAAAAAACGTTTTTGCATAGAGAAGAAAAAGGGTGTCTCGTCAACGAACCTCCGGGTAATAAGGTTTACCCACCGTATCCAGCTTTAGACTTTCGTGTCGAAGGCAGGCCTCCGTGACCCTCGGGCCCCGACCTTTGCAGCATCTCATTAATGAACCTCCGGACAATAAGTTTTACCCACCGGATCCTGCAGTGGACCATTGTCATACGATCCTCATCGCCCATCTCCATCGCCATCGCCAGCGCGAGGGAGAAAGAGAGAGAGAGAGAGAGAGAGAGAGAGAGGATCTGCGTCTACTCTTTGTATTTTCTGTGGTGGTTGTTCGTTGCGGGGTGTTTAGAATGCATACGTTTTACTCTTGGAAATTTCCATGGCTTGATGATCTGCGGGAGTTACAGTATGAAGCCGTGTGCATCCAATGAGGTACTGGAGCGGCGCAGATGAGGAAATATGAGTGCGTGGTGGTGAAGGCATCGGAACGGCTATGCTGGATTTTGTGAAGAGGTCAGTGGTGATGGGGGAGAGCCTGGCCTTGATCACGTCAGTGCAGCCTACCGCATTCGCACTGCCAGTGGCAGTGCCCACTAGTGGGGCTATAGGAGAGGATGGACTGTTTGCTTCCATATCCGGGAGGGGGCGAAAGAAGGACGATCGCATTCCCCAGTGGGGCTATCATGAAACAAGGGAGTTGATTTTGATTCGTGCAGAGCTCGAGAAGGACTTCACACAAACCAAAAGAAACAAGACGCTATGGGAATCCATTGCTGGAAAAATGAAGGAGAAAGGGTTCCGAAGAAGCGCTGATCAATGCAAGTGTAAATGGAAGAATCTTGTGAATCGTTACAAGGTATAGCCGTTTATTTCACTCTGGCAATCTGCTATTTCATTTCGTCGAATAGTATCTGCTTCAAACCTTGTGCAATGCAATTGTAGATGCTCGAATCTTGATTAAAAGGTCTAGCGGCATAAACTATGTTGGTTATCAACTGTTTCATTTGTTTAAAGAGTATACCTAATTGTAAAATCTGCTTGAAATTTTGTTTAGTGTAGCTCTGGTTGTTCCTTTTGCATGATCTGCTTGGGATATCGTGATTTTTATCCAGGGAAAAGAGATTTCTGAACCAGATAACGGTCGGCAGTGTCCGTTCTTTGAAGAGCTTGATGCTATTTTCAAAGAGCGGGCAAAGAATATAAATAGGCTCTTACTGGAGTCAGAGTCCTGCGGAAGGCCCAAAACAAAATCGAGGAAGTTAAAAGATATGTTAGGAGTAAAATATTCTGATGATGATAGTGATGAAGATGATGACGAGGAAGAAAGTGAGGATGAACTCGTGCAAAGAAGGAAAAAGAGAAAGGAAGACAGAGAAAGACAAAAATTAACGGCTGAAAAACTCCGGGCAAATAGCATGCAAGATGTGTTGGAAGACTTTTTCCAGCAACAGTATCGGGTAGAGGAACAATGGCGAGAGGCTTTTGAGAGGAGAGAGCAAGAACGGCGGATGAGAGAGCAAGAATGGAGGGAGGAAATGGAGAAGCTGGAGCAGGAGCGCATCATGAGAGAGGAGGAATGGCGCCAACGTGAGGAACAGCGCCGTGATCGAGAAGAAGCTCGCTCACAAAAGCGAGATGAGCTTTTTGCTGCTCTTTTTGCTAGACTTGTACAAGAAGATTGTTGAATTTCATTTCCTCAAGCGGATATGCCCTCCACAATGGCTTTGCTACTACCGTCCTGGAAACTATGTCTGCAGAGGTCATTGAAAAGAGTAAGTTTTTCGGAAGGTGTAGCCAATCTCAATCTTCCAAGTTACATCTAGATGGGGTAGATGAGAGAAAATGTAAGAGAATTTTGTGTTTACACTAGTCTTATGTTGGTAAGGATATATCTTGTGTTGATTTGTTTGTGAATAGGTTGTCGAGTGAGGCCTTAGATGGCATTTTGTCACATTTTTTGTTGTTTGGAAGAAAATCAAATGTAGGTTTTTGGATGATCTTGCAAAAATTATCTTGTACTCACTAGCAGCTTTAGCTAGGGATGATGTGATACCAATGAAATATATTTTTATAGAATGGAATGGAAAAGTCTAAGAAATTTATACATGTGGTTTAAGAAAAGAAGAGTGTTCATGCTTGTAGAGAAAAAGTTGAAGAATTTACTCACAAGAGGAGAGAAAATGAGAGGTGTAAACAAGAGAGGGAAGGTAGTACCCTGGCAAGTCAAAGAAGTATTGTTGATATCGAAGATGCTTATGATGATGAATCACCCAATGCAAGAAGAAGTGCACTTAAGGAGTGTCTCTTACTAGTGTTGTTTTGGTGACTTATGTGGTTGAGTATTTTTCACTTGCAAATTCTTAGAAGGCTTTTGGAGTTTTCCAAGCAATTGAGAATTTTATTAGATATCCAAAATAATCTTCTTAAACTGGCAATAAGAATGACTATAAAACTCATGGCTTTCTATCATGTTGTTAACCCTCTCTGGTTAGTAAACTTCATCCCTATGCACTGAGAGTGCCACAATTGAAGGATAACTATGTTTTCATACTAATAGGTTCTAGAGATGATCCATGTGTCGTCAAGAGTCCCATCTCTTGCAATTGCCAAATTTTTCTCAAAGTTCAAAATCAACTTATGGTTGCAAAAGTTTTTTTATAAAAAAAAATCTTAATGATCTCGAATGAATGCTGATATAGAGATTCTTGTATGGGATGACACAAAATTGTTAACATGCGAATTTCCAAGGACTACCAAATGATCCTAGTATTCAAAAGAGTATTAATGGCCTTCTCGACAAATAATGCTTCAATGCTAAAAGGTGAGGTGCTAGGTATAATGAAACCTTTGTCTATCGATTCTAAAAGTTGACTTTTAAGTATTGCGAAATCTTTCCATGACATCATGTAGAGTGCCCTTGAGGTTGGCTTAGTTCCTAACACCCTTTTAATTATGTGATTCAATCGCCTTTGGAAAGGTGGTTGTGTTGGGAACATGTTGCCAAATTACTCTAATAAATTTGAAACTTTCGGTGGCAAGTTTTTTGGTTGACTCAAAGATGAGGACCTCTATCTGACCCTTAGTAACTTCGATTGTGTTGTTGGATAAACTGAAGATGATTAGAGTGTGAAGCTAAGAGGAACTCTGATTTTGATCAACAATGTGCCAAGAAAATAAAGTAAGCTATGAGGTTTAGATTTAGGATCTGTTTTCAATAATAAAACCAACTAGTTAGGTTTCATAGATGACTATTTCTTCAAGTAATTTAACTCAATAAGAGAAATGTAGAAGAAATCCATTTGCACATCGAAAAGATTCCTAGATTGTAAGCAACTATTTCTTTGCTATAAAAATTGCAAATGCACAATCAAAGTGGAGTTGATAGTTGCTATGTAATCCACAAGATCAATAGTGATATTCACTAGAAAGAAAAGACAATCCATAGTGCATGCACATATTTAGATTAGTCACGAATGAGAACTAGGAATTCTATGAGCTCAAGACTCTACAAATTCTAATAGTTTTTCTCATCTCTCTCTCTCTCTCTCTCTCTCTCTCTCTCTCTCTCTCTCTCTCTCATTAGAGAAACTTAGAACCCGAAGAGGGCCTTTGAAAAAGATGTTTTTTTATTTTTTTTCTTATTTTTGTTGCCATGTGAACCAATTGAAACCTTGAAATCGGGGTTCTACGTAACGTAGAATTTTTCAAATATAAATAAAATAAAAGCTTTTAAAATATATTGCTGTTTCATCGGACAGCATGTGGAAATGCTATCGGTTGATGAGGCCTGCCCTTCCAGCTCATCACTGCCCGAAGAGACCCAAAAATATTGAAAATGAATATGACAGATGGTTGAGATGAGAAAATTGATGTACCATTAATGTATATGCATTGTCAAATCATGGTTACCAGGGTTAACTAGAGTTAATTCGTGGCGCCAAATAGATCACATATTCATGGCTTTTTGTCTATGCAAATTTCCAGATTCATAGTTCATTGTTTTAGATTTTTGCATGCACATTACGAATGGCACCATCAAGGAAGTCGTCCTCCTCAATCGGCTCTGTGCTTCTATTCAACGAGACAGATGATAATAGATTATGGGTGTCAAGAAAATATTCAAAAAACTCTTGGGTTTTGATGCATCCATCATCAAGAGGAGCATTTTGAAAAAGCAAAAGGTCAAAACTATCATTTCGATCTTATTGGAAGGCCAGAATTTTGGATTTCATAACATCATCAGGAGGAAAATCTATTTCTGAAATTCTAGTCCAACATGTATATATTCATTCAGAGATAAATGTGCAAGGATTCAACCGTCAGGATCACAAAAAAAAGTGACTGTGAGTATTGATTGTTTTGATATTTAGATTTTTGTCATTCATAAATATCTAGTAGCAAACTTGCCAATCTGATCATTTTTCTCTTGCAGATTTATATCCATCCAACATAAATGAATGGGAGTTTCGCATTTAACCATTGTATGATTTGCATCATGTTTTATTTTCCTTTTTGAGCTTTCTTAAACTATCCAAGATAGTTTTTGCACTCCCTATGCTTATTTGGTATTGTTGCATATTTTTATTACATGTTATTTATAATGTGAATATAGGAGACAATTATCCAAAAGTAAATTTTGAAGATAATAGTTTTGATGAATATGATGCCAATCAAAGTCTCTCTCTCTCTCTCTCTCTCTCTCTCTCTCTCTCTCTCTCTCTCACACACACACACACACACACACACACACACACATGTACTCTACCCTTCTAAGGTAAATAATTTTTTATGCGAGCTTCATAGAAACAAATTGTAAGAATGCAAGAGAGCCTTCCATAGAAACAAATTGTAAGAATCCAAGAGAGCCTTACTGTGATTTTAATATCATATGAGAGAGAGAGAGAGAAAGAGAGAGAGAGAGAGAGAGAGAGAGAGAGAGAGAGAGAGATATCAACATCTACAAAGTACCCGTAGGTCCATTAAACACATCGCTATTAATGTCTACAAAGTACCCATAACAAGGGAAGTAATAAACTTAGTATATATTGTCCTATATATTATATGCCATTCTTATTAAGCTTTAAAATTAAATCATTCTATTATCTCTACCTCCAAGTGATTTTGACCAAGGTTATATATAATTGCAAATGACAATAAGCTACAATCTGATCCAATTATAAGGCCTATTTGTTAGTTAGACATGTCTTAAAACATTGATGCACATAGAAGATGCATAAACATCTCAATTTCTACAAGGATACCAAAGAGCTAATGTGAATATACCATTCTAAATCCTCAAATAATGTCATCTTACACTTGGAACTATATATTGAGCTTTTCAAAATCTAGAATTGAAATCCACATGTTTTTCATTATTTCACTATGGATGTGTGTGTGTGTGTGTAAGTGTGAGTGGGCTAGAGGAGGAGAAAAGAAATGGGGTGGAGTAGAGGAGGCTACTGGAGGAGAATAAATCAGGGTGGTGGGTGGTAAAACACATGGGGATCCACGTCAAAGGGAGTTGTGAAGGGGGCAGATTATGGTGTATGACGAAATTGAAGGGGTACCAAGACTCGGAAGAGAGTGAGGAAGGATTACCAAGACTCGGACTAGAGAGAGCAGGTGATGATGATAAATTTTCGACCATTTCTATATTTTTCAACCCAGAGTAAAATCTGACCCTTTGTATATTTTTGACCCTTAAATATTTTTTAATTTTTTTTAGAAAAAGTTGAGAAAAACAAATTTTTAAAAAAAAATTGATTGGGGCATGGCACCTTTCATCCGCTGCTGGGGACCCCCAAAAAAAAAAATTCAAAAAAAAAAATTTCATTTTTTTTAGAAAAAAAAACTTGAGAAAAACAAATTAAAAAAAAAACACTTTGATTGGGGCTTGGCCCCTTTCATCCGCTGTGGAGGTTGGACCTCAGATTCGTTTTTTTTTCAAAAAAATACATTTTATTTTTTTTTACAAAACGTTGAGAAAAAAAAACACTTTGATTGGGACTTGGCCCCTTTCATCCGCCGTGGCGGATGAACCTCATGATGGCCTAAGCAACTGCCTACTCCTTCCTCAACATCCTACCTACACTTTACAACCATTCACACATATGCACAAGAAAGAGAGGAAAAAAGAGGAAGGAGACAAGAGTAATGGAAAGAGGAAGATAAATAGAGAGAAAGAGATAATTAGAGAGGGCATGGGAAGTAGGAGAGAGGAGGAAGGAGGAAGAGTGAAGGAGAAGGACATGGAGAGAGAGAGAGAGAGAGAGAGAGAGAGAGAGAGAGAGAGAGAGAAAGAGCAATAGAAAATGACTTTTAAAAACGATCTGCAACTGTTTGAAAAAAAACAACTCACATTTTAATTTGGATTAAAATAACTTGTGTACGAGCTTAGCTTATATGGTATTCTTAAGTTGTGTACAACTCATCAATCCATGTCTACTTTTTTTATTTTATTCTTGTTTGCGTACAACTCATCAATCCATGCCTACGTTTTTTAGTTTTGTACAACTCATCAAGTCATGTTACATTTTTCATTTTTCTTGTTGTTTGTGTACATCTCATCAATCCATGCCAACGTTTTTCATTTTATTCTTGTTTGTGTATAGCTCATCAATCCATGCTTGCGTTTCTCGGTTATGTATAGCTCCTCAATACATGTCTACGTTTTTCATTTTTTTTTTTATATGTGTACACCTCATCAATCCATTTCTATGTTTCTCATTTGTTTCATTTTCTGAGACTTTCTAACTTCATGTCATCGATCCAAGTCGTTTTGCTATTTTGAATAAACTATATACATGAGTATGGTTTCTTTGCTCTCATTTTCAACTTTGTATTTTAGAACAGCTAGACTCTTTAAGATTTTTTCAATTCACTTAGTTCTCTCTTGACTCTTTAAGATTTTTTAGATTCATTTAGTTCTCTCTAGACTCTTTAAGATTTTTTCAATTTACTTAGTTCTCTCAAGCTCTCTGAACACCTTATATTCTTAGCCTCTCTCAATGTATTACATACCTACCTCTCTGATTTATTTAAATGGTTTTTTGTTTAAATCTCTCTTTTATCAAAAGTTTTTTATATTTTTTAAATAAAAAGAGTTAAATAAAAGAGAGAGAGTGTCAAGGCCTCCCAAAAAAACTAATTTTATGTGTTTTTTTTAGAATAATTTATAGTGAGAGACTTGGCCCCAATTTCCATCTCTGGATGGAGGGAGTTTAAGCCACCCCCCTTAATAAATTTATTTATGTTTTTTTTTAAAGTTTTTTTTATTTTATGTTTTTTCATTTGCAAATTTTTCGACTTTAAAAATATTTAGTCTGAGTTGGCTTGTTGAATACTCTTGTTCTTTCAAAAAAAATTCAGAATTAAAATTTGTTTTTTTTCTAAATATTTGAATAGATAATTTAAAAAATAAAATCATCTGTCGTAGAGGATGGACCATAAATTGTTTCTTTTTAGAAAAAAGTTAAAAATTCAGATTTAATTTTTTTTTCAAAAAAGTTAAAATTTTCATCTTTGAGGAGGGCTTGGCCTCTCCATCCGTCACGACGAATGGAGAGGGGGCCAAACTCTCCCTAACTTGTTTTTTTCTATTTTTAAGATTCAATGACCTTGTACGGTCCCATCCATCTCATATGAAGCTTTTCAAGAAATTTCTGATGGCAACTATCATAGATCAAAGCATAATCATCGGCTTTAAGATCAACAGTCTTGATACGTATATCATGTTTTTTCTTTCGCTGCTCCAGTTCTTTGTGCTTGTATTCAAAAGTTGCGAACTCGAATTCAATTGGCAGAATAGGATGCATACCATAAAAATAAGATGTTTGCTTCGTTGTTATCGTATTTGATCTAAAAATAATTTGTCAGTAGTTGAATTGTATCGTTAAGAAAATGAGTACCACGATCACTGACTAACTCCAGAGGACAACCATAATATGTATTTATAGACTTGAAAAAGTTGCAACAGTTTTTGAGTCGTTTCATTTCGTTGCTTCAGCTTCCAAAATTTTTCGTTGCATAATCCATTGCGATCAAAATATATTGACACTTAGTGTGTCAGGTGACTGGCTTGATTGGACCGACAAAATCAATCTCCCACTTTTCAAATGGTGCAAGTGGTAGGATTGGCGTCAATGGCCAATTCATAGTTTTAGTTAGTTTTCCAGATCTCTGGCATGGATCACAAGATTGGATGTAATTCGAGAAATCCTTAAACATTGTAGGCCACCAATATTTCGCAGTCAAAATTTTATTAACAGTGTTCTTCATGGCGAAATGACCTCCGGCATCTTTCGAATGTAGCACTCGAATGACCTTTGGAATATCTTCGGTTTCGATTCACGTTCTTAACTGATTATCTGCATCAAGCTTGTACAAAACATTGTTAGAAATGGTATAAGGTGCGACTTTGTATTGAAATATTGTCTTCTTTTCCAAGTCATATACTTTTGAATATATTTGATCTTTGAGATAAATAATAATATCAGAATATAATGAGTTCAAAGATGATATCTCAGATAAATTTTCATCGGGAAAGTCGTCCTTAATTGGTTTTTCAATTTTTCATGTATTGAGTCGTGAAAGGTAATCAGCATTAGTATGACTTTAAAAATCAAAAAATTCTCAAAGTGAACAAAATATTGACAAACACTTACGGTATTTTAATAGTTTAAATTGTATCTCATAAAATAAATCACATTATACATTTTAAACCAACTACGCTAACTCCACAAATGTTGAAACACTGAAAATAATTTTTATATTTTTTTTTATTCAAATTCAAAGGAATTCTCACTAACTCCTCTTAAGTCCGTGCCTGAAATATTATCAAGGCTTTCTTTTTCAATTGAAGAAGTTGATGACCTATCTTTTTCATTAGAGTCTATCGACAAATTCTCATCTGAATCAACATCCAATGTTGAGAGAAAATTGTTTATTGTGGCTTTGTTGCGTTGAAGCCGAGTTGAAGAAGATGATTGTGCACTTAACCCAAGTCGTTCTTGTAAAATAGACATTGTTGACTTTTGTAAATGGTTCGTCATTGTTAATTCAAAATTAAATGCAAGCACGTCCACAACTTCAAGATTTATATTATCGACTCTTGGTTGGTTCTTTGTTGAATGCTTCCGCTTGCCTTTTGGATCTAATTTCAAAAATTCTAGCTCGTACCTTCCCAAGAAAGCATTTGTTGAAACGGTATGCATCCAATGCACACGTACAATCTTGGCCAAAGTGTCATTGCTCTGAATGAAGACAATTACTTAGGTTACCAAACCATTTAGCCTTGGCAGCATTTACAGTTCCTAAATTCTTATATCTCTTTAGATTTTTTTAAAGATTCATTGTTAAACCTATGCCTAGCATAAGTTGAGTCTTAACTTGAAGTCATTTATAGGGCTCCAATTCTAACGTGTCATTAGCATATATTCCAGTTCGACATAAGTCCTCCCTCGACTTCTGCTCGGTCGCGTGCATCGAGCGAACACTTATCTTGAGCATAGGTTGAGGGACAAGACCTATGCTCAGCATAGGTGTCCGGTCAAGCTATGTTGTGAGCATAGGTTGAGAGAGGACTCAACATAAGTTGTCCTCCCTCAACCTATGCTCAACATACGTCGAGAAAGGCTTATGCTCAGCATAAGTTCATTTTCGACTTATGTTGAGCTGAGCATAAGTTCCTTTTCGAATTATGCTGAGCATAGGTTGAGGGAGGACTTATGCTTAACATAAGTCCTCTCTCAACCTATGCTCAACATAAGTTCTTTCTCGACGTATTATCATCATAAGTCTTGTGAAGTTCGAGTGAACACCTAGCACAGGTCAAGCAAACACTTATGTTGAGCATAGGTTGAGAGAGGACTTATGCTCAAGACGACCTGTGCTAGGTGTTCACTCAACCTATGTTGAGTTTAAGCTGACAGAGGACGTATGCTCAGCATAAGTCCTCTCTCCACCTATGCTTAGCATAAGTCCATGCTCAATATAGGTCCTCCCTCAACCTATTTTCAACATAGGTGTTCGCTCGACCTTTTCAACCTTTGCTCAACAAAGGTGTTCACTCAACCTATGCCAAGCATAGGTTGAAAGAGGACTTGCTGAATATATTTGTGAATGGACCTAAGCTATTTTTAGATTTTGTGTTTGCATCTCCTATCATTAGTAATATTGCTTGTTGATTTTCAGATCTTTTCACTATGGCTCAAATCAGAGTTTGTCCACCAATAGATCCATCGAATCTTTAGAAAGTTGACATGACGAACCACATGTTTTATTTTACAAAGGGCTGTGAAAACTCACAGAGCTTTTTCTCTGGACAATAGAGACTGCCAACAAAAGGGTCGTCTACTTTTGTAGCACAAGGTCATGTGCTTCACAAAGTAACGGTGGCAGATGACGACGCAGGCTTTACAAATATCCCGATAAAAGCCTTTGACAAAATAAGTCTATTTATATATTGTGGAGAATGGATTCATGAGGATACACCTTTGTGAGCATGCGATAGTGAGAAAATTTTTAATGATGCTTTGAAGACCCTTGTGAGTTGTTTCTCTTCTTTCACTCTTATTATTTTGAATAATCTTGTCTGTCTTTTTGCTGGGCATGGGTTTAACTAAAGCATTTTCATTGTTGTACTTTTTTTAGACCTTAAAAGCTTCACTTTTGATGGTAGTTGAGGCGCTTGAGAAAAAAGAGTACCTTGCTTTGCCGAAACCAGTGAGATCAACGTCCTCTTGCAAGAGCTTGGCCTCTTTCTCAAAAGAAGATTCCCAACCCCTTGACTCCTCCAAAGATACAGCCATACTTTCTCCCCCAAAGAGAAAACGTACCTCCATGGAGACTGTGTCAGTTGATGCTTCAGCCTCTCCCGTAACTAAGGTTAGAAAATTTAAAAGCATGACTCCCAAAGGCACTGGTCCAAGAATTTCAAAAAATCTCTCTCCTCTCTCAAGTAACTTGAATTTTCCTAGAGCTACCATTAAGCTCGATGTGTCTAGTAGAGATGTGGCAAAAATGTGTGCTGTAATTCATGAAAACAAAAAAGTCCAAGAAACAACATTTATTTTAGAGATTGAACAATGTGTGAGAGGCCACCCATTGACCCACTGACTAGCAATAGTAGGCCCATGGAGGTCACGAAACCGAATAGCTCCCATGTATATAATTTAAAAATAAAATTTAAAGACCACACTCAAGCTATTGTGACCTCTTTTATTGTTCTTGTTGATCCTGCTATCTGCCCTTCATTACATATGAATAAGTCAGAACTATATCAATTAATCAACTTTTAAGTGCTATCCTCTCGGGGTTCGACATTAAATACTACACAATTCTCTGTTGGTATATCACGACATATGCCAATTTTGGCACTGTTGCTGGGGATAGCCAATTTAAAGTTGATACAAAACTGACAAATCCACCACCATTCCAAGTGTATGTCAGATAGAGCTACCCGACTTGAAAGATATCAGAAATTTCGAGAAGATTTTTTCAAAAGTCTTCAGGAATCCTTTCAAAGAGAAAGTTCACCCTTTTGGACTTGTAACGAAGTTGAAACCTACTTTGATAATCTTCTTGCTAATCTTGATAATCTACCTGAGATATTTCGTCTTGAAGCTTCTGCTGTAATTGAACCAGGTTTTGATGCTGTAAATCCAGATCCTGAACCTGATCCTGAACCAGATCCAGAACTAACTATGAAAGCTCCTACTCCCCGTTTCATACCTATTTCAAAGATCAAATACGACTATTTCGAAGGAACATCTTCAAATGGTGCTGATAGTTATGTTTCGCAGTTCGAATCAATTGTGACTTTGAACAACGAAGGTGCTGATGCTGATAAGTTGCAAAATTTTCCTATTGTTATCAAACCACTCGGTTTGTCCTCTTACTCTATTCTAATTGGACGACCCTGGCTTTATCAGTCTAATGCAAGTGTACAATGGAAGTCCAGAGAATTAAGATTTCAAACTGGTGAAACTAACAACCGTGGAAAGCTCGTAGAACAAATTATTACCTAGAGTAGAGACATATATGAAGGAGAAACTCTAATGTCCGACACAAGTTTCACTTCTAAAGATTCTTCTTATGCACTCAATATTTTCTCTAATGCTTCAAATATCGAAGTAAAATTATTTCGAATGCCATGAGAATAATGATTTATCGAATGACGAAGAAAAAAAATTTCAACGTCTGCAATGAGGAGGCTGATATATCTATTAATGAACCAAAAGATGTAAAAATAATTTTGAAGATTTTGATCAAGATGCTGAAGATGCTGACGACAAATTTGGAAGTAAGGACTAGGTTGTCAACAAGAATAAATCCATGGAGATCACAGCAATGCGCGAAATTCATGGCTATACGAAGGCCAATATGACGGAAGGTACTATTTTACCATATTCAACAGAGCTAATTGAACTTGCACCTGGCAGATTTGTCCATGTTTCAAAGTCTCTAGGTGAAACTGAGTTAGCAGAATTTACCGAATTGCTAAAGGAGTATCAAGATGTGTTCGCATGGTCGCTTGAAGACTTGAAAGGAATTCATGTTGAATTTGGTGAGCACCGTATTAATTTAAAAGAAGATGATGTTCCTGTTTGACAAAGACAATATCGTCTCAATCCGAAGACACCATGACAAAATTTCCAGAATTCACACGTGTGGGGAAGATCCACAAGTATGATAGATCTAATTAAGCTTTATGATTAGCACAATAACCTGATTCTAGATTGATTAGCAAGATCTAGTACAGAAGTTTTGGCTTAACCACAATCTAACATGCTAAGCAACAGAGAATGATAGCAATGAATCATAATAAGAATTTAGTGTATTGGCATTAGCCTCAACACGAGTTAGAGAGAGAAAGATAGAGAGATAACAAGCAATATTTGTGTGGATCCAAAATGGCAAGAAACAGCTACAAAGCTTTGGTTCTTCATCAAAAATTATGAGGAGAGCTACACATATTTATGGAGTTTGAGGTAGCTCGAGGTAGAACCACATCCATCCATCATTTAATGACATCTAAAGTGAAAACTAGAGTCTATGTGACATTTGTCACATCTCATGCATGAGTTTCTACCAACTTTTTCCAAGTGTCCTAGTTCTAACTAGAAATGTACAAATCATCATGCATGTGTCCATTTCACTTTGTGCATGCCTTGCATGTCACTATGGATCACTTACAATTAATGCATGTGAATTGCCACGCTTCCGTATTTATTCCATCTTAAGTAGTGAATGGGTGTCTCCCATGTTGTGGTTCCAAAGAAAAAGACTGACAAGATTCAAATATGCCAAGACTTTCGTAAACTTAATGCAGCTACCAGGAAATATCACCATCTATTACCCTTCACCGATTCAATCCTAGACCAGGTTATAGTTTCTGTGATGGTTTCTCTGGCAATAATCAAGTTGGAGAAAGGAAGGAGGATCGATCAAAGACCACATTTACTATAGATTGGGGCACTTTTGCCTACAATAAAATGCCCTTTGTCTTTTGCAATGCGCCAGTGACTTTTCAACGAATTATGATCTTAATTTTCGCTGCATTTTGAGAACATTTCTTGAAATTTCTATTGATAATTTTGTGTTTACATTGATATAAAGTCTCACATTCAGAAACTGAAACTTACATTACAAAGGTGTCAAGACACTTGTTTGTCACTTCACCCCAAAAAATGTTTTTTTGGTATGAGAGAAGATATTCTTTTGGGACACAGAATATCCAAACGAGGAATAGAGGTCGACAAAGACAAGGTCGAGGTTATACAGAATCTACTGATACCACCGAATCTACGAGAACTCAGAACCTTCTTAGGACATGTCGGCTATTATTGAAGATTCATACAGAATCATGCCTCGATAGCTATAGCCCTTACACAATTACTTAAGAAGCAAGTCGTGTATTTGTGGACGTCAGAACAATAGAAAGCATTCGAAGAACTCAAGCAGAAGCTGATTAATGCTCCAATTTTAAGAACACCTAACTGGACGATACTATTAAATAGTTATGTTGATCTGTCAGCATTCGCTATTGGTGTTTGTTTGAGCCAGAAGGACGAACAGAAGAAAGACCATCCAATATACTATGCTAGTTGACAGCTTAGTTCCTCGGAGAAAAAATATTCGGCAACAGAAAGAGAAGCATTTGAAATAATATTTACTGTCAACAAATTTTGGCATTATTTGCTGGGTTATGCTTTTATCTTCCATGTTGATCATTATGCTTTAAAGTATCTTGTGAACAAACCTGAATTTTTTTGAACATGGTGTATTGACTTTTTTGGCCAATATGCATCTATTTTGTAAGAATTTTTTGTGATTTTCCAAAAAAATTTCATGAAAAAGCATGTGTTTGGGCAAAAATTTAAAAATGATTACTCTTTTTAGGATTTTGACTCGTTTCAAAAGATTTCACTTTTAAATTTGACTCAAGATGAAGATTATCAGCATGGGATGATTCCGATTTGTCAAGTTGACTCAAGTTCAAGATTTTTAAAATTCTTAAGTTGGTTGCCACAAATCGGGTAAAGCTATTTAAATGCCTTTTTGAACTCAAGATGTCTCTATACTAAACTTTGACTATCACTAAAAACACGAATGAAAATGTAGTCTATTGTTTTTGTTTGTATTCTTTATATTCGAGATTGCATGTATATATGTAGGTATTGGAACTCTGTACATATCCTTGGTGCGTGCAATGAAAGTAATTATACAAGTTGTGAACAAAATTTCTATTAATAAGATATTTTTTGGTAATCATAATTTATTAGCCAAATAAAAACAAAGACCAATCAAGGTTTGGAGTGAAATTGATTTATAGCACTTTTCCTTGATTGTACTACAAACTTGTTTTAAATTTAGTATATTTTTAAATGATGTGTTTATTTTAAGCTAGTGTCATAGTAAAAAAATACTTTCCAACAAGTCCAACCTTGCTACAGATGAACAACTATGAGTAGCGCGGATGAAAAGGTGCGCAAGCTTGCTTGAAGAAGCTATCTTGTGCTTTTCTAGTTAGGTTGAGTAGGGATGAATAGATGAACCGATGTTGAGATGAGTAGGGAAGATGAACAGGTGCGCAGGAGGGTGCTTGAAGAAACAAGCTTTTTCTTTTCTACGATGGTTGAGCAGGGATTCCTAAGTTGCTACAAACGGTGGGCATGGCTCTCAAATCAGATCTTTCTACAGAAGATTGAAAGCGGCTAGTAGTAGCCATAGTCAAATTTGCAAGTAGTGCGCAGGCAGCATAGCCCCAAAAAACTTTAGGCCGCGGAAACAAAGTAGGCCGCAAACAGGGCCTCGCCACAGGTGGTCGGGTATGCCGCGGGCCGACGACTCCATCAAGGGTAACAACATTTCGTATGAAGAAAAATCAAAAAAGTATAAAAAAGATCGGAGCACCGGTAGAGCATTCATATCATTTTTTTTGGAATCTATTGCAAAAGGTTTACTACGGCCAACGGCTCCATTGAGGTTAATGGCATTTTGTGTGAAGAAAAATCAAAAAAATATAAAAAAGATTTCGGTTCAATTGGTGAGGTGATCCATCACAGGATTCCCTTTGTATAGTTGTTCTCATGGCTTCGGACTCCCTCCTTCGTCCTCTCAGTCTCAAACGACCTGCTTCAACTATATCTCCCCCTCCTTACTCCCCTCCTCATTCGCGTCAGACAAACAAATATAAAAAAGATCTCAATTCAGTTGGTGAGGTGGTCCATAACAGGATTCCCTTTGTATAGTTATTCTCATGGCTTCAGACTCCCTCCTTCGTCCTCTCAGTCTCAAACGACCTGCTTAAACTATATCTCCCCCTCTTGACTCCCCTCCTCTTTCGCGTTAGGCTGTGCTGGGTTCCTCGCTTGCCACAGCACCCTCTGTTCCTCCTTCGCCCACCTCTTTCCATGGCATTGTTGCCCCCTCATTTGCTTGTGAACCTCCTTCGACCCTTGTTGCATTGCCTTCTCAACCCCCTGAACGGGTTCTTTGCCATGCTTGTGGTCGTTTCTTCTCTCCTAGAGGAGGTCTTGCCCATCACCAACGTTCTTGTCCTGCGCTACTTCAGTCATCTCAAGATCGCCCTCCTCTTTCTGCATCCCATTCGCCCTCTGCTTCAGCTTGATCTTGGATTTCTTCCCTTGACGTACTCAGAGCTTTTCACTTGGGCTTTTCTCATCCAAGACTCTACTTTCATATTCCCCTCGCTCTCCGTCGTGAAACTCAAGTTGCTATGCACCTTCCTCTTGATCGCTTGGCTATTGACCCCTTTGACATTGCGGCTTGGCATTTGTTTCTTCTTTTTCCCCTTTGGTGTCTAGTCCTTCCTCCGAGGGGTGGGGATGCTGGTCATAGAGAAACTCGTGCTCGCCTTGCTCGCAACTCACATTTTCAATTTCCATATACGTAAAATGTGCTATAGTGCCTAAATACATGTAAAGGCCTATTTCGCACTTTGTAAATTCATATTTTAAGTAGAAGTTGCGACGTTCTAAAGAGACGCAATAGAAGTCCAGAACCGACATTTAACAGTTCGTAAACGACATTGAGGTCGGTGATCGTTCCTATAAGGTCGACACTTTGTGCCATTGTACTCACGCATTTCTACGCAGAGCTGAGTATCAATAGAGAGAAGAGCGAGTTCCTATAGCTTGAGCATTCTTTTCTTTCTGTTATCTTTCACAGAATTACTTCTTATCATATGTGCGAACACACTCTGTATGATCTATGGATGATTGTGATACTGTTCTGTTTGCGGCACACACATTTCTTATATTATACTGAATTTCAGTTACTCTAACATGGATTTTAAGGCGACACCAGCAAGTAACAATTCTGACTAATGTGTGCAGAGTATTAGCCGAAGCTGTTAAGCATCATTTCTTAGCAGACCGTCTTTCATTTCTGGATGAGCTATGTGTTCAGATAACAGAATTGTTTGAGGCTCTGTTTTGCTTGCTTTCTACGATAAAGACTAATTCTCTGTGTTTGATTAAGAAGAATCTTTAGCTAATGTGATTCTGCGTACTGAATCTAATTGCTAGTTGCTGTCAATTCTGACTGTTTCCTTGATGCTTGAAGAGCCTGAAAGATAAAGTAATCCTTACATTTACAGACCTTGACCAAAACATCTCATCATTGGCGTTCCTGGATGCCAATTTACCCAAATATCTTTGGATAACCAGTTATGTCGCCGTAGTATTTGTTGTGAATTTTATACATACCAGTCTGTTTACCATCATATATACATTTACCATGCAAAAGATGAGATTATTCTCTCTCTTGGGGAACGATCAAACCTTCTACATAATTCATCATTTTTGTGAAAATCTATAACGACTAGGCCACCACATAATTTGGCGCCATTGCCAGGGAGATGAATTTCACCTTTTGCAATATTTTTGAGTGTGTTACATCTACAAATCTTTCTCATGTAATGCATGTCAAGAATGTACTCTCAAGCAACTATTGAACAGAAGCGTTTAGAGCGTGCACAACATTTAGAAGCATATAGGAAGTCTAGATATTTGTATTTGCAGAATTTGCAAAATTCACCAGTTAGAGCAAGATTAACACCTGAAGCGTTTAATGATCTTCTATACGCTACTACAGCATTTGTAGATTCATTTGAGGAACGATCCGTTGAAACACCAAGTTCTACAAATTCACCTGAATCAGATTTGTTTGATTCTACTTCTGAACCAAGTTTAGAATCTTTGTCTGAGCGAAGTTTAGATTTAGATCCTCCAAGTTCATCTAGTTCACCACCATCTATTAATATGGCTAATCCAGTGCCACCCACATCTACAAAAATCAGATACGATTTTTTTAAGGAATCATCTTCTGAAGATGCGGATAGTTATTTGTCGCAATTTGAATCCATTACCATAGCAAATAATGAGCATACAGATGAGGATAAAGTTAGAATTTTGTCAGGTCTTCTGCGGAAGCAGGCTAGGATTTGGTATAGTCAATTAGTACCAGAAACAGTTAATATTTTTAACGCTTTAAAAGTAGCATTCCTTAAACAGTTTAGGGAGATAGGATATTCCACTAGATTGTTGGCTCGGCTTAACTCTGTTGAGAAAAAGCCAAAGGAATCACTTAGGAAATATACTCATAGGGTTAAGAATTTAATAGGAAAGTTAGGAGCCCAGTATCCAGTTCCTATGCAAAATGAATGGTTCTTGGGTGGTTTGCCTAAGAAAATGGATCGATATTGTCGAGATGGTTTGATGACTTCTTTGGAAGATGTCATTGCCTCTGCTGAGAATTACGAAACTTTTTTAATTTCTCGCAGACGGAGAAATGAAAGAAAAAGAAGTAAAAAACACAAATTTAAACGAACAGAAGAATCTGAAACATCTATTGAGTCTGAATCAGAATCTGATTCAGTGGATGACAAATAATCCTCTGAGTATTCATCTTATTCTTCTTCATCAGAAGAAGAATCTTCTTATGGGAAATTCAAAAATAGGAATTCAGATAGAAAGAAAAGAATGGAGAAATCTGAAAAGATGGATCCATTAAGGAAAAGTGTTGAGCTGTTAACAAGAGAAATAAGTGACTTGAAAGTCCAGATATCTGGTGTTAAAGCCAAGCGAAAGAAAGCGAAGCCTAACGCCAATATTTGGTGTACCGCTTGTGGGAAGGAAGGTCATTCTAATACCAACTGTCTCAGTTTATAGACTAATTATTTAGAAGAGGAACTATTCCTCTATCCGATTAATAATCATGAGGAGGTAGCTTATACTGCAACTCCTACTAACCAAAAAACTATGATACCGAAACAATGTACTGATCAACAATACACTATTTTGCGAAGGGGCGGAACACGAGATTCCACTTCACTGACCATAGTAAGGGGTTCGTGCTACAATTGCGGAGCCCCGGGTCACTATTCGCCTGATTGTCCTAAACCCAGGAGATCAGCAGGATATGTGTCGCTCTGTGCTAACTATAAAGGCGAAGGGCATGTCACAGTTGAATGTCCTCAGCCACAAGAGCCACGATATAAACCAAGATTTGTAAACTCACCTAGGGAAGACGACCTTCGGCCATCTAAGACTAACACTGACATGATAGTTCAGAGGATAGAAGTAGAGTCTGAATTATTAGATCAAGATCATCAATGGCCAGATTTAGAGAAAAAGATAAGGAAAGTAACTACAAGAAGTAGTAAAGATTCTTTAACACTTAAAGGTAAGAAGAAAACTAAGGCAAAAATTGCGAAAACTGCAAAAAACACGACAGAAAAAGTGAAGTTCGCAGAACAGTTAGTAAAAATTCCTAGTAATAAAGAATTAAGTCTTGATAAGTCTATTAAAAAACATTATGATGTTGATATTAGTTCAGAAGCTAAGAAGCTTTTAGACGAAGAAACTAGACAAGTTAAGAAAGTGATATTTTCAGATCCAGTTATAAGTAGCGAGATACCTAGAGATCTGTCACCTCTTAGAAACCGTTCTTATAATATTGTAGAAGACCTTGTTTCTAGATTGTCTAATATAACCTTTAAACATTATTCGATGATAACCAATATTATAAGAGAGAAATTAAGCAATTCTTGCAAAATAAAAAGAGAAGAAAAGCAAAGTTACCGATAATCAACTTAGGAATAGTTAATTACGGTGATGAAGGCCAACCAGAGATTCAGATAGTAATTAATGGCTGCCTCTTAGATAATGTACCCATAGATTCCGGATCTAGTGTAAATATAATGACTGAAGAAATGGCATATGAATTAGGCATTCATCATAGAATAGCACCCACTTTAAGACATTTAAGGTTAGCCGATGCAACTAGAAGATCACCTATAGGAGAACTATCTCAGGTCACAATTTATATTGGAGACCATAAGTTTCTTATGGATTTTATAATATTAAAAACTACGAGACAATTGTCATATAAAGTGTTATTAGGACATCGCTCTATCAGGCCGATGTTATAACCCACTAGAAGAAAAAAGAGATTACCTTCAGAGACCAGATGGAGACACCGACTAGAAAAAGTCATAAAAGAATTTCCACATCATGGGGACTGGTCCTGTCATATCAAAGATGTATTTGAAGAATAAAACTTCTTTGATTCTGATCCTTATGGGAATAAAACCTCGTTGCTCAGACGGTGTTGACAGAATCACCTTGATAAGTTTGCGAAGAATCTTGGATAGCAAAAAACAATATTGACAACTTAAGACAATGTCTCAAAACATAAAAAAAAAAAACTTTTCACACATTCTGTAAACTCATTTCAAGTCGATTATTAGACCTTGAAAGATCTGAAATGGTGACCAAAACTCTAAATGTAACTAATGACAATAAGTACAAAGGCGAGACACCTACATCTTCCTCGAGTTATTCGGAGGAAGAAGGGCTTCAGTCAATAGGGATTGAGGAAGGGGAGAGGTTAGTCACACTAAGTATACCTGCATACAGTAATAGAGTAGAATATGTAGATAGAGGAGATTGTGGAGTTCCAGAGATTAGTGCGATCATAGGAGATCAGACTATAGATAGAATACTAATAGACTCACGATCCAATGTCAATCTAGTAACGAAAACAATAGTTTTAGGATTAGAGAACCAGATACAACCTATCACTTATCACGAAATCCATTTAGCGGACGCAACTAAATGTATACCAGTAGGTGAGCTAAGAGGTATTAATGTAATTATAGAGACAGAGACGTTTGTTATGAATTTCCTTGTCATAGACCCAATAGGTACACCACCTTATTTGATATTATTTGGAAGACCATGGTTATATCAAGCAGATGCTATTATAAATTGGTTTACCAAACAAATATTTTTTCCAGACATTCTCACAGCCAGTCCAATAGGGGGTCACCTTTTGATATGGGGTGAGGAGTTAGCTAGACCTGCTGAATCATGAATCAATTTCATAGAATGCTATGAGATTGATGCGGAAGAAGAAATACCGATAACATCCGAGTCAAGAGAAGTTCTGGGTGGAACCAGAGCAAGTCTGACCGAGGGAATGGTAGATAAAACAGATCATGTAGAAATATAAATTAATAAAGGAAAGACTTTGAATCTATATAAACACCAATCGGACCAAGAACGTGAAGAGTATATATTGCTTCTTCAAAAATACCAAAACGTGTTTGCTTGGTCGATGGATGATTTAATAGGAATACCAATTAAATTGGGTGAACATAGAATAGATCTCATTCAGGGAACAATATCTGTTAGACAACGTCAATATAGATTAAATCCAAAGTACTCCTTATTAGTAAAAGACGAATTAGATAGATGTATTAGAGCGGGTATTATATATCATGTTCTAAGCAGTGAGTGGGTATCACCAATAGTTATAGTACATAAGAAGAAGACGGGCAAGATTAGAGTTTGTCAGGATTTTAGGAAACTAAATGCTGCTACAGCAAAGGATTATCATCTTCTGCCGTATACATATACCATTCTTGACCAAGTAGCTGGTCATGAACGTTATAGTTTTTTAGATGGATTCTCAGGTTATAACCAAGTTTTTATAAAAGAGGAAGATTGATCCAAAACAACTTTCACCGCTAATTGGGGGACGTACGCATATACGCGAATGCCCTTTGGTCTTTGTAATGCACCTGCCACATTCCAACGTATGATGATGAATATTTTTCAAAAAAATTTAAGAAAGTTTTTAGAAATTTTTATGGATGACTTTTGTGTCTATTCATCAACTTAAAACCATTTAGATGCATTAGAAAAAACATTGAGAAGATGTCAAGAGACATCTCTTAAACTGCATGAAGGGAGGAATCCTTTTAGGACATAAAATTTCGAAGGATGGTATACAAGCCGACATCAAAAAAATAAAATGATTTTAGAATTATTAGAACCAACCAATTTAAGAGAGCTTAGAGGTTTTCTAGGTCATGTAGGTTACTATCGGAGGATAATTAAAGATTATGCTATAATAGTAACTCCTTTAACAAGTTTATTAGAAAGCTTTTGATCAATTGAAACAGTCATTAGCAGAAGCCACTGGGTTTAGACCTCCAAATTGGGCTAAAAAGTTCCATGTATATGTAGACACATTATCGTTTGCGATAGGTGTGGTTCTTAGTGAGAAAGATGACCAAAATATAGATTATCCAATTTACTATGAGGGAAGGCAACTTGCTGCATCAGAAAAGAATTATTCCGCTACAGAGCGAGAAGCATTAGGGATGATTTATTCAGTAAAGAAATTAGGATACCCTTTTGTTTTTCATGTAGATCACTACGCATTAAAACATTTAGTGAATAAACCTGATCTTTTGAGTAGAATAGCTAGATGGGTATTATTATTAGATGAGTTTAATTATGAAGTAGAATTAAGAAGAGACAAGGATCATCAAAATGTTGATTACATATCCCGCCTCCAAACAAAAAACCAATTAGAACCTATTTCTGATGAATTTTCAGATGAACATATAATGAGTATTCAATCAGAAACATCAATTTATAGAGATTATTAATTTTTTACACAACCAGATATATCCTGAACATTTTAATAAACAACAAACAACTATTTTTCTTTCTAAGGTAGGACCTTACACGATTGTAAATAGTATATTGTATAAATTAGGAGCTAACGACAGTCTCCGTCGATGTTTAGGACCAACCGAGACGATCGCTGTAATAAGTGCATTACATGAGGAAGATTCGGGGGGTCATTAAGCTTTTAAAAACACTGCAAAAAAGATTTTTAATGCTAAATATTGGTGGCCTACTGTCTATAGAGATGTTAAAATTTTCATCAAAAAATGTGATGCATGCCAGAGGATGGGGAAACCCAGCTTTGCAACACATTGGCCACTTACTCCAATTATCCCCTTAGCACCTTTTGAGAAGTGGGGGATAGATTTTGTAGGACCTATCAAACCGACCACACGTAAAACTCGTCGTCGTTACATACTCGTTGCCACGGACTATGCTACCAAGATGGTAGAGGCCGAAGCCACAATTAAGAACGATGCTCAGACTGTAGCAAAGTTTTTATTCCAAAACATTATCACGCGATATGGTTGTCCCTTAGAACTCGTTAGCGATAGGAGAACCCATTTCCTTAATCAGACCATTGAAGCCATGTTGTCATATTTTTCTATTACACATCGCCAAACCACTCCATATACTCCAAAAGCAAATGGGCTTACGGAACGGGCAAATGGAATTCTATGTAAAATTTTGAATAAAGTAACGGAAACAAATTCTTCTGATTGGGATCAGAAGCTATCATCTGTCTTATGGGCATATAGAACTGCTGAAAAGATTACAACTACGCAGACTCCATACTATCTTGTGTATGGAATGCATCCCATACTACCGATAGAATTCGAAGTTCCAACGTTTCGCATTAGTAATGAAGAGCGAATGGATGAACATGATAGTCTTCAGGAGCGGATGATTTCTTTGACATAACTGGAAGAGGATCGTCGTCTTTCATTAATCGAGACTGAACGAGTTCAGAGTAAAAGAAAAGAAATTTTTGACCAATCCATTAAGAAAATAAAAATTAAACAAGGGGACTATGTGCTTCTGTATGATAACAGACACATGTTGTTTCCTGGAAAATTATATACCAGATGGATGGGACTGTATAAAGTTATAGAAGTTTTTAATAATGGATCACTTTAGTTAGCTGATCTCCAAGGACATTTACTTGACACTCGAGTAAATGGTTCAAGGGTGAAGCGCTACTATGACTAATGTCCGATACATCAGTTTTTGAAGGCCGTCATTTTTTGTCCAATTATTATTATTATTATGTTTTTTTACCGAAGTTTACATTTTTTTTTTGTGAAAATGCCGAAGCATGCTACAATTGTTTGTATTGCGAAAAAGCCGAGACCTTCGCTACATTTTATATTTTGCGAAAAACCCGACAGTATATTGGAATATGGTGTATTTAGTAAGTTCACCAATACGGAAATTGCGACACTTACCTTCGCATTTTTCGGGATTTTACCTTCTGACACCTTCGTATTTTTCGCATTTTAACGAAGGAAGAAATAAGCTTACCAAGCGAAGCATTCCTGAATTTTGTTTATTTATTTATTTTTGTTTTTTGGACTAGACACTTTATTATTTAGTATGTACCTTCAAAACGAAGGACACGCTTCCATTTAATAGTAGTCCAATCCGTAAAATATCATCAATACGCCTAAAACCGCAAACACTTCAATTGTTGTCGCTACCATTTTCCATCACTCTTGCTCTCCGAAATTGCGAATTGTTGCGATCAAGCTCTTGTCTACCATCACTCGTTTACATTTGCAAGCACTATGGCGATCGTATTCAAGACACACCCAAACCAATGTTACCAATCTTACAACCACTAGTTGTTCGCGTGCAAATTGAAGGTCTTCTTCAATTCAATCCATCAGTTATTCTTACTGATCTTTGTTATGAGCTGATCCGCAACTTGGGCGAAACAGAGGAAGGACATATTTCCACAACTATCCGCAATCAAGAGATTATAATCACAGAGGAGTTTCCCTGTCGTGCCTTAGGATTGCCTATGGACGGCAGTATGCTAGTTACCAAACCAGATTTCATTGCGGAGCAGAGTTTTTCAAGAAGGAGCGTATCTTGAGAAACGGGGATACAAACTCTCTTACATTAGAGACCCCAATCTCAAGAGCTTCGTTCGATTTACTCTTGTTTCTATCTTTCTACAGGAGCAAAAGTACACAATTTCAAATACCAATATGGGATACCTACTGAGAGCCTTAAATGGAGAGCAGATTGCTTTCGGACAGATTGCTTTTAAGCAATTTTGTAAATTAATAAAAGTAAATCAGTTCTCCAGACTGGGTCAGCAGATGAGCATCTTATGCATGCAACAATACAGGAGGATATCAAGATTGCACCAGTATTACCAAGGTTAGCGCCATCAATTGAGGCGGAATCCCAAATGCAGACATCAAAGGCAACCACCGCAGCAGTCACAACATCATCATCAAGTCAAGGGAGCTTGATGAGGATGTCTTCGCCATCGTCCCAGTATACACCATTGACCAGCCCAGAAGGAAATAAGGACGTGGAAGAAGAGGCAGAGAACATTGCTGATCAAGAGCAAAATCAAGCTGAAATACCACAAGAACCAGAACCACAAGGAGCAGAGAAGCTTTCTGAGGACCAGCAGGGCAGCGAAAGCGACGTCGAGGAATCAATCCTTGCCGAGTTATATCAACAGGTTTTTGGAACACTACTGCCAGATACTCGGGCAGCTATACAACACATTGTCAACTTGGAAAAGGTATCCAGGAAGATGGGGTCCAAGTATGAAAGAGTCCGAACAGACCTCACCCAAACAGATGCAGAGCTGAGCGAAACTAAGGCTCAGCTGGCCTATAGAAATGAGGAGCTCAAAGCAGCCAATGCGGAGCTGAGCACGAAAGAGACAGAGCTGGAAGAAGCAAAAGAAAGGCAGGATGCCACACTTGAAGTGTTGGAAGAGATGCAAGAGCAGTCCAACGCTTTCGAAAATGAGAATATCTTTCTCAAACAACAACTTCAGACCCTGCAGGCTTCCTTGCAGAAAGAAAGACGAGCACGAGCCACTCTTCAAAGTAGCAATGCGAAACTGAGCAATGAACTCAATAGTGCTCAGAAGTCAATTGCCCAACTGCAAAATTTTGTAGAGATGCTAAAGAAAGACAATCAAATATACAAAAAATAGGCCGACGAGGCAATACTCTGGCGAATTAGCGCCGAAGTCACACTCGGTGCCTGTGTATCTCATGGCAGTTACCGAATTGATCCAGTAGCGTGGAAGGGAATCCAAGAGCGGATGATCCAGACCTTCGAGATGCAATATCTACAGCCGTAGATGATTGCCTATGAGAAGCTGAAGGAAGAACTAGAAGAGGTCAGATTCCAATCAGGCCAAATGCAGATCTCTGATGCGGAAGAATCTGGACAAGGACAAGATCAAGAGACGCAAACAGATGAGCCAGCATCAATAATGTCAGAAAAGGCCATCCAAACAGATATTAGCTGCAGCCAAGTCCAGAAAAATCAAAAAACACAAAATGAAATCATGGAGGCTACAGAGGTACAAGCTGCTGAAGACCAACCTGGGGCGTTAAGCATCATTCCATACCAAGCCCAGGCGTCACTAAGTGCAGTAGTTACGAAGAAAAACAAGATTGTCTACTCACTACTAAGGTCAGAATTTCAGACATTTCATCAGAAACTAACATTTTTTATTCCACCTTTTTGTAGTCCAGAACTCCAATGGAGGATGGATTACCTTTTTTTATCTAAACTTTTTGGTTGCACAAAGGAACAATGGGAAAACCCTTGGACCTTTTCTAACATAAATACTTTATGGTCTAGACTAACTGTACATCAAAAACAAATCCTCGCCCTTGCCATTGTTCAGAACAAGTTCAATGTGCAAACTAGCTATATTCATGTGATCGTAGGATCCTTGTATATATACATCTTAGAATACCTAAGGACATTTGAGAATAATATTTTTCCAGCATTGGATGAGTACCTAAATAAGTTAGAATCAATTAACATTTTTGATGTGAAAGAAGTTGTTACTAACTCTAAATCTATTTCTTCTCGAGTTACTCACCAATTACTATTCCCTGATCTGTGAAATCTACACAGATTGGGAAGCTAACTACTCTCGTTATTTGGAGGAAGTAAAAACAAATAATATACTTCGCTCCACTAACCTAATAACTAGACCATACTACACGCACAACCATGTAAATATTGCTTCGCTCATTTATTATGCCCTCCTATCTGTTCAACAACTATATATTAAAGCGAAATTTCCCGACTATACATATGCTGCACTTTCACTAACTGTCCCTTCTGTCGAGATGTCTGAAATCCTGACCGAGGATAGTTGGTATATACATCTTGTAAATAATACATTAATTGATAACCCCCTTGCACCAATCGGCAATCAAGGAATGGGTGGTTATCCTTCTGAATGAGCTATGTGTTCAGATAACGGGATTGTTTGAGGCTCTGTTTTGCTTGTTTTCTGCGATAAAGACTAATTCTCTGTGTTTGATTAAAAAGAATCTTTAGCTAATGTGATTCTGCTTACTGAATCTAATTGCTAGTTGCTGTCAATTCTAACTGTTTCCTTGATGTATGAAGAGCCTGAAAGATAAAGTAATCCTTACATTTACAGACCTTGACCAAAGCATTTCATCATTGGTGTTCTTGGATGCCAATTTATCCAAATATCTTTGGATAACCAATTATGTCGCTATAGTATTCATTGTGACTTCTATACATACCAGTCTGTTTACCATCATATATACATTTACCATGCAAAAGATGAGATTATTCTCTCTTGGGGAACGATCAAACCTTTTATACTACATAATTCATCATTTTTGTGGAAATCTATAATGACTAGGTCACCACACTCTCACGCCCGCTCCCTCTTCTGCTGATACCGTTGCTGCTCTCCAAGCTTTGCATCCTGCTACTGGAGGCATTCTTCCCTTGTTTGTGGAGGACTTTGTGTCTGATGTTGACTTGGTGCTTGATCGTGATTCTTTCTCTCGTGCCTTCCATCGTAGTCCTCGTCTTGTTGTTGGTGGTCCCTCCGGTTTGGTCTATGAACACCTTTGTGATTGCTTTCCACCTGAGGACTCTGGTAGTGGCTTTGATCAACTCTTTCAAGTCTGCTCTTTTATCGCCTCTAGTCACATTCCTTCTTCTGTCGCACGTCTTTTGTCTGCGTCTCATTTGATCGCCATGTCTAAAGCCTCGGGTGACGTCCATCCCATCGCTATTGGCGAAGTCCTCCTCCATCTTGTTAGTCGCTCTATCTGTTTTCAGTTTCAACATATTTTTGTCTCTTTTCTCTCCCCTCGTCAGTTTGGCGTCCCTACATCTGGCGACTATGAAGCTGTCATTCATGGTTTGCGTGCCACCCTTGATCTCCATCCTGCCTGGGTTTTTCTCCAAGTGGATGTTTCCAATGCTTTTAACTCTGTTTCTAGAGCTGCGATCTTTCAGGAGCTGTGCGCGGCTGGTGGTGAGTTGGCTCAACTTATATTATTTGTGCGGTTGTTCTATGCTACTGAGACTCTTCTCTTTTACAATCACCATGTGCACTTTGAGGATCTTTCTACTTTCCAGTCTACAGCAGGTACTCGTCAAGGTGATTCTTTGGCTGGTCCTCTTTTTGCTCTAGCTCATTTCCGTGCACTTCGAGCTTCTGCAGAGGCCTTTCCCTCCTGCTTATTTCCTTCGGTTGTTGATGACACTCATTTTGTTGGTCCTACTCCTCCTACGGTGCTCGTCGCATTTCATCATTTCTCTGAGCAGCTGGCTTCTCTTGGTTTGTCTATTCAACCTCGCAAGTGTTCAGTATGGTCTCTAGCAGGTCTTTCCCCGGACTTTGTTCCTCCTCAAGGTTTCCTTGCTCCTTCGGATGGCATTCACATTCTCGGTGTTCCTTCTGGATCTCTTCCTTCAGCTCTACTTTTCTTGGTGAGGCTCTCCAAGAGGATGTTGCTCATTCAAATTTGCATCCCCGGTTGGGCAACACTCAGGTCGCGTTTGGCATCTTGACGTCTTGCTTTATCCAGCGTCGTAAAAATTTGCATCCCCGGTTGGGGAACACTCAGGTTGCGTTTGGCATCTTGACGTCTTGCTTTATCCGGCGTCGTTCTTATCTGCTACGAACTTTTCCCCCTACTCCGGACTTTTTGCATCTCCTCTCTTCCTTTGATAGCTCTCTTATGGATGTTTTTAGCCGCCTTTGGACTCTAGTTCGTTGGATGGTGTGGAGACCCTTTCAGCTTGGAACCAGGCTCGGATACCCATTTCTTGTGGAGGTGTGGGTCTTCTCTCTACGATTTCTTCTACACCTACAGCTTTTCTTGGGAGCTGGGCTCGTCGCCGCTGCTTTGTATTCTCGGTTCTTTCTGGCTTTCGCCCTCTCTTGGCGGATTGCATTGCTAATGTGGATAGCAGTTCTCTTCCTTTCCAACACCTCCTCATCATTGTGCGAGAGCTCCTCCCCCTCTCTGCCCAAGCTTGTCTTTCTCCTTTTGAGCAACTCCTCACTTTCAGCTCAAATCACCTGCAAGAGACCCTCTTGGAGCACGTGCACAAGCATACCCTTTCCAACATGCTCTTTGATGCTCCTTCCATGTGGGTCCTAGTGCTGGGGCTTGGCTGTCAACTCGACCTGTTATTCCTTCCTTCCGGTTGTCTTCGACCATCTTCACCACTGCTCTTCGTCTTCACTTGGGGCTTCCTCATCCTTCGGTCTTGGGTATCTCCAGGTGTGTTTGTAGTCACCCTATTGATACTCTTGCTATCCACCTCCTCTACTATCCTTCTGGGGGTGAGCGCACAGCTACGCATGATGTTGTCAGAGATGCAGCGGCCGCTCCAGAGATGGAGAATTTCATATCCTCAAAGAGCAGTCTCATGTACTTCCTTCTTCCACGCCCCACTCTTCTCGCAGGCGTGTTGACATTGTCCTCTCTCAGGATGGGTTTCGGACTTTGGTAGATGATGTTGCTGCTAATCCCACATGTGGTGACCTATTGCCTCACTCTACCTTCACACCAGGAGTAGCGCCAGGCGTGAGAGCACAAGAGAAGGAAAAAAACTACTCCGACAGGCACCCCACTGATGATGTCTTTCCCTTGACTATTGAGACTTATACCACCTTACATCGACGCTTTGAGGATTTTCTTCACGTGTTCTCATCAGGTGGCAAGCGTCAAGGTCTTCCTAGTTCTATTCTCGTGGCTTCTTTCAAACGTCGTGTTTCCATTACCCTACAACATGCTCAGGCCCTATCTATTCTACAACGGGCGACGGTGGCTGGGTCTGCTACATTTCATCTCCCTTTATTACCCGACTCACCACCTCTTCACCTTTTTGATCTACTGTAGTCAATTTGAAGACTCCCACAATCATCATCATAGTGTATGCACTTTTACTTTTACTGCCAGAATTTGGATTAATCTTACCTTTACTGCAAGCTTCATTCTTGTTTGAGCCTACTTTTGTTTAAACTTCCCCTTCGGGGTGTATACATCTTTTTCATCAATGTACCTACTACTTTTTCCTATGAATAGATGCACCAGGATGTTTCCTTCCAAATTCTAGGAGACTTCGAAGAACTGTTCAAGTTGACAAACTAGCTATATATATATGGTCTCGACGAGATTTAGCACTATGCATATGGACACAAATTCCACAAGACCCTTAGTTCAACTTCAAAATTGATTTTCCAATCCATTTGGTGCTCAAAGGATTTGAAAGAGCTAATTTTTTCGCCCTACCTTGCAAAGGCAATACTATTGTTGAGGTTGTTGAATGGAGATTGAAAAAAAGTCAACATTAAAGCATATCATATGGTGGTAGTCTTCAATTTTAAGGCTAAAACCTTAAAGGCTAAAATAACATATAATTGTCATTTAAAAATTAGCATGAAGTCATGCGTACAATGCATGATGCATAAGCTAAAGCTAAAGCTAAAGCTAAAGCATCTTTATTTTGCATGAGCCATAGGTAACAATTCATACAAACAATGCAAGCACATAAGGAAAAGCAAAATAATGGATAGATTTCTAAAAGCTAAATTGCAAGCAAGGCGATTTCATCTTTCACTTTTAGTAGACACCTCTATCTCTCTCTTAGCCTTCCCCAAATAAAACTAGGCTTGAGAAAAAAAAATTGCAGTTACAACCTTCAGTGCAAGACTTTGTAGAATGTTTTTTAGGTAAACATTCTACTTAGGAATCTCTTTGTGAGATGTGCACAAAAACGTCCCGGACTAATTTCGAAACTAGAGCTTGAAAATTTTCATACAAACTTCAACATGTACACATAATAGATTCTTTGTACATATTCCATTTTTTGAACTCCTTAAACAGAATGTCACTGTTTTTTTCAAAGAAAAATCTAATGCCCACATCAGCCTATGCGTCAGTCCGCGTCCACCTACCACGTGGCAATTTTTAACTAGTTCAAATAAAGTTTGCTTAATAAAAGCCTACGAAAAAGCAAAGTATCCATTACGCAATGGAATGAGCCGAGCACAAGCCATTTTGCCTGATAAGGATTTTTAAAATTTTTTAATCTCCGCCCGGAGGCCAAACCCAAAAATCCTAGAAATCCTTACCGGGCATATGCCGCTCATTCCATAATACATAATAACATGCATGGGGATGAGATGTCCAATTTTTACTCAAACTTTTACAAGTGCACAAATATACACCTTGCTAACCATCCCTCATGAAAAATAATATTGTTATTACTATCCCAAAATGCCATAGATGGAGATTAGGTTTAGAAGCATAACAACACGCATAATACAACAATCACCATGTGTGCAAATTAAATGCAGATAGATAATATGCTTTCTGGTATTATCACCGTATGATCATTCAGATTTGAATGCGGGTAAGTCCAGCTGCACAACCGATACACAAACTCAGGTGTAACCCTCATGCCTCCATTTCCTTTTTGGACGTATATATTCTAGCTCAATCTTCAAAATATTTTCAGTATCTCATCCAGTTTGACCTGCTCCGATCTGGGCAGCAAAATAAGAACATCTCGAAGTCTTCAGCTAGGGGGTTGATGGACGATACCCAAACACCACTGTTCACGGAGATTGATAGTGTACATACTATGCGTTTGATAATCCTAGTACAGCCAAAGAAACATATTGTACAACAACAAACAACAAACGATCAGTCCAAGTAACATAAGTAATAATATTGTGCATTATAATTATCATGGTCAACTTAGCCGTCTGATGGATGATTTAAAAAATTGTTTATATAAGTGATTCCAGTGAGCATTTGCTGTCGCATTTGCTCTACAAAACGCACAGCAATCAATGCAAGCAACCAAAAATAAATGCAGCCACCAATTTTTTGAGATGGACAGCTCCACACCTCCCTCAACTTTAAAATCAAGCCAACTACTCAGAAAACACTTTAACGATAGGAATGTATATATGAAAACGTATTTTGTAAAAGTACATGCAGAACCACCGAATGTTCATGAAAGTAAATGCAATTGACTAAATACGAGAAATAACTAGCTGGATATTGTTGCAGAGAAACAATTAATTTAGGTACACGAAATTTACATTCTATTCTAGGTACTACAAGACAAATCCTCATTTACGAGGAAAGGGAGCTGATATCCCACATCCAGGACTAATTTGCAATTTAACCAGTTAACAGCAAGCTACTGCTCTGCTCTAATCACCGTAACTTTATTTTTCTTTTAAACAAACCGCAGCTCATGCTCAGGGGATTTTTTGTTAAACGAACTAAACCTCATGCTCCGGGAGCTGCTTCTTGTGCCTTCTGCAACACATTTGATCCATATTCACGTGCTCTTTCTTGCATTTTACTTGCAGTTTCCATCACTCGATGTCTGGCAGAATCAAGTTGCACTGAACCAGGCGGTTGTCTTCCTCTGAAGTATCTATAGAGCCACACAATGCCTGACAAAAAGGCTAGAAGCGTAGTTCCAGCTGCCACGAGACCCGATGTTCCAAGGAAAAGAACGATCCCCACGGGAACCAAGATGGGACTGAACAGCAGCAGAAGCGGTGAAGCAAGCAAAAGAGTGATGATAGTGCCTCCTATAGCCAAGCCTCCGCCCACGAGCAACACCGTCCCACCGATGAGCACCGTCACCAAACCCAAAGCCTGCTTCTGGTTCAAAGGAGCTCGATCGCGCATCTGCTGCATCACTCCTTTAGTCTGCTCTTTCGCCTTACGAGCCTGCTCCGCCGTCCTTTGAGCTGCTTCAGAAGCCTTATCGCCCACTCTTTCAGCACCCCGCTGTCCCTGACTAGCCATCTCGTCCCGATCCGCTCCTCGTCCTCCCTAATCCTTCTTCAAGCTTCAACACGAACGCTACACCTGATCTCTTTCTTCGTACTATCGAGAAGTCGAGCGGCTTTTGAACGTAGAAGGAAAGTTGAAAGATACCAAAGGAAGAAAACCTCTGCATGCAGAGAGAGTCCGCGGGCTTCTGCCAAATGGGACACATGCACCTCGCTTCCTACCACCCACATGTCCTCAATGCGTTCAACCTCATCTTTTGCCCCCAAAGCCTACTCTCTATAAACGGAATTGGGATCTTCCCACACATGGTGACCTGGAGTATCCTCCTCCATGCTTCAGGGGGGTCTATTCTACGGAAGGGTCTATTCACACTGGCTTTGCCTACCCAAGGGTCTATTCTACGGAAGGGTCTATTCACACTGGCTTTGCCTACCCAAGGGTCTATTCTACGGAAGGGTCTATTCACACTGGCTTTGCCTACCCAAGGGTCTATTCTACGCAAGGCTCTATTCACAGTGGCTTTGCCCACCAAAGGGTCTATTCTATTCAGGCTTTGCCCACCAAAGGGTCTATTCTCTTTAGAGTGGCTTTGCCCACCAAAGGGTCTATTGGTTGCTCTCATCCCCTCCGTTGATAATACCCAGAAGCATAAATGGAAAAAAATAAAAAATTCTTTTGCAATGTGTAAAGCTTCTAGTGGTGGGTTATATACAACATATGTACAACATAGCAACGTTAGTTGGGCAATGCCATGTAAGGGACAAGCCCCTAAGATGTCACTTTGGAATCAAGCCAGCACCTGGCTGGCCACAGTTAACAACTCTACCCAAACACCCCACTACAATTGACTAAATGGAATTTTAGAGGCTAGAGTACGTCTCAAAGTCCTCACCACAACCCCATTGCTAGGTTTTTAAAGAATGGAAAAATTTTTGAGGGTCGTGACTTTTCATATTTCTCTTGATGTAAAGTACAATGGAAACCTCCACTTTTATCAATGTTATAATATTGGGTGGTTTCGCAGCAACAAGTCCCTTTGCATAGCCCTTTCACTTGCCACCCATTTTTGCAATTTTTCAAGTGAGTCGATAACTTGGTTGGCAAGTGTTGAATGAATAGCCACAATATGAGATTGGCTAACTCTACCATTCCATTGGTCCATTTTTGCTAAGTTGCCCTGGCAAGTCAACATGTCAAGCAATGTCCCCAGGCCCCAAAAATACCAATACTTGGCAAGGATCACATGCCACATCATCTGCCACATGGTGGCAACTCAAGGTTAGTTTGAAAGAGGGGAGACCCATTTTTCCTCCTTGAATTAATGGGAGAACTTCATTTTAACGTTGGAACTTACCAAACAATGTAAGCAATGTAGTGTGGAGCCACCCTTATTATGGAGTCGGTTTAGTCGGTTAGCTTGGCATCCAGTTTTTTCGGTCCCAGGTTCACCCCATCGGAAACTGAGATGCATTATGGACTAGATAATGATTGTTTGGAGGCCCATTGTAAAAGGATACAAAGGATCATCCTCTTGTCTCACAACACACCCATTATAATGGATTACACGAAAATCTGGAAAAACAGCATGAACATAATTTTCAAGATTTCATCAACAATTTCATTCCTGATGGCTATTTATCTTTAAAATTCAATCCATGAGGCCTATGTATTTTCAAGATTCCCCATGACGTAAAGTATTTCAAAATTCCATCCATCAAAACTCTATATTTTGGGCCTGAAACCAATCAAATTTGTGAGCCTAGGTCAAATTTGGTCGGGAGTTTCATAAAGTCCTAGGCTTTGTGTTATGACATGGGCTTCAAATAAACTTATCATTGATATAATGCGCATAAAATCACACCAGTTTGTCAAGTGCATTAAATTTTTTTTACCAGCTTATTTGATTTAGTCTAGGGGGTTTATTGTTAAATTAACACGTGTGGACTGTCCACAACATGTACTTGTGATCTCCTAAGATGTCTAGATGCACCAAGATCAAGACTAGATTGAGATTCAAGATCTATCTTTGATTCTATGGCAAAAACACACTACTACATGCATTCAATCACTTCCAACTCTCACTCACACGTGTGGGAAGTATCCAGAACTTATTCTAAGTAAAAACAAGCTGCTCTCCTCAGGTAGAGAGAGAAAATCATCATGAGCTCTCGAGTAGAGAGAGAAAGCTAGAAAATCACTTACACTCAAAATCCACTCAATCTCTTAATCAATTAGATCCAAATGAGAAGTACAATGATACTAGTAGATCCACAAGCTACCACAATGCTTAACTATGATTTGACCACACTTTTGCCACCTCTTAATCCTATTGGACCATTGATCCATTCACCTCTAAATTCCATTGGACCACTTTCAAGCAAATCTCGAATTCTATTGGACCCCTCAAGGCTACACCTCTAAATCCTATTGGACCTCTTAAATTTCATTAAACAAAAGTATTACACTTGTCTACACTCTAATTGTCACGAGTTTAGCCTCTTATTCTATTTTGGCTAAATAGTGGCATTACAAGTGGAAATGGTTAATTTGCCATCTATGCCAAATTTGGTCCTATCAACATCCTACACCTAGATGCTTGATATAAAAAAACATAAGACCCCTATATCTTACATAGATAATCTTTTTCAATTCTTCACACTCCTCCTAAAAAATGATCTATGAAGATTTAAACATTGATCTTGATATAACTCCAAGATTAGATCTATGCTTGATGAAAGCACTTTTGCTCAAAGGCTTGGTGAGTAGATCGGCAATACAAGAGGACGAGCAAATATATTTCTCCTCCAATAAGCTTTTCTCTCACAAAATGGTGTGCCACTTCTATATGCTTGCTTCTTGCATGAAATATGGGATTATTGGCATGAGCTTGGGCCGAGATATTATCACACTTGATCATTGGTAGATCATTTTCCTTGATGCACTTTAGCTCCAATAATAATCTCTTGATCCAAAGCACCTCTTTGGTGGTTGTAGTGAGTGCCTTGTACTCGGCCTCACATGAAGAGAGAGATATAGTATCTTGCTTTTTGGAAAGCCAAGGTATTAGATTGCCTCCAAGAAAGATAGTGTATGCACTAATAGACTTTCGATCCATCTTGTCACTTGCAAAATCCGAATCCGAGTAGCTAACAATGGATAGATCTTCACTTTTATAAAGTAGACCATAATCACAAGATGAAAATACATATCTTAGAATCCTCTTGGCCATCTTCCAATGATGAATCTTAGGATCTTGCATAAATTGACTCAATTTGTGCACACAAAAACTTAAATCGGGCCTAGTAATGGTAAGCCAAATCAAGGAGCCTACAAGACTCCTAAAAAGTGTAATGTCCTCAAAGGATCTTTCATCACCTTTATTAGGATCTTTTACAATTTTCTCCATTGTAGTATCTATACTCTTAGAATTTTCCATATGGAATTTTTCCAACATAGAGTGAGCATATCTAGATTGGCATATAAAAACATGATCTTCATAAAAATCAATCTCTAGGCCTAGGATGTAATGTATTTCTCCTAGATCTTGCATTTTAAACTCACATCCAAGTGCTAGCTTAGTTTCACCAACTAGCTTGATACAACTTCTATTAGGGACCCAACCCCCTTGGGTCCCAAACCCAGACTTGAGACCAGATGATGACTGGGCCTGTAGACTTGACCGGTGACTCGTGAACCTGCATGGTTGCCATGTGTCATGATCTAGGAGTGCACATGGCTTGGAACTCTCTACTTGGAGGTATACAAGGGGAGGAGGACTCATTTGCCATCCATTATGTCTACTTAGGAGGAGGTGGATGGAGAGCGTGTGCACGGCCAGGATGTATTGCTAGTGTGAGGCGGGAGATGGCTGAGAGCCTAGGCGGTGGTATGGTGACAAAATTTCCAAAATTCACACGTGTGGGGAATGTCCACAAGAGTGACTGATCTTAATTAAGCTTTGTGATTGGCACTATAACCTGATTCTAGATTGATCAACAAAATCTAGTTCAGAAGAAATGGCTAATCCAGAATCTAGCATGCTAATCAACATAATATAATAGCAATGATCAAAGAATGAAAAAATATAACATTTCAATGTATGAGCATTAGCCTCAACACGAGCTAGAGAGAGAGAGAGAGCTAGAGAGATAACAAGCAATATTTGTTTAGATCCAAAATGACATGAGATAGCTACAAAACTTTGGTTCTTCATTATCAATTGTGTGGAGAGCTACACATATTTATGGATATTGAGGTAGCTCGAGGTAGAATCATATCTATCCATTCCAAAATGACATCTAAAGTGACATCTAGAGACTATGTGACATTTGTCACTTGTCATGCATGAAATTCTACCAACTTTTTACAAGTGTACTAGTTCTAACTAAAAATGTCCAAATCATCATGCATGTGTCCAATAAACTTTTTGCATGCCTTGCATGTCACTATGGATCACTTAAAATTAATGCATGTGAGTTGCCACGAGTTTCTACAAGCATAATCATGCTAATTCTATGTCTACAAACTATATGCAAGTTGCATTTATCAAACTAGACAATACATAACCATGTAGCTCGAGTTCTATGTAGGCCAAACTTGGCATTTTGCATTAATGAGCTACATGCTTGCATGGTACAACATTTGTAGCAAGCCAAGAAATCAATATGGATTATTTTTTAATTTTAACACTCCTCCTAGAAATGATCTATATTGATTTGAACAGGGATCTTGGTATAACTCCAAGGTTGGCTCTATGCTTGTTGAAGGAACTTTTGCTCAAAGGGAGCATATCTGCAATGCAAGACGATGTGTCGATGTGCTCCAATTTGATTTCACCTCCAATGAGCTTCTCTCTCACGAAGTGGTGTGCAACTTCGATATGTTTTCTCCTTGCATGGAATATTGGGTTGTTGGCAAGGGCTTGAGCTGAAATGTTGTCACACATGATCATAGGTATATTTTCTTCCATAATTATCTTTAGCTCCACTAGTAACCCCTTGATCAAAAGCACTTCCTTTGTTGTTGTAGTGAGTGCCTTGTACTCAGCTTCACATGATGAGAGTGATACAGTATCTTGCTTTTTGGAAAGCCAAGATATCAAGTTTCCTCCAAGATATATAACATAAGCACTTGTAGATTTCCGATCTGCTCTATCACTTGCAAAATCCGAGTCTGAATCACCAATAATAGAAAGATCTTCACTTTTATATAATAAACCAAAATCAAAAGTTGAAGATATATATCTAAGCACTCTCTTGGCCTTTTTCCAATGATAAACTGAAGGATTTTGCATAGCCTGGCTCAACTTACGAACACTAAAGCTTATGTCAGGTCTAGTTATTGTGAGCCAAATTAAGGAGCCTATAAGACTTCTAAAAAGTGTGATGTCCTCGAAGGATCTTTCATCACCTTTGTTAGAGTCCTTTACATTTTGTTCCATAGGTGTTTCTATACTCTTACAATTAAATATATTGAGCTTTTTTAACATTGAAAGAGCATACTTAGATTGACATATGAAAGCTTTATCTTTAAGAAAGTCAATCTCTAATCCTAGAATATAGTGTATTTTTTCAAGATCTTGCATCTTGAATTCTTTTCCAAGTGCAATCTTGGTTTCCTCAACTAACTTGATACAACTTCCTGCCAGAATGACATCATCAACATAAATAAGAAGGATGACAATATCTTTATCAAAAAACTTGACATATGAGGAAGGATCATAGTTACTAAGATTAAATCCTAGTGACTCAAGAAAGGTATTAAGTCGAGAATACCATGACCTTGGGGCTTGCTTTAATCCATATAAACTTTTGAAGAGCAAGCAAACTTTTCCCTCATCATGGATGAACCCAATAGGTTTATCCATATAGATCTCTTCTTCTAGATAGCCATTTATAAATGCATTAGAAACATCTAGTTGAAGAATTTGCCGATTGAAAAAACAAGCAAGAGAAATTATGAGTCTAATTGACACCATCTTTGCAACTGGGGCAAAGGTCTCCTCATAATCAAGTCCATATACTTGAGCAAATCCTTTAGTACAAAGCCTAGCCTTGTACTTGTTGATTGTGCCATCTTGATTATACTTGACTCGAAAAACCCATTTGCAACCAATGGTATGCTTGTTGGATGGAAGATCCACAAGTTCCCATGTATTATTGGCCATCAAAGCAACATATTCTTCCTTCATGGCAAGGTACCATTCTTTTGAGTTGATAGCATCATATACATCCTTCGGCTCCTCATGAGAAATAAAATAGGCACAATTAGTGGAGTTGATTTCCACTTGCTTTCCTCTATCTTCATAGGTAAGCCTTCTAGGTTCGGATCTTTCTCTTTGATATCTCCTTGGTGAAAAAATTCGAGGTGACTCCTCAAATCTCGGCCCCATCTCTCCATGATGATCTTCAAGGGTGATGATTGGAGTATCTTTGTGAGAATCTTTGAACTCGGCCTTCTCAAGAATGTATTTTTGATCTTCATGGAATATCACATCTCTACTCTCAATTGTAGTTGAGGTAGAGGGAACGTAGATCCTGTAGGCTTTCTTGTTGGATGCATATCCAACCATGATCCCTTTAACAGAATTAGGATCATCTCTTTTCCTTGTTTCCAAAGGCATATCAACAAAGCAAGTACAACCAAAAACTCTAAGGTATTCTACCTTAGGTTTTTTTTTAAAAAAGACTTCAAAAGGTGATTTTCCAGCAAGAGCATTGTGAGGTAATCTATTGCACAAATAGTTTGCACAATTTATAGCTTCACCCCAATATTCAATAGGCAAAGAAGCTGTTATTTGAATTGTTTTAGCACACTCACATAAAGATCTGTTTTTCCTTTCAGCTACTCCATTTTGAGATGGAGAATAGGCACAAGAAAATTTTCTCTTTATTCCTTCACTTTCACGATAATTATGAAACTTGTTGGAGATATATTCACCTCCTCCATCACATCTTAAAGCTTTAACTTTACAAGAAAACTGTTTTTCTACATAAGCTTTGAAGATAAGTGATCAAAAACCATAGCCTTTGAAGAAAGTAGATACAACCAAGTGTATCTAGTAAAGTCATCAATAAAGGTGACAAAACATGTTGCACCACCAATACTTTTAGAAGAGGAAAAATGTACATCTGAATGTATGAGTTCCAATGGACAAGTAGTCTTTATAAAAGACTTCTGATATGGCTTTCTGTGTGACTTTGCAATGGCAAAGCCTCACAAGGCTTGAAATCTTTAGAAAGAGATTTTGGAAGACCAATAGCCTTCTCATTCTTAACCATAGAAGACATAGATGTAAAGTTAGGATGTCCCAACCTTCTATGCCACAGCTCCTCCTTGGATAACAAAACAACTTCACACAGTTTTGCATTATCATAAGCATTCAACTTAAAAATTCCACCACATCTAGTTCCATCAACAAGGATCTCATCCTTTTCTCTTGATAAAACAAGTATTGGAGTTGAGCTTTACATCACAACCATTATCAAGCAACTTTCCCATACTAATTAAGTTCTTTGTAAGTTTTGGAATGAAAAGAACATTAGAAAGTGCAAGAACTTTTGAAGAAGCAAGTTTCAATGGAATGTTGCCAATTCCTTCTATTGGACACTCATGATCATTAGCTGTGTAAATAGATCTCTTGAGTCCTTTGAAAGGTAAGATTGAGTCAAATGACTCCTTTGAATAGCACATATGTGAAGAGGCTCCACTGTCTATGTACCAAGCTCCATCTTTCTTGAAAGGTGATGAAGAAAAACTAGACACCATAAGTGATCCTTCTCCATCACTTGCAACAGAATCTTCTTTAATCTCTTTGGAGAGATTAGCTTGCTTGAGTTGGTTTTTCTTCTTAAAGCAATTAGAGGCATAGTGCCTCTTTTTGCCACAGAAGAAGCACTTTTCTTTTTTCTTCTTGGTTTTTGAGTTAGAGGGATGAGATGTATCATCCTCTTCACCATCTTGATCTCGATCTTTGGCTTTGTCTTTGTTGTATGCTTGAGAGAATTGGTTCTTACTCCTTCCTTTCTGCTTGCCTTTGACAAAGAGGGCTTTGTCACTTCCACCATGTTCAAGTTTGTTCATCCTGGAGAGTTTATAGCTTTGTCTAGATTCTTAAAAAATAAGAATTCCTTGAAGAGTTTCTAGATTAGGTAACTCCTCCTTAATAGAAAAAGACTGAACAAGATTATCATAGTCATCTCTCAAGCCATTCAGTATGACTTGAACTAGCTCAACTTGGTTAATGGTAACACCAACATAGGAAAGCTCTCTATGTAAATCTTTGACTCTCAAAACATAGTTAGATGCACTCTCTTCACTTCTTTTGAAAATTTGGAAAATCTGATTCCTAAGAGTGAGTATTCTAGAAGTATTCTTTGCTTCATAGATGGTCTTTAGTGCATCCCAAGCTTCTTTGGCTATAGTGCAAGATCCTATCTCTCTCAAAATTTCATTAGATACATTCATCTTAATGAAATGTAGAGCCATTCTAGCTCTCTTCTTATATTTAGGAATTTCAACTTGTGCTTGAGGCTCCTCCTCAACACCAAGCACAATATCCATAACATCCTAGAGAATCAAAACAGACTCCATTCTTAACTTCCAAATTGAGTAATTAGGAGTGTTTAATCTTTCCCTGGCTTCTAGAAGATATCCTCCCTGAGATGCCATTAAAATGAAGACTTCTTAGTTATTGGATTGAAATATGTTTGAGCTTGTTCCTATCAGACTTAGAGTTGTTGTTCTCTTTAACTATAGGTATTTTCAAGGTTGAACTACCTTCCTATGTGAAACACTTGCAACTATATATGAGATGAATCTCAAATATTCAACAAGACAAGTTATATAGATCAGACACAAAAAGTGGTTTGCGACACTTTGGCTGGTTTGAATCCTACTTTTGGCACGTGTGAAATGCTTCAAAAGAAAACACTATTGACACTCAAAAGGCTCAAAGGGTGTTCAAATACTTCAAACTCAGTATTGATCTACAGTTTCTTGTGTTGGATGCTCAAAACAATGAATTCAGAACAAAGTATAATTGAATCAAATCAAAATGTTGTCACTAGGATTTTGGACCTATCCCTATCCTCTTTAAGAGCTTATAGCTCTTGCTAGACACATCAGATTGATTTGGTTTCAATTTCTATGGAAAGTACGAATCAAATGCTTTCCATCAAGCTATAAGATTGCTATCTTTGGATCTATAAGTAAGGAGAACAAAGGGACTGAAAAACTCTGATTTTCACACGTGCGGAATTCCAGAATTCCGTACTTCCTCAATTTAGGTCAAAAAATTCAGTTCAAGTCCGATTTGATCCAAATACACTTCAGATAAAGGTTAGAAAAAGTGCAAAACTGCTTTTTTGCTCGATTAAGCTCTCAGTTTCTTGTACAGTCAGAGTTGTTAGCATGCAAAGCTTAATGTGGCTCTGATACCATGACAAAATTTTCAGAATTCACACGTGTGGGGAATGTCCACAAGAGTGACTGATCTTAATTAAGTTTTGTGATTGGCACTATATCCTGATTCTAGATTGATCAACAAAATCTAGTTCAGAAGAAATGGCTAATCCACAATCTAGCATGCTAATCAACATAATATAATAGCAATGATCAAAGAATGAAAAAAATACAAGATTTCAATGTATGAGCATTAGCCTCAACACGAGTTAGAGAGAGAGAGAGAGCTAGAGAGATAACAAGCAATATTTGTTTAGATCCAAAATGACATGAGATAGCTAGAAAACTTTGGTTCTTCATTATCAATTGTGTGGAGAGCTACACATATTTATGGAGATTGAGGTAGCTCGAGGTAGAATCATATCTATCCATTCCAAAATGACATCTAAAGTGACATCTAGAGTCTGTGAAAGATTTCAGATCCTTAAGATCCAATCTACTTGAATGATCTTTGGTTAGAAAGAGAAATACACTACCAATTTCACCAATGTAGAAAAATCAGCATCTACACACAATTTGAGATGCAAACACTAATAGAACTTGATCAAACTTGAATGAAATGATTATGTACTGTTGTTGTCCGTACAAAATCAGCAAGCTACTGTATTTCACACGTGTGGATCCAAAAATAACAAATATAGATCATTCTACACATAGAATTGCAAGCAATCACCAAGATAGTGCACCAATGGATAGTAGAACCCAAGAGAACCATGTATAGGCATGAAATGAGATAGAGAAGAGAGAAGATGACTCTCTCCACGAGTTACATCCTTTTATAACAGGTCCAAATCCTATTTGGCCACTTGGCTTTCTCACCAAAATGCTAACCCTACCAATTTTGGGTCTAGATTCAAAGTACCCAACTTATTCAAATTGAATCTACTCAAACTCGCATTCTATCTTTCCCACACTTTCAAAAAGTGTTTATTAAAATGAAATTTAGACTAATGAACTTTGAAAAGTCAACCTCTAAGTCTAAAACAAGTTTTGGCCTCAATATGGCAAATATGAAAATATTGCAAAATGTGATGAAACTAGTTGAATCTTTCACACTTCCTCTTCAACTAGTTTTAGCATAGACTTTGATAATACTCCAAGTGAAGTCCTATGATTCATGAACAAGTCTTTTCCCAATGCTTTGGTGAAGATATCAGCTACACATTCCCTTGAAGACACATGTTGAAGCTCCACCTCCTTTGCAATGACTCGCTCCCTCACAAAATGATATTGTATCTCAATATGCTTGCTCCTAGCATGAAAGATAGGATTGGATGCCATTCTTTGGGCTGATTGATTTTCACAAAAGATGATTGGGCTCTCTGAAAAATCCAGCAAGTGAAGATCCTTGATCATCCTCTTGATCCATACCATCTCCTTTGTGCAATGTGTAAGAGCTTTGTACTCGGCCTCACTAGATGACAATGAGATAGTGGCTTGTTTCTTTGACATCCATGATATAGCTCCATCACCTATGAAAATACAATAAGAACTAATGGATTTCCTATCCATTATATCTCCAGCATAGTTCGAATCTGAAAATCCAAAAAGATTAGGTGATGATCCCTCATACAATATGCCAAAATCTCGAGTTCCAATGATGTACCTCAAAACTCGCTTTCCTAGCTTCCAATGCTCCTCACTAGGATCTTGCATGAATTGACTCAATCTTCCAACACAATAGCTTAGATCAGGTCTAGTAATGGTTAGATAGATGAGTGAACCAACTAGCTTTCTATAGAGAGTAATGTCCTTGAAGGATCTTTCATTACCTCTTATAGTAAGCTTTACATGAGACTCCATAGGTGTATCAATAGCTTTTGCATCTACCATATGAAATCTTTCTAGAATAGAATTAGCATACTTCTCTTGACAAATGAAAGTAGATTGAGAAGATCTAATGACTTCTATTCCTAAAATGTAATGCAAATTACCAAGATCATGCACCTCAAACTCCTTCTTAAGAGCATTCTTGATATCCTCCACTTCTTGATTGTCTCCACCACTCAAGATGATATCATCCACATAGATTAGCAAGATGGTAACATCATTTCCAGCAAACCTATAAAAAAGTGAATGATCATACTCACTCATAACAAAGCCTTGAGAGAGTAAAAAAGTGTTAAGCTTAGCATACCAACTCCTTGGTGCTTGCTTAAGGCCATACAACTTCTTTTCTAGAAGACACACATGATTTGGCTTTGTTGATGAGATGTAGCTCTCGGGTTGCTCCATGTATACTTCCTCCTCAAGATCACCATTCAAGAATGCATTTGAAATGTCCATTTGCCATAGATCCCATCCATAAAGTGTAGCAAGTGAAATGATGACTCGAATGCTTACCATCTTTGCCACGGGTGCAAAGGTCTCATCATAGTCAATTCCTTGTTGTTGAGCATATCCTTTTGCCACTAACCTTGCCTTGTACTTGTTGATAGATCCATCTTGGTTTGTCTTCACTTTGAAGATCCATTTGCATCCAATAGCTTTCTTGTCCTTAGGCAACTCCACCAATCTCCATGTTCCATTCTTCATAAGAGCTTGATACTCAAGATCCATTGCTTGGATCCACTCCTCTTCTTTCCTTGCTTGATCTACACTTGTAGGCTCATCCAAAGAGGTTAGAAAAGCAACATAATTTCCAGAAACTACTTGCTTACCCTTTTGATCATATGTGAGCCTTGAAGGTACTTGTCTTTCTCTTGATGTTCTCCTTGGCTTTTGACTTGATGAAGGTCCATCATCACCACCATCCAAAGTAGGATCCTTCTCATCAACATCAAGAATGTTAGAACCATCTACTTTACCATCAATCATGCTTGAAGACACCTTTGTAATGTTTCCCTCATCAAAAATGACATCTCTACCAACAATCAATTTGTTAGTAGAAGGAATGTAAACCTTGTAGGCTTTACTCACCTCACTATATCCAACAAAAATACCTCTTCTTGAAGATGGATCCTCCTTGGTCCTATCATCAAGAGTAATGTTGACATAGCATGTGCGTCCAAAGGTTCTTAGAAAGTTGACACTCGGCCTCCTCTTGAATAGCATCTCAAAAGGTGTCCTTCCATCCAAAATAGCACTCGGCCACCTATTGCACAAGAAATTGGCACACAACAAAGCTTGATCCCAAAATGGTTTGTCAAGATTAGCACTTAACCTCATAGCTTTAGCACTTTCACATAAAGTTCTATTCTTCCTTTCAGCCACTCCATTTTGTTGTGGGGTCCTTGATGTTGTATACTCCCTCTTGATCCCATGCTCATCACAAAAGGCCTTGAACTTGTAAGATATGTACTCACTACCATTGTCACCTCTCAAGCACTTGATCTTTGTGGAAAATTGGTTCTCCCTTGCATTCTTGAACTTGACAAAGACATCATACATTCATCCTTGCTCTTTAGTAGATAGATCCAACAAAATCTACTAAAATCATCAATGAATGTTACATACATCTTAGCTCCACTATTGCTAATTGTAGTAAATCCATGAATATCCGAATGTACAAGTTGAAAAGGCTTTGTAGATCTATAAATAGATCTAGTATAAGGTAGTCTATGTGACTTGGACAAAGCACAAGACTCACAAACATGCTTGTCATTACTTAAGGAACTTGGAAGACCAATCACAACCTTCTTCCTTGCCATTACCTCCAATGACTTGAAGTTGAGGTGTCCCATCCTTTTGTGCCAAACCTCTTGAATAGAAATTTGCTCCCTTGCAACACATCCAACTTGGTTAGCAATAACACAAGCATCAAGTTTCAACAACTTCCCTTGCCTTTTACCTTTTCCAATCAAGACATCCTTCCTTTTGATCAAACAAGCATCTCCATCAAACTCCACCTTGAGGCCCTTACTTAGCATTTGACTCACACTAAGCAAATTCTTGGTAATAGATGGAATAAACAAGACATCCTCCAAATGAACATTCCTATTTGTAGAGAGAGAAATAGGAATTGTGCCAATCCCTTTGATTGCACACTCACCATCATTGGCCGTGTAGATCACCCTCTTGTCATCTCCATATGCCAACAAAGAAGTGAAGTACTCTTTGTGAAAGGTCATGTGTGAACTTGCTCCACTATCAATCCACCAAGGATCTAGATCTCCATCATTAGCAAGCATACATGAAGACATCACAAAAGCATCATCATTTGCATCTTGCACATCCAAACCATCCTCATCAAGAGTAAGATTACCTTGCTTGTCTCCTTGATCTCTCTTCTTCTTGTAGCACTCACTTGCAAAGTGTCCTTTGATGCCACAATAGAAGCACTTGAGCTTTGATCTATCCTTCTTTTTGCCATTTGAAGAAGCATCCACTTGATCTTGCCCTTTAGACCACTTGCTTTTGGTTTTGCCCTTGAATTTGCCCTTTGTGAACATAGCATCTTCTTGAAGTGTCGATGTAGATCCACCTCTTGCTTGAAGCCTATATTCCTCATTGATCAAGATCTCTTGAAGATCCATCAAACTTGGAAAAGTCTTTTGAATAGCAATACTTTGAACAATGTTAGCATGAGCATCCAACAAGCCATTAAGAATCACTTGAATAAGCTCTCCTTCCTTAATGCTTTCATCTATGCAAGCTAACTCATCATTCAATGCTTTCATTCTCAAAACAAAAGTACTTGGACTTTCTTCATTCTTTTGCAAACAAGAAAAGATTTGCCTTCTTAGAGTCAACACTCTAGAAGTAGACTTGGATTCATAAAGCTTCTTCAATGAATTCCAAGCTTCCAAAGATGATGTGCACTTACCAACTTCCTTGAGAAGTTCATTGGTAACATTCATCTTTATCATGTGTAGAGCCTTCTTGGCCCTCTTTTCATACCTCAATTGATCTTGTTGTGTTGCTGGTCTCTCCTCCAAACCTACAACAATATCCAAAACATCATTCATCTCAAGAAGTGACTCCACCCTCACTTTCCATAATGAATAGTTACTTGAGGTAAGCCTATCATTGGCTTCCAACATGACTCCAATTGAGGTTGCCAAGTAGCAATGACCTGATCTTCTCTTTCAACCTTTTTCAATGCACAAAGCACTCCTTTGAACAACAACAAATGCTTTCAAAAGAAATCACCAAAATTTGAAACTATCTCACAAATTCTCTTCTAGCACTTATCCAAGCAAGTCAACACATAGAATCATGGAATCTTGATCAACCTATGATCTATCCTCAATCTAATGACTTTTGCCACTTCCTAAGATTGAAACACACTCAAATGAAGTTCAGTAAACTCACAAACTAGAGATTCAATCAAAATTAGGGTTTTGACAAAATCACAAAAAATTGAATATTCCAAATCTACATGCAAATGCTGAAAATTTGATATGCAATCTATAAGCCATCACTTAGGCTGAACCAATGATCCAAAAATCGGCCAAATCCAGCATGTGAATTCAAAAAACGGAATTGAACAAGTATATTGACCTATTTAGTGTTTTGATCTACAAAAGATCCAATCTACAAAAGCAAAAAATCCGATTTTGGCGTAGAATCCTCTCTAGCATGCTCTAGACTTGATATCTTCACCAAATCATTGATAGATCTGATTTCCTCCTTCATAACCTGAAACACAAGCTCTGATACCATGTGAAAGATTTCAGATCCTTAAGATCCAATCTACTTGAATGATCTTTGGTTAGAAAGAGAAATACACTACCAATTTCACCAATGTAGAAAAATCAGCATCTACACACAATTTGAGATGCAAACACTAATAGAACTTGATCAAACTTGAATGAAATGATTATGTACCGTAGCTGTCCATACAAAACTAGCAAGCTACTGTATTTCACACATGTGGATCCAAAAATAACAAATATAGATCATTCTACACATAGAATTGCAAGCAATCACCAAGATAGTGCACCAATGGATAGTAGAACCCAAGAGAACCATGTATAAGCATGAAATGAGATAGAGAAGAGAGAAGATGACTCTCTCCGTGAGTTACATCCTTTTATAACAGGTCCAAACCCTATTTGGCCACTTGGCTTTCCCACCAAAATGCTAACCCTACCAATTTTGGGTCTAGATTCAATGTACCCAACTTATTCAAATTGAATCTACTCAAACTCGCATTCTATCTTTCCCACACTTTCAAAAAGTGTTTATTCAAATGAAATTTAGACTAATGAACTTTGAAAAGTCAACCTCTAAATCTAAAACAAGTTTTGGCCTCAATATGCCAAATATGAAAATATTGCAAAATGTGATGAAACTAGTTGAATCTTTCACAGAGTCTATGTGACATTTGTCACTTGTCATGCATGAAATTCTACCAACTTTTTACAAGTGTACTAGTTCTAACTAAAAATGTCCAAATCATCATGCATGTGTCCAATAACTTTGTGCATGCCTTGCATGTCACTATGGATCACTTACAATTAATGCATGTGAGTTGCCACGAGTTTTTACAAGCATAATCATGCTAATTCTATGTCTACAAACTATATGCAAGTTGCATTTATCAAACTAGACAATACATAACCATGTAGCTCGAGTTCTACGTAGGCCAAACTTGGCATTTTGCATTAATGAGCTACATGCTTGCATGGTACAACATTTGTAGCAAGCCAAGAAATCAATATGGATTATTTTTCAATTTTAACATATGGGACGCCGTCTGGGATGGAGGTCGGATCCATCTTGATACATTCACTGGCCAGGGCACGGTGAGTGGACCCGGATTAGGTCCTATGGCGGGGTGGAACGTGAATCGTTCGGTCTCTTGTGGTTAACCGGCACCTGGAGGTTTGCAGTAAGTAAAACATATGGTATCAGAGCCACTACATGCTGAAAGCAGGTGCATTGATCCGTAGAGCTTCTTTTGTAAGTTTTGCTGCTTCTGACGGATTTCAAAATGAATTTAAAATGAATTTTTTATGCATCTTCTAAGGTTCTTCTTCCCGCTGTTTTTTCAAAATTTTGACGAAAAAAAGTTTAGAAAAAATAGTTGTGGGGGCCCATGGAAGCCCTGCCACATGGCACTGTCCAAGAAAGGACAGTTGGCGGTCCTTCTTTCCTTTGTTCCGCTCAGATTGCAGTATAGATCTGTTGCGATGGGCCCTCCTCATCGTGTTAAATGTGAAAACTTCTGATCACTGTCTGATCAGCGATGCTCCTCTAGGAAACGAGAAGAAAACTACCACGTGGCACTATTTGGGCCCGGACAAGGTGTCTACAGGCAATGTTTTCCTATTCCGCCCTCTTTCTAATCTTGACCAGGGAAATCGGGGCCCTCCCTGCTTACTAGAAGCGTTTTCTCCATACCTGTCCCTGTATATCAACGATGGGCCATCTGAAGAAAAGCAAGAAAAAGTGAAGGGGGTGGGGCTGTAGGCCACCTGGCAGATTGCTAGGAGAAGGCCAGAAGGCTGAGTGGAGGCTAGGTGGCAAAGCAAGGCCACTTGGCAGTTGATAGGATGGCATGAAGAGGGATGTATGCCTCTTCCATGCATCTGTTTTATGATAAATAAGGTGGAGGTGGTGGTGCATGCTTCTCTTTGCTCTCTCTTATTCATCTTGGCAGCCATGGACAATACCATTTGGTTTGTGAAGAGACAACAAGAGTAGCCCTATATCTACCTTCCTTGAGTAGCTTTTGATTCTCTTCAATCTTCTCTTCTTAATTAACCTCTCTTCTCTCTGTAAAAATGGAGCCTACTCCTAATGCACAGCCTATGTCCCCTATCATGAGGCTATAGTATCTGCCTCTGTCTTAGACCTTGATGCCTTGATGCTGGCTATTAACAGTCTACAGCAACAGATTGTAGATATGCAAGCAAAGCATAGTCGGGATCAGCAGGACCTCAAGGAATTGACGCAGCTAAGGCAATTGGTGCATCAACCCTTGTTTACTCCTGAAGTTTTTGCTAGGGTAAAGAAGGATAGAACCCCGGAGGCGGTCTTGCAATGGCTGGATCAATGGAATTCGCACTTTTCCATGCACGATTCATCCGAGGACAACAAGATCAATCTCGTCGTCATGTACCTGCGAGGAAAGCATGCAAGATATAAGGGGTAAGCCTGAAGTTCCTAGGAATTGGGAGGATTTCTATAAGGCCTTTAAGGCGGCCTTCCTTCCTATTCTTAATTATTTTGAATTTTACCGTCAGTATGCAATGATCCATATGGGGAACCGGCCCCTTGATCAGTATTTGCAAGAATTTCAAGAGGTCTATTCTCGTTTTGCAACTAGAATAGATCATTTGCTAGTAAAGTTGCATTTCATACTGGGGTTACCAAGAGACTACTAGCTAGAGATCAGGAGGAACCATCCTCTTACCCTCGAGGATGTTGTTCGCTTCGCCAGAATCTACGATGATACTCGTACGATGGCTAAGCTTGAGACTGGTGTCTTGCCCGACGTAAAGAGTAAGAGGCCTTTCTTTCCAAAGAAATCAAAAGCTAAGGCAAAGGAAGGGGCTTCAGGTTCAGGAAAATCGAAGAAAAGATCTACCTTGGACCAAAAAACCTTCATGAAAGCCAGAAGTGACAATCTGTGCTTCAATTGCATAAAACCAAGTCATGTCGCGAAGGAATGTCCAAAGAAATGGAAAGCTAAAGGGGCATCTTTTAAGACGCCAGGTAACTCTAGCATATCTAGTGTTGACCTTTCCTTTGTTGGTAATTTTGTGTGTGAGCATTGTTGTTTTAATACGGCTGTTTTTGGCCCTCATGACCTCATTCGGATGAAGGGAGTTGTGGGTGGTCAAGCCGTAACTGTTTTATTTGACGATGGTTCCACACATAATTTTATTAACGCCAATTTGTTGCATAAGCTAAAGGTGGAAACAAGGCAAAGTGACCACCGATACACAGTGAAGCTGGCAACTGGAGCATAAAGCCAAGTTTGGGACCGGATAGTCCCACGTCTACCAATAGAGATTCAAGCCCATAAGGATAAATTAGACTTTCATATTATGAATCTAGATAGGGTAGATGTTATACTTGGTAAAGAGTGGTTCTATGAGAGGAACAAGTCTATGAAGAAAAACTATGTAACACACGGTTTGTCATTCTTACATAACGGCTCACTCATAGAATTGAATGGAAATGTTGATATTTCTACTCCGTATATGCTCTCTGCTATGGAAATTTGTTAAATGTATGGATATTGTGGATTGCAGTTCTTATTTATGTTGGTTAAAAGATTTTACTTACCATGAAAAACGTCATTTGCAATTTTACAATCTCCAAATGGAATAAATGTCTAATAACCTAAAACAAGAAAATTCGCTGGAAGGTGAAATTTTTAGGAAACTTAGACAAGAATTTAACGATGTATTTCCTGAGCAGCTTCTCGAGGGTCTTCCCCCCTCTAGGGGTGCTGACCATGGTATTAAACTGATTCCTGGTAGTTCTCCTATATCACTGTATCCATATAGGATGAGTACTACTGAAGAGGATGAGGTTTATAGGCAACTGCAAAATTACCTAAAGATGGGCCATGTTAGGCCTAGTAAATCTCCATGGGGGCACCTGTGCTCCTTGTTGATGAAAAAGACGGAGGTACTCGTCTTTGTGTGGACTTTAAAAAGTTGAATAAGCTATAGTGTCTATCTCTCTAATTCACTATTTTTCGACTTACTTATTAATTAGATTACAATAGTCATCTATATACAGTTTTACATTTGTGCAGATGAGTGTACAAGAAGATGGCGTGGAGCCGTTGTGCCATCTGAAATAGATCGTGACAACTGTTGTCATTGTCAAGTAGTTGCACAATACAAGAAGTAATCGTGAGAAGAGTCGATAGGATAAGCAAGATCCTAGCACTCGAAAAGAGACATGGATACTTGTATACATGAAATCATTGCTTTTATGCCTCTAGTCAGGCTCTTAATACTTCTGTATAGATCGATAAAAATTTACTTTGGCATTATAGCATTGGTCATTTGAATCAAGCTTCTGTATTACATATGTCTAAGCAATCAATTGTTCTTGATCTCGACTATCCAAATAGGAAAGTCGAATTACCTGTCTGTCAAGATTTTTTATCAGTATGCAGACTAGATTTACAAGTAGAGGTGAGGAAGTCCTCCAAATCCAAGGTAGAGCCTCCAAATGTCCTCCAAGCAACCTTCAAGCTTCAAGATGCTCCCCAACTCCAAGCTAGGATGCCTCCATCTGCAAGTAAGGATCACTCCTCCACCTGTGTCCCTACTCTTTAAACACAAAGATAGATAACAAGCTGGCCTCAAGTATTCACCACCCAACCATATCTAGATCCAAGCTCCAAGCAAGACCTATCTAGCATCCCCTTGCTAACCATAAACAAATCACAAGCATACCACAACACTCCATAGCATACTCAAGATCCAAACCCTACTTATGTCCCATACCATAAGCAAGATCCAAACCTCAAGCATACTACCACAAGAAAGCACTCTACACACTAGTAGCAGAGCATAAGCCAAGCAAACAAGAGAGATCTCCCCCTCCCAATGGGCGCCCTACTACCCTCATATAGATGGCCCATGGACCCCTCCAATGCACTATGGAGTTCCATGCTAGAGAGAAGCCTAGGGGAGTTAAAGAATCTCCAAGAGCCTCCATAGGCTTATGGAATGTCAAGAGACTCCTGCCATAACCTATGACTCTTTGAATGCCTTTCTTGTGGGAGTTGGGAACTCAATGGACACTTTAGATGGGCGCCCTCTTACTAGGTCCCATTGCCCAAGTTGTGCAAGTATACTTTGGTCCTAGACTAGTAAAGTGATATGGTTCAAGGTTGAGGCCCAAGGTTTAGAAAAATAGTCATCCAATGACTTTCTAACACCTCTCTAGGTTCCATACCTCCATCCAAGGCATAGACACCTTCCTGTCCTTAACCAAGGACACTAGTACCTTGATCTAAGACACCTACCCTTAATACTAAGGGTACCCCTTATCCAAGGGTCTCGTGAAGGTATAGTCACTTTTCTGTCCTTATCCAAGGACACATACCCTAAATCATAAGGATACCTTGTCATTTAGCCCCCAACACTAAATGGACTATTTGGGGTCTGAAGTACTGCTAGTTACATAGGTATGTACCATTCCTTCCCCCTAAACTTAAATTTTTCCTTGTAGGGAAAAATTTGAAAAATTCTTCTGGAGATCAGCCTCCTTTTCCCAGGTATCCTCCTCTTCCGATTTGCCCCCCACCTACTAAAAATTCTCGAAGCACTCTACTCCGTAGAGTTCTCTGTCGGATATTAACAATCGCCTCGGGTTCAGGTGGTCCACTCACGGACTCATCACAAAGAAGTTCCACTAGATTTTCCACAAGGACCAGGGTCTCCCCGACCCCCAACGAGGGTTTCAACTTACTAACGTAAAAAACAGGATGAATTTCAACGTTAGCTGGAAGGTCTAGTTTGTATGCGACCTTGTTTATCACTTGGATAACCTTAAAAGGACCGCAATACCTAGGCGCCAACTTTGCACACTTAATAGTTTTCAAGCCCCTAGAGTGATTAGGGACTCTCAAAAACACCAGTCGTTGACCATGAATACCTTGTGCTTCCGATCAGCATAGTGCCTTGTCCTGTCCTAGGCACTTCTTACGCTATCTTTAGCCAGCTGTAACATTTCTTGCATATCCGCAAGGAAATCAACTGCGGCTTGCACCTGTAGGTTTTTCATGCCAACACTAATTGGTGATCGAGGTTAAAAATCATACATAAGCATGAAAGGGCTGAATCCGGTCGCTAAATATTTTGCTGTGTTATATGCAATCAATGGAAGATACTATTCCCAATCAGACTGCCGATGGCCCACATATGCTCGAAGCATATCCTCCATCGTCTGATTGGTCCTTTCCGTTTGACCGTCTGATTCCGGATGATCTGTAGAACTCAAACTTAAAGTTGTTTCCAACTTTTCAAATACTGCTTGCCAAAAATTCCCAGTGAATTTTGGGTCACGGTCACTAACAATATCGCAAGGCAGCTCGTACAGTCGAAAAAGCTTCTCAACAAACAGTTGAGCTAGTTCTAAAGCTGTAACAGTAGTTTTTGTTGGGATAAATTGAGCAAACTTCGTAAGTCTGTCAACAATGACCCAAACCGAATCGTGGCCCTTCCCTGTATGTGGAAGCTCGACCACAAAATCCATAGATATACATTTCCACTTTCCGGTAGGAATATTTAAAGGATGTAATAGGCCACTAGCTTTTAGCCTCTCTGCTTTATTTAACTGGCACTTAGTACATTTAAGTACATAGACCTCTACCTGACTTTTCATCTTAGGCCACCAAAATTGCCTTTGAACTAAGTCAAGTGTTCTTTGTATACTCGGATGTCCTGCGCATGGACTATCATGACACTCATGCAAGATTTGGGCCCTTACAGTGTCATTCTCCGGTACACACACCTTTCCTTTACGAAACAAAATCTTGTTTCGAATTAGGAAATCCGTTTCAGTCTCTCCCTCATTCAAGAAATCTTGCAAACCTGAATCGACCCCCGAAAGTACTTGTTGCCAATACTTTCCAAAAAAAGGATCGGACTCATATAGTCCTTGAAGAGACTGAAACAACTCCGGTTCTATAACAATAAAGCACAACTGATTAATAACCGGTAACCGACTCAAAGCATCCGCTAGAGTATTTTGACTTCCTTTACAATAACGTATAGAAAAGTCAAAGATTTGCATTAGCTCAGCCCATCTAGCTTGCCTCCCCTTTAAATCTATAGCATCACAGAAATATCGAAGAGTTTGATGATCCATCAAAACTTAAAATCTGGTTCCATACAAATAATGTCACCAAATTTTCAAGGAATGAACAATTGCAAACAGTTCCTTCTCATAGGTACAATACCTGGATAAGAAATATAGTTATCCACTACCGCGGATGGATGATCTAATAGACTATCTTGGTGGTGCTGGGTACTTTACCAAGATAGATTTAAGATCGGACTACCATCAGAAGATATACCAAAAACCAGGTTTCGAACTCGCTTTGGTCACTACAAATTTTTGGTGTTGCCTTGTGGTTTGACCAATGCACCGGCAACTTTCCAACAAATGATGAACGATTTGTTCAGGCCATATTTGGGAAGATTCGTAGTGGTATTCTTAGAGGATATCCTAGAGTTCAGTAAGACTTTGGCGGAACATAAAGAGCATCTTAGGATTGTCTTGGACATTCTAAGAAAGAAAAAGCTCTTTGCCAAGGAGTCTAAGTGTGACTTTTTTGCTAAGGAATTGTCCTACTTGGGGCATAAGATTTTCGAACGGGGGGTGAAGATTGAGGTTGATCGTATCCAGAGGGATATTGATTGGCCTATTCTCACCACAGTTCGTGAAATCAAGTATTTCTTGGGGTTTGTGGGATTTTTCCGTCGACATATTCTCCAATTTGTTCGATTGGCATTTCTACTTACCAGGCCTTGAAAGGCTATAAAAAGCTAAGCCGGAGGGATAAGAGTCCACTAGTGGTGTGGACGGAGGATATGAATAATTGTTTTGAGTTGCTTAAGAAAAGTGTCACTTCGGCACCAATACTAATAAGGTTTTGCGTCGACTATAAGAAATTGAACAAGGTAAACTGAGCAGGATTGAGTTTCTTGCTTTCATAAGCCACAGGATGTCCATTTGGCATCAAAACAACTCCAATAGCATAATCACTAGCATCGGTCCTAACCACAAAAGTCTTATTAGGATCGCCAGTTCTTGGCCACCAGAACCACTGGTGATGCCCAAGGAGACTTACTAGGTTGTACCCACCCCTTTTTCAGGTAATCATGTAATTGTCTATTTACCTCAGCCTCTTCCGATGCACTCATCCTATAAGGACGCTGTGCGATTGGAATTGCTCCAGGTATTAGGTCAATTTTATGATCAACTGTCCTTTCTGGTGGTAAACCTACGGGAAGGTCTAAAAGAACATCATGGAATTCCTGCCTAAGTTCATTATAGGCTTCAAATTCTGTAGTGTTCTCAATAGGTATAGTCATGGCATTTATGTTAAGTTCTTCATCATTGCAACAAATGATATCATTATGAAAACATAAATAAACTTTAAAATCAGAATTTTTTATAATAGAATTAAGTTCATATTTAGAATAAGGGTTAACATTTTTAGTGTCAATACTTAAACTAGCCTTGATCTTAATTAAAGAATTCTCATGCATAAAAGATAAAGATTTCTCAACAAAATCAATTCTCAATGATTTGTTCTTATCAAAATGCCATTGTTGCCCAAGAACAATATCTACATTAGCTAATTGAACAACATGGAATTCTAGTTTTTCAGAATTATCCTGAATGTGCAATTCTACATCAGGAATAATAAAATCTATCAAATTGGAATTACTTCCCGATGCCATTGTCACATGGTATTTTTTCTCACTTTTTCTGGTAGGAAGGTTTAGCGTCTGCACCAAATTTACATTAATAAAGTTATGAGTGGATCCCGTGTCAAAAAGAACATTAACAACTTGATCATTAACTTTACCTTTAATGCAAATAAGGTCATTAGGACCAAAACCTAAAGAACTAAGGAAACAAACATCCATCTCATTACTTCGAGATAGATTACCTGAGGTTGAAGCTTGTTTTTTGACGCAATCACGTGCAAAGTGACCCTCGCCATTGCACTTGAAGCATAGGTTCTTCTTACGAGCTTTAGCTTTATCATTGCCACGGCGGAATATCACTATAAAGTGGATTCAAGTACTCATGAAAATCTTGAATAAACTATTCCAAACCTTTATTCATGGTTAGATGACTCAACTTTTGGAAGTGTTCATAGTCATCTAAAAGTGGTAGAAAATCATCCCAAAAAAGCTTGCAAAAATCATCCCATGTACAAGGTTGATTGCCCTTTGCAACTCAGTCATCCCACCAAACTAAGGCTCTTCCTTCAAGGAACATGGTGACAGTGGATAACTTCTCAGATTCAGGAATTGGTTCATGGCAAAGTATTTGTTCCAAACATTCAGCCAAGAACTTACCACTTGTAAGTTCCTATCCTTCTTCTCCCCCTTAAACACTTTTATGGGAGATGGAATTACATGCTTCTTCTGATTGGCTAACCTAGACTCTAAGTCTTGGTTTCTTTGATTAGTTTCAAGAAGCTGCTTATTAGTGGCTTGAATTTGTTGATATAAAAGTTCAAGAGCTTGTGCCACATTGGATGGGTTTGATAGATCAAATGTTCGGTTTTCATTGGTTTGATCCATTGGGGTTGCTTGTGTGTTTTCCTATTATGCAAATACAACAACAAGTGCTCAAATTAGAATGATAGAAATGCTTCAATTGTTACATCCAATGCAAATAAAAAGCATTTACTTCTATTCATTCAATCTTATTGTTTGTAAGCTCAATCCAAGCCTGCTATTTGCAAGCTTAATCCAAGCTTAAGAGGAAAACAACAACAAGCTACATTTGCCTTAATCAAAAGCAAAAAAGAAAACCAAATCTTTATGTAAACTTCAATTAACTAATCCAAGCTAATGTTTACATAAAGTTCCCATTCTCATTCCAATTCCATTTGTCATTTCAAAAGCAACCAAAGTTTTCACATTTCTCACTATTTTAGATTTACAAAACCAAGAAACTAGTGTCTAGAAATGGATAACTAATGAAGCTTTATGAAAATCAGAACTTCAAAATGACAAAAAACAAAATTTCAAAACTTGTTTTATGCACAAAGTTACACTACCATTCCCTTCCTACATTGCCATCTTCATGAAACTAGGAGATAGAAAGGTGTAACTAATGAAGTTTGAATGAAAACTTCACTTTTCAGATCTGATTTTCAAATTTACAGGTCTGAAAAATAGAACTTCAAAATGAAAATCATAACTTCAAACACTTCATTTATGCAAAAAAAACACTAGTTTTGATCAAAACACATAGCTACAATCAATCTTTTTGCCAAAAAAAAGTTTGTGTATGTAGAGGAAGACTTCCTCCACCCATCCCACAAATCTTTTTTCAGAACTTTTAAAAACCCAAAGCCCACTTTAAAACTTCTCTAACATCATAAAAAATCAGCCCCTAAACAATTCTATAAGCATCACTACTCTCTTCCAAAGAGAACTAGATTCATTGGGTACTTCAACTACAAGCTTCCTACAACTAGAAAAGCCTATAATCTTCTCCAAAAAAAATTAGTTGGTGATCTTAATAGAACTTGAAGATGGTTAGAAAGGTTACCATCCTTTGTCTAGCTCTGATACCACTTTTACAAGTAGAGGTGAGGAAGTCCTCCAAATCCAAGGTAGAGCCTCCAAATGTCCTCCAAGCAACCTGCAAGCTTCAAGATGCTCCCCAACTCCAAGCTAGGATGTCTCCATCTGCAAGTAAGGATTTGAAAGCCTCCAAGGATCTCTCATCCACTTGTGTCCCTACTCTTTAAACACAAAGATAGATAACAAGCTGGCCTCAAGTATTCACCACCCAACCATATCTAAATCCAAGCTCCAAGCAAGACCTATCTAGCACCCCCTTGCTAACCATAAACAAATCACAAGCATACTACAACACTCCATAGCATACTCAAGATCCAAACCCTACTTATGTCCCATACCATAAGCAAGATCCAAACCTCAAGCATACTACCACAAGAAAGCACTCTACACACTAGTAGCAACACTAGAGCATAAGCCAAGCAAACAAGAGAGATCTCCCCCTCCCAATGGGCGCCCTACTACCCTCATATAGATAGCCCATGGACCCCTCCAATGCTGGAGTTCCATGCTCATCCAATGAGAGAGAGAGAGAAGCCTAGGGGAGTTAAAGAATCTCCAAGAGCCTCCATAGGCTTATGGAATGTCAAGAGACTCCTTCCATAACCTATGACTCTTTGAATGCCTTTCTTGTGGGAGTTGGGAACTCAATGGCCATCAGAAGGGCGCCCCTCCTACTAGGTCCCATTGCCCAAGTTGTGCAAGTATACTTTGGTCCTAGACCAATAAAGTGATATGGTTCAAGGTTGAGGCCCAAGGTTTAGAAAAATAGTCATCCAATGACTTTCTAACACCTCTCTAGGTTCCATATCTCCATCCAAGGCATAGACACCTACCTGTCCCTTAACCAAGGACACTAGTACCTTAATCTAATGCACCTACCCTTAATACTAAGAGTACCCCTTATCCAAGGTTCACGTGACTCCATACCTCCAACTAAGGTATAGTCACTTGTCTGTCCTTATCCAAGGACACATACCCTTAATCCTAAGGGTACCTTGCCATTTAGCCCCCAACATTAAATGGACTATTAGGGGTCTGAAGTACTGCTAGTTACATAGGTATGTAATACTAGAAAACCATTTAGATCAAGCCATCAGCATGTTGCTAGAGGATTATTAGATGTTGTACATACAGACATATGTGACCCAATGCAGAACTCTTCATTGAAGCATGCAAAGTACTTCATCACTTTTATTGATGAATTTGCCAATGGTAGCCATGAGGTTTGACAATGGTGGAGAATATCTCTCTACCGATTTCAAAGGAGTACTGCCAAAGCCAAGGCATTGAACAGCAGTTTATCGCTCCCTATTTGCCTCAGTCAAATGGCTAATCGTACCCTTGGTCGAGTTAGCCAAATGTATGTTGGCACATGCATCTTTACCAAAGATCTTATGGGATGAAACTGTCTACAGCTTATAGCCAGAACAGATGTTGACCAAGGCCCTCTCAAGCAAAATACCACATGAGGTTTGGACAAGATCTAAGCCTTCAGTGAAGAACCTATGAGTATTTGGATGCATCACCTACATGCAGATCTCGAAGGAGACTAGGAAGAAATTTGACTTTCAAGGTCTCAAGATTATCAGATATATGACATCATTCAAAGTACGTCCTACTTAGAACTCTTCACATATTTCTCTTCTTCTTGACTTGTGACCATCTCCCCTCACCAAGTCTCATGATAGAACCATTTGATCTACTTTCTTTATGAAGACATGTGACTCCACTTGCTACAAAAATGACTTTATTGGAATCATCACAAAAGAATGTAGAAAAACCATCTCCTTCATGCATGCACCTAGGAACATCTTTTTCCATATGATCAAAGAAATCATTAACAACAATCTTTTCCAAGGAAGAACCTTCACCACCTCCATTGATAAAGTTAGCTCTTTCCTTAACTTTGCATGCTTGCACTTGCCATGAAGAACCATTGAAACACCATCATTATCCTCAAGACTAGCCCAAGTTAGCACAAAGATGAACATCTCCTAGAAGCATATTAGATCTTGACCTAGATCTAGTATAAGGAAGCTTTTTAGACTTTGCATAAGATCCACCAATCTTATTGATGCTAAAAGAGAACTTTGGAAAGTTGAGACCAATCTTCTTTTCCATTCCATCATTTTTGTTAGCCATAACGAAAGCATCAAGCTTAAAAAGTCTACCTTGTCTATTGCCCCTAACAACCAAGATTTCTTCCTTTGTAATGAAACAAACATCACCATCAAACTTTACCATGTATCCTTTCTCTATCATTTGACCAACACTTAGCAAATTCTTTGAAAGTGAAGGAATGTAAAGAACACCATCAAGTCTTGCTTTCCCTATTACTAGAAAGACAAATAGGAATTGAACCAATATCTTCAATCACACACTCACCACCATTGGCCATGTGGATCTTTGTCACCTTCACTTGATATTAGACTTGAAGAACACATCAAAAGAGAATCACCACCACCTAGATCCTCATCATTAGTAGTAAAGTTGATTTGCTTGCTACCTTCATCTCTTTGCTTCGTCAAACATTCATTTGCAAAATGCCCTTTGATTCCACAATAGAAGCATTTCAACTTAAACTTATCTTTTTTTTGCCAAAAGAGAAAGTCTCACCTTGATCTTGCCCTTTAGACCCACTTGTCTTTTCCTTTGCCCTTGAACTTTCCTTTGATGAACATAGCATCCTCTTCATATTGAGATGGCGATGTAGATCCACCTCTTCTTGATTGAAGCCTACACTCCTCATTCACCAAGATCTCTGCAAATCCACAATACTTGGCAAAGTCTTTTGAATAGCAAAACTTTGAACAAGATTAGCATGATCATCCAACAAGCCATTAAGTATAACTTGAACAAGTTCTACCTCCTTAGTGCTTTCATCAATACATGCTAACTCATCATTG